>OZ010786.1:393697900-394947900 GCA_963932465.1 Maratus speciosus
ATATAGAATTTTTTTTTTCCAATATTTCTCAACTTATGTAAGAGTATATTTTTCAGGGTGATTCTGAGTGAAAAAGTAATTTCTGAAATTCACAGCAAATGTTCTGAAAGGTTACAGCACAGTGGGGAGAAGAGGGGGGGGGGGGGGATTCACTCCCATTACTATGTTTTTTTCGCGATCTTTTGACAAAATTTGAGCATTTTAGCAATTTTTGAACGAAATTTGTGGTTATTTTGTGATCTTTTCACGAGTTTTGCGGGTTTTGCCTTCCTTTTGACGAAATGCACGGCTATTTCGCCTTCCTTTTGTCAAAATGTGCGGTTATTTTGCCCTCTTTTGACGAAATTCACGATTCTTTGATGAAATTTGCATCTATTTTGCTATCTTTTGATGAGATTCGCAGTTGTTTTGCGATTGTTTGACGATATTTGCGGTCATTTCGTGATCTATTGACAAAAATTGTGGGGGGGGGGGGGGGGGGTTACGATCTTTTTAAAGAAATTTGCTGTTATTTCGCCCCATTTGACGAAATGTGCAGTTGTTTCGTGATCTTTTGACGAAATTTGCGTTCATTTTGCGACCTTTGATGAAATTTGCGTTCCTTTCGCGATCTTTTGACGAAATTTGCTGCGGTTTTTCCACATTACTTTGACGAAATTTGGAGTCATTTTGCCATGTTTTGATGAAAATCGCAGTTATTGTGTCCCTTTGACGAAACTCGCGGTTGTTTCGTGATCTTTTGACGCAATTTGCAGTTTTTTCGCAATATTTTTACAAATTTTGCGGTCGTTTCACGATTTTTTGACGAACTCGCGGTTCTTCCACAATCTTTTGACGAACTCGCGGTTCTTCCACAATCTTTTGACGAACTCGCGGTTCTTCCACAATCTTTTGACGAACTCGCGGTTCTTCCACAATCTTTTGACGAAATTAGCGGTTCATTCACGATCTTTTGACGAAACTTGCAGTTATTTCGCGATCTTTTGACGAAATTCACGTTTTTTTTCACATTCCTTTGACAAAAATTGCGATCTTGTGACGAAATTCACGTTTTTCTTTTTTTGTAATTCTTGGACTAAATTCGCGGTATTTTTATGTCCAAATTTTCAGATTGATGACCGATTTTGTTTCGAAGCCAATGCCATAAATTTTCGGAAAATTCGAAACAGAAACACCCCTGATTTATGGTACATATTATTCTGAGATCGATTTTGTGAAGGTGGCCATACGGATCTTTTTATTTGTCGGGAAATTTTTCTCTCGGGATTTACGGAATTCTTTATTAAAATGGAAATCTTGTATATGTTTCTGCAAAATTTCCCCCGATCCTAGATCGCTGGATCGGACATATTCTGCACCCCTGGAGGGGAAAAGCTTAATTCAACGGAAGAGGAAGAAGCTGAAGCATGGTAATGCAGTATTATTCAAAGTGGTTACCTGCAATAGTGGCATTTAAAATTAAAGACATAGACTATTTTCCTAAATCACTTCTTTTCTCAAAAAATATTGTGTCAAAAATTTTCAGCTTCAAAAGGGTGGGAAATTCTGAAAGAAAAAATACAAAAAAAGAAAAACAACAAGTTAGATTGGGATTTTTGAAGTTTTTTCCGATCTCTGCATTCTGTTCTATCTAGTTCTGCTTCCATCGAGAGAATTTCTTTACATTTGGATTCATATGGTCTAAATTGTGGAATAGACTAGGCTCAGAGCAGTGTAAAAAAAAAAAAAAAACTAGTAAAGATTTATAAATATTACCATAAAAATCAAATTGAATGTGATTTTGATTGGTAAACTATAAAAAAGATCAATTATAATTATTTTAAATATATTACATTGTGTAAGTTACTTGAAATATATTTAAAAAAATAAATATTCTGAAATAAACTACCACCTGATTACCACATATACGACTGATTTTTTATTTAATTATTTTTATGTAATTTTGATAAAAGAAACCACCGAGGTTTTGGGCTTAATAGGTAAACTTGTATTTTGTATTTTTAAATACTATAGGAGGGATTGCAGATTCAGAAATGATTTTTAACAAAAACCCAGACTGGTTTTTGTGGGCTGGGTCCACTTTGCCAACCCTGACCACGTCTATCTTTTAACTTTCTCAAATGTTATGGAGACTTAACAATTGTGTTGTTAAAGGAATTTCTGAATTTAGATTTTATTTCATTTTGGATGCTGAAGACTCTTTTATGAGGTGCACGACAGACAGCACAAAGCAACTTTATAACTTAAGAAGTTATCGGAAAACCATGGTTATGCTATAGGTAAAAATTAACTTTTTTACTCACTCGTCACTGGCCAGTACATGGGTTTTTTTACTGGCCAGTTTTTTTTAGCACACGCCAGTACCAAATCCTAAGTCCCCCCCCCCCCCCCTAAAAGTCACGCTAAGTACCGTATTCTTGAACAGCTTTAAAACAGTAAATGAATCCTATCACATTTCTTTCTTATCTGCATGCCCAGCTGAATCGGTATGAAACAATTCTTTTTCCCTTTGTTCATTCTCCTGATTTAATCTCGGATTGGCTGAATTTTGTCTTCAGACGACGTCAGATGCTTGCCAATATCGTGAAAATCAAATTTCGATCTTTGAAAATCAGGGGTGATTGTATTCTGGGATTTCCGGGTTTTTCGATCAATCCTTCCGGGTTTATGAGATCGTTACGTTTAGTGGAAAATTCAGACATTAAAATATGTTGCGAGTTTCGACAAATGACCGTCGAAAAAAATCAATCCCACAGTCGTTCGCTGAAAAAAAATCAACAATTTCGTCAAAGGATTACTGAAGAAATGGGAATTTCGTCAAAGAATCTCGAAATAAACACAAATTTCATCAAATAAACGCGAAATAAACCAAAATTTCGCCAAAGGATCACGAAAAATGGGTAAATTTTGCAAAGGATCATGAAAAAACAAGATTTTCGCAAAAGATCGCGGGAAAGACGGATATATCATTAAAAGAACGTGAAAAAACAGATATATCGTCAAAGAAACGTGGGAAAAACGAATATATCGTCAAAGGATCGCGGGAAAAACTGAAATGTCGTTAAAGTATCGCTGGAAAAACACAAATTTCGTCAAAGGACCGCAGAAAAAACACATAATTAGAACTGGGAAAGTTTTCCCCATCCCAGAATCACTCGAAAAACGCGATTTTCGTCAAAGGATCCCGGGAAAAACGATAATATCGTCAAAGGATCATTGGAAATATCGTCAAAGTATCACAGGAAAAGCGTAAATTCAGTGGTCGAAATTAGAATCAGCCAGTTAGGTGCCAGTGGCACCTAACATTTTTTTCTTAGTTGCCATTTTGTTTTGCTTAGTTGCATTTTTTTTTAATACACAGAATTTGTTAAAGTTTAACAATTATACTAATTACTTCCGCTCCAAGCCTTATTTTGGTTACAATTTCTCTGCTTTTGCATCACTCTGAGAAATAACTAGAATGACTTTAAAAAAAAAGCTGATTTCAGAGAAAATACTGAAAACTTCTAACCCTGATATAAACATATAATGTCCATTCAATAACTAAATAATAATAAAGAGTACAGAAAGATCTTACAAACTAGAAATTTTATTGAAAACAAAATTATTTTTTAAAGTCTGGACGTCTGGTGCGTCCACATGCAACATCCTTCCACCATAAATTCATGGCAGGATGTGGATCATATTCACTCATGCTTGGTCCGTATAATCTTATAAACAATAAATCGTCAACACTTGACAGTAACAAACTTTGGCGATTTTTCCTTTTTATTAGGTTAAAGTGGCTGAATCCTCTTTCGCATTCAGCTGTACTGAGTGGTACAATCATAATAAAATTTATTATTTTCCTTAGATTAAAAAATGAAGACGATTCTAAAGATTCCGCCATTAAACGCTGCCAAGCGCACTCCCATGGTAGTTTTAATTTCTCCTTTGGCCACAGTTTGTAATCTTCAAACTCTTCAATGACTGCATCTTTTTCTATTGATATGTTTTGGGGCAATCCTTCAATCAAATTTTTGAAGTCTTCATCAATTTTCTTATTTTCAATTTCATTTAAGTTTACAACATTGCATGGATCAAGAGTGTGTAAATTACCCAGTACTTTATCATTTTGAATATTAGAATACCTCGAATCTAAAGCTTCAATTATTTTGGTCAATATTAATTTTCGTTGTTCTTCAAAACAGGATAATTCTTCAACTTTCCTTGTTAATTTTATCCCTTTATAATCAGATTCAGAGCCTTCAATGTTTTCTTCAAACTGCTGCAAAGTTTCTCCATTTGCACTTATCATTTTATTAAGTTTATTTTTTGTACTAGCTAAAGAGTAGAGTACATCTTTTACAGAAACGAATCGTTGCTGAAATTTTTCTGATGTGTGGGCAAGTATACTCATAATATCTTGCATCAGACAAAGAAATCTGACAAAACGCTCAGATTTCAAAAATTTTAAATATCCTTTTAACTTAGCCGATACTACTTTATCTGGTTCTGATGATGCAGCCTTTTCCATATGAATAATAACTGCAACCAAGTTGTGAAGTAGCACCTTCACAGCTTTGTGAGTACACTGAAGCCATCGAATTCCATAAAGACTTATGTGGGAAAGAATTTTCTCATCCAGAATATCACCAACAGTTTTCAGTTCCTTTGTACGTTTTGGGCTGCTGTGATAATAAGAATACACTCCTTTTAAAATATTAATGAAAGTCTTCTCATATTTTACATTTTTCATAGCATCTGCTATTGCTAATTCTAGTCTGTGTGCAACACAGTGCACAGTGACTAGCTGTCCGCAGTCGTTCTCTAAGAGTTTTGCAACTCCTGATGTCTGGCCCATATTGACCCTAGCACCATCAAAACTTACAGCTACCAATTTTTTTTCCCAACTGGGTATAAATTCTTTTAGTATGGAAACAATGCCAGACTTAATGCCATTGGCAGATTGGTCGTCACATTCTGTTACAGCAATGTAACAACACTTACTCTCCTTCATATAAATACCGTAAATATATTATCTCCGATGCTATAGCAGATCTATCTGTTGAACCATCAGCCATTAAAGAAAAAAAAATCAGCTGTAGACAATTGTTGCTTTAAATTTTCAAGCATATTTTCAGCAATGTATTTAACAAACTGTCTGGCTGCTTTGTCATTCAAATAAGTTTCACCTATTTTCAGACCATTTTTTCTCTGTAATTCGCATAATTTTCGGAAATCTTCAAAAGCATAGTCTTCCTTAGCAATCAAGTATGCAGTGTTAAATAGTTTCTCTACGTTTGCCATCAGATCAGCATCCATTGTTCTAATAGCTAAAGCCAGGGGTGTCTCAGATGGGCTTTCTTTTGCACATTTTGCCTTACAAGCATTGGTATGTACTAGAGATGCATCATGTTTTTTAACCTGTAATATATAGAAAAATATAATATACTTATCAAAAGAAAAAATAAATGCAGTAAAAGCTTTCAAAAATTTCCCTAATATGAATATTTTTTTCAAAAAATTCAATAATATGACAAAATGTGTCATTAATAAAGTAAACCTCAACATAGAAAATAGCACAATTATGATGCCAACTCACCAACTAGCATCCGACAAATCACCGCGAACTGATGTTTTTAAAGGTGAAAAATGCACCTTTCCCTTTTTCTAAAACAGAAAATTTGCGGCCCCGTAAATGAAAAAAAAAAAAAAAATGTTACAGTATAAAATCCAAAACCCTCCGGACGTCAGTTATTACGAATGTCGGATCATTTTTAGTTTATATGTCAAAGCAATTAATTTACATCCCCCCCCCCTCTCCCCCTCGCAAAAGGAAAAAAAAAGTGTGTGATTATGTCAAGAAAGCATTTTCAATGCTAAAAACGATAATATTTAAGCAGATATTTTAATAGAGAATTTTTTTTAAAGGTAATAAAAAAAATATATCCACATTGAACACCTCCTTCCCCCGCGAGTTATTTACATCAGAAACACGTTTACAATACTGAAAAAAGGTAATACATAAAAATAATAAAACTAAAGTAGATATTTAGATAATTTCTTTTATAAAAGTAAATAAAAACTTATCTGAATTACAACAAATTTTAGATAACAATCGTCCGGATATAATAATCAACGCATTTAACTTGTTTATCATAAAATTCTAAAAATACGACCCCATCCGAATGTAAGACCCCCTCCCTCCCCTATTTTCAACAAATTTCATTTTTCGAAAAAAATTCGTTATTGAGTTTCTAAGCTTTGTAAATTAAAATAAACATCTTAATTTGGATGGTATACTTTTGTATTTTTTTTTTTTTAATCTTTAGTTAAAAAGAAATAAAAATAAAAAACAAATCTATCGATGGTTTCTTTCTGCATAGCAAAACATACCACCGCATCGAACTACACCGAAAGTTGATGATCTGATTGTGTAAACTTTCGATTTCACGGAGCGAGGTGAATAAACAAAAACAAACCAGATAGTTTCCTTGTTTTTCTTCACAGTTTCTGTAAAGTGGGTATTTATTTTTGGCCGGCGTTGTAAGTTTCTAATAACTGATTATATTTTAATAAAAATTTCGTGATTGGCACTTCTAACAGTTCAATTTATTTACAACAAAATTTTTCCAGAAAAACTTAGAAAAAAAATACACTTAAAAAAAAAAAAAAAAAAAGAAAACTATACTTACAGTTTCAAATCTTAAGGCAGGACAACCATCGACGAAACCAGATTCTTCTTTTTTTGCAAAATCTTTACAACATTTACAAATCATAAGGTCTTCTTCTTTCATTTCCAACCACGGGAACTGTTTTTGCCATTTTTTAAATGTAGTTGCATTGACATTTTTACGTGAAGGTTTGGAATTAGTCCCCACTTCTACGTCGTTGTCTCCCTCATTTTCAACTTCAACGTCAATTCTTAAACGTTTATTTTCTGCATTATCCACCGATGTAAAATAGGATTTCAAGCTACGTTTACTCATCTTTTAAATAAATTAAAAAATAAAGTAGCATAGATACTTTCAACATAAAACACTGTACCGTCACTCAATACGAAATATCGCTCAACCACGTGCAGAAAGAAATAGAATAGAGTGAAAAATAAAAAAGAAATACTAATGAATGGAAGAAAGCTTTTTATGCGACGTCACTGACTGGTTGGTGCAGAAGGTGGGAAACGTATTGGTCACGCGTCAAGCCATTCCTTTGTGTATCTGAGGGAGAAAAGATGAGGGGTGAATTCTAAGAAGTTTTAAAGTGGGGCAGTTCTAGTATTTTCTGCGATAATCGCACGGAGATATTCACTGCGATCGCTAAGCAGATGTTCCGAAAACGAAACTTCTGAAACACAAATCTGGAAATTGAGAAGGAAAAAAAAATGAGCAGAAAAGTTAGGCGTCAAAGTGACGACTACGTTTAAAATCACGGTCGTCAAAACGAAGTTTATAGTTGCAAAATACGACTAACGACCGCTAATTTCGAGCCCTGCGTAAATTTCATTAAAACAATCACGGAAAGAATCGCGAAGAAAACACAAATTTCACCAAAGGATCGCAAAAAAATCGCGAATTTCGTCAAAGAATCTTGAAATAAAACAAATTTTGTCTAATGATCGTAAAATAAACACAAAATTCGCAAAGGATCATGAAAAAAAAAAAAAATAAGCTTTTTGTCAAGAGATTCGGGGGGGGGGGGGGGGATTTTCGTCCAAAGATCGTGGGAAAAACTGAAATGTCGTAAAAAATAAGTGGGAAAAATGCAAATTTCATTAAAGGATCACGGGAAAAAAAACCAATTTATTTAAAGAATCACGGAGAAAACGCGAATTTCAGTCAAACGACCACAGAAAAAACACATAATTAGAATTGGGAAGTATTTCCCCCCTTGGAATCGCGGGAAAAGCGCGATTTTCGTCAAAAGATCGTAGGAAAAAACGTAATTTTTGTCTATGGATCGCTGGAAAAACGGAACTATCGTCAAAGGTCGCATGAAAAATGCAAATTTTGTTAAAGGATCACGGGGAAAAAAAAACATGAATGTCTTTAAAGAATCACGAAAAAACGCAAATTCCTTCAAAAGATCACAGAAAAAACGCCAATTTCGTGAAAGGATCGCTTAAAAAACACATAATTAGAACCAGGAGTGATTCCCCCCCCCCCTGCTGTAACTTTTCAGCAAAGTTGCTGTGTATTTCATATATATATATATATATATTTTTACCTCAGAATCAGAATCACTCCTGGTATTGTGTCATCATCTCAATCTCAGTACAAAAATGTCCAGAATTGCATATCTGTAATGTGTAATACCCAGGAAGAAAGCAGGAAAAAGAAATTTACATTGTGTAAGAGCAAAGCTAAAAAGAAAAAAAAAAATCTATTTTTATTTATTTATTGCTTTTTCTTTTTTTCTCTAATACTTAGCCATTTAGAAGGAAAATTGGATTGGTTTTGACATTTTTTTACTGTTTTTCAAATAACTAGGTGTCATATATATGACTTGCATTAATTCTACTAAGAGATCCCACTCTTTACACATAATTTGTACTTGTTTCATGAGTACTTGGAATAAATTTATTTACTGATTATAGAATTCGAACTTTGCATATTTAGCAAGATAAATTGCACTCTCTATTTGATGAAGTCATTTAGCTTTCAGTGAAATTAATGTAAGTTTACCAAATTGTTTTTCTGCAATTGTACATTTCAAACAATAGCAGAAATATGTCCATTTGATTGTCGTGCTGTTGCAGCATCAGTTGTTATGTAAATTGATATTGCTATATTTTGCGTCGATAATTTTCAGGGTTTTTCACTCTGAGTCACAATCACCCCTGGAAAATGTATTCTTAGTTCTAAGAAAGAAGGGAGAAATAAAACCCATGGTGACATTTCAAAATTTTTTTTCAAAGGGTTTAAAATTCGAAATTTTTTAAATGGATTTCGGCGTTCGAAACAGAAAAGTGTGAAATTTAAGATATACGAGTTAGTTATTGTGTATTTCTAACAATATCTCAGATGCGAAATTATAAAAATATTACAAAAAAAGAACACGTGTCCGATAGTTGCATTCATTCAATGCTTGTCTTCCGCAGAAACGTCGTAATTAGATTCCATCTGATTATTTTATGATTTTTCGTGGCATTTGCGGGAGAGGGGGGGGGGGGCGATAAAAGTGATTTTACAGTACCTTGAGATGTATGAGAAAAAGTTTAAAATATTCAAAATATCAAATCATAAAGCATATTAACTAGGGATGCACCGAATGTTCAATATCTATTCGGTATTCGCCCATGTTACCGAATATTCGGCTTGGCCGAATATCAAACTATTCGGTATACTGAATATTCGGCTTGACTGAATATCAAACTATTTGGTATATCGAATATTCGGCTTGGCTGAATATCAAACTATTCGGTATATCAAATATTCGGCTTGGCTGAATATCAAACTATTCGGTATACCGAATATTCGGCTTGGCCGAATAGCAAACTATTCGGTCTGCTGAATATTCGGTTTGGCCGAATATCGAAATATTCGGCCCAACCGAATACTTCAAAAAAACTTTTAAAACATATTTTTAAAAACCTTATACCATTTCTACGTTTAACAGTCAACTTATAAAGATATTCAGAATAATTAGAATCATATATTTAAATAAAAGAGAATGTTTTTACATTATTTATTTGCTGTTCGTTAAGTATTATTTTAAGAAAATTAACCAATCACAAGGATTTTCATAGGAATTAATTATATACAAATGCAAGTTCCTGGTCATTGTCCACTAAATAATCTGTTTCTTTCTAAGATTTTAAGAACGTTTACAATCTCTGAAAATGATCGCCCATCCCAGACATCGATCTAGGATGTAATTAAAAACTTCCTTGCTTAATCAAAGGGAGTAGAACAGTTATTCTTGCTGAGTTGCTACCATATAAAATTTGAATAGATTGTATTACTTATTTACTTTTACTTTAGTCTCTTCCTGACAAACAAACAGTATATGGTCCTGTACAATTTTTCTTCCAATTTTTTCACAATTTCTTTTTGATTTTAAAATGTTTATTTTAGAATTTAAGAAAATTTTATTCATTTGTTTTAATTCTCAGACACATAACAACACATCAGAACTCATAAGAAGCCATTAAATTTAAAATTTTATTAATGTTTCATTTTGATAATCAAGAGCTTTTTTCAAGTAAAGTTTCTGTTTTAAATATTATGTAAAACTGTTTTAAAATTTAACATATTAATGCCTTTGAACTTTGAAATATAAAATTATTCGACAAGCTGAATATTCGGTATTCGGTTCGCCCGTAGGCCAAATATTCGGTATTCGGCCAAAATCACTATTCGGTGCATCCCTAATATTAGCGCTGTTCTCAAATAAAAAAGAGCTACTTTCTGACACATTTCTGCATTTATTTTTGTTCGGAAACGCGTGAACTTGATAGGTGTTCTTAATCAGAAACTATGTAATTGAAAGACGCCATTTTTTGGTTTAGGCAGATCTTTCAGAAAATGCTGTCAAAGATTCCTGACAATAGAATAATTTTGTTTTTCTGATTATGATAAACAAGGCGAAATTCTGTTTGATATTTCTGATAATCTCGTAAAAAAAAGGCGAAAATCGGAAACTTTGCGGCAAAATCGAAAGTACTGTAATTATTAAGACACGTGGGTGGGATTATGCATTATCCATGGTTATGATGTAAAATAATTAAGAAATACTTTATAAGTTTAAAAAGGAATGGAAAATAAACTTGCCGTTTTTCGTAAAAAGATGTTATTTTCGATGTTTCTTCAGCAATTCTTTTTCGTTTCTTTCCCATGATTTCAAAGAACAAAGGAGAAAATTGTGTTTAGTAATATCACTGTACTTGGGAACAAACGTCACGGCTCTTTAGTAAAACTAACTCCGCCTAGGAGAAGAAGAGAGAAGAGATGGGTCCATTGTGTGGCATACTACTGGCCTGAAGAATCGCTGATCTGGGCGCCATGATTAGTGTGAGGCACGTTTACAAATGAAGTAACCCCACCCCCCTTTCGTACATTTTTCATTCAATCATTGAGATTGGTAAGTAGTTACTTTTAACTTTGGCCTTTGGTGGCAATAAGGTCAATCGCCAATTTTTCAGTGTTAGTCGCCAATTGGCGAGTGGCGACTGTTAATTTTGTCCTATAGGTTATGCTCAATTTTTTTTTTTCTTAACTTTGAAAAATCTGGTGTATCTTCATTTTTAACTACTTGCATTAAAATGCTTATCGGTGATGGTATTGTTAATATGGTCACTTCTGAACAAAATAACTTTATTATATCCTTAATAGAATTATAGCCGAAACTGGAATCCCTAGTATTTTCGTTGATTAAACTACGTTCTATTCATAAATTTTTACTAATAAATTAACATAACAAACTTTTATGACTAATAAATCCAAGTTTATAGTTCTTGAAGTTTTATACATTTTACATGTGTTGGAGTGTTGCAGAACATTGGGTTTAAGTAATCCATTTGTCTTGAAAAGCTCCTATAATAAACATTGTTAGTTTGAGCTTTTATGGTTTTACCTTAAAAGTTACTCAATTTTTACTTACATATTTTCTTTGTTTTAGTTCACTATTTAACCTTTTGATTATGATGTTAGTGTTAGGACATATTATCCTAGCCATTATTTCTTTATTCACATCACTTTTTCAAAAATAGTCGCTGCTATGCACTTATATTAGGATACTCCCAAAAGAAATTTAACACTTTTTTATAAATTAAGGTGCAAATGAATATAAAAGTAGTCACCAGTCCTAACCCCATAATCAAGAGGTAATTTCTTTGGTATTACTTAGTTATCCCGTCGACCAATTTCGCCAAATTATATAAACTGCCAAACCACTCGCCAAATTATTCAAATTGACATCATTTTTATTTTAAATAACGGAAGAACAAATAAATTAGTATAACATTAATAAAAATACAAATAAAACGTCGAAATAAAAATCACTTTGATGTAAACACTTGTAACTTGCTTAAAGTCAAGTGAATGTGACATTTACGACCAACCATTACTGCTATTTAATCTCACAGTTTGGCGATAGATTTTTGGTCGACAGGATAACTAAGTAGTACCATTTCTTTTCATATTAAAGTGAAAATTTAAATTTATTCAATTTAGTTATTTGAAAACTTCCCAGATGAAAGTTATTGTAAGCTTTTATTTCCTTATAGTTGGTCTTTATTATCTATTTTTTAATTTTTTGTTTTTTAAGTAGTTTAAATTTTAGTTTGATATTTTAAGTTTGTTTTTATATGTCAATGATGACTAATTTTTCGTCAACTTAAATAACAAAAATGATGAAAGTTTTGTCTGAGATGTACTATGTGTGGTCATAGCCTGTTTTCAACTTTGCCAATGGTCAACATACTTGTTTATGCATTCAGTTTGTTTCCTGTTGAAATTTACAGACTTTATATTCATTTTGAGCCTAGAAAACTACACCTTCCTATGAGGTATTTTTAGCGTCTGCTTTTGTTAATGATATTGTACTAATATTTTCTTAATTTGTTTATATACATAATTTCTGGTTTTTGTGTATTCCTTATAATTTATCTTCTTGAAAATATAATTTATGCATGTGTTTGTTTAAACTATAAAATTTAAAATGTTAGATTTATGAAAGCCATTTAATTTGAAAATTTTCTCAATAAACTAATGAATTAACTTCTTAATATATCTGCTAAAAATTATGTATTAAAAACAAATACACTATGCTAAAAGGTACACACATTAAAATACAATAAACATAATTTCATTTTGCATCTGCGAACGTCTTCAGGATGTTATGATATACACAAGTCTTTTTAAAAATGGAGGCAAACGTCTCGGAGTCCTTGACGAATCTTGACTGGAGCACGCACCACACGTCAAGTTGCCAGGGCAACCAAAAGGAGGAAACTATCTCAGCGATGAAAAAGAGGACGTCATTTCATTATTTTCTTCAATTAATATGGATGAGGTTTTAAGTTATATTTTTTCATTGATTGATTGTAATTTGGTTTTAACTGATGAAATTAAAACTTCACTAAAGGCTGGATTGAATCTTATTGTTTTCAGTAATATTTTTATGTAATGGAGTTATTTACAGACAGCTTCGTGGGGCATCAATGGGTTCGCCAGTTTAAAGTTTTTCCGTTGAGTTTGCACTCAGACCTATGGAAAAGAAAATTTTTAGTTCATTTAAACAGAAGCCAGTTTGTTGGTTAAGATAAATGGATGACATGTTCATTTTATGGACTTATACCCTCTTCCAGATTTACAGGTTTTTCTTCATGAGGTCAATAATTTAAGTAATAGCATCAAGTTTACCCTCGAAACTGAACAGGAGGAGAGTTTGCCTTTTCTTGACGTTCAAATTAGCCGGAGCAATATGCATTTCACCTTTTCAGTTTACAGAAAACCGTTAAAAGAGAATTCAGTAATACCTTTTTGTACAAATTTGCCTTTCAAATATAAGATTGCTGCGTTTTCAGTCCTTTATCAGACGAGCTTATAAGATTTGTTCAGATAATCAGCCTGGCACTGAAATTGATTTCATTAAAAAAGTTGCATTAGATCATCAGACCTGCCAACTGCTACGAAAAAATCGTAGTTGCTACGATTTGGTCCTATAAACTACGATGCTACGAAAATCGGTCTTAAACTACGATTTTTTGCAAAAAACACAAATGCATTTTTACTTTCTAGTTGCGATTTTTATCCCACGCAGCATATTTTTCAGGAGTTTCTGTTCCGAAATTTCCAAAATTTCAAAGTATTCATTTCCGAAAGTTTTAAAAAATTGGCCATTAGTCCGAAAATTCCATTAAAAAATGCTCATGAAATCCACATTAAAAAATGCTCAGGAAAAAAAAAAAAAATCTGAGCTGCAAAACAAACTTCTTAACATAAAACACTCTTTAGCTATATTAACCACGAGTGACTCTTGTTTCTGTAAATATTTATACAGGAATTCCCTTAATTTTGTCAAAATATCGCAGGAAGAAAACAATTTCGTCAAAAGATCAGTAAGAAAATGCAAATTTCATCGAAAGATCAGTAAGAAAACGCAAATTTCACTGAAAAATCGCAGAAAGAAAACACTAATTTCGTCAAAGGATTGTGGTAAAAAATGCAAAATTCGTCAAAGGATTGCGGTAAAAAATGCGAATTTCGTCAAAAGTTCATGGTAAAAAGTGCGGATTTTCAGTAAAGAATCGTGATAGAAAAATGTGATTGTGGGAAAAAACGATTGTGAGAAAAAAATTCCGAATATCCTGAAATGATCACGGGGAAAAAATCGCGAATTGCGTCAAAATTTACTGCACTGGGATAAAAAATTGAAACCAAACTCCTTTTACAAATGTCAAAAACGCTTCAAACGAGAAGAAACTCTAAAAATCGTGTGTAAAAATTTTCAGAGGAAAAAATTTACTATAATGAGTTGAAAGACTGAAACCTTATTCCTTATACGAATGTTAAAAGATGGCTGAGAAAAACCAACTAACCAACCTCCAGATTAATTTTAATTTTGTGTGCTACGATTTCTGATTTTCAAAGGTTGGCAAGTCTGGATCATGGTTATAAAAGTTCTCAGATTGACCAGATTATTTGGCAGTTTAATACCCCCCTCCCCCCCCCCTCCCCACCACCACCACCTCAGTCAGGCCAGCGATTTTTTAATAGTTTACCTATCAAATACAGGAGTATGCATTATGTCCTCATTTTATATGAAAAATTAAAGCAGATTCTTCAGCATAAAATTAGTAGCCCCCCCCCCCCCCAATACCTGATTCAAATTCTTAGTAATAATATAGATAAAATCTTGAATCATCAAAACGCCGGTGTGTATGAAATTCCAATTACCCTCCCAGATAAAGAAACATTGGTTTATATCAGTGAAACTAAAAGAAAATTTTCAGAAAGATTAAAAGAGCACATGAGTGACATTTTACAGTCAACTAAATACAGCTCTCGCAAGATTTTGTTTTGCTAATGATGGTAGCAGAGTTGTCTTTGATGAAGCAAGAATCCATATCTCAATAAAATTTTAGAGTTCATTAGGATTATTAAGCTTGGACAACAAACCTGTAATGATAATTTATCCTACAGTATACATAAAATATAGCATACTATGTTATAAACAGTTTTTGGAGTCAGTTCCATTTAGCCTCCACCCTTTTCCATCGCTGGGGTAGTTTTCTCCTTTTGGTTGTCTTGGCAACTTGATGACGTTTGATGCACATTCCAGTCAAGATTCGCCAAGGACTCTGCGACGTTTGCTCATTTTTAAAATTTTAGACTTGTTTGTATTATAACATCCTGAAGACGTTCGCAGATGTGAAATGAAACATTGATGTTTATTGTATTTTAATGTGTGTACCTTTTAGCATAGTAGTGTATTTGTTTTTAATACATAATTTTTAATGTATTTCATGGTGCAATCGTCCAATTTTTAATTTAATATCTGCTTTTATTTTTTTACTCTAAAAAAAGTTGTTCTTACATTTTTTTAAACACTCATCATTGGTTCTTGAGACACCTAACCATACAGTACTTAAGAGTACATGCACACACACAAGGAAAAAAAGACACTACCACTTGCAAATTTATTGTTACATTTTAGCAAAATATATTGTATCCTTTTTTCTTCAATTTTAAGTTGTATAGTTACTTTGGAATTTTGCAGAATGTTAAGTTTATGCAATTCATTTGTCGTAAAAACCTTTTTTCATTAAAATGTGTACTTTCAGCTTCTATTCTTTCATCTCCCAAAAAAAACTCAGCTTACATATATAATTTCTAGTGTTAGCTTACTATTTAATTGCTCTAAGAATGAATAAATGAATGAAGTAAACGATTAAATTTAGACAATTCATTTAGCTTAAAAACTTACAAAATATAACCTGCGTATTATGAACATGCATGATAAAGTCCTATATTTTCTGAATTTTAATTTATGTAATAGTGATGCAAAAAGTTTTATTCATCTAGCTATTAACCTTGACACTGATCTAAATAGTTTTACAATTAGAACTTTTATTTTTTTCCTCTGAAAGTTATTCAATCACATATAAAATTAGATAAATTTGCTCCCTATGAACTACAATAATTTTAACCTGACTTTTTAGTTTCTGCATTAATTTAGCAGAGATGTTAAATTTATATTAATCATAAATTTCCATAGCAATTTATCTTGTGTATATTTTCATTTTCAACTGTGAAGATTATCAGTTATAACTTCTGAATATAGCAAAACTTAGTTACGAGATTAGTCTTAAACTCTTGAGCTTTTGTCTTATTGATTTAAAAATTACTTTTTGTGTACTGTCTTAGATGTTTAATTCACTCTCATTAATTAAAAAAAAGTAATTTTAATTTTTGTCGCACAAACATTAGTCATGGCCTGGTCTGTTAGAAAAATTTTCTCTTTGCTCAAACAAAATTATTGCAAAAAAAAAAAAAAAAAAAAAAAAAAAAAAATGAATATCTGTAATTTTAAAATTACCTAAATCATGAAAAAGGAAAATAGCTGACTTAACTACTTTTTAAACCATTTAAAAGGCTATTTTATCTATAATAATGATGGTTGACGATGGCATTTTTTAGATAAAGAATGTTATCAGGTATGACAAAGTTTCATCACAAATACGTTTGAAGCATATTTGTACTGTAATGTTGGGCTTAATGAATCGGAGAGTGGAATTCAATCCAAAGTTTGAATTGAACAAAATTAATTCCGATTCATAAGCTCAAAATTACACTACAGCCGATGACGTAAGTGGTAGACATTGCTAAATGTGGTTTTTAAGAATTATTTTAAATTATATAAGATCAAATAAAATTATATTTACTAGTTATCGTAGCTGAAAAAAAATAAAGAAAAGAAAACACTCACCCAAGTACTTGAACACAGAAAGATAATTCACAAATGACGTTTATTTAAACATATATAAAATTTGCTAATTTGAATGCATTCTTACATTATGAATTATGAAAAGATTATCAAAATGAATGTAAAATTTAATATAATTTTAGATAATTGGAGATATATTGTCATCTGAGAAAAAGCAGAAGTTTACGTAATATTTCTTTTAGTTTTAAGGCCTCCAAAATGAATAAAGTTCAGGAACGTAAAGTCAAACTAGGGGATAAAGTTCAGGAATATAAAGCCAAACTCGTATCGTAGAAGGACCCTTGTATTTGGAGAACTGGAAATATGCTGTTGACAATCTTCCTTCAGGAATGTAGATTCTATTTCTTTTTATTCAATGCGAATCCGAACCGAATGAGAAGTTACGGATTTGGAAAATTGGAAATAGGATGTTTGAGAACTTCCTTCAGAAATGCAGATTTTGACGATTTCAGTTCGTTACAAAGGCAATTTACTATTTATTGCATCGACAAAAAAAACAGATAATCAATTCATGTTTTTATAGCAAAGAAATATGGTTGATCGAAGAATAATAAAATGTCGATGAGCAGAACAATTCAAGGCTTCCAATTAATGTTCTATGAAATTTACTTAGAAATGCTTCTTGAAGAAAAAAAATTATATTTCCTTTAGATGATATACGGCCGCCAAGGCCTAACGAAACGTCGATCTCTTCTCACTGGCTAGCCGAACTCTTCTGCCGCAACAGCCGGCTAAAAATAATTTATTAAGTATATACACAACAAAGTCGCGTAATACATCTAAATTACATATGCACACTTCACAGAGGGGCAGTGCACGCCCCACAACACAGACATTAAATCTCGGGACCATCCTTGAAGCCGGGCAGGTCGTCCCCCGCTGAGCAGCAGTGTTCATGTTATGGAATGATCTCCAGCAGTAGAAAGTCCACCGGAAGCTCCTGGCCGTGAGGATCTTCCATTCGGTTCGTCGGAGCAGATGGAACGACGAGAAGAATCGGAATGAGTCAAAACTGGCAGCACCTCTCCAATTGAGTGTCAAGCTGGTGAAAAAGACACCATTAGGCCGCAAGGGCTGGAGTTGCGGTCTTAGGACCGAGTATTTCTCCACCTTGGCCGCATGGGCCGCAGTGAGAGAAAACTGGTCATTGATTACCTGGGTGTCAATTACCAGGGTATGGTCGTTACAATAAGCGACAAGATCGGGTTTTAGCTTCCTCCCGTCGGGCAAGCGGAAGATGGGCTCTTGATTTACAAGGTACCCTTTTTGCTCAAGAGAGCGGGTTAGATATTGACAAACAGCATTATGGCGTTTTATTCTCGCCCCATGGGTCGAGTGGCACTGTTGAACGATATGGTTGAGTGTTTCTGGGACCCGGCAACCGCGTGAACAGAGATGCATAGCATCTCGTCCCCGGGTGGCACGGGCCTTACTGTAAAGGGTGTTATATCTGATATTAATAGCATTGATAAATTCCGTGCCCGACATGAGGGAGGAGCCGTCAGTGAGCCAAGCCGATGCGGCAGGTACGGCACTGGTTTGACGCAGGCCAGTACCATCGCATCGGCGATGCAGGTCTCGCCTGAAGAAAGAGTCGATTCTGACCTTAGATGTTAAACGGCTCCCGTCTGGGGCCATGGTCAGTTGAAGGATTCTCTCCTGATGGGCTGAGAGACGACGCAGGGCCATCACTGGGACCGTCCACCTGAGACAGGGGATGCCCATTCCGCCATCTTTCACGCGAGCGTGAAAAGCACTCGAAGGGACATCGTGAGGCAGGTGGAACAACTCCCTGACAAACCTGCGCACCTTCAAATCTATCTTCTTCAGGTGACCCGCATAGAAACGTCCCAAGACAAGTTGGTGGTAGTACCTCGGCAGTAGCATGTTCCGCAAACAGAAATATTTCTGCTGCGGCTTCAGTGGGGCACGTTTGAGGATCAGAAGGTCCTCACCCACAGGGGGATTCGAAAAGATCCTCCCATTAGGTGTAAGTGCTACTCCGAGGTACTTGAAGGACTCATCCCACCCCAAAGATCTTAAAGGGGTGGCACCAACAAAGAACTTTTGCTCGCTATCAAAAATGACTTTCTTGGCTTTCTTATTAGAGAGCCATGTGAAAGTAAAGGACTTGTCGCAATTTATCTCGAGCCCTGTGGATGGAAAAAGGGCGTTCAGGATGTTGAGAAGTTCTTGCAGACAGTTGGTGTCCCGAGCCAACAATAGGATATCGTCTGCATATGCTATGTGGGAAATACGAGTGCCCTCCCTCAGGACCGCACCAAGACGGACCGGGAGAGCTCTCAAAATAAAATCAAGAACGACCAGAAAAATTGTTGAAGAGAGAGGGTCGCCTTGGCGAACACCTCTCTCGGGACTGATGGGCTGTGAGACATTTCCATCAAAAATGAGGAATGTTCTTGCATGACTGTAAATAAATCTAATATAGTTAAGAAATGACTCGGGGACACCCAACCGCTGAAGAGCAGAGTAAATTGCAGTAAATGATATGGAGTCAAAGGCCTTCCTGAGGTCGATGAAAGCAGCAGATAAAGAATCAAAAAAAATCTAAAAAAAGCACGGCGTCGCAGCCCCCACAAGTTACTTGCTTTAACGGCTCCCTGGTGAAGAATGATGACTTTTCCAGAACCCAGAGTTTCAAACATGAAAAGCCATTACAGAGCGCGCCAGCCAATTAAAAACGCCTATCCTCCCCGCGCCTGACGTCACACACAACGTGCATGTTCCAAAAGGAATGTTAAACGATTTAGCAGACGTCCGGTTTTGAACTAAGCGTCTGTATGGCAAAGGGGAATACCCTTCTTGTTGGAACTTTCAAAATGTCGGAAAGAATGATCTCATGGCGTCGCGCGCCGAAATTAAAAATGAGAAAAGATAGAAAATACATTTTTGCATATTTCTGCCAAAGTATTTATCACAAGTCACTGAAAATTTTGCAATCGGCTAGAAATAAATATTTCTATCCACATAATATAATTTAAAAGGGAAATATTGATAAATAAAAGATTTCTATTTTTTATATTTTAGACTTAGAAAATTCCGATGTGTTTACACATTCGCGATGTATGTTGAAAGAAATTTGAAAGTTAAATTACTGAAAAATAATAAAATACTAATTGCACTTAAATAATCTTAATAAGAGATAATGTTTACATTGAAAAATAAGGAAATATTGAATTATTTATCATTAAAATTTACATTATAAGTTTAAAACTTGTGATTAAAAATTAGGTGTTTGAAAATGTTAATTTAAGTTGTAAAATTGAAATAAATTATATTATTTAAATTAATTTGAATGGGAAATGATGCATTATATTTTTTATGATGCAACAATATTGTTTTTGAAATTTTGTAAATTTAACATTTGTTGGAGTGTTGCAGAACATTGGGTTTAAATAATTCATTTGTCTTAAAACCTCCTGTATAAACTTGTGTGATTTGGGTTTTGATTGCTGTTTTTACTCTAAAAGCTACTTAGTTTACATACACAATTTCTTGTTGTTAGCACACTATTTAATTTCCTTAGAGCTAATTTTCTTTAGCGATATTTATAGTATGTTGTTATATACCAATGATGACTAATTTTTCGTCAACTTAAATAAAAAATGATGAAAGTTTTGTCTGAGATACACTATGTTGTCATAGCTTGTTTTCAACTTTACGAGTAGTCATGATCAGAGCTCTACAAATTGTAAAAATTTTGGTTACCAGCAAAAAAAATCTAGTAGCCAGTATGTAAAAAATACAGCTCCACACATATCCACCCTCCTGTTGTCAGTCCGTCCCCCCCCCCCCCCCAAATTTAATCTTTGATTTTCATAAAGGGCTAAGGATTTTTTAACTTTGATTGAGAAAGAATATTTATGAGCATAGCAATGACATACCTAGAGCTGCCCTGGTCCTTCAACTCTGTTAACAAAATTATTCAAAAATATAAGTTAAGCTTTTGAACTAAACTTATATAAATGAAAAAAAAAAAAAAAAATACATATTACAAAGCCTGAATTAATTATGTAATATAGCATATCATAAGAAAAAGCATTGTTTTTTAACGCCTTTGGTACGATCATCTTTTACAGCATTTTTAATCTTTTATCATGTTTTTCAAAGCAGGAATTTTTGTCTAATTGAATCAAGAAAATGCTCGTATTAAATAAGCTAAAATTTACTGGTGATGGAATAATCGCAGATTCTGAGCACCTTACACAGCACATATACCGGTTGCTCGTCCCCAAGGGGTTAACTAAGATATTTAAAAAAAAAAGAATTATTTTAAATACATTACTTTGCCAAAATACAGTAGAACCCCGCTAATCTCAACTAATTAGGACCGGTGCTTGTTTGGATTACCCAAAATTCTGATAAAAATAGAAAAGAAAAAGGTGAGTGCTAAAAAAAGTAAGTTATAAGTACTCAGTAGTACAATAAACATCCTCTAATCCGGCACAACTTTCGGCAAAAAAATAGTATTCCTTGTTTAATCGCTCCTGATGTTTGTTTATAATAATCCAATGGAACTTCAGAATGAGGAATTAGTGAACCATTACAAACAGTTCAAAATCGCGGTTCTATAAATAGCTCAGTAACCACATCGACGAGGGATGGGGGGAAACATTTCTGTAGGTAATTTGGGAAATCAAACTGCTGAAAGGAATAATAAATTTTTACCATCAGAATTAAATACCTTTTGCATTTTAGAAAAGAATTTTATAGTTTCTGGCAAACAAACTGATATTCAAGATTTTTTTTAAGATGGCTGCTACGAGTAGGCCTACAGTGCACGTTTTCATTTTACTTTTACATTATTGAGTATTTTTTTTAAATTCTTTTCAAGCTGTATAAAAAATAAAAAACATACTTTACTGCCTTTTTTTCTTTCTTTTTTTATTCTAACTTCTACACCTTTTTCCAGACATTCATCCTATAATCCGTAAAATTTCGCAAGTTAATCTCTTCAGTTAATTAAAAGGTACTTGTTAGTTATCCCATCGACCAAATTACTGTCGCCAAATTGTAAGATAAAATGCCAATAAAGGTTGATCATAAATGTCACATTCACTTGACAAAACATGTTTATGTCAAAGTGATTTTTATTTGGATGTTTTATTTGTATTTTCATTAATGTTATACTAATTTATTTGTTCTTTCGTTATTTAAAATAAAAATGATGTCAATTTGTATAATTTGGTGAGTGGTTTGGTGATTTATATAATTTGGCGAAATTGGTCGATGGCAGGGGTGCAGAAAATGTTTCGACTCCCAACATTGCCCCCAATCCACATGAAAATTTCCCCAAAATTTTACGGTATGTGATAGGTAAATGCTGTATTATCGTATGTACAGAAAATTTATTTTTCCAATATTTCTCAACTTATGCGCGAGTATATATAGCAGGGGTGATTCTGAGTGAAAAAAAAAAAAAAATGACGAAATTCGCGTTTTTTCGTGATCTTTTGACGTAATTTGCGTTTTGTAGCGATCTTTTGACTTTTACAGTTATTTTGCCTTCCTTTTGACGAAATTCGCGCTTATTTCGCCCTCTTTTGATGAAATTTGCAGTTGTTTTGCGATCTTTTATCAAAATTTGCGGGGTTTTTTTTCGCGATCTTCTGACGAAATGTGTGTTTATTTCGCCTTCCTTTTGACGAAATTCGCGGTTCTTTCGCCCTTTTTGATGAAATACGCGTTTGTTTCACGATCTTTTGACAAAATTTGCAGTTGTTTCGCGATTATTTGATGAAATTTCAGAGGTTTTTGGTGTTAACTTTGATGAAAATCGCGGTTATTTCGCCCCTTAAGGCGAAATTCGTGGTTTTTTCACGATCTTTTGATGAAATTCGCGGTGCGATCGTTTGACGAGATGTGCAGTTGTTTCGCGATCTTTTGTCAAAATTTGTGGTTGTTTCGCGATCTTTTGTCAAAATTTGCGGTTTTTTACCGATCTTTTGTCAAAATATGCAGTTCTTTCGGGATCTTTTGACGAAATATGCGTTTATTTCGCCTTCCTTTTGAGAAAATTCGCGGTTATTTTGCCCCTTTTGATGAAATACGCAGTTGTTTTGCGCTCTTTTGATGAAATACACGGTTGTTTCGCTATCATTTGACGAAATTTGAGTTTTTTTTCGCGTTCTTTTGATGAAAATCGTAGTTATTTCGCCCCTTTAGACGAAATTCGCGGTTGTTTCGCGATCTTTTGACGAAATTCGCGATTGTTTCGCGATCTTTTGTCGTAATTTGTAGTTCTTTTGCGATCTTTTTGCCAAAATTTGTGGTTCTTTTGCCAAAATTTGCGGTTCTTTTGCGATCTTTTGTCAAAATATGCAGTTCTTTCACGATCTTTTGACGAAATATGCCTTTATATCGTGATCTTTTGACGAAATATGCGTTCATTTCACGATCTTTTGACGAAATATGCGTTCATTTCGCGATCTTGTGACAAAATTCGCGGTATTTTTATGTCCGAATTTTCAGATTGATGAACGATTTTTTTTTTAAATTTTTGGAATCGGGTGCCTTAATTTTTCGGAAAATTTGGAACAGAATCTCCCCTGATATACGGTACATATTATTCCAAGATCGATTTTGTGAAGGTCACCATACGGATCTTTTTATTTGTAGTGAAATTTTTCTATCTCAGGGAATTATGGAATTTGTTGTTTAAATCGAAATCAATTGTATATGTTTCTGCAAAATTTCCCCAGGTGGCTAAAATCTCCCCCGATCCTGGATCGCCGGATCAGACATATTCTGCACCCCTGGTCGACGGGATAACTACTATTTAAGTATAATTTTCTAAAATAAAATCAGTTTGGATTAACTGGTGGCGACGCATTATATAAATTTACTGAAGCCTGGTCATGATACTTGTTTATTCGTTTAGTGAAAGTATCTTGTTGAAATTTTCAGATTTTGTATTCAATTTGAGCTATGAAAACTAAACGTACCTATATGATAGTTTTACTTCCTGCTATTTGTTAATATTTTATGATAGTGTTTCTTATTTTGATTACATACATGATTTCTGAATTTTTTTTATTCTTATTTTTTTCTTGAAATTGATTTGTTTTAAAGAAAGGAGTTTCTGTTCCGAAATTTTTGCTAATTTAAGGCACTCGGTTCCGAAATTTTTTAAAAAATCTATCATTGAAAATTTGGACATAAAAGAAAAAATCCTCAATTTTTTTTTCTTAACATAAAACCCTCATAATTGATATTAATCATGAGACAATCGTATTTATTATAACAAATTCCTATTCTCAGATGTAGAGGTGCCATTTCAAGAGGGGTTTTTTGGGGCGTGGAGGGGGGGCGGAGGCAAAGTTTTCATTGAAGGGCAGGGTTTGCAATTGCATGTGAGATTGTGCAAATCACACGCAACATAGGAAACTCATGCATAATAAATGCTGTGTGTCATTCTCTCCCCCCTCCCCCTTTAGTTCTTTCACAGGCATTTGACTCTTTTGTAATTTTTAAAAATTTTCAAGGAAGCCCCTGATTTTTTTCTTTTGCAGGATTTTTCAAAATCAATTCCTGAATTTTTTTTTACAAATGATGGTGGGAAAATATCATGAATTTCGTCAAAGATCTCAGAAACAAATAGCGCTTTTCTTCAATTGGTCACTGAAAAATATCACAAATTTCAACAATCTGTTGCACTAAGAAATTGTGAATTTCATCAAATGATGACACTGGGGGGGGGGGGGGGGGGGAAATCTTCTAAGAATTAAAAATTTTGTTAAAGCAGCGCAGAAAGTAACTCAAATTTCATCAAATGATCCATTGGCATAAATTTTGTGAAACGAATCACATTGGTTCAGGTAAGCCACAATTTTTTTTTTTTTTTCACAACTTGGGTTTCTTTTTCTTATTTTCATAAGTACGTTGTTTGTGATCATCTTAGTTTTAATTTATAATTATCCTTGAATTAAATAAAAATACTTAAAACTGCTTAAATCCTGCGACGAGTTCAGTAACTAGATTTTACTAAGATTTTTTCTGTTAGGCGGATGGAGTTATGTACATTTAGCAATATTCAGATGAATTTATTTATCAAACTTACTTTTTAGCAGTATTAATGCTGTTTTTTTCTTCATATGTCTCATGATGTTTTTTTAATTCTGCCGTATGCTCTTCTCTGCCGTACCATTTTTTTTTTCCCCGTCACATGCTGCATTATTTTATTAGAACATGAACTCTTAGTTTAGGTGTTTAATTCACTCCCATTAATTTTGAAAAATTAATTTTTAAATTTTATGTCTTAGAAAACATTGGTCATGGTCAATAAAAAATTTTTGACTTAAGTTCCAGCAAAAGCATTACAAAAAACTGAATACCTGTATCTTTAAAATGATCTGAATTATGAAAAAGGAAAATAGCTGACTTGTACTACTTTTTTTTTTTTTGTGTGCCATTTGACTATTTCATCTATCTATATTATAAAGGACAAACATATCTGTGCGTAACGCATACGTCATTTTGCGAATGGCAACAATTTAAAATTTGAAATAAAATTTCGGTTTTGCAATTATATATACGGCAAATTTTTAAACTTCTAAACATAGCAAATTTTAAATTTTAACACCGTCGTATAAGGAAAAAAATGCTCTTTTAAATGCATTTTACTTGAAAGCTGTATCTCAATTTGTTTTTGAGATATTAATTTTTTTGTAGTTTTTAATACAAATTTTGTAATCGTGGCAACTGAAGTACTCCATTTATATTGAAAGTAAAGGGAAAATAGTCATGGTTTATTATTTTTTATTGATTATATCCTTATTGATGCCATTTTCACATTACAAATAAAAGTAACTTTTTTATAATTTTTGAATAGAAAATGATGTCAGACATTATAAAAGAACACGCATTTTTCTTCATAAATCAGTTACATTTCAATATTTTTACATTACGCTGATACTGAGTTTGAGATGCTAGACTTCCGTGAATAAAAATTATGTCAGATTTAAAACAATATGATCGTTTATTTTGATAAAACTAAATATTTGACCGATACTAAATGGCCAATATGACAATTAAAGGCAAATTTCTGAATTTTATTTTTCGCGGGTATTGAGATTAGAACTTAAAGTTCACATGAAAAGTTTTATCGGACAAACGTGACTTTAAGTTTGGAAATACATTCATTAACAATCTATTGCGCGTTAAAATACTTTCAAATTGTGAATTTGAGTGGTGCGTATATGTAAATTATGAGAATGTGAAAATAACGTACAGTTTAGATTTTATGGGGGAAATTTTATGATGTGACAAAGCGAAATACTTTTTACTGATTTTTCATGCTGTAAAAACAAACAT
This sequence comes from Maratus speciosus, assembly GCA_963932465.1. Classification (NCBI taxonomy): domain Eukaryota; kingdom Metazoa; phylum Arthropoda; class Arachnida; order Araneae; family Salticidae; genus Maratus; species Maratus speciosus. The sequence goes on from OZ010786.1 coordinate 393,724,166, forward strand.
AAGAGCCTCAATCGATAAATTCATCCTAATTACTCATCTTGATTACGTATTCTAATAGAGTTTAATTTTTCAATAATTTAAGAAGTTGAAGTTTGTGGAAATAATATTTTGGTAATTTTAGGTAAAAAATATTATTTGTTTTAAGAAAGAGTGAGACAACCAATGTTAGATGAATTTTTAATTGTAATTATTTTTGTAGGTTTATTATAAATTCGATCTGAAGTTCCTTTCTAACATTTTAGTTCGTTGAATTTCGACGGGTCCCAACTCGTAAAAGTAATGGTTGATTGGTTGAATTGTTGGCACTTTTAGGTAAAGAATGTTATCAAATATGACAAAATTGCATCTCAGATATGTCTAAGTTTATTGTTCTTGACATTTTATAAATTTGACATTTATTGGTGTGTTGCAGAACTTCGAATTTAAATAATCTATTTGTCTTGAAAACCTCATTAACATGTGTAATTTGATCTTTTATTGTATTGCCCTAAAAGTTACTCAGTTTACATATGCAATTTCTTGCTCACTATTTAATTTCTTTTCATATGAACAAAGGGAATTTATTTAGTTCATTTATCTTGAAAACTTTGCAAATGAAAGTTTTATTATAAGCTTTTATTTCCGTATTATAGTTACTCTTTATGTATATATATTTTTTTTCTTTTTCAAGTTGTTTAAACAAGTAGTTGTCTTGATATTTTCAGTATGTTGTTATGTGCCAATATGATGACAAATGTTTTGTCAACTTAAAACAATTATGAAAGTTTTGTCTAAGTTCTACAGTGTTTACACGTAACAGAAAAGGATTTATAGCAATGACGTACAGGGTGGTATAGTGAAATGTATGCAAATATATAGTATAACTGTCATACTATTTATTTTTATTTGATCAATACTATCTATTTGCATGGATACTGTTCTTGTTTTAAGCATTGCAACTATAGCTTTGGAGTGTTGCAGAACATGGTGTTCATATAATCCATTTGTCTTGAAAACGTCCTATAGAAACATGTGAAATTTGAGCTTTTAATTTTCAATTTAATTGAAGGTTACTCATTTTACATATGTATAAGATTTCTGGAGGTTGTTTCTTGAATTTCTTTAAATACAATTTCATTTTTTAAACTGTATAATTATAGCTTAAAACTGAGCAAACTATTGAACTCATTTACCTTAAAAACATGTTTAATTTTGTATTATGTGTTTTGGAAATACATGTAATTTGTTTTTATTATTTTACTTTTTGATGTGATTAATTTTTTTGAAATCATGCCCCTGTTTATCTTTGCTGTAAAATTGCATCTTAAAAAGAATAAACTTTTAAGTTTATGAAATCCATATATTTTGAAAATTATTTTAAGCAAAGCTGAAACTAAAGCAAAGGTTGATTTCATAAAAAAAAATTTTGTTTATTTCAGTAGTTTCTTTTTCTGAATTCATAATTTTGAAATTTCAACAATAAAAACTAGTCGTTGGGGACCACCGTAATATTTATCCATCATGGATATATATAATATAAAATTTGAAAATAAAACATGTGATACATGCTAAGCATTGTATCATGTTACTTTATTCATAATTTAATTTACTTAGACTCCCTTAAATATAATTAATATAATCCCTTAAGCTAATATTACTTTTTGTTGCATTAAAATATCTCAATTTGTTGATTTTCTGTAAGCAAGTAAACACTATAGGTTTACAATGGAAGTCTATGGGAATTTGGCGACATATTAGAGATACCGCCAATTTGGCTTCACTTTTGGCGATATATCGCCAAGCTGGCGACAAACTTTGCAGCATTTGGTGACAGCACAGGATCCCCCATCCCCCTATGGTAACCCCCTTATAGGTATGGAGATGCATTAAATGCTTGACATTTATGATAAGCCATTATTGGCATCTAATCTTATAGTTTGGCGATAGTTTTTTGGTTTGTGGGATAATTGTGTAGAACTGAATTGCGTAAAAGAAACATTCTTATAACTCGGAAAATTATAATAATATTAACCAACAGTTTACTGTTTCAGATTAAGCGTCTCATTTCCAATTAAAATATATCTTTGAATTGAAATTTGAATGAAATTCAGGGTCATGAAAAATCAAAGAGTGTGAAAAATAGAATTACAAATATCTCGACAACTAATTATCCGATCGAGTTCATTCATGATGCAAAATTTGTTTTTTTATTGTCTTTTATATTCATTCCTTCAAATAAACAATTTCGGAAATTTTTGTATACCTTTTATCAGGAACAAATATTTCGAGAGTCCGAAAAAAATAGTTCCGGATAATCGAGGTTACTGATATTCAATAGGTTTCTTCCCATTGTTACTTCCTAAGTACACACCAAATTACAAGTCTTTATCTCAATTTGTTCGGGAGATAGAGCATTTAAAGACACACACACACGGACAGCAAAATTTCTTTTCTAAAAATGTTTTTCGGAATCTCCAGTGTTTAAAACGTGTAAATCCGTCAAAATTTTTTTTTTTTTTTTTTAAACGATTACAAGACTTACCCTATACTACGTATGATGGGTAAGTAATATTATTTCTCTTCTCTTCTCTTTTAGTTTTTAAAATTATATAAACTTTGGAGTGTTGCAGAACACTGGGTTTGTGTAATCCATTTGTCTTGAAAACCTCCTACATAGACATGTGTAATTTGAGCTGTTAATTTGCTATTTAATTGGAAGTTACTCATTTTACATACATATAAAATTTCTAGAGGTTAAGTTTCTTTAATTTCTTTAAATACAGTTTCCTCTTTTAAACTGTATAATTATAGCTTAAAAGTGAGTAAACTATTAAATTTATGTATCTTAAAAACTGTTAACTATCTAAAAATCTGTTGAATTTTGTATTGTGTGTTTTAGAAATATGTATAATTTGATAAAATTTTTTATTTTATTTCGGGTAGTTGCTTTTTCAGAATACAGAATTTTCAAATTTCAGCCCCCCCCCCCCCTAAAAAAATTGCTCTTCTCTATTAATTTTTTAAATTATGTAAACTTTGGAGTGTTGCAGAACATTGGGTTTATGTAATCAATTTGTCTTGAAAACCTCCTAGATAAAATTGTGTAATTTGAGCCTTCATTCTTTCATCTTGAAAGTTACTCACTTTACAAACAAAATTTCTTGTCCCTTTTTTCTTTCTTCCATTTTAAAAGTGAGTAGGAACAATTACAACATACATACTGAAACAACTAGATATTTAAAAGTGTTTTTATTTTTTTCGCAGAAAATTTTAGTTCATTAATTTTTAGATGTGATTATTTTTTAAATATCCACCTCTCATTGGCTTTAAAGAAAGTGAACTGATTAAGTTATACAATCTATTTGCCTTAACCTTATTAAGCTATGATAAGTTAAAACAATTATGAGTGCTTTTATTCTTTTTTGACGACAGTTGCTCTTTTTAGATGTATAATTTTTAATAACTTTTATAAATAAAATGTTTTTTGCATTTTCCCTCATTTTCTTTTAAAGTTGTCTAAACTCTGGTGTGTGCACCTTTTAAAAGCTGGTTTTTTGCCAACCCTGTTTGATCATATTATCTATTTGCATACATTTTTTGTTTTAATTGTCACAACTATAGCTTTGGAGTGTTGCAGAACATGGTGTTCACATAATTCATTTGTCTTGAAAACCTCCTACATAGACATGTGTAATTTGAGCTTTTAATTTTCTATTTAATTGAAAGTTACTCATTTTACATACATATAAAATTTCTAGAGGTTTAATTTTTTTAAATACCATTTCTTCTTTTAAACTGTATAATTATAGCTTAAAACTGAGTAAACTATTGAATTCATTTACCTTAAAAACATGTGTAATTTTGTATTATGTGTTTTGGAAATATATGTAATTTGTTTTTATTATTTTACTTTTTGATGTGATGTGATTAATTTTTTTTGAAATCATGCTCCCGTTTATCTTTGTTGTAAAATTGCGTCTTAAAAAGAATAAACTTTTAAGTTTATGGAAACCCATATGTTTTGAAAATTATTTTAAGCAAAACTGAAACTAGAGCAATGGTTGATTTTATAAAAAAAAATTATTTTGTTTATTTCTGTAGTTGCTTTTTCTGAATACATAATTTTGAAATTTCATCAATAAAAAATATTATTTCTCTTCTTTTCTATTTTGGTTTTTAAAATTATATTTATAAACTTTGGAGTGTTGCAGAACACTGGGTTTATGTAATCCATTTGTCTTGAAAACCTCCTACATAGACATGTGTAATTTGAGCTTTTAATTTTCTATTTAATTGAAAGTTACTCATTTTACATACATATAAAATTTCTAAAGGTCAAGTTTCTTTAATTTCTTTAAATACAGTTTCCTCTTTTAAACTGTATAGTTATAGCTTAAAACTGAGTAAACTATTGAACTTATTTATCTAAAAAAACCTATGTGGAATTTTGTATTATGTGTTATGAAAATGTATGTAATTTCAGACATGTTACTTTTCTGCAGAAACGCAGAATTTCGCTTTTTCGGCACTGAATTTTATTATCCCTGGGATGGATGGAAATATGCATTAACATTCTTTGACATTTTACGTGGGGGGGGGGGGGGGGGTAGCAGGTGAAATGCAACAAAAACGTGAGTACGAACCGTGCCAAATTGGGCGAATTTCTTCAAAAGATTGCGGGAGAAAACGCAAAAATCGTCAAAGGATCACCGAAGAAATGCGATTTCCGTCAAAGGATTGTGGGGAAAAGACGCCATTTCCGTCAAAGGATTGTGGGGAAAAGACGCCATTTCCGTCAAAGGATTGTGGGAAAAAGATGCAATTTCCGTCAAAGGATTGTGGGAAAAAGATGCGATTTCCGTCAAAGGATTGTGGGAAAAAGATGAGATTTCCGTCAAAGGATTGTGGGAAAAAGAGGCGATTTCCATCAAGGGATCGGGGGAAAAGATGCGATTTCTGCCGAAGGATCGAGAAAATGCGATTTCCATCGAAGGATCGGGAAAAAGATGCGAATTTCGTGGAAGGATTGCTGTTGGAGGAGGAAAAATACTAACATCACATCTCTGACCAACTGTTATTTCGTAACTCTATGTATATGAGGAATTCAAGAATCACGGAGTTCATTTGTGTGGTATGAAGATGAAGTATGGTGTGAAGATGAAGAGAAGCTAAGTTGAAAAACACCTTTGAGAAAATTTGCTGTGAATTTCAGAACATTTCTTTTCACTCAGAATCATCCCTGCCATATATACTCACGCATAAGTTGAGAAACATTGGAAAAATAAATTTTTTATACCTACAGTAATACAACATTTATCTATAACATACCGTAAAATTTTGGGGAAATTTTCATCTGGATTGGGGGAAATGTTGGGAGTAGAAACATTTTCTGCACCCCTGCATTAGCATAGTTTGAGAAAAGGTTATGGTTACATTTAAATAAAACAACAGCTTAATAAACAAGTTTAACAAACGAACATCAGCATTTGGTTAACAACCAAACTATCATTACTGAAAACTGTTGACGTGGCATAAAGTTTGCAAGCTATGAGTGTGAAGTTACCACCTTCACAAATAAACAATCTATTAAATATCTTGCTTTAATTAAAGAGTAAAGTCCTTTAGGAATAATAAGGTAATGCATATGAATAATTAAACATTTAAACTTAACATATGTGAGTATTGGTTTGTTTACATTTTGTAATAGCCAGCAATGATTAACTTTTAAACCCTTTTCTCAAACATAGATAAACTTACAATTTAAAAACAGCAAATGAACTCTTACTAATTCATTAACCCTTAAATGCCTGATTTTTCAAAAATCATTGTAATAATGTTTTTTGGCTTTCATTTTTTAAATAAATCATGGGAAAAATACTTAAAAAAAAATCATTTTGTTTTAAGTATGGTTTACAGCTAAAAAATAGTTTGTTACTAATCGGCAATACTGGTCTTTAATTGAAAAAATAATTTTCCCTGATAAAATTCTATAATGTTAAACACACAGGAATTTGAGGAACTACTATAAAAAATAAATTTTACTTGCTCACTGCAAAACAAAATAGGGTATTTCTCAAACTTCCAAACAAAACAAAAAGAATAAGTAGCAACAATTGAAAAAATAAATCTCTCTTTATTAAACAGCACTAGTGTTGCCATCTACATGTTGAAAATCAATTTTATAAATTTTCAGAAAGTATTTTATTGGCAACATTAGACATTATAGCTTCAATATTATTCTAATAGTATTTTGGAGCTTAAATTGGGTATGTTGCTGAAAAGCAACATCCTGCATTTAAGGGTTAAGCATTGTGGGGATGAGTGAAAGGGGGGGGGGGGCAGAAAACTTATTGGGATTTAATTAAACTTAAAACTAGTTTTATTGAAAATGCCAACAGATCGTGAAAAAATAATGCGAATTTCGTCAAAGAACGCAAAAAAAACCTGCGAATTTTGTTACAAGATCATGGAAAATGTTCGAATTTTGTTACAAGATCATTTAAAATGTGCGAATTTTGTTACAAGATCATTTAAAATGTGCGAATTTTGTTACAAGATCATGGAAGATGTGCGAATTTTGTTACAAGATCGTGGAAAATGTGCAAATTTCGGTGAAAGATCGTGTGATATGTTAGGGGATAGCACGAAGTACTAACTCCCCAACATCTAACACGTGTGAAATTGATTAAAAACTATACATAAATTTAGCAGAGTTCACAGTGGCAAGTAGATAGAGGATGAAATGTTCTTAAGTAAGTAATAGGAAAATGAAGTACAGTAGAACCTCTTTTTTCCGAAACTCTCGGTTAACCGAAATCCATTTTGAAAACTTTTTTTTTTACTATCACATTCCATTTGTGCAAGCGATCTTTTCTAAACCGTGACTACAGATATATATTTCGGATACCATTTCTTAGAATTCTTTTTCATTTAATTTGAGCTCCAGTAAACTGCAGAGTGAACTGGAACACAGTAAGATGAGGGACAACCGGAATGTGTGAATGTGGTCTAGCAGGCAAAAAAAAAAAAAAAAAAATGAACAAATTAGCAATTCTGAAGTTTTTGAATGTTTTACAAAAGGTTTGGAATGGCTGGAGCAGCAGAAAGACTGTGATACTGGTGTAATTAATAGTATTTAAAAAAAGAAAACGTCATGATAGAGCTGCAAAGCAAAGCGAAAAACAAAACTTTGTTTCAAACCCTTGTGAAATATGTAAAAGGTACTTAATTTCAAAATTAAAATTCAGGTAATTTATTCTTGTTTCTATTTTGCTATTGCTTTATTTTTATTAAGCACTTGGTACCATAAGAAGTAGTACATATATTTGTCCTTAATTTTGAAATTGAAGCATTCTCGATTATCCGAAAATTTCGATTTTCTGAAAGATCGTCAGTCCCAATTACTTCGGATAATTGAGGTTCTACTGTATGTAAAAATATTCCATTGGCATCTGTAGTTGAGAAATAAAGAAAAATGTTAAAAGTTGGATGAAGTCATTAAAACATTAAAGTTACAATAGCTCAACTCTTTTATTCTTCTGAAAATTCACATTAAAAGATTTAGTTAAGTCTTTCAAAATAAAACATAAACATTTCAATGAAGAATCAATGGCAGTCTGTTGCAAATCATAACAGATATTTAAACCTAACTAGAAGCCATGAAATGGATAAGATAAATACCGGACTTTAGATGATGTTTGAAAATGAAACATAAACAAATAAGCTGAATATCTATAATTACCAAAAGACCAATACAGCATCCCAAGAATGCTCTAAGTAGTTCTCGTTACGAGGCCTCGTCGATTAGTTTAAAAACAAGTTGTACTTTCCCTCTGAATGAAAACTCTAACCCTCTAAGTGTTTCGAGCGTAATATTCTGAATGCGTAATGAATTTTAAATACGTTGAAGAATGATTAATACTCTCAAGGATTACATCCATATTTGTAATTGAGTTTTTTTTTATAATGTTGAAAGAATCATATTTTCTTAGCATTTAAAACAAAATGCAAAGAAAACAACATTACAATTTTACCCTTTTGCAAGACGCTCGGAGGGTTAAATACGACAGCTGGAGCGGCATGTGTAGACACACCCACCTTCTGGAACGTTCTATAAATCGATGATTCGCCAAAGGCAGATTATGCCAACTAATTAACTTCCGCTCCCGTCATCTGGCGAAGAAAAAACAAACTGCGTAATACGATCTCGTTAATTGGACTTTGACGTTTGGCTGTAGTAAAAACATCGGGAGTTGTAAAAAAAAAAGTACAGCATTTAAAATGAACTGTAACTTACAGAAACTGATGAAGCTGGATAATTAACTAAAGGATAATAGGATTAATGCAAGATAAAGGCAAGTTTATTTCCAGAATGTTTTATATTTAAATAAAATTACTTTGATAAATAAAGTATATTAACTAAAGAACTGCAAATTATACTGTCAAGATTAAAGCGCTATTGAATATAAGTGGAGGCATTGAGAATTGGGAAATGGGATTGTTATATTTTTCCTAATAGAAAATACACCATTTTTGGCTAAAGATCGTGGGGAAAACTGCGAATTTTGTCGAAAGATTGCGAGAAAAAAAAATGCGAATTTCATTAAAAGGACCGCAGCGGAAAATGCTAATTTCGTCAAATGATCACAGAAAAAGCACAAATTTCATCTGAATGCTGCAGAAAAATGTGAATTTCGTCAAAAATCCATGAGGTCGTGAAAGTTCAGCTTTTTTTTTTGCTGAGCCTGTACCATGTCTGCAATTTGTTTTAATTATTTTACTTTTTGATGCGATTAATTTTTTTGAAATCATGCCCCCCATTTATCTGCGCTATAAAATTGCATTATATCTTAAAAAAGAATAAACTTTTTAGTTTATGAAACCCATATGTTTTGAAAATTATTTTAAGCAAAACTGAAACTGGAGCAATGGTTGATTTTATAAAAAAATTTATTTTGTTTATTTCAGTAGTTGCTCTCTCTGAATATATAATTTTGGAATTTCAACAATAAAAAATATTATTTCTCTTCTCTTCTAGTTTTTAAAATTGTATAAACTTTGGAGTGTTGCAGAACACTGGGTTTATGTAATCCATTTGTCTTGAAAATCTCCTAAATAAAATTGTGTAATTTGAGCCTTCATTCTTTCATCTTGAAAGTTACTCACTCTACATACAAAATTTCTTGTCCCTTTTAATTTGCTTCTTCCATTTTAAAAGTTAGTAGGATGGATTATTGAATGAATTTATGCAAAGGTAAAAAAAAAAAAAAACTAAATATGGCAGTTTTATTATTGAATGAATTTAGGCAAAGGAAAAAAAAAAAAAACCTACTAAATATGGCAGTTTTAAAAGTGTTTTTTCTCCCCAGAAAATTTCTCAGTTCATTCATTTTTAGATGTGATTATTTATTTTTTAAATATCCACATCTCATTGGCTTTAAATGAAGTGAACTGATGAAGTTAAAGACTCTATTTGCCTTAAACTTGTTAAGCTATGATTAAAACAATAATTATGAGTGCTTTTATTCTCTTTTGGCGACAATTGCTCTTTCTGAATGTATAATTTTTAATAACTATTATGAATAAAAATTTTTTTGCATTTTCCCTCATTTTGCTTTTAAAGTTGTTTAAACTCTGATGTGTGGACCTTCTAAATAAACTTGTATTTTGACCTTTTATCCTTTCATTTCTTAAGATGCTTAGTTTACGTGCATAATGTCCACATGTCCGTCTATTTTTTAAAATTTCCCTTTTCTCTTATTTTTAAACTGTAATTTTAACTTAAAACTAATCAAAGCTAATTATCAAATTTATGCTATTAATTTGTGAAACTTTTAAAACAGTATTATATATTTACATAAAAAAAATAATGAATATATATATGAAATTTTAATTTTATTCATTTTCAAATGTGATCTTTATTTTTCCGCAGCTCCTCTTTGCTTAAACCTTAAACTTATTTTATCATATTAATTGCTATATTTGATAAAGCGTAAACTGCTGAATATATGGACCTCTATTATCTTGAAAATATTTTAATTAAAACTTGAACTAAAGCATGAACTATGAGCTTAACTTTTTTGCAAACAGTTGGTCTTTCAGAGTGTATAAATTTTAATAGCTTTAATGAGTAATAATAAAAAAATCTTCTGGTTTAGTTATTCTTTTTACATATATTCTGGAGAGATGCAGAACTTTTGATTTATGTAATCTGTTGTCTTGGAAATTTTCTAAATATTTGTAATTTGAGCCTTTTATTCTTTTGCCTTGAAATTTGCCTTACTTTACATAATTTCTAGTTCAACTTCTGAAACAGTTTATGTAATGCTTTTTTAATGGTTTTTAATAGTTACTGTTTTTACATAATATATTGTTTATTTGATATTTTTATTCCCGCTTTTTATCTTTAAACTATTTATCTTTCAAAATCTAACAGAACATATAATTGAAATTTTAGTCTTTAAAAATGTCACTTTTTACACTGTACTGTTGTACTAAGAGCTAAAGTTGAAGGAGCAATTGAACCAATAGGAAACTTTGTTCTTTATTAAATGTATTAACTGTTTTAAAGAAATATTAATTTACTAGAAAATACGGGTTATTTGCTCAATGAAAGAATATAAATCTCAAATTTTTCTTAAGCATTCCTAAATAATAAAATCTTTTTAGGGTTCCGTACTTAAAAAGTAAAAACGGAACCATTAATAGATCATTCCTGTGTCTGTCACAGCCATTTTACTCAAACTTTGGAACGTGGAATGTTCAAATCGGGAGAACTAATAAAGGCTATTGACCCACATATTTTCAGATTATTAAACATTCACAAATATACTTAGGAAAAATGTAAAAGAGCTAATTAAGTTACTTGAAAACTGTGTATATAGTGTGGGGTATCATGTGAAAGCTTTCGTAATGCTAAACTCAAAAATATACTTCATTTAATTTTATAGGTATTAAGCAATATTGTCGAAAATGTAGTGCAAAAATCTCCCCCCCCCCAATCTATTTCCTAATCTACTAAAACTAAAATTATGAAAAAAATACAGGTAGTAGATGTTAACTTAAACATTGCAAGAAAATTATAGTCCTAGGTCACGTAGTTTTTGAGAAAAGTGCCTTTTTCCGTGATACACAAGTTTCAATTTGCAGGCATTCAGCAAAGGTGTTGAGGAGCGCTGGAAGTACCTATCGTAGCAGAAGTATAAAAGCATTGTTGATAATGATTTTTGAAAAAAAATCATCGGTAATTAGCCGAGATATTAACCCTTAAAGACACTGAGAGTTTGGACATGCATGACAGGGGCCGCATACTTTATGTACCATTGGCTTTTAATGTCTAGGTAATATAATACTTTATATAATTTTTGTTTGTTTTTAATTAAAACAAGCTAATTCATTCAATTTTGTGTATCTGCATCTGCTGTAACAATGAAGGTATGGTTGAAAAAAAAGGGGGTGGGGGAGGTTAAGTCTTTGCACTGGTTGATTTTCTTCCATTTTAACTTTGTATTAAAACAATGCATGAAGTATCTAATGTCGTATCCTTTTTGCAGTATTAAATGCTTTGCTGTTATCTGTTCATAGGCAACAATGTGAGATTTTTTTTTTCTCTCTTCAGATAACTGTTTGGGCACAACTGTAAAAAATGCTGTTATTACTGTACCTGCATATTTTAATGATTCTCAAAGGCAGGTAAGATATAAATTAATAAATCCACATGATTTTAAATAAATGTAACATAGATAACATATCTGTATTTTTATCTATTATTGCTTTGTATTATATCTATGGGAATTTTTTAAATAGGCTACTAAAGATGCTGGTCAGATTGCTGGTTTGAATGTACTTCGTGTGATAAACGAGCCAACAGCTGCTGCATTGGCATATGGTATTGACAAAACTGATAAGATGTAAGATTGTTTCCTTATTTTTAATTCGTATATTTGTTAGGTCATTAATTTTGAATTATATTATCTATCTGTTTTAATAATGCGTTTTATTTATTTTTGTTATTGTTCCTTTGTAGAATTGCAGTTTATGACTTGGGTGGAGGAACCTTTGATATATCAGTACTTGAAATTCAGAAAGGCGTATTTGAAGTGAAATCTACTAATGGTGATACTTTCTTGGGTGGTGAAGACTTTGATAATGCTCTTGTTAATTATTTAGCCAAGGAGTTTAAAAAAGACGTAAGTAAAAATAAATTTTCTGTTTTTATTGTATAGATTACAGTATAAATTTTGAATTAGATTGTTAGATATTTAAATTTCATTCTAGCAAGGAGTTGACTTATCAAAGGATACAATGGCAATGCAGAGATTGAAAGAAGCTGCTGAAAAAGCTAAAATTGAGCTTTCCTCATCTGTACAAGTAAGCATAAGTATTTATTTTTAGAAGTGAGTGTTAATTAAGTTTAAGTTTGCTTATTAAAATAACCATTTTACTGAGATTAAATTATTCTAAGGGATTCATTAAATTATCAAAGATTATATTATTATATTTTCGTAACCAAACGCTGATAAATGCAGTGGCAACCAAATTATTTAATCTAACGTTTTTGTTTGCTTAAGAATAATTACAGTCAAGTTTCTCTATAACGAAACTCCATACATCGAATTTCTCTATATAACGAATTTTTAGTAGGAACGGTCCCCTTTTCCCATGATCTCATTAAAAAGTCTCCATATAGCGATATATCTATCTCCATATAACGAATTGTTTCATAAAATGTTAAAATGTTCTTTTTTTGAATTTGAAAAAAAAAAAAAAAAAAACTGAATAAATAATTATTCAGTTTTAAAAAAGCTTCTAAATCACATGGAATCAATTTTCCATCACTGGTTCCTGATTTATCGTTCAGTGCTGAGTTTTTTATCTTATTTTTCTACCTTGAATCTCCTTGTTCTCTATCTCCAACGAATTCACCCCCCCCCCCCCCAACTTCCCACACACCTTCCAAATCCTTCTTAAAACAGTGTCATTTGGATTATTACACATATAAGAGCAGGATCAGAGAGGTAATTGAAGTTTAAGGTGAATGAGATCGAAGATCACTCAGAAGGTTAAATTAGAAAAATAAACTCTCTTTTAATCAAGCACAAGTCGATATTCATAATGTATTTGTTAAAAGAAAGCTTCCGAGATCCACTGGCATGACATGTTCCCTAGTGGTGTACCGAGTAGTACTTTGGCCAAGTACCGAGTACTCGACCATTGACTACTCGGCTGAGTACTGAGTAGTTGGGTAATAAGGAAAAAAATGCTGATGTGCACGTAATGTGAGCTTAGGTGTACATATATTTTGTACACCTGTGTGTACATATATATAATGTACAAATATATATAAATTAACTAATTAAATTTGAAATTTATTTGTGCACCTTTTAAAGACAATTTTTGACAATTCAAAACAGTAGCAAAAAAAAAAAAGAGAATTGACACATAACATGTACAATTATTAACCAATATAAAATTAAAACATTCTTCAACCCTCTAATTTATTCCGATACCTAAAATCTGTCTATCCAAAAAAAAAATGGTTACTGTAACAATTCATTGAATAATGCAAAACATTTCATATTTATTTTGTAACTGTACCTTATTTTCTTTTGATTAAAAATAAAAAGAGAGGTACAAAAAGCGATACAGGATTTCTTAACAGAAGACTTATGTAAAATTAACACTCCATTTGCATGGTGTGTGTGTGTGGGGGGGGGGGGGGGGACTTTTCCAATTATGTCCAGCCTTGCAAAAAAATTCTTATGTGCACCTTCAACCACCGTTTATTCTGAACGTATATTTTCAGAGGCAGGCCAAATTTATACAGGGTTCATACTCATCAGGGGAATATGGGATTCCTGGGAAAGTCAGGGGATGAAATTCAGGTCTTAAAAATCAGGGGAATCTCAGGGGAAAATCTAAAAAATACCAAAAACCTGGGAAAACTTGGCGAAATGATCGTCTACTCTGGGAAATAAGGGTACTCTCTGCTATTCACATGCTTTGTGATGTCATAATGCAATCGAACTAAGACCCACCTTCAAACCTCGTGAGACATCGAATCGGAAACTAGCCATGCCTTCTAACGTCTGGCAACATCCACTCAAAAACCAGACACGCCTTCAACACCACCAAGCACTGCAGGAGAAAGATTTTTTTCTACATGGTTAACTATTCTTCATTCATGAAGTCTGAATTTGACAACAGCTTCAAATTTGTTTTGAAAATGATATGATCGTCAAGCGAGCAGATCATAGATGTAAATAGACAATATGTGTATTATCGCGTGATTGTTTGTAGAAATATAGTTTAAAATAAATGAAATATATCTTGAAGTAGACAGAAAGTCAAATATCAATTAACTCAAATGCAATATTTAATGGATTGTAAAAGGATAAATGTTCATTTATGAATTCGTCAGTATTGGATTTTTGATATTTCTATTTTGAAATTCTGAAAATATTTTTTTTCATGTCAAAATGAACTCTGCCAAAACTGTTTTTAATTTAGACTGGACAGATAAAAATGTGAATCCAGAATTTGCAGTTTGGGTTGAATGTGTTAAACCTGATACTTACAAGTTTTGCTGTCGTTTCTGCCAGAAAGGAAAGTTCAGAGAAGGTTTTCTTTAATCTCATAGGGTCTAGGAGTCAATTTTTTTTTTATGATTTTTTTTTCCTGTAAAGATTATTTTTCAGATTAAAAAGGTATTGAAAACTTTGAAATTTAAAAATAATAAACTTATTTAATTTTTAAAGTAAAAACTTAAAACGCTTGGCTTGCCAGATTTTATTTCTTTTTTCCCTATTGGGTGCAGAAAAGGTTTAAGAGTATAAAAAAGAAAATTTTTGAGAAGGATTTTTAATTGATTAAGCTTAAAGTTTTAGTTAAGGGCTAGGAAAGTCAGTAAAACATAAAAATCATTATGTGTAATCTGTTAATCTAATCATCAGAAATATGCAGTTTGCTTTATTTAACTTTGTAGTGCTTTATTAAAATGGGAAAAAAGCAGACATGTTAGTGTGCTTGTGATTCAGCAGATTTTTGGATTAATTTTTACAGATACAACTTAGGTAGAAAATATATATAAATTGTATTTTATATCTGAAGCATAATCTTTACTTTTACTGATTGCCTCTTTATTTATTATTTTTGGGGATAGGTTGGGGCTCGATACTGATTTTTAAAACTGTCGTTAATTGTCGACATGGAAAAATTATTCATTCTGGAAAATACATCAGGGGATTCTCAGGGGATTTTTTTGGGGAAAATGAGTATGAACCCTGTTATAGTAGTAAAAGAAATGCTCTGTCTACTGATAATGTAGGACGTTTGGTGTTTTTGCACCATAATTTGAAATACAATAAATTTAATAAATTTTTTTTATTACATTCATTGTATTGTATTTTCAGTTTCTTTATCCAAAATAATAGTCTTTTCTGTTTTCCTATATATTTAAAAAGAACTTATTTTTATTTGTATAAATGTGAAACTAAATTTTAATCTGGAATTATTTTATGAGGGTTTTTGTTCTTAACTTTTTCTATATTTTGTAGACATATTGTTAATTACCGAGTAAATAGTTTTATGAATTATTGCATATATTATACATTGATATTCGAATAACTTTTTACAGATCAGTTTTAAATTCATATGCTTAAAAATTAAATTCTCACAACTACTCGGTATTGGCCGAGTACCGAGTATTTACCGAGTACTCGGTATGGCTCTAATGTTCCCTGATGTGTTCTACAAAAAGCGGGCGGGAAAGAAGGCGCAAACACGCTATTGGTCGAATGGGAAATTCTCCCTTGACAGTTGCATCCATGAGAGCAGATCACTGTCATCATTTAGAACACATTTTAATCTATCCAAACTAAAGCTCTCAACCCTTACAGTTAGATGTTTATTGGCAATTCAAGCGCTTGAATACTTCATCTGGTGGAGAAAAGATGTAACTTCTCGCTTCAGGATAGTGCTGTGCAAATGCATTGCATTACATGTATTTCAGAATGATTGTTCTTTTGCACAATTTCAGATTTCCTGTGCCATTTGTGTTCTGTCTTATATGAAAAAGTAAAAATTATCCGAATTTGAATATCTAAAACTTTCAAATGCATTTACAATAAAGAATTATTTTAATGTCACTTTAGCATTAGTTAAAGAGAAATTAAAGGGACAATTTTCCTGTACTGAAGGCTGCGAGCAGCGCCTGTATAGGCCGTTTTAATTCGCAATTGTTTCTGGCTTTCTTTAATGTGAAAGATTCACAAAACTTAATCTGTTTGAGTGCGTTTTTTTACAGCTTCTGCAAAAAATGTCTCCTAGGAACTGCATAACTCTCTGTGATAAAGTGAAGATTTTGAAAGAAATCCATAAGGGATTGAGAAAAAAAAAAAGATGTGGTAAAAAAGTTTCGGATTCCGGCAAATACTCTAACAGCTATCATAAAAAATAAAGAGTCAATAACTGAGCAGAATTCGGATCTTGGTTTGGCGTGAAAAAGATAGAGGACAGGCCAATACGAGGACTTAGACGAAGCAATGTTTAAGTGGATTAAAGGGATAAGGGACCGGAATCTACCACTTTCGGGACCAATGATTTTAGAAAAGGCTCTAGAATATGCTTCATCTCTTGGGCACTCTTACTTCCAAGGCAGCATTGGTTGGCTAGAAAAGTTCAAGAAGAGACATAGGTTATTCCAGTAAACTATCTGCGGTGAAAGTACGGATGCTCCGGTGACAGCATGTGAGAACTGGAGTCTTAAGGTAGCAGAAATTCTAAAAGAATTCGCTCCTGAGAACATTCTCAATGCTGATGAAACAGGTCTCTTTTACAAGTGTTTCACAAACAAAACTCTGACATTTAAAGAAGATAAATGTTTTGGCGGAAAACAAAGGATTACTATTCTGTTGTGTGCTAACATGACAGGGGAAAAAAAGTTAAAGATGCTAGTCATTAGGAAAAATAAATCTCGGCGTTTTAAAGGCATGAAGTCCTTAGAAGTGGAATATGATTTTAACAAAAAGACTGGATGACCACTTAAAATTTTGACAAATGGTTAAAAGCACTTGACAACCAAATGAGAAAACAACTCTGAAAAATTGCTTTGCTTATTGATAACTGTCCAGCTCACTCATAAAAATGTGGAGAAAAACTGCAAAATGTTGAAGTTATTTTCTTACCATCCAATTGCACATCAAAACTGTAGCCCTTGAACTTGGGAATAATAAAAAATCTAAAGGTGTATTATAAGAAAAGAATTCTTAAACAACTGATCATAGCTACTGAAAAAAAGGATTCCACCCAAGACATCATTAGTATTAGAAAGTGTATTGTGGAATTTTATAAAGCTTTGAGATTTGATGTAACTGAAAAAACAATTTACAATTGCTTCAAAAAGGCCAGCTTTGCTAAACTGGAGAATAATGCGGATTCTGAGGATGAAGAAAATGCGACTTTAGCAGACTTAAAAGAGAGATGGAAATTAATTATGAAATGCGGAAATGTCGAAGAAAATGTTACTTTCTCTGACTTTTTGGAAGTGGATGACAATCTCACTATTGCGCAGTATACTACTGATAGTGATATTTTAAGCAGCATTATGAACAATGATGGTGAGAGTGACAAAGAACATGAAAACGAAAACGTAAAACAAGAGAAAAAACCATCACACAGTGAAATGATGAGTTCTTTTGATCTTATAAGGAGAGGACTTCAAATGGAGGAAAATGTTCCCGATGCAATTTTTGATTCCTTGCTAAAGTGTGAACATTTTTTTTCGAGAGTGTAACAATTTTGAAATCAAAACAGTGAAAAATTACAGATTTATTCATCTAAAATTAATGTAAGTTTTCCCTGTGTGATTTTTATTATGCTTTCAAATAAATGTCTGTTCTCTTTTTGAAAATGTTTAAATAATTAAGAAATACAATATTAGGTTAATATTTATAGTTAACAATTCTTAATTAAACACCTCAAAAATATTTGTTCAAAATTTGCACAGTAAATAGGAATTTTTACACATTCTCTATATAACGAACTTCTCTATATTACGAATTTTTTACTGGAACAATGGATTTCGTTATATAGAGAATCGACTGTATATGTATTTTTTTTTCTACAAAAATTGAATTAAGAGATGAACCCAAATGGCATTTTTCTTTTTCTTTCTCCTACCCCTACTAGTGTGCAACAAGCAGTGATATTCCTCTTCTCTCGTACTTTTAATGAAAGAACAAAGTTTTAAAGATATTTTCCATCTCATGCACAGAAAACTCCATTCTGCTCTAGCCAACAAACATATCATGTAATTATAATGTGAGCTGGAAGGGGCAGGTTTCAGTAAAGCAGTAAGAAAATAGTGTTATTTCAACCTTTGTGGCACCTAAAATTGGATACAATGTAAAAAAATGCACATCATCAGATATAGATTTTTTGTAGCACTCAACTAACTACCCAGACATTTGAAGCATTCAGCAATAAGCATTTTCTGAACATACCGTAGATCATATGTTATTCAACCATTAACGGGGCTCTTCACTCATTTAAAAACACCTGCTCGGCAATGTTAAACCTATGGGCAGGTTGTTTTTGAATTTCTTGTTTAAAGTTTAATATTTTTAAATGATTTTCTTTGCATAGGATAGCTGAGCTCAATATCTAATAGGGTCATTTTGTACTTTTTCGACTTCGGTTGCAGATTTTTAAAAAATAAAGTTACTTTAACTTTCAAAACTGGTTCCAAAAGTGAAAGTGCCTTTATTTAAAAAGTCTGCAACCAAAATCGAAAAAGTAAAAAATAGCCATATTAGACATCAATCTCAGCTATCCTATGCAAAGAAAATCGTGTAAAAATATTCAAATTTAAACAAGAAATTCGGAACAACCTGCCCATAGGTTTAACATTACTGAGCGGTTGTTTTCAAGTGAGTGCCCTTTAACATTATTTCTTTCTTCTTCAGAGATATATAATTTAGAGAATTTTCATTTCAGTACGAAACTTATTGTTTATATTAACTTTCTAAATTATGTACTATTCTCAATTATGTATTAATTCATAAAAAAAACTTTTGTGTTTTTTGAAAATCTTTTTGGAGAGGAGGAGGGAGGGGATAAATCTTTTTGCTGGTTGCCTGATTTTACCACATTTGTAAAGCCTTATTCATAACTATAAATAATCATATTAAAAATATAAGATATTTTAAATATTCCAATATAGGCATTATTTTTAGATTTTTAATTATTGCTCATACTTATTTTGAGTTATTTTCAGTGTTGGTCATTCTCAGTTAAACAACATTGGCAAAGTTTTAAGTTTTTTTCCCCCGTAGTATCTTCAGCTTCATATGTTGAAATGACAAATTGTACGTTAGCAGCTAACCCTTTTCCCTCTCTATCATTTCTTGTTTTGAATTGTTCTCATGTTAGCTTGTGTCCGTTAGTTTTCATACATAAATTCCAGTTTTTAATAGTTTAAACAGGGTAATGGAAAACAGGATCTAGATGTTTTGCTATAATTTCTCTGACACTATTATGATCCCACATTTGCAGCTATTTACTATAAAGCTTTAAAAATACAATTGAAAGCTTTAAATTTATTATAAAAAAGGAAAAACTTATTATGAAGTTTAGAATAGTCTGCAATAGAACCTTTAAACTTTTTAAACATCAATTTGTCCCCTTCCCTGTCTTATATCAAAACATGTTTCTGATTATGATACAAATTGTTTGGTATCCAGAGGCATTTTTTACTTAACTATTTTATACAAGCTGGCCTTCAAATATTCATATTTTGTTCAAGAAAATGGCCATCAGTTGTCAAGATGATGGTGGATGCAACATCCCCAAGTCAAAGGAGAATAAAAGGCAACGTGATTACAGAAGATTGGAAGATTACCACAGATGGTTGTCTTCTTCTTTAATAAGGGTTGCCATCCATTTTCCTTTGACTTTGGGATGTTGTGGTCCCCTTGTAGCATTGTAGTTTGAAACCTTGCTGGGAAAACAAAAGATAAAATCCTGGCTGCAGTCTTCAAGTTTAGTGTTTCAATAATTCATATAATACTGCCATATTCAACCTTTTTTTCTTGCGGACTACAAACATATGTTTACTATATTCAGTGGGCAGCAACACACTTAAAATGGATAAGAAAAGGTAATTTTCATTGTAAGATAAGAAATGCGGTATGGTATTATAATATAAAAATGCGGTATTTCAAAGATTTAATGAAGTAAAAATCAGAAAATTTTCTTTAATAAATCAGCTTTTTACTCATGCAGAAAATTTTTTAATTGTAGAAATATGTAACTCAATTTTTATCAATTTTTAATTATGATTGATTAGCGTTGAATATTAAGGAATTTATATAGCACCATAGCACAAATAGAATTGTATGTAAAATGAACTTTTGCTCAAGAAAACAGCATTTAAAATGTTTTAACATGATTTTAAATTAATAGTATAAATATCAGGGCAGATTTTGTCTTTTCGTGAAAATAAATAAAACAGTGAAGGTCTTAAATACTTTTATGCATATATCAATTGATTTTATAAACATGGGTAAATGATTGTGTCTCGGACTGGATGTAAAAGGTTGCCGTGCCACTGGTTGAGTATGGGTGATATGTTTTATATTGTAACATGTATTGCAATGATACATATGTTAGTATTGGGCATTTTATCTCTATTATTAACATTCATTCATTCAAATAGTTCCTGTTGGTGTGTGAAACAGAGGTCTGCAAGATTTGGCATGTATGCTTTATTAATCAATGCAAAAACCCTTGACGGGTTAAAAGTTTCTGACGCAGCACTTTATCCTATGCTCTAAGAATTTTAAATATGGAACTTAAAAATACTGATATCAAATTTTGAGTGACGTTATGCTATTTCTTAAAAAATATATTTGTATTTATTTCACCATTTTATTTTTGTTTTATTTATAATCGCATGTGCAAAAGTTATGTTCAACATGAAAAGCTGCATAAAATTTTATTCGCTGTTGCTTTATCATTTACATCTCTCATAAATTCAAAATATGTGTTTTAAAAGATATGATATAAAATTTAAGTGACGCCTTGATGTGACTTTAAAGGGTTTGTTTTTTAAAATTCAATTTAAATTATTTTTGACTTGGTTAAAATATTTTTTTTTACATCTACACAATACTTTTAATTTTCCAATTCACTGTTAAATATATCACTTTCATTGAATCTATACTATGCATTGAAATGTATTTATTTCAATAAATTGATTTATCTTTTGTGTCACGCTATTCAAAATTGTGAGTAAGATTTATGTAAATGGTTTATTTGCGTCAAACTATCCTTTTTCATACATTTCATGTAGTTTGGACACAATGACGCAAAGAAACCATTTACATAAATCTTACTCACAATTTTGAATAGCGTGACACAAAAGATAAATCAATTTATTGAAATAAATACATTTCATTGCATAGTATAGATTCAATGAAAGTGATATATTTAACAGTGAATTGGAAAATTAAAAGTATTGTGTAGATGTAAAAAAAATATTTTAACCAAGTCAAAAATAATTTAAATTGAATTTTAAAAAACAAACCTTTTAAAGTCACATCAAGGCGTCACTTAAATTTTATATCATATCTTTTAAAACACATATTTTGAATTTATGAGAGATGTAAATGATAAAGCAACAGCGAATAAAATTTTATGCAGCTTTTCATGTTGAACATAACTTTTGCACATGCGATTATAAATAAAACAAAAATAAAATGGTGAAATAAATACAAATATATTTTTTAAGAAATAGCATAACGTCACTCAAAATTTGATATCAGTATTTTTAAGTTCCATATTTAAAATTCTTAGAGCATAAGATAAAGTGCTGCGTCAGAAACTTTTAACCCGTCAAGGGTTTTTGCATTGATATCATTACTTTTTTGAGGTTAGTGATAAAATGATTAATAAAAAGATACTTATGGAATTTAATGCAGATTTAATTTTTACTATTTTATTACAATTTTCCTTATAGCAGTTTGTATATAAAAACAACTGGGTAAGTATAATCGCAGATCGCACAGAGGGTTTCATTTGATATTCCTTTAAAAACACTTTATCCTTAAATTAATAAATCCAAAATGTTAATTTATAATTATTAAATCCTTACATAGATGTAGCACCAATAGTTCCAATTTTCATGGGGCAGGGAACGTACTCTTTTAAACAAACCACCTTCCAATTGAAGTCATCAAAAACCAAGTTGAATAAGCCAGATCCCGTTGTGTTGTTTGACAAACAGCAGTCTCA
Organism: Maratus speciosus; assembly: GCA_963932465.1. Classification (NCBI taxonomy): domain Eukaryota; kingdom Metazoa; phylum Arthropoda; class Arachnida; order Araneae; family Salticidae; genus Maratus; species Maratus speciosus. The sequence continues at coordinate 393,746,435 of OZ010786.1, forward strand.
TGTCCCCTCCTTCCCCCCTTTTTCAAAATTTTTCAGACCAGTACCTAAGAATGGAACCGAAATAATTTTTTCTCTTCAGAAATTACGATAAAAAAATAGTATGCAGTACTCATAAATTTACTTTAATGCTATATAGGGTGATTATTAAGTTAATTATAACGTTTGGAATCTGTTGCATTGATGTCAGAAAGGTAGTTTCTGAGTTATGGAAGCTGGACCCATAAGGCGCCATAGAGGGGCGAAGCCCGCTAGTGTCTATCATAATTATATCTGCCATGTAGACTAATTGCGATATTTAATCAAAATAGCCTCCCCCCCCCCTCCTCATCCCCGGAAATATAACAAATACAAAATGTGTCTTTATAAACCTATCGTCAAATAGGTTTTTATTTCTTTTTCCCTAAAAAAAACATGATTTTTATATCCGTAACGTAAATAGCGGACGAAGCCCGCTAGTTCCTATCATAATATATATATATTTAATAATTTTATATAGTCTATAATAAAAATCAGACTTAAAATAGTCTAGTTCCATGAGTACTTGTAGTGTCAGTTACATGCTACGATTTTTGGATACCAGTATTTTAGAACGGGAAAATGTGACTTATTTTATCGGAGATATCTCATTAATTGAAGGTGAAGCAAACTTTTTGAAAAAAAGGTGGCCAACAAGCATGGCAGTTATCAGCTATGTGACTTTGTGCTAAAGTCCATTAATTTGATCTGCTTTAAAAAGATTACGGAAGATTGAATTATAGTAGAACCTGGATTAACCGAGCTTCGATTAATCGAGGTTTCTGTTAACCGAGCCGATAACAAAGTCTGATTTTTTTTTTCCTTTTGAATGAGCCTTAAAAATAACCACACTCTTTAGCTCACTGTCCGTGCTATACAGGCCCTTCTGCCCCCAAAAGCCCTCAACTCCAAAGAAACATTGGACCCTGAGAAGTCAATAGCGAACAATGCTTTGTTTCCAGTGGCTGTGTGAACTTTCGTAAATTTTTCAATTTGCATTTTAAAATTTACTACTGGTAGTTGATTTTCTTTTTAAATTTGTTAAGCTGTGAAACAGAACTTTACATATATTTACTTTTATTATTTAAAAAACGTTCTATATATTTTTTTAAAAGAGATGTTAAATTCGCAAGCACGGCGAGTTTTTACACACAGTTTCTATTAACCGAGATTTCCGATTCCGATTTACTAACAGTCCCAATGAGCTCGGATAATCGAGGCTGCTCTGTATAATTAAAAAATCAATGGCGATCTTACTGTAAACGGGTTTCCCTTTTACTGAGGGATTTCAAAACCGAATCAGCTGATGTTAGTTGCTGTTTCCCTGCTTGATTAAATAAGATTAGTTAAACATTTGAAAATTACCAAATATAAAAGGAACTAAGTCAACAGAGTCTTTGCTTTATGGTATTTTTTAACAACGCTATAAGAAAATGATTTTAAATAAGAGATTTTAAATGTAACGTTTTAAATCTGACATAATTTTCACCAAACTTTCCTTTCTCTTTGTAACATTCAACTGAAAATATTTTTATTATTAGAAAGATAATATTATTTGCGCTACCTTAAAATTAGCAACTATAGTTAAAAATATCATCTCAAAATTTGAAATAAATCTCTCATATAAATATATTTTTTAATTTACACTGTTTTGCAATATGTTTTGCAATGTGTTTTGTAAACTGTTTTGGCCACTTTGGCCAGTATGACGTAATTTCCTCCATTTATGACTTTTAACACATATCAATGAATTTATTATTTAAAAATTTTCTTTTTCTTTTAATATTCACGTGTAAATATAATTTTTATGACGTAATTTTCAATGTTTTCCTTCTTTTAATGTGTAATCATTTAATTTTAATTTGAAAATAATTGATTATTTTATAATTTTCTTTCATTTTAAGTAAGCATGTGTAAAAATAATTTTTATGACGTAATGTTTAATATTTTCCTGCTTTTAACACGTTATCATTTAATTCTAATTTAAAAGGATTTTTTTCTGTTTATAATAGTCACGTGTGAATAAATTTTTAATTTAAAGGATATATCATTCTTTGCGCTGTTTTAACATTTGGCAACAATTTAAAAGAACCTTTTCTAAAATATGTAAAAAATATCTCTGGAAATTCTGAAAATTTTAATTTAAAATTGAAATAAACCGTCAAAAAATTAGGCAAGTCAAGAATAATAAATGCACTCTGCAAACTTCGAGTTTCTATTGAATGATTAAATTGAATGAAAATGATTAAATTCCCATGTATATATTTTTTTTCCTATGAGACTTTTTTAATGAGACAATTTTATCCAGATTTAACATTAAATATCTCTTAAAATAACTCTTCGATTTAAAAACTGTCTACTTCAACATTTCTCAAACATTTCTCTATAATACTACGCAATTGCGTCAAAAGATGGCGACACCAGAATTCTGATATGCTTATTATGTAAACTGTAAATATTGCAAAGAATTGTCTCGGGGTTATCAAACTTCATTGATATTTATAAATAAAACATTTCAACTAAATTATTTATTATAAAAGAATTATTACATCACAATAGCTTTTATGCAAGGAAAATAATAATTATAATAATAATAATATTATGGATGTCAGTGATTATATATTGATTGACCGTCATAATAATAAAAAATGATATTATAAAAAGAAGAGCTGAAATGAATTATTTTTTTACGTTTCTGATCGTGTGATTTATATTCAAATAATAATTATTAATATATATTTTTTGTAAAGTGATTGAAATTAAATATATTTATAAAATTTATGGTAATATTTTTATTGTTGAAAAATTGCCAAGAAATAATCATCATCAAATTGGCGTCATTATAATTGTAATTTTATTTAACTTAATAGCAATTAAAAAAATTACAAAGGAACTGAGAATAATGGTCAACTAGCAGACTTTAAAAAAAAAAAAAAAAACATTCACATGTGAAAACACGTGCCAGCGAGTATCGAACTGCCTATCTTAAGGTCAGTAAACGATGGTCCTTAGCCACTCAGCCAATGGGAAGACAAAAATTTTTTCCCCAAAAGTGGTTAAAAAGAAAGCGTGTGTATGAATACAGTGTCATGCATTTTCGGTGAAATTTCCATAGAATGGCGAAGAAATATAGTCAGATTTTTCATGCGCATTATAAAACGAACAAGAGTCTTGCTGGAAACAAGTAAATTGTTATTTGGTTCATCTGAAACATATTTATTTGATTTTTAAAAAATCGCCCGTGTCATTTTCGAGAGAAAAAAAAATCGAATTAACGAACGAGAGTTTTCCCAGAAAAAAGAAAAGTGTTATTCACCTCGCCTTAATCACATTTATATTATGTATCAATTTAAAAATAATCGTTAGAACCGTTTTCGAGATTTTCAAATTAGGAACTTCCTCGATATTATACCAACGTTTTCACTTTAAAAATGGCTATTTAGATCTCAAAATATACTGCACGTAGAAATGCAAAAATTTCAGTATACGATTAGACTGCAGATATAAGACTGTTCTAGAAAATTCAGAACAATAAGACATATATCTGCTGAGTTATTAAAAGGCGGCTTTTCGCGTTTTCTTTGATGTCGAGTTAGCTGTATATATGAGTTCCGCCATCTTGAATTCTATGATACGATACGATACGATTTTAATGATACAATACGATTTTAGGCTTAAGGCTGCGTCACTCGAAATACTACCGTCTTCCATGATAGCAAAATATGCTTATATGCAATTTATAAAATATGTAGTTTTGATTATTCAAAAGAACATGATATATATCTTGTACTTTTATACCTTGTCTAAATTCAAATATGTGAAAACTGAACTGTTTCAAAACTAAAATTGATGTTTATTTTAAACAATATTTGCCTGGTTTTTTTTGTAAAATTTAAATTTTAAATATTATTTATTTTCATGCAAATATTATTTACATGCTTTATCATTCCAGACTGACATAAATTTGCCATATCTCACAGTTGATTCCAGTGGTCCAAAGCATTTAAATATAAAATTGACTAGGTCCAAGTTTGAAAGCTTAGTATCTGATCTCATCAAAAGGACTGTTGAGCCTTGCAAGAAAGCTATTAATGATGCGGATGTGAAAAAGTCTGATATTCAAGAAGTAATCTTAGTAGGTGGAATGACTAGAATGCCTAAGGTACTACAGTACTTATGTATTTTCTCCATGAATAAAATTGTTTGTGAAAATAGAGTAATGCACTTTAGAGCATTTCAATGCCATGAATTGTTTGAGCTTATATTGTCATTCATTCTAATTTGCAGGGTGATAAGTTACTGCTATGTTGCAAGTTTGCTAATCTCATTCAGATATTTAAAAATAATTTTTAACTTGCTTGTTTATCCCTTTAAGATCCGACATTTAAATATTACATTCTTCTGGTTATTAACTTTATACTGACTCTAATGACACTTAAAAAAATAATTAAATTTTTTGTCACTTCCTGGAGCATTGAGGACGAATGTGTGGGTTGGGCCTTTTCTGTGAAAGCCACACCCGCACGATTGTACAGGTTGGGCTTTTCCTGTGAAATCATTACTTATAAGATGATTTGGGAAGTATTGGCTGAAATACTGTAATGGAATCCTTACTGGCTCTAAAGCCTAAAAATGAAGAAAAAAAAGTAATATTGGAGATGTACTTATCGACTTGAAAAAAATTGATATTTTAATTAATTTAAAAATGTTTCTATATTTTTAAAGCTTTTTTTGTGATATCGATTTTATTTTTTCTATAAGTCTAACTTTTTTAAATTAAAATTTAAGAAATGAAAAGCATACCTGCAATTGCGTGAAATCTAAAGGTTCAGGATGAGGTACAGAAATGAATTTCCTAACACCCTACTTGTATTATTATTTTTTTCTTTTTTCATTCTCTTATCCTTTGCCGAAACTGGCTTGGAGGTATAACTTTGGGAATGAATTCAAGAGACTGATGAGGAAGAATGATCCAAAATTGTCATTTCTTTAGAAATATTTGTAATTTTTTCTTTATTGAGCTCATCTAAACTTGACTATCCTTCTAATAAATTTGCTTAAAATATTTTGTCCACAACCCCGTCATCATCCGAGAGATCACTAAATTCAGAGTCTGATTTATTCGTCAATTGCAAAATTTCTTCTTGTGTGAGTATTCTTTTCCGTTTAGACATCTGAAAAAGTATTTTATTTTGCTTTGTTAAAAGTTAACAAAGTATTCCATAAAAAATAATAAAATGTATTAGAAAATTTTATTAATTGAAAAGGAAAAAAAAGTAAAAAAAAAAGAAAAAAAAAATAATTTATCCATGACAACAATATCCAAGAAAATAATATGGCATTAATTATATAATGGGATGAGTTCCATATCCTGTGACGGAAGATTTTTGGCGAAAAAAAATCTCGCCAAAACGGCATTTTGGCGATATGAAAATTTTTCCAAGATTGCAGAAAAACATCATTTTTAAATCTTTATATTATTTATAAATCAATGATTTTGCACCATTTTTAAAAATAGAAAATGATATAAAAACATGGATTTATAAATTACACAAAGATTTAAAAACTAAGTTTTTGCACCATCTTGGAAGTTTTCTTCCGATACAATTACACAAATTTTAGCAGCATTTCTAAATAAATGTCCTTTTTGAGATGAATACTTGTTATTGTCAGGGGGGCTCTGTCCCCCTGAACCACCCGTTCTTAAAACATTTTTGACAATAAAAAAAGAAAAAAAAACTGGCCAGAAACTTTTTATAAATTTCAACAATATTTCAAAAACTATTATTTTTAATGCAGGTAAAATCCCGCTCACAACTGCAAAAAAGAAAAAAAAAAGTAATAAATCCTAGAAAAAATGTATAAAAATAATTTAAAAATGTTTACAAAAAAAAAAAAAAAAAGCAAGAATTTAATGTTTATAAAATGATCCCAGTTAGGGTCTGAAACAGGGTACCAACTATTCATCTGAAAAAGCATATGTTTAGATTCATTTAGAATGCTGCTAAAATTTGTGCAATTGCATTGGAAGAAATTTTCGAAATGGCGCAAAAACTTCGTTTTTAAATCTTTATGTAATTTATAAATCCATGTTTTTACATCATTTTTTTTAAAAAAATGGTGTAAAATCATCGATTTATAAATAATATAAAGATTTAAAAATGATGTTTTTTCGCAATCTTGGAAAAATTAACGAGACTTTACGTACATTGACCGGCGCAGAGAGTAATCCGAATGCGAGTGTGGCGTGGCCGCGGAAGCAAATTCTTATCTAACCGAATTCAAAATTTGCTGACTAACAGTTCCCGTGATACTAGTAAACCAATAAGCTTCAAGATCTCACGTCATCCAGTTGGCTGGTTTTCAAAAGGCATTTCCGAAAAAAAGCAACCCTAAAGCCGTTCGAACGATCCGAAATCCGACGAACAAACCAGATCCAAACATTTATCGCCAAACAAATCACGCCAAAAAATCGCCAAATCTTCCGGCACAGGATATGGAACTCTTCCCTGTATAACAACATACTTCATTTTTATTTTGGGTGTCAGAAAACAAAATGAACATTGATGCAAACAAATGCTTGAAAATGAAAACAAATGCTCTTATCTTTACAGTAGCACTGACTAACGCAACGCCCAACTCGCACGATCATGCAGGTAATGAAATCAAGTGTCCTACGAGCAATGTAAATAGTGTATAATTAATGTTTTTTATTATATTACACTTATTTAGAGATTAAAGCAAAAATATTTATCTAAGCAATTAGAAATATACTGATAATTACCTTTTTACGATAGATGAAATGATAAGCTGTATCTGTTGATAAAAAATGATACTTTACTCTTTTTGCAAACCCGAATGATTGTTCGATTCGAATTTTTATTACATACGACTGTTTCAGAAGCAAAAACTTATATGAATGTCTAACCTGCCGATGTGCAGGTTGGGTCTTAAAGGGTTATGTATTTTCTGGATTGATGTCCTGCAGTATCAGGATTCAGTGATATTTCAATGGGTATATATCATGATATGTACAGAGTTTCCACTAGGTTTAAAAAAGAGCCGGGTGCTGCCAGTGAGAAAGGGCACTTTGATTTTTAAAGCCTTTCAAGACAACATTGAGTCAGTTTTTGCTATTCAAGCTATTTTTTTAATGCAAAAAGGGTAAACAGCACTTTTTTTTTTAAATTACCGAGGGGCAAGAAGGGTGCACATTTTATAGATGAGGGGCAAGAAGGGTGCTTATTTTTTGAATGGGGGGCAAGAAGGGTGCTTATTTTTTCAATGAGGGGCAAGAGGCTGCTATTTTGTAAACCAAAGGGCAGGTGGGATGCAGTCCCTCCTGAAACTGCCTGGGAGAAACTGATATATATCCAATGTTTATATTCAAAATAGCCATGGTTTTTAATATTTCAATATCCAATATTGAAAAATTTCATATTTTAATATTTCAATCCTGTTACATTGTTTTATTTTCAAAATATTGAGCATGATATTTTAATATTCAGTCAAAATAAGTATAAATGATTTTTTCTATTATTATTGACTGTTATTCTATAGACAAAGAACTTTTGCCTCTGGCGTTGACATTTTTTTCGTTCAAGGGGAAGAAAAAAATGTGTTAAAAACAGGATTTTTGAATTTAGAACCAGTAATTCTGTGGGACGATATTAACTTGAACAGCCATTGAAATTTAAACTATCTAACTTGACTAATCAATTATCTACAGCTTTATTAGAGAATAATCCTATGTGGTTCCGGTTGAACTGTACAACATGTTTGGAGGGGGAGGGGGGAACAACAAGCTTGCATTTGTGCTCAAATTTTTCAAATAAAAAAATATTTTGTATTTAAAATTTTGTTTTATAAAACAGGTTTTTTTTTTTTTTTAAATGCTGAGCGCTATTTTTTTTTTTTTTTTTAATGAGTGTAAAAAGTAAATTATTTAATTTTTCAGAAAGCTGTTTTGAATTGGTTAAATAATCTTCAATTATGTAAGTAAAAAGTGAAAAAAAAAAAAGACATTTAGAATATCGTTTTATTAAGTCTTCATGTTAAGTAGAGTATGTTTTAATTTATATTAAGCTCAAAAATATTTATAATTAGCAGTCAGTTGATTATTATTTGGTAGTATGGGCATTATATGTATTCCTAATTCTGACCTCATGATCATGATTGATAGCAAAGTGTTCAAGAATTTTGTTTTATTTCTTTTTTTGTGCATTGTAATAAATTCAGTAAAACTTCTGAATAACTAATACCCCGAGAGCACAGAATTTGTCTGCTATTCAGAGTTAAAAATGTACAAATGTATATATCAGTTAAAATTTTAAAGTGTCTGATAAATAGGTGTCCATTATGGAGGTTTTACTGTATTTGTGCTTATGTTTAATGTGTAGTTTATAAAATATCTATTGAAACATTAACTTTTTTTTTAAGGTTCAAGAAGTTGTGCAAGAGATTTTTGGTAGGACTCCCAGTAAATCTGTTAATCCTGATGAAGCTGTTGCTGTTGGTGCTGCTATTCAGGTTTCTTTTTACTTTTTATTTTCCCTGAATGTCACTTTATTTTATCTTTGCATTCTTTGAGGATAAAAAAAAAAAAATGAAAAAAAAATTCTATTTTTTAGGGAGGTGTTCTTGCTGGTGATGTGACAGATGTCTTATTATTGGATGTCACACCCTTGTCATTAGGTATTGAGACTCTTGGTGGTGTCTTCACTAAGCTCATTACAAAAAATACCACAATTCCTACCAAGAAAAGTCAGGTTTGTTAAAAAAATAATCTTAAAGTCATGAAGCATTTATGAATTCTGTCTTAAATTGTCAGGTGTTATTTTTATATGTATTTATTATATTATTTTATATGTATTATGTATATTTGATATTCTTGATTTCAGTTTGATAAGCTTTGCAGGGATGTAAGACCTGCGCCAGACTGCTGCTACAAAACAGCTATTTTTTTTTTCCATTTTGTGCCAAACCTGTGCCAAAACGTACTTGGTGCCGAAATGAAATTTAGCACGATTTCGTCGATCCAAGAAACAACAAAAAAAAAAAAAAAAAAAAAATTCTATGCCGTAATTTTGTCAAAAAAGCAAAAAACCCCAATCAAAGTACTAAAAACAAGCAGTGTTTGTCAAATGATCGTGGAAAAAAAAACATGAATAAGTAATTTCGGAGGATCGCTAATTTTGTCAAAAAACGAACAATACGCAGCCAAAAAATCATGAAACACGTGATTTTGTTAATAAATCGTGAATAAAATGCAAATTTTGTCGAAAGATCTCAGAAAACACACAAATTTTGTCGAAAGATCATAAAAAACCCGAGAATTTGGGCAATAGATCGCCAAAAACACGTGACATTCGTCAAAGGATCGCGAGAAAAACATTCATTTTGCCAAAGGATCACTAATTTCATCAAAAAACGAACAAAACATGTTCAAAAGATCGTGAAAAAACGATAATTTTGTTAAAAGATGGCGAGAAAAAATGCAAATTTCATCAAAACATTGAAAAATACAAGTTTCTTCATAAGATCGCGAGAAACACGCGAATATTGTCAAATGATCATGAAAAACTCTAATTTCATCAAAGAATCGGGGAATAAAAGTGAATTTTGTCAAAAGATAGCTAACTTCGCTAAAAAACGAACAAAGCATGATCAAAAGATTGCGAAAAAACTCTTAATTTCGTTAAAAGGCTGTGGAAAAGTCCACAAATTTCATGAAAAGGACGTGAAAAACACGCGAACTTCGTCAAAAGATCGCGGAAAACATGCGAAATTTGTCAATGGATCGCGAAAAAAACATGAATTTTGTCAAAGGATCGCTAATTTCTTCAAAAAATGAACAAAATGGGATCAAAAGATTGTGTAAAAACATGAATTTCTTTAAAAATTGCAAAAAACTGCAAATTTCATCAAAAAGTAGCAAAAAACCGAAATTTTGTCAAAAGATTTCGAAAAATGTGCTAATTTCATGAAAAGGTAGTGAAAAGCGCACTAATTTCAACAAAGGATCGTGAAAAATACGCGAATTTCATCAAAAGATCGCGGAAAAATATGCGAATTTCGTCAAAAGAGCAGAAAATATGAGAATTTTGTCAAAAGGTCGCGAAAAATGCGCGAGTTTAGTCAAAAGGTCATGAAAAATACAGAAATTTCTTATTTATTAGCATTAGAATTTCAATCTGCTCCAAAAACAGCTTTTATTGCTATAAAATTACTTTTTGCTGCTACAAAAATAGATTTTACTGCTACAAAATTCGATTTTTGCTGCTACAAAATGACTTTAGTGCACTTTCATCCCTGATTTTGAAAATATCAGTTTCATCAACTGAAATTTTAAAATTGCATGTGTCGCTTTCATTAACTGAAAATTGATTTAAAATTGAATACTTTAACAAAACAGATTGATAAAGCTTAAACATAAAATTTGAATTGTAATATGTGTTGATCAGAAAAGAAAAGTTAATTGTTAAAAGATTGAAAAAAAATATTTTTTTCTTAGAAGTTAACTTGTTGCTTGACTTGATGAATAATAATACACTAAAATTTCTGTGAGCAATACCTGTCTAAAAAAAAATCCTGCTTTAAAAAGTAACATTTAATAGTCCCAGCCAAAATAATGCCATACAACAATAGAAGACAGTTTTCACAGGACTTTAAAAAGACTTCTGAGAGCATTATGTCTTGAATCAGATGCTGATTGGGATAAACACTTACCTGAGATTTTGCTAGCAGTCCGAACAGTATTTCATGAGAGTACAGGCTACATGCCATTCGAATTAATGTATGGGAAAAAATCTGAGAACACCCAAAACCTTGCTAGCGGAGCGTTAGTTAGAACCTCCACCAGCAAATGATGTAGTAACAGAATATGTATTTAATTTAATTAATCGATTGAAAAGATGTCGCGAAATAGTGGTTACGTGTTTGGAAGAAATGCAAGAAAAACATAGTCTTGTATAAGAATGCTCTAAAGCCGGAGTTCAAAGAAAGAGACCAAGTGTTGGTCTTAGCCACTACCAGACTGAATAAACTGTCTGTGCCTATAGTGGATAGGTCCTGGAAAAATAAGAAATAAAATATCTGGAACAAATTATGTAGTAGAAGTACCCAGGAAAAGATAAAACCCAAATTTATCATATTAATATGCTTAAACAGTATTATACGAGACCCGAACATGTGAATTTATGTTCCAAAGACAATCCAAAATTAACGGAAGACCAGGATTTAGATATTCCTTACTTGGAAAGTAATCCAACAATTTTCGTTTTTCAAGAAGTAGTTAGACTTGAGTTAGTGAGTTAGAAAAAATTGTGAAAGACACTCAAATTAACCACTTAAACAAACAATTAAATAACTATGCTCCATTCTTTTCGTACGACCCTGGCACCACTGATTTAGTGGAGCATGATATTACACTAATTAGCTATAAACCAATCAGATCGAAGATATATCGTATCTTGCAAAGACAAACACAAATCTTGAAATATGCTAAAATATGCTAAAATTAGGGATTATTGAAGTGGGCGAGTCTGATTACACGTCGCCACTAATATTACTAGAAGCTCCAGGAAAAGATCCCAGACTTTGTATTGATTATAGATGGTTAAAAGAAACTATTAGAACTGAATATTTCCTCCTTCCAAATATAGAGGAACGTGTCGAAAATGTGTCATTGGCTAAGTATATCACCGTTCTAGATTTAGCTAAGGGATATTGGCAAATTCCTTTGAGCAAAAGAACTCAACGATATGCAGCATTTTGTATGACCTATATGCCACTTAAGATGAGTTTTGGTTTGGTTTAAAAAATGCAGCATTTTTTTTTTTTTTCTGTAAACTTATGTCAGGATTATTAAAAGAAATGGAAGAGTTTGCAGTCCCTTATTTGGATAACGTCTCAATATTTTCAGACACATGGGAAGACCATTTAAAACATGTAAATTCAGTTTTAGACTGAATCCAAAAGGCAAATCTAAAAATCAAACGTTACAAGTGCAAATTTGCTCAGAATTGTGTTAAATATTTAGGTCATATTGTCAGAAATGGGTCACGATCACCAGCTGAAGCAAAGATCGAAAGTGTTATAAGATTTCCTATACTGCAAACCAAAACACAAATATGAGCCTTTTTAAGATTAGCAGGATATTATGGGAGATATATAAAAAAACTAGTAATAACGGCTTCCTTGACAGATAGCGTTGAAAGGTTAAACTAAGAGAGGCCAGATTGTTTGGATCCCTGCATGTGAAGAAGCATTTTGCGTCCTAAAAATAAGATTGACTGATAAGTTGGTCTTACATACTCCAAACTTTCATCGAGAATTTATTGTTGAAGTGTATGTGTCACTCGTCGGAGCGGGAATTGTGTTAAGCCAAGAGAACAAAAAGGGAGAGGAACATCCGATATTATACTTGAGTAGGAAATTTTCGGAGGTCGAAAAATGTTATAGTACAATCGAAAGAGAATGCGCTGGTATCATATTCACGATAAAAAGGTTGCATTTTATCATCCGAATTATCGTATTAGGATGGCTGTAAATTTAAGATCATCACCGACCATAACACATTACATTGTTTGTGCTTAAATGCGAGTTCCAATCTGAAGCTTATATGCTGGGCTCTTGCATTAGTGTTATGATTTTGATATTAAACATAGATCAGCGAAGAATCATAAAAATGCAGATAGTCTTAGTAGAACCGAGATTAAGGACTAGAAGTTATTTTACTGTTGTCATGTATAAAGTATTTTTTATATTTTTATTAAACCGTAATTTTCATGTATTCGATGTTGTTATCATAAGTTAGATGGTTGAATAATAAGATCCTTATGATAAGAGTTGCTGAAATGTCCTTTTTGTTTATTTATTTTATGATAGAATTAAATTACAGTAAAAAGTACTGTAGAGTTGAGTGTATAGAAGAATATATACTCTATTATTATATATATTTGTTGCTGATTGTATTTCTCTTGTGTTATGCTGTGTCTTCTCTCACAATTTCAGAGTGCCATTGTGTTTAGTAGTTTGGTTTTGGAATGTTTTTTCGTTAAAAGAAAGATTTATATACTTTATTGTTAGGTTATGCAATAACTCCTGGATTTAGTTATAACAATTGCTGGAGTTTATAAATTTTTCTGTAAAAAAAATTTGTTTTAAAAGTGGAGGAGCTGTGATATTTTGCATAGGAATCTTGTGTAAAATTCCTTGTTTAAAACATGACTAATTAGAAGTCAATATACAAATCATAATTGCTCCTCCAACAAGTTGCGTCTTGACACAATGAACTCCATATGGATGCCATAAAACTATCTCAAGAGACCATCTGTTTTTCACTTAGTGAGTTTTCTAACAGTACATGTCTCGTAACTTTAAAACTTTCAACCTATAAATGCCCATAATTCGTAGACGCAACATCATTCCAGATTCTTGAAGAGTACTTGAATTTCCGTCAATAGTTACTGCTCTGTTAATAGATACCTGTCGAAATTCGACAAATTAAAATGTTTAAAATGGAACTGTTAGATCGAATTTATAATAAACCTACAAAAATAATTACAATAAAAAAATCATCTTGCATTGGCTGTCTAACTCTTAAAACAAATGATGTTTTTAACCTAAAATTACAAAAATATTATTTCCACAAACTTCAACTGCTTAAATGATTGAAAAATTAAACTGCATTAAAATACGTAATCAAGATGATTAATTGTGTTTGAAGTTATCGATTGAGGCTCTTATGTTTGTTTGTATGTTATGAAAAATCAGAAAAAAGGATTTCGCTTTGTCACATCATAAAAATTTCCCCCATAAAATCTAAACTATTCGTTATTTTCACATTCTCAAAATTTACATACGCACCACTCAAATTCACAAATTAAAAGTATTTTAAAGCTCAATACATTATTAATGAATGTATTTCCAAACTTAGTCACGTTTGTTCGATACAACTTTTCATGTGAACGTTCACGCAAACTTTAAGTTTGTATCTCAGTACCCGCGAAAATTTACCATTCAGAAATTTGCCTTTAGTTGTCATAGTATTAGCCATTTAGTATTGGTCAAATATTTAGTTTTATCACAGAAAACGATTGTTTTGTTTTAAATATGGCATTTTTACTCACTGAATCATTTTGTCTAGCGTCTCAAACTCCGTATCAGCGTAATGTAAAAATATTGAAATATCTTCTTCAATTTTTTGATTTATGAAGAATAATGCATGTTTTTTTAACGGCTAACGTCATTTTCTGTTCAAAAATTAGAAAAAAGTTACTTTTATTTGTAATGTGAAAATGGCATCAATAAGGATATAATCAATAAAAATAAATAAACTACTTTTAACAGAAATGGAGTACTTCAGTTGCCACAATTACAAAATTGGTACTAAAAACTATAAAAAAAAATTAATATCTCAAAAATAAATTGAGATAGAGCTTTCAAACAAATTGCATTTAAAAGTACATTTTTTTCCCTTTACGACGGTGTAAAAATTGAAACTGTGCGATGTTTAGAAATTTAAAAATTTGCAGTAGCGAAAATTGCAAAACCAAAATTTCATTTCAAATTTCAAAGTGTTGCCATTCGCAGAATGACGTATGCGTTACGCACAGATATGTTTGTCCTTTATAATATAGATATGAATAAAATAAATATATAGATACTATTTATGACATATAAAACAATTATATAATATCTATTGTTGAGTTAATAATAATAATTAGTTTTAAAGGAAAAAAAAAAGTTTTCCTAATGCAATTTACTCAAATGGTAATACATTAGTCTTTATACATGACATATTATTAAACATTTACATACAGGGTGTATCTGAAATTCTTCAACAAACTTATGAGGATGATAGTATTCATCAAGATGAATAAAAAATGCAATAGAACATTGGGTCGCAAATGACGTTTAAAGGGTGAAAATCGCTAAACTAATAAAAATATTGAAATCTCGCATGCTGCTTTTCTGCAAAACCGGTTAGTAGCACAAAGCTGGATTTCCTTTCACTTTGTGCATATCCGGTCAGAAAGAGATAACAAAAACTTGGAAGAAAGCCAAACAAATCTGTGAGCAGAAGAAATAGTAGCGCGTATTGTGTGCTGTGACCTCTGCAGGAGAAATCCAGGGAACTCCCGAAGTCTTCGAGCGTGTCTGCCAGTCACTCCTCCTTTGATGTACTCTGTGTAATAATGTCCGCTGTCGACACTTTGAACAATTTTTGTATGGCATTTGTTTTCTCTGGACATCACGAGCTGTGTTGTACCTATTCTGTGCAACAAATAATTTTCTGGAGTGTTTCTTTCTTGTCTTGGTATATACATGATGCAAAAGAGGCAATGGGAGAGGATAATTCGTTACAAAATCAAAGGAGGAGGATGTGTCCCTTTAGCTCGGGATAGGCGAGCCCTGATTGCCGGAATCTTTACCAATATCCATGTGCTAAAATATGTATGTTTGTTCAGTCATGTGCTTGTTTGTGTACCATGAATAAAGATGTTTGCGTTATCTGAGAATTGTTATTAGGGTTTCGTTCATCTGATGAAACCCTATTCGTCTCGCTCCTCTGTCTGTCTGTCTGTCCGTCACAGTGCCCATTCTCAGGAACTATATATGTTGGAGACTTGAAATCTTGCATACTTATAGCTGAACACCTCACATCAAATGACAAATCATAAAATTTTGAAAAAGTCATATATTTACCACTCTGGGCTCTAACTTGTGTATTTTAAGCTTTTTTTTTTTCTAACTGAGCCCCTAATTAAGTTGAAGACTTGAAAGTTTGCAAAATTATAGCTAAATACTTGCGATCAAACGACAAATCATAACATTTCGAAAAAGTCGTACATTTAACCCCGTGGTCTCTAACTTGTGTATTTTAAGCTGTTTTTTCTAACTCAGCCCCTAATTAAGTTCAAGACTTGAAATTTTGCATAATTATAGCTAAACGCGATCACACGACACATCGTAGAAATTTAAAAAAGTCTTATATTTACCCCTCCGGCTTCTAACTTGTGTATTTTAAGCAATTTTTCTAATTAAGTCGGAGGTTTGAGATTTTGCATACTTATAGCTGAATACTTGCGATCACATGACAAATCATAAAAATTTCAAAAAGTCTTATATTTATTCCTTCAGTCTCTAACGTGTATTTTAAGCAAATTTTCTAACTCAGGCCCTAATTAAGTTGGGAGACATGAAATTTTGCATACTTATAGCAGAACAGTTTCTATCCCACGAAAAATCATAAAATTTTCAAAAAGTCTTATATTATTTACCCCACCGGGTTCTAACTTGTGTATTTTAAGCAATTTTCCTGACTGAGCCCCTAATTAAGTTGGAGACTTGAAATTTTGCATGCCTATAGCAAAACACTTGCGATCACACGAAAAATCATAAAATTTTCAAAAGGTCTTATATTAATTCCCTCCGGGATCTAACATGTGTATTTTAAGCAATTTTTTATCCCCCTCACTTTTCACCCAGTGGGTATTTTCTAACTTTTGGTGACACCACTTTGACCATTCTTTCATATTATGCACCATAGACTTACATATTTTAGTTCCACTTTCTACTGCCAGGGGCCATCTACCTATCTCAGGTGCTATGGGCCCGATTCCTTCATCTAATATATCTACGGATAGGTTGTAAAACAGTTTCGTTCGGATAGAGGTTTGTTTAGAATCGAGTGTGTCCCCTGGTTGTGAAATGTGGAACCAAATTTTTGCAAAAGGATAGTGTTTTGAAAGGAATATTAAACGAAAACCCTCTGTGCAATCTGTGATCACACTTATCCACTTGTTGTAAGTTTATTGCGGTACAGTGCACAGATCTTTCCTACCTGCTAAGATGAATAGGATACTCAGGGATATGTTTAGGAAAATTTTATGTCCTTTAAAGGACCCTTCACAAAATAATTTATCATAGAACAGGACCCTTCACAAAATTTTTTACCCTCAAACAGGACCCTTCACAAAATTTATCCTCAAACAAGACCCTTCATAAATTTTTTTATCCTCAAACAGGACCCTTCACAAAATTTATCCTCAAACAGGACCCTTCACAAAATTATTTGTCCCTTAAATAGACCTTTCGCAGAATTTTTTCACTTTCAAATTGAACTTTTCACAAATTTAGTCATTTTAAAGTAAAATCTGGCCTGTAAGTAAGCAGTTGAACTCACCAAAGAGCATATTACTTAGCTTTTTATATATGAAGGATAGAACATGAAGACATCGATAATTTAAAATTCACAAAATTATGGCTAGAATTTTCACAAATATAAGAAAAACTTCACAATTTCACAAAAAACAGGACCCTATGAGAAAAGTCTGGACAGACCCCTGATACTTGTCTTAAATGGAATTTGAATCCAAAGTATTGTCTATTAGAGATAATTGCTGAAAGTGTAATTTCATTTATGTTATTACATTTTTTCTATAGGCCATATACAGGGCTACACAAAATAATTCATAAACATTGTGGAGTATGAGCATGAATGGTAGCTTTTAATTGAGTTATACACTTTCAAGTTGAACTATGTATATAATATACTAAGAGATATTTGTAGAATATAAATAAATACATAGTGCCATGCAAAGAATACATGGCTTTCTAGGGATGATAATGTCTGGACGTGTGATGTCAATAGTTTGAAGTGTTTTATCTTAAATTTCAGCTTAATAGGTGGTGCATAAAAAAATCAAAGCTCTACAAAAGAATTCAAGTATACTTCTGTCTGTAGGCAGCATTTGCTGAGGGTGAATTTTCAACCTATTATGCATTTTCGTACTAAACTAAGTTTTAGCATACAATGTAGAATATATACAAATCTGTAGATTAAATACAGGGCTGCACAAAACAATTGGAGTATTTTTCCGGCTATGGGCGGTAATTGCCGAAATCTTGTTTTAAAATGTGTTATGCATTTTCTAAAATGTTTACTAAGGTATATATAGGGGAAGGTGGGGCACGTTGGGTCATCTCAATTTTGAGGCTTAATTTTGCAGTTAAAAATTAGCACACGTAAGTGCCTATATATGATACTACAATCTACTCTTCCATGTGTTTTGGAATCGCTGGTGTTTGCTGGCAGCAAATAATACCATTATTTTTGTTTTGAATGAGGTTGAGTAACATTTATGTGTGTTTTGAAAAATATATTTTTTATTAAAGAAATGAAATAAACAAGTGGGGGCATGTTGTGATGAAAAACATTGATTTATTGTTATTTTAAGGGTAAAAAATAGACTGCAATGCTAAGCTTAACTGTTTTAAAGTTTTTGTTACTTAATGTGCGAGGTGGGGCAGGTTGGGACACTCAGTTGTGGGGCACCTTGGGACATGTCCAAAAAATGCTGTAAAGACCAAATGCAGCTTACAGAAGGAAAAAAAAAGTACACAACCAATTAGAATTTTCATCAAGCAGTGAGGATGAGACAGTTGCGCTAGCAAAATTGGTGATTATTATCCCTGGAAGGAAAACAAACATAAATGATTTGTGTAATGGCAGTAGTGATGAATTCAGCTGTTCATGTGATGCTGATTTTTCTACAGATTGCAAACTTACTTAAGATAAGTCCAGAAACTTAAAGGCTAAAGGTAAACCCACTGTGGGATAGTGTACATTGGCAAAGTTTGCAGGAAAACAAAGCATTGTTGTATTTGTAGGGCATGTTCAAAATGTTGAGGACAGCAGCGAGTATGAGATATCCATTTTGAGAAGACGAGATCTAGAGTTGTCATTTTTTTTTTTTTTTTTTTTTTTTTTTTTTTTTTTTCAAATCCTGATAAACATGATAGCTCATTTGTGTATCAAACAGATATTCTTTTAAAACTTGGCACTCCTGAAAACAAAATAGGTCAAAGATGTGTTTTATTAGAATTTGATGAACACCATTTTTTTCACATCAAATACAAGATCTGTTAATGAAAACATGTTACAATTCAAATTATTAAAATGTTTCAATGCTTAAATTATTTCATGTTCAACTAAAGCTTTATAAATAAAGCTTTGTTCATCAATTAAATATAAAATTTTACATGTATTTTTGATTAAAACTAGTGCAGGTTGGGACATTTTAAAGGCTTTTTTGTTTTGTTTTCACTCTTTTCCTATGTGAGATATTAGATTATTATGAGGTTTATTTGATGCAGAAATGTTTATACTTTATGTCTAATTGGTTCTAAAATAAGAATAAATATTAATAAAATTTAGAAAAATTTACTGCCAAGGTGCCCCACCTTCCCCTATATTTACCATAATAAACAAAACAACAAAATTTCACTAAAGAATCCTGGAAGTGTTAGCAAGTGCATCATAATCCATGCTTGACACATTTTTCTTTCTTGTTTAACCATAGAATACTAGATGCTTGTAATTATCACGACTATGGTATTCTCACGCTATGACTATGTCATGTGTTTTAAATCATGTCTAGTATTCTAGGGTTAAATATATATATATATATTTTTTAAGCCTGTTTCTTTCTTTCTTTGTGTGTATTCATTTTTAATAGTTTTGAAGTTTTATGTAAATTTCATTGTATATAATTAAAAAATAAAGATTGGAAAAAAATTAAAAAAAAATAGACAGGTTTTGTTTGTTTGTATGAATTGTTGACATTGGGAAGTTTTAATGAGTTAACTATTTGGTAATTAAGTACTATATTACATTGGAAAGTTTCCTGTATTTTATATTTTTTTACTTTTTTTTTTCTTAAGATATTTTCAACAGCTGCTGATGGTCAGACACAAGTGGAAATTAAAGTCTACCAAGGAGAAAGAGAAATGGCTGGAGATAACAAACTTTTAGGACAGTTTTCATTGGTATTTCCTCTTTTTTAAGCTTAAATTATATTTGTAATTTGATTTTTCATTTCTGATTGATTTGACTTTGTAGAAGTAGCTAAATTTTTCAAATCAAATTTGCTTTTGTTTAGTTAGTTATTTTATTAAAGTAAGTTTTAAAATATTTTATAAACATTTTAAATAAAAGTTCCAGTATTTTTTTTTTTTTTTTTTTTTTAAAGTTTAATTGTAGCTGTTTGACTATTTTAACATTTATATTTAAAGCATGTTTGTCTTATAAAAAGTAGTAATTTTGATAATGTGTGAATATAATTTTCAAAGGGAAAGTGCTACTTACTCTGTAAATAATGCATATACAGTGGACTCTCTCTATCTGAACACTCTCTAATATGAACACCCCGGTATTATGAACACATTTCAATGATCCCGGCGAAACTCCATAGACTTAACAAAAGATGAACTCTCTGTATTCTGAACACTCTCTAATCTGAACACCTCACTATTATGAACGCTACTTTTGATTCCCATTCTACCACACCTCTCTCTAAACTGAACGTGTGTTTAGAAACCGGAATTCAGGGAATTAACTCGTCATGGACATTCAGAGAAATTGCTCCAGAAGAATAAAAAGGCTCAACGAACTCGATTTAAACATAAATAGACAAAATCATTGCTAGATTTTAAGAATCTACCCGATGCTGCAATTTGTTTGAATAATTTTGATAAAATCTTCAGTTAACCAAAAAAAAAAAAAAAAAAATTTCGAAAGAATATTTTTCAAACAGGAACGTCTTTACCGTACGTGTTCTACATCTCAACTAACTAGAACATTTTTATATTTTTAATTAAAAAAGTCCAGATGTAAAGCTGCTGCTATTTCTCAAAAAGTAAATCATGATAATAAAATAATAAATGAAATGAACAAAAACAATTTTTATGCAAAGAGATACAAGGCAAAAATAATCTAAAAACGATGTCCCGTGATTCCCCCTCTTTCGAGCTGAGATAAAAATTGAAATATTGCGCAACAGAAATGCTCCCCCCCCCCTCCAGTGACAGATAAGAGACAACAGGTGTTAGAGAGAGTGGTGAAAAAAGGATAGGGTTTCTTTTCTGCAGTGTGGTCTAAAAAGGATTATGGTTTCTTTTCCGCACAGCTGATTGGACAACATTTTCGCATGTCCTTCTTTCTTCATTTTTCTCGGCAAAGGTAAAATTTTTTCGCAATTTCACTATAGTTGCAGGGAAAGAAGCATAGCACTTATGCAGATATGCCAGAAATAAGTAGGAAAACGAAAAAACGGAAAGAACTGAAGCATCAGGAAAAATACGAATTTGTTCAAAATTTAAAATCAAAAGTAAGTCAAAGAAAAATTGCATCTAAGTTTGGAATTTCAGTAGGCCAAATCAACTCCATCAGCAAGAAAGAGAAAGAAATTATAGCCGCTTTTGAAGCCAATGAACCTTCCTCAAAGTGTAGAACTTTCGAAAAGAAAACAGGAATCGAGAACATAAACAATCACGTCCGGAAGTTTTTTTACAAAATAAGAACAAGGAATCATCATGTCACTGGACCCCTACTAAAGCAGGTTGTTCTGTGCTTTGTAAAAAACGAGAAAATCACGGAATTCAAGGAATCGAAAGGATGACTGACTCGCTTCAAAAGTCGGCATAACACCGAATTCAAAATAATCAATGGTGAAGCTTTAAACGTAAATATCGATACTATGGAGGAATGGAAAAGACATAACAAAGGATTTCGACGCTACTGACATTTTCAATGCCGACAAAACTTTTTTTTTAGAGGAGTAATCGAGACCGTTAACCCCTTCGGGATGAGCGTCTTTTACAGAATTTTCATTCTTTGGTTACCGGATTTTTTAAACAGAAATTTTTGCCTAATTGAATCGGGAAAATGCTCGGATTAAATAAGGCAAAATTTACAATACAATATTACTGGTGAGAACAATCACCGATTTTGGGCAACTTATGTGGCACGAATACCGGTCGCTCGTCCCCAAGGGGTTAAGCTCCCGAATCCATTTTCTGCTGAAAATGTCCCTGGTGATGGAGGAGGCAAATTCGGCAATCGAACTAACAAAGAAGGTCAGTGTAATGGATGTTGTCCATTGTATGTCAACAGCTTGGAATGAAGTAACCCTTTACATTATCCATAAATGCTTCTACAAAATTGGATTCTATGTGAGAATGCGCATTCCAGAATAGAAAACCAACAAGCAACAGCTGTGAGTGACGGTCTCAATTCTTCAGGATCTTCATACTGAAATTGAAACAGGAGCTTATCTAGAAGCCGACGAAAGCCTTCCTGTTTGTGACAACGACATCGTTGAGGGAAGAGGGGATAGATTCAGAATCAGAATAGACCGATGAAACAAGAAGTACAATTATTTTCAAGCAATATGACTAAGGGATTCAAGACCTGTAGAGCGTGCTGCTGGATATCACCCAAAAGCCTTTCCACTTCTTAAGCAACTAGATAAAATGTACACTGCACGAGCATACACAATGCAAAAACAAACTAAAACTACTCACTTTTTTTAAGTAATGTACTGATTATGTTTTCAAGTAATGTATTGTACATATGTAATTGTATGTTTTTTAAAACTTTTTTAATAAAAAAATGAATTGGCAGAGTACAGGTGGGATTGAGTTTATTTTGACATTGCACTAGCCGCCATTCACCACCTCCATCTCGGTAACTGGCATGGCTAACCAGATTAAGTATTCTAAACAGCCTATAAACTCACAGTCTAAGCGCTAGCAACGTCAAAAACACGTCATTTTATCAAGGCTCATTTTTCTATATGTTCTTCCCTTTTATAGTGTAGTACGTTTGCGGACGGTCTGGCAGTCGGGAGACGTTGCGTTTACCTGTGGGAGAAGAGGTTATGCAGTTCAAAAAACTTCAAAATTACGTCATTTTATCAAGACTTATTTTTCTATATGTTCTTCCCTTTTATGGGGTAGTACGTTTGCGGACGGTGTGGCTGTTGGGAGACGTTATGCGTTTACCTGTGGGAGAAGGTGTTATGCAGGTCCAAAAACTTCAAAATTACGTCATTTTATCAAGGCTCATTTTTCTATATATTCTAAACTTTTATGGGGTAGTACGTTTGCGGACGGTCTGGCAGCCGGGAGACGTTGCGTTTACCTGCTGGAGAAGGGGTTATGCAGGTGAAAAAACATCAAAATTACGTCATTTTAGCATGGTTGTTGTTTATAACATTTGTTTCTACTAATTATTTGTGATATTAATCTATTATTACCAGACATTGCTAATGTTGCTAACACCCTGCTAGATC
The DNA here is from genome assembly GCA_963932465.1 of Maratus speciosus. NCBI lineage: Eukaryota > Metazoa > Arthropoda > Arachnida > Araneae > Salticidae > Maratus > Maratus speciosus. The sequence goes on from OZ010786.1 coordinate 393,769,591, forward strand.
CACATTTATATGTAGCATATTACTTTTTGGGTATTAGACAATCTATAATGAATTTACAAGATACAATTTCTGTTGCAAAGTTAATGCCAGACGGGTTTAAATATGCAACGAAAGTGCCTGTTTCAAGAGTGGTTTATAGTTTAAAAATTATAAGTCATTTTATCAAGCTTAAAAATTACAAGATATTACTCTTTGGCTATCAGACAACCTATAATTAATTTGCCACACACAAATTCGATTGCAAAGTTAATGCCAGACGGCTTAAAATATGGCAACGAAAGTGCCTGTTTCACGAGTGTCTGGAATTTGTGTCTGGCAAATTAATTATAGGTTGTCTGTTAGAAAAAGGGTAATATCTTTTAATTTTTAAGCTTGATAAAATGACGTATAGATGAGTTATAATTTTTTAACTATAAACCTCTCTTGAAACAGGCACTTTCGTTGCCATATATAAAGCCGTCTGGCATTAACTTTGCAACCGAATTTGTGTCTGGCAAATTAATTATAGGTTGTCTGATAGCCAAAGAGTAATATCTTGTAATTTTTAAGTTTGATAAAATGACGTAAAGATGACTTATAATTTTTAAACTGTAAACCACTCTTTAAACAGGCACTTTCGTTGCCATATTTAAAGCCGTCTGGCATTAACTTTGCAACCGAATTTGTGTCTGGGAAATTAATTATAGATTGTCTGATAGCCAACGAGTAATGTGTTACCTATAAATGTGGATCTGGCAGGGTCTTAGTGACATTGGCAACGTTTGGCAATAATGGATTAATATTACAAAAAGTTAGTAGAAACAGATGTTATAAACAAAACTCATGCTAAAATGACGTAATTTTGAAGTTTTTTGGTCTGCAAAACCCCTTCTGCCACAGGTAAACGAATGTCTCCCGACTGCTAGACCGTCCGCAAACGTACTACACCATAAAATGGAAGAACATATAGAAAAATGAACCTTGATAAAATGACATAATTTTGAAGTTTTTTGACCTGCTTAACCCCTTCTCCCACAGATAAACGCAACGTCTCCCGTCTGCCAGACCGCCCGCAAACATATTACACCATAAAATGGAAGAACATATAGAAAAATGAGCCTTGATAAAATCAGGTGACGAAAACGTTGCTAGCTCTTAGACTATCAGTACATAGTAGTATTAGTAATACATTTTCCAATCTCCCTCTATTATGAACACCCCCATAATCTGAACATTTTTGGTCGGTCCCATGGGTGTTCAGAATAGAGAGAGTCCACTGTAACTAAATTTATGTGTTTATAACATATTTATACTTTGTTATATGATTAGAGAGATAATTATGTATGTTTTCACATTAAATTGATGGTATCTTATGATACATTAATGCTTTTTGTTTCCAAAATTTAATTTATAACTGTATGATGAAAAACTATTACTAATTCAATTTGAAATGACATTTGATAGAATTGGAAAAGTCAACTTTTAATCCAGATAACTTGAATAAATATGAAATTCGGTGTAATTTCTTTTTACATAGCACTTGCTTTCTATGTTTAAAGTTCATGATGAGATGAGTATAAAAATTATGATTGTGTACATGTGCATATTTTTTAAATTCAGGTTGGCATTCCACCTGCTCCAAGAGGAGTTCCTCAAATTGAAGTTACTTTTGATATTGATGCTAATGGAATTGTTCATGTGTCTGCAAGAGACAGGGCAACTGGCAAGGAACAGAACAGTGAGTATATTCTGTACATTATTTTTCTTTTAAACAAATGGTAATCAATTTGTCAGCATGCCGTTGAATAGAAAATGAACAATTAAACATATTTCAGAACAAAAATTATTTGCCCTTTAGACATAATGCATATGTTGACAAAGTAAATCCTAAGACTAAAAAAATTCAGCCAAAAATGTACATCAATGTTTATTTTACATTCAATAATGTCTTACTAATTTATATGAGGTGCTCAGGAGTAGCTCAAAATGGATCATAATGGACCATTTTTCATTCAATTGTTTCAGATGAATTCATGTTCTGTAGACTAGTGGTTTCCAAATTTTATTGTTATGGAACCCACATTAAGGTTTTTAAACACACCTAATGTATATATGTATGAAGAAGCTTTTGTTAATCTGCCCAGTAGGAGGAGAAAAGGCAGAATTTCATACAATACATATACAGTGAACTCCAGTTGGAAAACAATTATTTTTTCCCTATCATTTTCTATTGGTAATTAATATTAAAGATGTTGCTTGACGCATACTACCCATCATATAATGCAGACAATTTTTTTTTGCAAACTGACCAGGCAGAAAGGAAAAAGATTTTGTACATTATTTCCTCAAAAGAAAATTTGGTGTAATTTTTTGTTACTGAGAAATCAAGAAATTGTCCAGTGACTGCGAAGAAGAGAAAGAAAACATTCTACCACCAACAATGTGAGAAATTCAAACAATGTTGTTGGCTGTTTGCTGATAATCTATACCATTAATACCAATAAATATGTGATGTTACATACCAAATTTTCGAGTTATAAAATTGGAAAATCATGTGATAAAAGGATTAACTATCTCAAAGAAAAATGAGATTCCTTTTAATAATGTAGTTTCTTTGCATGTTTTGTTTGTTTTAAGTGATAAATTCTTTTCTATTAATATATCGTCAAGTTGTTTTTCTTACCATATATTTTTACAACCAATTTAAATTTCTGTCAAAAATTTAATTCAACAACACAAGGGATTGTCTTTGCTTTGTTCAAATGGTTGTATCATTTAATGCAGACTTTGGTAAATACGAATGAAACATGGTGGCCCATAGATGTGTGCACTATTGTCTGTTTTCTGTATAAAAAATAGTAGCATGCAACATATTTTCGAACTGATCCACGACCCACAAAAGCATTGCCCATAATCCACTGATGGGTTGTGATCCATAGTTGTTTGTAAACCATTGCTATAGACAATTTGTAGGGTGGGTACAACTTAGTCCTAGGTTGAGAATGTGGGTAGTAGATGGCATCATAGGTGCAAGTTTTCTGTCCACAGGACTGAATTCAGTCTTTTGAAAGTGCACGAGGATGGAAACAAGATGAAAAAATTGCCCATGAACTGGAAAAAAAAAAAAATGAATAAATTAACGTGCAACTAAAAAAACACAAAAACAAAAAAACACTTTTGTGGAACGTTCCATGAATAACAGTGTACATTTTGGTGAATTGCTCCTTGATAACAAAACTTTTATTTTGCCAATCGCTCGCCGAATAAAATTGCTTAAGTAAAAGTTCACAAATTTCGTCAGATTGTAGAAATTAATCGCATATTTCGTCAAATGATTGCAGAAATTAATCATGAATTTCGTCAAGAGGTCCGTAAAAAAAAATCTCAAATTTCGCCAATCAAGTACAGAAATTAATTGCGAATTTCGTCGAATGATTGATGAATAAAATATCTAATTTCGTCAATTACTTGAGGAAAAAAATCGCGTATTCCGTCAGTCGATCTTGGTCGCGAAAAAAAAATGAAATCATTAATTTCGTCATACAATTTCAGAAATTATTTGCGAATTTTGTTGAATAATCGTTTAATAAAACTGCTAATTCCCTGGAACGATCGTGGAATAAAATTGCTAGTTTCATCAATCGCTTGAGAAAAATTGCGAATTCTGTCAGTCATTTTTACTTACCCATCATGCGTAGTATAGGCTAAGTCTTGTAATCGTTTTAAAAATCGAAATTTTTTTTTGACGGATTTACACATTTCAGACACTGGAGATTCCGTAAAACATATTTTTAGAAAAAAAAAAATTTGCCTTCCGTCCGTCTGTATGTGTGTGTGTGTGTCTGTAAATGCTCTGCATAAAAGACAATAAAAAAAACATAAATTTTGCGTCATGAATGAACTCGATCGGATAATTAGTTGTCGAGATATTTGTAATTCTATTTTTCACATTCTTCGATTTTTCATGATCCTGTATTTCATTTAAATTTCAATTCAAAGATATATTTTAATTCGAAATGAGATGCTTAATCCGACGCAGTAAACTGTTAGGCAATATTATATAATTTTTCGAGTTATAAGGATGTTTCTTTTACGCAATTCGGTTTTACACGATTATCCCGCCAACCAAAAAACTATCGCCAAACTATAAGATTAGATGCCAATAATGGCTTATCGTAAATGTCAAGCATTTAATGCATCTCCATACCTATAAGGGGTTACCATAGGAAGGTATCATGTGCTGTCGCCAAATGCTGCCAAGTTTGTTGGCAACTTGGCGATATATTGCCAAATTTGGCAACCAAAATTAGTCACCAAAGTGAAGCCAAATTGGTGGTATCTCTAATATTTCACCAAATTCCCATAGACTTCCATTGTAAACCTATAGTGTTTACTTGCTTACAGAAAATCAACAAATTGAGATATTTTAATGCAACAAAAAGTAATATTAGCTTAAGGGATTATATTAATTATATTTAAGGGAGTCTAAGTAAATTAAATTATGAATAAAGTAACGTGATACGATGCATGATGCAACGACTAGTTTTGAAAAGTCGTAAATTTCGTCAACTGTGATTCAAAAAATTTTCGAATTTCGCCAAACAATTGCAGAAATTAATCTCGAATTTTGCAGAAATTAAATGCAAATTTGCCAAACGATTGCAAAAATTAATGACGAATTTTGTCAAATGATTGCAGAAGTTAATCTGAATTTTGTCAAACGATTGTTGAATAAAATCAGAACTTTTGTTAAGATATCTGTAAAAAAAAATTTTTTTTTTGCAAATTTCGTAAATATTTTCAGTCTTGGCCACGTCTAAACTTTCACCCATGGACGGCATTAATCTCCTATGATTTTGAAAGAAATGTAAACGGCAGAACTGGGAAATTTCATAAGTGGTACCAATTTTATTAGTGGATACTTATACCTTTTTATTTTAAAGTACTAAACAGTAAACTTTTTTGTTATTTTCTATTAGTATTAATCTGAAATTAAATAGTCCAAATAAATATTTTAACATTAACATATTGCAACCAGCAAAAATGGCATCATTTTTATAGCAAGCAAGAAAATTTTACTCTCTTGTAGAATAGATGGTCACTGACAGATATTTTTTAATTGGTACTTTTTTCATTTAGTGGCCCTGTAACTAATAATGTAACTGTAACTGTGGCCCTGTAACTTAGTGTCTATAACTAATTTTTCCCAGAGCCCCATTAACTTTACTTCCAAATATCTCTGGATAATGTTTTATAGACTTGACCCTCTCAGATTCTAAATGCTCCACACATAGATTAAAGGTTTGTTCTATTTAAAAATTAAATAACTTGCTTAAATTTTAATTATACTTGTTTTGTTTTAGTTGTTATCCAGTCGTCTGGTGGATTAAGTAAAGATGAAATTGAAAACATGATAAAGAATGCTGAAAAGTATGCTGAACAAGATAAAATCAAAAAGGTAAAAAAAAAAAAAAAAAAATCTTTGATAGATTTTACATGTGTCAAAGTATTGCATATGTCTGTGACATTTAAAATTTAATATCCTATAATTACATAAAATTCAATAAGAGAATTATATATACTTTATGTGTACTGTGGCATGCATTTATTATTTCTCTGTAGATTTAGACATTTCTATTAATTTCATTACAATTACTAGATAAGAATTAAAAATATTTTAAATATAAATTAAAAGTTGTTCCAAACAAATTCAGATGTTTTTCTTAAAACTATAGTTTCTACTATTAAATTTTAATTGTTATAAATATGCTTACATGTGTTGTGTGTGTAATATTCTTGTAAATTTAAAGTTATTCAATCTTTCATCAATGTAATACTCTAATAATACCTAATCGGATAATAAATTCAGCATAGAATGCTAAATGTATATGTGTATTTCAACTGATTCAGATTCATTGTCTTAAAAATAGAACTTTCCCTAAACTTTTCTGTCTCCAAACTTAAACTTTTACTCAAGAATTAAAATATTTTCAGTTGTAGACGAATCATGAAATTAGAATTCTTTAATTCTATATTAGTCAAACAGTCGCAGGGTTGGTAAAAAACCTGTTTTTTCAAAAAAAAACAATTTTTTTTTGGTTTAAACCGGGTTTTTTAAGATATATTTTCCTATTGCATATACATGCATATTTATTGAAAAAAATAAACATTGTTGGATATATAAATATAACTTCATTTAAAAATAATTTAAATAAAATAATTACAATCAATTATGTAGAAAATTGAAATCATTTAAAATTTAAACATTTTTAATAAAAGCTATGTCTTATGTTCCATTAATAAAATGCTCTACATAGTGAAACATTGATATCTTGACATACTTAATAAACTATCTTTTAATTACTACTGCTATAAATAAGTATATGGTGTAATTTCATAAATATAATATACTTTCCCATGGCTATTCAAAATAATTTCTTTGAAATATTTGCAATCTGAAATATCTGGTTTTTCTGTTCTACATGAACAATTATTATTTTTTATTGAAAGTAAAGCTTTTTATAAAGAATTCCTGGAATGATTTGAATTTAGCAGTAGAGTCTTTACATGTTTCAAGAAGTATTGTGTATTGTCATTTGACACTTCTCCTCTGTAACTGCCAGGTATAAAAAAGGCGACAGTAAAATAAACAGGACAGAAATACCTATTTACCAGCTTTTTAGACTACTGAAAACATTGGTCTTAAAATGGAAAGCAGATTTATAAAAGTTGTCATCCACTAAAAAATTTAAACAGCCATCAGACTTAATACACAGGCTTTATTTCTAAGCTATGTTATAATACGTATTACTTTTAAATGTCTAAACTAAAAATTAATAATATATGTTTTTAGGCATTTTTATGAGACTACTTGTATTATGTCTCAAGTGAGTCTTATCTCGATTTTCTCCCATTTTTTTGTCAGATCTAAATAGTGGATTCGATTATGCAATGGACGATTTAACTATATCGTATTGCATATTTTAGTTAAAAGTAAGCAGGTGCTTCGTTAGCACCCAATTTTTCTATGTCCTCTTTATTCGACATCATATCTTGAGTTTCTTTTTTATTCTTAAGGCTGTTCTCAAATCCGAAAGGGCAACTTTGACATAAGTTTTAATTTATTTTTGTTCGGAAATGCATGAAACTAGCAGATGCTGTTGTTCAGAAACTATGTAATCGAACTGCGTTTTCCGTTTTTTGCAAATTAATAGATCTTTCAGAAAATAGTGTCAAAGTGTGCATTTTGAACTGAGTTTCCATGCGAAAGAAAAAGAATCACACAAGGAAGGTTAAAAATTTCTGTCACATGATCAAAATTGCTTATAATTAATTCAATAGGTAATTTATTTATCAAAAATGGAAAACACAGTTCGATTCCAAAGTCAGGCCTTCCAATTTTATATCTTTCCGTTAAAAAATGAATTCGTAAACGTGTCAAAGTGTTTTGCGCTTGTTAAGTAGAGCTGTTGAGAACAGCCTTAAAAGATAATATCCCCAATCAAGAAAATTTTCTTTTACAGCTTAACTGAAATCTTAAAGGTCATTTTATGTTATTAATTGTAAATAATCTGCGTTTTCTCAAAGGAAAATATTTTATTCAAAATATTGAATATTTTTAATCTATTTTATCTTTGCTAAATTCACATGTTTTAAATTTTCTCTTTAGAGCTTCAGATATGTTCATCAACACATGCAATTAGCCTTCTACATGCATACAAATATAACCTAGACTCACTATGTTTCACGGTGACATAGTCAGGGATAAGATGTTAAAAGTAGAAATTATTTATATCCAATAATTTGAAACACTTAAATTACAAAAATGAGAAAATATTATATTAGATTTTTTCTAAAAAACCAGTTTAACCAATTGATTTGAACCGTGCTAACCCTGCTGGTAACAGAATAAAATCATAATGCAAAACCCCAATCCCAATGTAGGGATGCAAGAAAAACAAAGGCTTATTAAATCTAATACCCATACAGCAAAGAAACTTACAGCCAGTCGTTCATTAGCATACAGAACAAAGAGTAACCTATGGAGAGAATTACTTATAATTATGTTATCATTGAGGCATAATGTAATCCTTAGTAAATCTTAACTAATCAAGCAATGTAAGTAGTAAAAGTGTATTTTTAGCTCAAATCTGCCATTTTGACTATTTTTAAAAATAAAAGGCTGAAAAAAAAGAAGAAAGAAAACTAACAACTTGTTTTTTTCTAGTCTGCCATGTAGATTTAAAGCTTATGAGAAAAGTTTGATTGATTAAAAATCTTTGTCACTTTACATATTTTCTTAATTCATCATTTTTCTAAAGCTTTACTTGTAGCTTCTGCATAACTTGGATTTTGCATTTTCAATAATGTGTAAAATAAATGAAAACATTAGGGAAAAAGAGAAAAAAACTAGATGGATAAAAACCAGCATGGTTTAAAAAAAAAAAAAAAAAAAATCATTTGGTTTAAACCAAACAACCCTGAACAGTCGAAATATTTATTATAATTAGTCCAAGTATTGATCATATTATTTGATCAATACATAAATGTATATCGTGTAATTGGCTTTAGAGGAAGTAACTCTTCACGGAAATACTATTATATTCAGGGTTGCAAAAAACCCGACCTGGCTGGTTTTTACTGTATTTTTAGGGTTTTATTGGGTTGTTTGGGTTTTATTGTTTTTTTAAGAAGTGAGGGCAACGGGGTCCCTTATTTTTTGAAAGTATGTGTATTAAATTAAGAAATCTTATTGTATTTTTATTAACTTAATGTACATAAAATTTTAATTGAAATAACAAATAAATCAGTGTAAAAGTCAGTAAGAAAAGCTTTTACTTCTGACATCATATATTTTATAATAACCACATATCACATATTTAAAAGTTACTTTAATAGATTACTGTTATTTGTATTCCCCACTATGAGCACATTTTTAAAACAAATCTTTAATCTTTTTTTATTTATTAATCAAATGATTCTTGGTAATATTTTCAAGATATCTATGGTTCACTGTATAGAACAGTTTATTCTTTGAACTTATAATACACAGCTGTTACTAAAAATATTTAAATTACAAATGATTTCTATTATCTACATAAATGATTGTAATTATTTAATTTGAATATTTTGAAATAAAGTTATAATATTTATATAACTACCGCCTCTGACGACCAGTTTGGTCTCACTTAAATGTATACTAAGCATTGCATCATGTTACTTTTATTCTGAAACTAATTGACTTGCTCAATCCTTCCCAGAGTCCAAAGATTCTGATAGAGAAATCAAGAATTCCTTGCGAATTTGATAACATTTCATACATTTTTGTTGTTATGCGTATTTCGTCTTTTTTGATAAATACCTCATAATTTCCGTAGCTGTAAAAATGAGTGAAACTTCAAGTGTTTAAACTGAGATTTGTTCATAAATTATGTAAATTAAACTTATTCTACTTAAACATGCTGTTACTTCAATGTTATTTTTTAATATTAATAAATTTAATTAAATTTTGCAAATCATATATTTATAATTTTTTTTCATTACTTAATAACTAAATAAAGTATATACTTTTGTTTTTCTAGATTTGATTTCTGAGTTCATAAATATAACAAAATACTAACGTAACTAAGAGGAATAGCAAAATAAAACCCTCGTGAATGCAAACTGTTAACAAACGTTAGCACCAACAATTTACCTACTATGATGTCATAAGAATATTGTCCATTCATTGTTGGAGAACCTGCTTTGTGAATCATTACCTCCATGGTCTAATATTCTACATTCTGCGTTATTTGATGAATGAATCTCATGTGTTTTACTCCATGAAGTGAAATCGAAAGCTTTCAACTAAATTTCAATTGAAATCAAATCTTGGAATATATATTTATTTGAATGTAAATTAGAAACAATACTTTGATGTTGAAATGGATTATTTTAGTTTGTTATTATTATTAGGATTAATTGTTTATTTAGGTACTTTTTCATTACCTTGGCCTTGGCATTTTTCTTTAAGCTTGGCGCAATTCAGGCTTCAGAACGTGAAATACGTTGATAAAATATATAAATAGCTATGAAAACAAACCTGGTGAACTTCTATTTTTATTTATATGTATTTATTTGCATATAAACATTTTATTTACACATATATATACAATATTTGTTTACATATAAATTACTTTTCTTTCTAAATAAAAATAGATTATTGGCTTCTTTAGATTAAGTCAATTGTATACATACTGAAAAAATTGCTTATGCATATGAAATAGGATATAGATGACCGGAAAATTAGATGCCATTTTTCTCGCCAAGAACCTATACTGGAAAATATCTATTTATTTATTTATTGTATTTTAAATGAGGTAAATGAAAGATGTGTATTTTGAATGAAAGTTATGTATTTTAAATGAAATGAGTGATAGGTTTATATTTTTAATGAAATGATGGCGATGGAAGAATATTTGGCGATTTATCACCTGCGCTCAACTGACATAAAAGTACCGAAATGGCCGTTTGGCATATAAAAAGCGAAGCGGTCAGCCCGGAACTATTGATGACAGTCACATGACTTCGGCTTTTATTATATAGATATCCAACAATGTTTAATTTTATCAACAACAATGCATCTAATAGGAAATGATATTTTAAAGAACCAAAAAAAACTCATTTAACCCCCCCCCCCCCAAAAAAAAAAAAAGTTCAAACAAACATAAAAAAGGGCTTTTTTTTTTCTTTTGGCCAACCCTGGCCAAAAGGGAATAAGTCAAATTTGTATCCAGTTGGGAACTTATATTATGAAGTATTGTTAAATTTTGACATAAAAGTCCTTATTTTTTTTATCTATACAAAAATATGATTAGCTATGTATATTGATTTTGGCTTTTTTTTTTTTCTTTTTCATAATATTAACAGGCTTTTAAAAGACTTAAGCACATTATTTCATTTTGACTTTGTCACATTTGGCAGTACACCCATAATACGTTTTAATAGGATAGTGTAACTTTTTAAACACAAAGGTTAAAACTAATATAAAAGTTACTGAATAGTAAATAATATCATGGATTCTAAAAAACCCAATAAAACCCGCTTTAATGTGAGTTTTTTAGAATGGGGTTCACCCAAAAAAAACCCGGAAGGTTTTTTGGGGGTAGGTGGGTTTTTTGCAACCCTGATTATATTAAACTTTAGCTTATATACATCTAACTTGCAAAAAGGGAGTGATCATTTAGGAAAGAGAAAAAACAAATAAAAATGAGAGAGCATTTATCAGTATTTTTGGAGAATGTACTATGTATAAATATTTTTAATGCAGTGTTGCATTTACTTTCATAAATTTTTACTAAAAGATAATTTTTAATCTGACATGAATGATGACATTTATTTTACCATGAATGTTATTCTTATCAACAGTGGTATAGTCGTAAAAAAACAGAAGGTATATGCTCTAAGCAGAGGGTATATACTATACCCTAGAGTGTATATACTATAGCTTTCTTGAGAAACAGAGGGTATACGGTGTTACTTAAAATCCAAAGGGTATATGGCATATACCCTCTACTACATCCCTGCTTATCAATGTTTAAAAAATCATCGAAACAACTGTACTAGTGTTCCCTTTTATAAAAAGAAATTATAAAACACTTGTATTATACAGACCTGCCAACTGCTACGAAAAAATCGTAGTTACTACGATTTGGACCTATCAACTACGATGCTACGAAAATCGGTCTTAAACTACGATTTTTATCAAAAAACAAAAACGCATTTTTTGTTTCTAGTTGCGATTTTTATCCCGCACAGCATATTTTTCAGGAGTGATTCTGTTGCGAAATTTCAAAGTATCCATTTCCGAAAGTTTTAAAAAATTGGCCATTAGTCCAAAAATTCGGATATTAAAAAATGCTCATGGGGGAAAAAAATAATCTGGGCTGCAAAACAAACTTCTTAACATAAAACACTCTCTTTAAATATATTAACCACGAGTGAATCGTGTTTCTGTAAATATTTATACAGGAATTCGCTTTCTTAGAAACAAAGTGCCATTTTAAGAATTTCTGGAAAAGAGGAGGGGGGAGGGGTTCTTTGAAGGACAAGGTTCGAAATAGTGTGCAAAATCGCACGATTTGCGATAAATCACCGCGAATTTCGACAAATGATCGTATAAAAAAAAATCAATTTTGTCAACTGGTCGCAGAAGAAAATAAATTTCGTCAAAGGATCGTGGTAAAAAGTAGTACTGATTTCAGGGGGTGGCCCGGGGGAGGGAATGTCCCTCCCCCCCCCCTGGAAGATTTCAGATTTTGTGTTTCAATGGTGTTAATTTTGTCAAAATATCGCAGAAAGAAAACGCGAATTTCGTCGAAAGATCAGCAAGAAAACGCAAATTTTCACCGAAAGGTCGCAGAAAGAAAACACTAATTTCCTCAAAAGGATCACAGAAAAAAATGCAAAATTCGACAAAGGATCGTGGTGAAAAATGCGAATTTTGTCAAAAGTTCATGGTAAAAAGTACGGATTTCAACAAAGAATCGTTATAGAAAAATGTGAATTACGATTGCGGAAAAATTGTGAACATCCTGAAATGATCGCAGGAAAAAATTCCGAATTTCATCAAAATTTACTGCACTGGGCTAAAAAATTGGAACCAGGCTCCTTTTACAAATGTAAAAACGCTGCGAAACGAAAAGAAACTTTAAAAATCGTATAAAAATTTTCAAATGAAAAAATTTACTATATTGAGTTGAAAGACTGAAACCTTATTCCTTTTACGAATGTCAAAAGATGGCCGTGTAACACGAAAAACCAACCAACCAACCTCCGGATTAATTTAAATTTTGTGTGCTATGATTTCTCATTTTCAAAGGTTGGCAGGTCTGATTATATTAAATTCATCTAGCTGTTGTAAGTTTCTATTAATAATGTGTAATGAAGTTGATCAGGTTGTTCTTTATAGTACACAATAATATATGCTTGGGGCTGGAAATTAATTTTATGCTAGATTATAAGTGTGTAATGGTGGAGTAGAACTGTTTGGAAGGGAAAATAAATTTAACCATTTATTTATCATAACATGTTATTAAAATAACAATTCTCAAACCTACCTTTTTAAATCAAGCTTTATGCACAGTTTATTATTATTATTTTTAAACTAATGTTATGTACCTTTCAGTCAGTTTTTGATATCTTAATTTCAAAGTGGTTATTACATCCTCACTTGAACACTGTTCCAAAAAAAACTAAATTTTTTGGGTTATTCTAAGAAATTTTTCTGGGTTGAATTCCAAAATTTTGGGTTATGAATCCCCATCTGCCTTGAATTTCCTCTCTTCATAACATGTAATGTACATTGTTTTTATTTATTATAGGAAATTGTTGAAGTTGTGAATCAAGCTGAAGGTATTATTCATGATACAGAATCTAAGATGGAAGAATTCAAGAGCCAGTTACCAGAAGATGAGGTAAAATTTATTTTCCTTTTTTATTTAAATCTTACAAATGCTTTTTTTTAAATGTAAGAAGTAATTACTCTTAGTGCATTTCATTAACTACATTTTATGGTTTATAAGCCCCAAATTTAACCTTTAATCCTTGTTGTTGAATCCCAGAAACATCTGTACTTTACAATGGACATGAAATTGAGGATGTGACTAATGGGTCAACACACTCAGAGGTGTATATATAGAATATTAGAATAAACTGTAAAGTGAACTAATTTTAATATAAAAATATTTATAGCAAACTACTTCAATAGCTTTTGAACCATACACTGTCTTATAAAATCTTGAAAAGTGCATGTCCCTGTCATCTGCATCTTCTCCACTTATGTTCCATTATATTGTTTTCATGCCACACTTAAAAAAAAGATTTAATGATAGTTTTTCCTTTCATTTTTGACTAAGAAATCTTTACCCACTTATGGTTATACGAGACACATCTAATTTTTAAGGATAAAGAAATCACTGTACATGTTAATAACTTCTATTTAAATAGCTAAAAACTAAATTACAAAAGTTATGTGACTTATTTGATGCATTTCATTTTTACTTTTATTTACTATGTAAGTGAAATATAAACTGCTTTTTTAATATGGAACATAAATGTTGAATTGTGTTTTTTTTTATATTGAACATAAATGGCAGAATGTTGATATTTTCTCATGATCTCCCAATTAGCCCTGAACATGTTACTATTTTTCATTTATACTTTTTATTGTCCTTTGTGTTCCTCTCACTTGTTATGAAAGTACTGTTAAAAAAAGTAAAGAAGAATAAGACTTCTTCAAAGCAAAACTGCATTTTTCATTTGAACTGTCGCCCCACCAGTGGCTTAGAGGTTCTGCTCTCGAAGCTGGTAGACGGGAGGTGCTGGGTTCGAACCCAATCATGTCCGTCGACCTAATCGCTCGGAGTTTTTGTGGTTTTCTTCGAGCCATGGATTTCCATGCGTAAGTACGGGTTAGGTTCCCTTAGAAAGACCCCCACGGAGGGCACTCTTTCATTGGGCCTATATCCCTAGAGTAGATAATCAGCAGTCAAAAAATCAACCAACCAATCATTTGAACTGTCTGTTTTGACTTTGAAATTATAACAGCTGCCGAGATTTTTTGCTGCTTCTCAATGTAAGCACTGAAAAGGTAGCTTTTAGGTGTTTTGCATTCGGCCATTGTGTATGAAAAAAAAAAGGAGACAGTGTTTGTCTTTTAAACTAAAATTAAAAAGGTAAGACTGATTGATAAAGGTAAAATGCAAAAGTGTAAAATCTCCAAGAGATACAGGATTCCAGCTCATTTTTATTCTTTAAAACTGTCAAAAAAATTATTTGTTAAAAATAAGAATTTCTATTGCTTTTACAGAAAAGTATTTCATTTTTTAACAAATGATGTAGAAAAGTGCCTTTACCATAATACACATTTTCATTAAAAGGAGAAACCTGTACTGATGGAAAACATTACAAAGTCGGACTAACTGCATTATTTTGCTGCGATATTTATGGAATCTCATAAAAGGAAAATTTTAGGTAGCGAAAATTCTTAGATTTTCTTATATCTCAAAAATGTTGACAATGTCATCAAAATGTGCTGTGGAGAGTCAAAAAGAAAAAAAAATTAAAAAAAAAAAAAAAACAAAACTGGAGTATATTTCAATATTGACTTCAAATGTCATTTACATGTGATTGAAAAAGCATTGTGTAAATCAATTTTAAATTCAGCTGTTGAAAAAAAAGTTGGAATTTTTTTTTTTCTTAAAATATATTATAAAAAATAAATAAATAAATAAATAAAAGAATGACATTCTTTACAAAAAAGGGGATTGTCTCTTTCTATTTCGAATACCAAAAATAATGAATGTTTTTCAAAGCCCTATTCTGCTGATGTTGTAATAAGTGGGCTTGGCTGTACATAAAGTAAAAAAAAAAAATACATAAACTTCATACATTTGAAATATTTTTCAAAATTATGTATTTTATTTACCTAGATGATTTATTTAGAGCTTTTTTTTTTTTTTTTTTTTTTTTTTTTTTTTTTTTGTCAGTCATATTAACATGTATCATCAGTTTCTTTATTTAGAAAAGCATTTAGAGGGCAGTTTAATAATGAATTTTTAATAATCTATATTTATTTCAGAAGGTGGGATTTAAGAAAATATTATAGTTTTAGCATATGAAATTACTGTATAAAATACTTTTTTACGTGCATATGCCAGAACTATAAATTCCTCTTGCATTTAATTTATTATAAATATAAGTGATAATGTATGAATAATTGTAATGGGAATAAATATTCAGTTTACTGTATACATTTAAATAAAAGTATAATTAAAAAACTTAAAACTTTGCATGATTGCAATATATATTTTTTAATACTTTGTAATATTTGTTTATAGAAATAATTTGAGTTACTTCATTTTTAAGAAATTTTTATTGCATTAAAATTATTGTATAGTGTGTTTATTATAATTAATGAAGTTAATAATTATCAAGTCAATAATCAGTATCAATAATAATTAATCAGTCATAAGTCAATAATTAACCCAAATCCTTCTTTTCCCATTTCCACTTCTACGATTATTTTACTCCGGTGTAAAGAAGTAATGTTTTCATTATGGAAAAAAAAGTATGTGTTGATAGTAATGTAAAAATACAGTTGTTATCAGGGGTGATTGTGTTCCGGGTGTACCCCGGATTTCCGCTCGATCCTTCCGGATTTATGAGATCGTTATGTTTAGTGGAAAATTCAGACATTAAAAAATATCGTGAAACAAATCAATTCCTCAATCGTTCGCCGAAAAAATCGACAATTTCGTCAAAGGATTGCTGAAAAAACCCCAAGTCAAAATCCCAAGGTAAGCACAAATTTCGTCAAATGATCGCGAAATAAACACAAATTTCTTCAAAGGAATGCGAAAATAAACACAAATTTCTTCAAAGGAATGCGAAAATAAGCACAAATTTCGCAAAGGATCGCGAAAAAACAAGATTTTTGTCAAAGGATCGTGTGAAAAACTGAAATACCATCAAAGGATCGCGGGGAGAAAAGGAAATATCGTCAAAGGGTCGCGGGAAAAACGCAAATTTCTTTAAAGGATCTCAAAAAAAAAAAAAAAAAAAACATGAATTCCTTTAACGAATCGCGCAAAAGCTTAAATTTCGTCAAATGACCGCAAAAAAAGTACATAATTAGAACCAGGAAGGATTTTCCCCATTGCAGAAAAAGCGCGATTTTCGTCAAAAGATCGCGGGAAAAGAAATGTCGTCAAAGGATCGCGGGAGAAACGCAAATTTCGTTAAAGGATCACGAAAAAAAAATTTCTTTAAAGAATTGCGGGAAAAAAAAAAACACGAATTTAATCAAATGACCGCAGAAAAAACACATAATTAAAACCGGAGGGATCACTCTCCACCCGGTAATCGCAGGAAAAACGCGATTTTCGTCAAAGGATTGATGGAAAAACGGAAATATCATCAAATGATCGCAGGAAAAACACGATTTTCGTCAAAGGATCGATGGAAAAATGGAAATATCGTCAAATGATCGCAGAAAAAACGAAATTTTTTTAAAGGATCATGGGAAAAAGCATGAATTTCTTTAAAAAATTTGAAAAAAAAAAAAAAAAAAAAAAACGCAAATTTTGCGAAAAAAAAAAACGCGAATTTCGTGAAAGGATCGTGGAAAAAACACAGAACCAGGAGCAGGCATGAGATTCTTCCGCGGATCCGCGGTTTTCAGCTTTTTTGTCATTTTTGAATTTCCATTTTTTTTTCCTTCCGATTTTGTTTTTTTTTTTTTCTTTTTTTCAAATTTTCGATTTTTTGCCTTTTTTTTTTTTTTTTCATTTTTCATTTTTCAAGAATTTATTTCGTACAGACGTCCGTTTTTTATTCGTTTAAATAAGAAAAGAAACATAAAATGATTTTAATCTGCATCAAAATATGCCTATATTTCAACACTTCAACTACGAGAAGTCATTTATCGCGCGCAGTGGCTATCCTATTTCATCGCGATCTCTGAACCAGGCATGATTCTGTTCCAAAAAGTCCGAGGAATTACGGCAATCATTTCCGAAAAGTAAAAAAAAAAAAAAAAAAAAAAGGTCATAAATCTGAAAATTCGGACATGAAATGTATTGTGAATTTCGACAATTGGTCGTCAAAATAATCAATTTCATCTATTGTTCAAAGAAAAAATCGCCAATTTTGTCAAAGAATCAGGAAGAACGATAATTTCCGTCAATAGATCGCGAAAAAAACGTCGATTTTCGTCAAAAGATCTGGAAAAAACAGCAATTTTTGTCAAAAGATCTCGAAAAAACGGCAAATTTCGTCAAAAGATCTCGAAAAAAAACGGCAAATTTCGTCAAAAGATCTCGAAAAAACGGCAAATTTCGTCAAAAGATCTCGAAAAAACGACAAATTTCGTCAAAAGATCTCGAAAAAACGACAAATTTCGTCAAAAGATCTCGAAAAAACGACAAATTTCGTCAAAAGATCTCGAAAAAAACGACAAATTTCGTCAAAAGATCTCGAAAAAAACGACAAATTTCGTCAAAAGATCTCGAAAAAACGACAAATTTCGTCAAAAGATCGCAAAAGGAACGACAAATTTCGTCAAAAGATCGCAAAAGGAACGACAAATTTCGTCAAAAGATCGCAAAAGGAACGACAAATTTCGTCAAAAGATCGCAAAAGGAACGACAAATTTCGTTAAAAGATCGTGAAAAAACGACAAATTTCGTTAAAAGATCGTGAAAAAACGACAAATTTCGTCAAAAGATCACGAAGAAACGGCAAATTTCGTCAAAAGATCTCTGAAAAACGACAATTTTCGTCAAAAGATCGGGAAAAAAATGGCAAATTTTGTACGAAAAAGTGCAAAAAAAATGACAAATTTCATCAAAAGATCATGAAAAAACTCAAATTTCACATTAATGTTTTGTATCTTGGCAAAATAAACTTTTCATTAGAGTAAATAATTTCTGCCTAATTCGTGTTAATAATTTATTTTTAATTAACACAAAGCTAAATTGTATGTAAATTTTATATTTTGTTGCGCTTAAAATTCATAACTATCATTGTTCAAATGTTGTTCGCACAGTTTTCAGCTTTTTGGTCAATCTCATCCCTGCAGGAGTGATTCCCTCCCCCCTTCTGCTGTAACCTTTCAGACAAGTTGCTGTGAATTTCAGATACATTTTTTTTACTCAGAATCACCCCCTCCTAGTATTGTGCCATCCGTCCATCTCAATCTCAGTACAAAAATTTCACATCTGTAATGTGTAATACCCAGGAAGAAAGCAGGAAAAAGAAATTTACCTTGTGTAAAAGCAAAGCTTAAAAAAAAAAAAAAAATCTATTTTTATTTTACTTAGTCACTTAGAAGTAAAATTGGATTGGTTTTGACATTTTTTCACTGCTTTCAAATAACTAAGTGTCATATATATGACTTGCATTAAATCTACTAAGATATCCTACTCTTAACAGTTAATTTGTGCTTGTTTCATGAGTACTTCGAATAAATTTATTTACTGATTATAGAATTAAAACTGTGCATATTTAGCAAGATAAATTGCACTCTCCATTTGATGAAGTTATTTATCCAAGGGTGATTCTGTTCCGAAAATTCTGAAAAATTAAGGCAGTCATTTCCGAAAATTAAAAAAATAATAGGTCATAAATCCGCAAATTTGGACATAAAATATATCGCGAATTTTGGAAAATGATTGCTGAAAAAGATCAATTTCGTCAATCGTTTGAAGAAAAATCGCTAATTTCGTCAGAGGATCGCAAAAACAACGCGAATTTCGTCCAGAGATCATGAAAATAAGGCTAATTTTGTCAAATAATCGCGGAAAAACGCAAATTTCGTAAAGGATTGTGAAAAAACTTCAATTTTTGTCAAAAGATCGCGAAAAAACGGCAAATTTTGTCAGAAGATCGTGAAAAAACAGCAAATTTCGTGAAAAGCTCATGAGAAAACAGCAAATTTCGTGAAAAGATCGCGAAAAAACGGCAGATTTCACCAAAAGATCGCGAAAAAACGACAAATTTCGTCGAAAGATCGCAAAAACGACATATTTCGTCAAAAGATCGCAAAAAACGGTGAGTTTCGTCAAAAGATCGCGAAAAAACGCAAATTTTGTCAAAGGAGCACGGAAAAACACGTAATTAGTGCTGTAGGGGATTCCCTCCTCCCCCTCTGTTGTAACCTTTCAGAAAATTTGCTGTGGATTTGATTTTTTTTTTACACAGAATCACCCCCTACATTTAGCTTTCAGTGAAATCAATCTAAGTTTACCAAATTATGTTTTTCTGCAATTGTATATTTCAAAAACAATAGCAGAAATATGTCATTTGATTGTCATACTGTTGCAGCATCTGTTGCGATGTAAATTGATATTGGTATATTTTGCATCAATAATTTTCAGGGTTTTTCACTTTGTATCAGTTAATTTTCAGGGTTTTTCACTCTGAGTCACAATCACCCAGGGTTCGCAAAAACCCAACCCACCTGGGCTTTTTCGGGTTTTTTCATGAAAAACCCAATTTTCCCCGGGGAAAATCGGGTTTTTTCAAAAGTGTAATGTATGCGATATTACATTACTGTATATTACATTATTTATATACTATACAGCAAAAAAGTATATATTGTTCCCTTATTACAATATAATTGTAATGTTATATTAGAAATTATATTAATTTAAATTAATTAAATGTCAGTGCTTCTTACAAAACTAACAAACTTAAAATAGGATATAAATTGTTAATTTGCTTTAAAATCAAATAATGAATAGAATACTAAAATTTAAAATATATAACAAGGAAGAAAAAAGGGGTAAACTAGTCGGATGTGCCAGTCCCAAAACTTTCTTCTATCTCATACATGTTAATTCATAATTCTCTATCACAGTGCCAAAATTAAATGACAATCTATGTCCGTTATGAGAATTTTGTAAAATATAGGTTCATTGAATTGGATTTATTTAACAAGGAATATCATATTGTTTCAAACAAATTACTGAATTTTGGAACCTACCCTCTTGGATGTCCACAACCAAAAATTACAACCCAAAGAGTATGAAATCAGCACCTGTTGTTCAATATACACCCAAGTCTAATAAGGATCTATTTGAGTGCCTCAGTTTTTTAGATATAGATTTTGCGAAAATTGTGAAAAATTCAGCATACCAATACCGCTTGTTGCACAATTTACACCAAAACCTAATCTGTAACAGCTTACATCAATGTGTACTGAATCTGAAGTTTGATGAAAATCTGTGCGTTAGTTCTTGAGATTGCAGAAATTGTACAAAATATAAAATGCAGCACAACAGTGCCACTGTTGGGCGTTATACGCCAAAAACTAATCAGCACCAGTTTGTATCAAGGTCTAACTGAATCTAATTTTTTTTTTTTAATTCCGTCCATTAGTTCTTGAGATAAAGAGTTATTGCTGAAATCATGAAAAATGTAACATAACAGTCCCACCTATTGGGTGATATACACCAAAACTTAATAAGCAACAACTTAGGTCAACTTGTAACTGAACCTGAAGTTTGATGAAAATCAGTGCATTAGTTCTTATGATAAGGCTATTGCAAAAATTGAAAAAAAAGCTTTGTAAAGATAAAAGAAAGTAAAAATACATATTTTTTATTTTCATGAATATAATTGATTTGAATTTCTTAGACATTCTTATGATATGCCTTTACCTATAATTATGTACTATGTATGTTGCCTATTATGTCTATGTTAGTAAAATATTTCAATTTGCTAAAATACATTTTTTTTTTTTTTTTACTCCAAGTGTTTAATGTAATAGTTTTTATATATTTTTTTAATTACTAAAATGACTTAAATTCATTAAATATTGCTGAAAATTGAAAAAACCCACATTATGGGTTTTTCAGTGGGCCCAGTCTGAAAAAACCCACCGGGTTTTTTTGGACTGGGCCCAGCTTTGCGAACCCTGCAATCACCCCTGTGTTATACATCAAAGCCAATTTAATCTTCATATCATTATATTGTTACATACTTTCCCATTACAAAATCTTGTCACATAAACTCCTACAATATGGCAGTTATAGTTGTAAAGTGAATTGTATAGTGTTCGATTTGGATGTTATTTATCCAGTGTGATTAGACAATCAATCAATTAATTATAAAGAGTGCAATGTTATCAGTTATCCTTTACAATGTAAAATGTATGTTTCATATTGAGACATGAAATCTTTCTAATTTATTTCATTCACAAATATTTTATGTATTTTTATGTTGGGATATTGTTAACTTATGCATGTTTTTTTTTTTCTTTTCTAGGTTACAAATATTAAAAATAAAATAAACGAAGTTAGAAACTTAATTACAAATAAAGATAATGAATCACCTGAAACATTGCGCAAATCAACACAAGACTTGCAGCAAGCATCTTTAAAACTTTTTGAAGCTGCCTATAAAAAGGTATTTATATATTTATTATTTTAAAGTAAAGTTTCAATTTCGTCTATATGACTAACACACAATGTCTTTCCATTAATCCTATTAATTGCCCATTTCGTAAAAATTTTAAAAGCATAACAAAGAAATTTATCCATATCTTTCTAATGTTATTAATTTAGAGTAAAAAAACAAAACAAGTGGATAAGTGTGATCACAGATCGCACAGGGGGTTTTGTTTAATATTCCTTTCAAAATGCCCAGTACATTTATCGCCATGGAATCCCTTCTAAGTTATGGTAAATCCTCCTTAAACTATCTTTAAGTTTAAACAGATTGCCTTGCTATATTTCCTAATTTTGTCGTCCCTCCTTCCTCACAAAATAGGACACGCTATTCTTTATAACTTTTTACATTCCACTACTAGGGAGCAAACTCTATTCTTTATTTGCACTCCATTCTCTAAACTGTATCTGAACGAAATTCTGTTAACCTATCAGTAGATATATTACTCGGAGGTAATGGTTTTTGACAGAACCCTTGTTTGTCCCTCCCCCTTAGCAAAAATTCAACTCACCTTAAATTTATAAAATTCCTATGTGTTATAAACTATGTCAAAGTTTAAAAGCAATCGGTTCTTTAGTTTTTCTAATTTTAAAATTCCTGTCACTTGTCTGCAAGTTTAGAAATAGATTTTTTCATAAATCTGAAAGTTGTGGTCACATTTTTTTTTAAATTTAGATTTTATGAATCAGCGTATGAAATAACATCCGGATGTGAAAGAACCAAATTTGTAAAATCGCTGGTTAAAAAATTTGTACTGCGATTATCCAAACCTTAATATAAAAATTATCTTTGCTTCCAGTCGTCAAAATTAAAAAAAGACATTTGGAAATTTTATGTCGAATGGCATAAAAATCTTATCTCAAATATAGATATTTAAAAAAATTTTGGCTCTGTATAAAATTCTGAGTCAGTTTTGGACTGTAAGACAGTTTTATATTCTATCATTATCACTGAAAATTCAATGTCATCAGACATCTGTTGCCTTCACAAATGAAGGAAAATAAGATTTTTTTTCTCGATTTTTAACGGATTTTCGAGTTTTTATGATACAATCAAGATAATTTTTAGAATTTTGGAAAGCTGATTCCCCCCACCCGGTCTTGTGCTATTAATTTCAAATTTCTGGGATGCGTAGAAAAAAGTAATTGTGCCTTAAAGAAATCACCAGTCCTTATCTGCTGTAAAATGACGCCTGTTTTTTAATCTGTGGAAGAGATTGTTTTTGTAATTTTATAAAAAAAAAAAAAAAAAAATCCATGCCTTTCTGATCTTGTAATTTTTTTTTAAATTAATAATAACGTCCATTAATTATGACTTTTCCAAAATTTTATGCTTTGTTGTTTGATGTGAGGTGTTCTGCTACAAGTATGCAAAATTTCAAGTCTCCAACATATATAATTTCTGAGAATGGGCTCTGTGACACAGACATACAGACAGATGAGTGAGATGAATAGGGTTTCGTCATGAATGAAACCCTAAAAAGGCCTTCCTAATTTAAAAAAAGAGAGAATTACAGGTAGATGCTTATATTAATCCCTTAATTATAGTGCCCGATAGCATGGCGATTAGGATGTTTAGGACTTTTTCAATTGATGCATTCAGATGTCAAATGGGCTCTTATTCCTTTTCATTGAGAATCATAGGAGACTAGTGTCATTTATTATCACATTTTTAATCTATATTTGTTATGACACTGAATAAATGATTGTATATTGAGTAGGAATTCATTTCAAACTCAGTTGAATGAAAAAATAGATTTAATCAACTTTTGTTCTGAATGCCCTCTTTTTTGTTATTAATTTTGTAAGTTTTTAACATTTTCCAACAGTCAAGCTGTTCATGAATTTGATTTGTCTGTCTGTACTGTGCCCCATGTAAATATAAAACCGAATTGTCATGTAATTGATATGTTGAAGTTTAACATGGTATGTTCAGTATTGAAAATAAAGTGTGTATGATTTATAGATTATTTACAGGAGCCACTCAAAAGAACTTCATTACATTATGGTCTGTTGGGAGAGAGATTGTTTGCAGTATATTTTAATGATATTACACTACTTCAAACAAACTGATTTACATCGTAGAGCTTCACTACAAGATGCTTACTATAAATTGTGGTGTGCATAGCATTTGTTGTTCATTTACACAGAAAATAATTTTTGTTGCATTACTGTTTGCAAGCGATAATTGTTGGAAGTGCGTTTTCAAACTTAACATTGTTTTTGTATGTTACTTGGTGTGCATAAATTCTATAAATCGCATACAGGGCTCCAAAAAAGTATTCTCGCTTATTAACTGAAATTACTGAAGAAAATTAACTGTTTTGTGCATTTCATAACTGAACTTAATTTTTGAATAGTGTGTGTAGTATATATACAAATCTATATATTATATTTAAGACTGCATAAAATAATTCAGATATTGTTCCAACTATAGATGATAATTACTGAAATTGGGTTTCCCCAAATTGTTTAGACATCTTAGTAAAGTTTATTACCATAAGAAGTAGAAAAAGAAGTTTTGTTATAAAATTTAGAATGTGCAGGAAAGTGTTTCATAATCTATGGTTGACACATTTTTCTTTCTTGATTAAATTACAAAATATGCACTATCTCAATTATAAAATATTGCATTGTCCAATATTTCTCTCCTTTTCCAAGTAAAACTAGGCATTTTAAATGCCTGTTCACAGGATTAACTATTTATTGTTTATATTTAATTTGTGGACTTAATTTATGTAATTTTTTGCCAGTTAATTAAACTCAGATGAGTATGGGATAGTTCAGAGCCAGAGCATTTTAAAGATTTTTTTTAAATAAATACTGTGAATATTTGTCATTAGCAATTATTTTTTTAAGATTGGAATTTATCTGATCTGTGGAATTTTACCTGATAAAAATTTTTTTAGGGAGCCCTGTTGAATGACTTAATCAGAAATGAATCATTGCATGTTTGATCTTTAATTAAAGTGCAAAATAATAGTTAATGCTTAAGATTTTGTAAATAATTAACACTTTATTTATCCCCCTCGAATTATTTTGTTACAAATTTGCACCCCTCAAACTATTTTGTTACAAATTTGCATGTCCCCTGCTTTTGATTATCCATTGGCTTATTTGCTGTCATGACTAAATGTTTATTTTTAATTGAAATTGAATGAACAATCTAATTTCATTTTAACATAGCTCAATAAAAAATGCTTTTCATTTTAAATGGTATACAAGCAATAGGCAAGTTTATTAGTGTTCACTCTGGAAAAAAAAAAGAGTGGGTGTTACTCATTAAAAAAGGGCAATAGTGAAAGCATGGGCCATTGCCAAAATCATTTTGACGTCAGAATTTTTTCAAGTATGGACGGCATGTACAATAAAAGGTGCTTTCATTGTTGAACTCAAAAGGTTCAAATAATGTCACTTGTTTAAAATAAATTTAATAATTAAAAAAATCCCTAGTGAAATAATTGTAACAGCATTCTAGAAATTTTGTTGGAATTTAATAGTGTTTTTCACTTTCAATAATTTTCCCAGACTGCCACACTCCAAAAATCCATTTAAAAATAGTAACTTTGGCAGTATTTTTTGAGAAATGTTTTGCCTTTAATGAAAAAATTAATTCTATTATATTTATTTAGTTTCTAAATAAGTCATACCTGCCAATTGCTACGAAAAAATTGTAGTTGCTACGATTTGGACCTATAAACTACGATGCTACGAAAATCAGTCTTAAACTACGATTTTTTGCAAAAAACGCAAAAGCATTTTTTGTTTCTAATTCATTTCCGAAAGTTTTAAAAAATTGGCCATTAGTCCGAAAATTCGGACATTAAAAAATGCTCATGAGAAAAAAAAAAAAATTCTGGGCTGCAAAAAAAAAAACTTTTTAACATAAAACAGTCTAATCGTGTTTTTGTAAATATTTATACAGGAATTCCCTTCCTTAGAAACAAGAGTGCCATTTTAAGAATCTGGAGGGGGTTCCTTGAGGAGCAAGGTTTGAAACAGTGTGCAAAATCGCACGATTTGCGATAAACTATCGCAAATTTCGAGAAATGACCGTTTAAAAAAAATCAATTTCATCAATTGGTCGCAGAAGAAAATAAATTTCGTTAAAGGATCGTGGCAAAAACGTGAATTTTGTCAAAATATTGCAGAAAGAAAACGCGAATTTCGTCAAAAGATCAGTAAGATAATGCAAATTTCATCGAAAGATTAGTAAGAAAACGCAAATTTCACCGAAAGATCACAGAAAGAAAACACTAATTTAGTCAAAGGATCGTGGTAAAAAAACCCGCAAAATTTTCGTCAAAGGATCGCGTAAAAATGCGAATTTCATCAAAAGTTCATGGTAAAAAGTGCAGATTTCAACAAAGAATCGTGATAGGAAAATGTGAATTACGATTGTGGAAAAAAATTGTGAATATTCTGAAATGATGGCGGGAAAAAAATCGCGAATTTCGTCAAAATTTATTGCACTGGGCTAAAAAATTGGAACCAGGCTCCTTTAAAAAAAAAAAAAAAAAAAAAAAAAAAAAAAAAAAAAAAAAAACGCTGCAAAACGAAAATCGTATAAAAATTTTCAGAGGAAAAAATTTATTATATTGAGTTGAAAGACTGAAATCTTATTCCTTTTATGAATGTCAAAAGATGGCTGTGAAACACGAAAAACCAACAAACCAATCTCCAGATTAATTTAAATTTTGTGTGCTACGATTTCTCATTTTCAAAGGTTGGCAGGTCTGGAATAAGTGCACCTA
This sequence comes from Maratus speciosus, assembly GCA_963932465.1. Lineage (NCBI taxonomy): Eukaryota > Metazoa > Arthropoda > Arachnida > Araneae > Salticidae > Maratus > Maratus speciosus. The sequence continues at coordinate 393,796,313 of OZ010786.1, forward strand.
CTAATTTCATGAATTTGAGAATAAAAAGGACTTTATGAATGTGTCAATATGTAGCCGCTTTGGATTTGTGAAAGCCTTAAAAATGTTAATTATGAAGTACAATTAATTGTCAAAGTGTGGTGTTTTTATAAAAGTTTCCATATGCAGGTGACAAGCACTTATTTATTTTAAATGAATGTACTTACATTAGCCACTTGCTCCTTCATAACATTGGTTTCAAAATGATTAAAATTTAGCTATAAAAAAACATGCAGTTAATTCAAAGTTTCAAAATAAGCATGATTTAGGACTTTATTTGAAAATAAACAGTGATAATAAAATAGATTTGATTTATTATCAATAAATATTCATTTGAAATGAAATGTGGTAGAAGTCAAAAGTTGTGCCTACATTCATGTTAATTTACAGTTGGTTTAACTGGTTGAAAACAATAATTGTAACAACTACCTTCAAGAAGCGTAGTATCCTTAATCTCCTCTCCAAACGAATGAGAAAAATTGGATATTCTAACAGTATAATAGGAATTGACTAAAATCTTTTTATAAAATATGAAAGTTCCGGCAATTTTTTGTTGGGTAATTATGCAAGATGTGTGCTTCATGATAACAGTATATTGTTTACTTTTGTAATAAGAAAACAAAAATAGACATGACCAGTGGTGTAAAAATTTAGAGATCAGCGGGCAGTCTCTCACCACTAAATTTTATTAGTTTTCTTCGCTTACATTTTTTAGCATATTTAGATGAATTATTAGATGAAAAAGTAACAAATAAAATTTAGTGGTGAGAGACTGCCCACTGGCACCTAGATGTTTACACCCCTGGACATGACCATAATTACTATCCGATTCATAGCAGTCTAAATTTTGAAAGGTAAACGCACCACTTTAGCTTAAATGACCTGGATATTGGAATAACATAATACATAACCCATTTAAAAGTCAAGGGGTTTTAATCAAGGTTGTTACGTTTAAAACATTACATTTAAAACAATGTTTAAAACATGTTTATTAAAGAATCGTTTGATATTCAAGCTGCACGCTTTATTTATGCAACAAATACATCATTTTCATGTGTGGATCATTCAGAATTTAAAAAGATGGTGTCGAGTATAAAACCTGGCTACAAACCACCAAATCATCATGAAATAGGAGGCATATTACTTGACAAAGTGCATGAATCTGTGCTGGAAACTTATAAAAATGATTTAAGAGAACAGATTGTTTGTTCTGCTCTTGACAGATGGAGTAATATTCACAATGAGCCAGTTGTAGGAATTACAGTATCTTCTAAAGGCCAAATTTACTTAATAGATTCAATTAATACACCTGGCTATCCTCATGAATTTAATTATCTTTGTGAGCTTGCATGTATTGCCATAAATAAAGTAGAGGAATGCTATGGTTGTTTTATTGGCAGCTTTGTAACAGACAATGCTGCCATGAAGATGAGAAATGAGCTTTAAAAGATTGAGAGACATAATATGAATATTTTAACTTATGGATGTGCAGCTCATGTCTTAAATCTTCTAGCAAAAGACATTAAAATCTCTAATATAAAGCTCAAGTTTTGATACTGTTAAATATTTTAGAAATGATCATTTTGCTTCAGCAAAGCTTCGGGAAACAGTTGCTAAAAAGCTTGAGTTACCATCATGTGTCAGGTGGAATTCCATGTTGGACACAATGGAGTCTTACATAAGCAATTGGTCACAAATTTTGAAGATAATCAAGAGAAAATCAATTCTGATATTTCTAAGAAAGTCCATAGACTTGCAGTTAAAAAGAAATATTGAAGATTCAGAGTTCGTTGATATATATCAATTGATATATATCTTGATATATATCATGATATGTATCCGATATTTATTTTGAAAATATCAAGATTTTTGATATTTTCGCTGTTTTCAATATTTTTCCATATTTGATATTTATTTTCAAAGCATCACTGTGCAAGATATTTTCAGTCAAAACAATTGCAAAGAAATTTCTAACTGTTGTTGACTGCGTTGTTCTGTAAATAAAGAATTTTTGTCTCTGACAGTGACTCTTTTAGCTGAAGAAGAAAAATATCTTTTCCAAGCTTTGTGTTTGAATTTTTTTACTTTTAACTGTAGATTATGAGAGACATTATTAATTCAGAACAGACACTGAATAATAAACTGTCTAATTTAAATACTCATATACAGCTTCATTAGAAAAGAATATGTTCTGGTATTGATTTAGTTCAGTTTAAATTGTATAGCATGTTAGGGAATAAAAAATTTTAAAAATTTTTAGTTAAAACAATATTATGTATTTAAAATTTTGTTTTATAAATTTCTGATTTCTTGATAGTTGATACTGAATCCCATAGCTTTTTTTTTTTTTTATGTATATATGCAAGTGCATAAAGCAAATTGTTTTGGTTTTCAATTAGTTGATCTTCAATTTTGTTCTAAATTTCTGATTTCTTGATAGTTAATACTAAATCCTATAGCGTTTTTTTTTCCTTTATTTCTTTTAATGTAAGTGCATAAAGTAAATTGTTTCGGTTTTCAATTAGTTGATCTTCAATTTTGTTAAGTAAAAAAAAAAAAAAAAAGTGCTTTTAGTACATTAAGTTTTCATGTTAAGTGCAATATGTTTTAGATTCTAATGTATATTACGCTTGTAAATATTTATTATCAGCAAAGTTGACTGTTTTGAAAATATCCGATATATATCAAAATATCGGATATTTTTGATATTTTCAAAAATATCATGATATTTACGAACCCTGTAGAATATTATATCCAACAGCTCAAACATATTGTAATTGCATGTGACAAAGCTCAGAGTAATAATTGTATTATTAGTGATGTAGTTGAAGTTTGGAAAGATTTTAAAAAAGAAATTTCAGAAATATGTGCTGCTAGTAATCTTACCATGATTACAAAAAACATTGAAAAAGCCATAGAAGACAGATATGAAATGGCCATGGCATCTGTACATTTCTTGGCAGACATTACTGATCCACGCTTTAAAGGAGAATCACTTACAATTGATGAGACAGAAAAAGGGCATGAGCCTTGCAGCCGGATTATGTCCTGAACTAATTCCTATAATTATAAACTATAAAGCTAAGTCAACTCCATTCTCCAGTTATATGTTTGACGCTATTAATAATAATGCAAAAAAAAAAAAAAAAAAAAAAAAAAAAAAGATATGCTGTCAGTTACCAATCATAAATTCACTGTTCAAGAATCAAATAAAGTGCACAATTTTGTATAAAAATATCATGCTGATCACAAAACAATTACATACAGCTGTGTGGATGGTTTAAAAAGAGTTTGACTTTTAGCTTTGTGCCGAGCAAAACTAGAAACCAGTTAGGTGTTAAGGTTGCCAAGCTTGTTACAATTTTTAAAAACTTAATAATTAGATGTTTTAGTTTAGAATAAAAAATTAATTGTTAATTAATGTTTGGTATTTATTAAATAATTTTTTTCTTATTTACTGTTTTCTGAAAATATTTTCATTCTTTATATTTAATTTAATAATTTTTGTTCGCTTTAATCAAAATTGTGCTGCTGAATGAGAAAAAAACGTTTAAAACATCTTTTAAACAAAAAAAAACGTTTTTTTTTCCAACCCTGGTTTTAATTTAAAAAAAAAGTTGTAAAATAGGTTTGATAATATTTTAATCATTAAAATTTGCTACACTAGTTTCGTAAAGAGAGCTTATTCTTCCCATGATTGTTTTCTAAATAGATTGCCAGGAGTGATACTATAGTTGTACTATTTATATTTTTCTTTTATCTTCTGAATTTGAGATTATTAGATAAGTATATAAATCATTCTTATTTTGTTTTTAGATGGCCAATGAAAGACAAGGTAGTTCAGGTGAAAGCAGTGACAGTAGTAGCACATCAAGCAGTAGTGAAGAAACAGAGAAAGAGAAAAAAGAAGATAAGAACTGAAGCAGAAAGAATTTTAGATATAACAAATTTTGGTTGAACCAATTCCAGTAGTCCTATATATCATTCTGCTTGTGTTTGCAATATAAAACATCATTGAATTTTAAAGTGGAAATCAAGTGGACATTGGTTACTGCAGACCCATATATGCATTGTATTATAGTTCATCATTTATTGTGTAGATAAAATAAGTCAAGAATAATTTGATTATAAAGATGTTTTCAGTAATCTTTTATTTCATATGATTTTGTTTCGCTTAATAAGTTCCCTAAATTATGAACTTCAAAAATCATCTCAACTTCTTGGAATATATCACTTCTGTTTATCTGAAATGAAAATATATAAGCATTTATGGATAAAATCAGTAATAAAATAAATATAACACAGTATTCATTAACCAAACTGATACATTTAAACCTTTGAGTTTTTAACCAAATTAAATGTCAACCAATTCCATTTGTACAAATTATTTCTGAAATTGTGCAAAATTTACTGATACTAAGATCTAGAAACTGTTCAAGTATTGCATATAATTAAGAGCTCATATAACATTTTTTTATGCTACCTATTTATGTATTCTTTATTTACTGCATATACCACCATACAATGCACACCTTACCTTTTAGAGTACATTTTCCAATTTCTGTGTAATAAGATTTATTAAAGAAAACCATTCTGGCTTCAGTAATGTATACTTCTTAAAACTGTAATATTTAAGAATTATTCCTTTCATAAATATTTCAATGAATAAAATTAGAAATAATTGTTAAAAGATTTTTACAATATATATATATATATTTATCCAAAGCTCAAAAGTATAAATGTAATTAAATTTAAATACAGCATTTGCTTTTTTTTTTTTTTTTTTTTTGAATGAACAGTGTCCTAGTCCTGTAAAATAAAGTTTTGTTTTCTGTATAAAAAGTGCTTCATCTCTGTAAACATTAAATTACACTAGACAGGTAAAATTAAGACATCCATCCATCTTTCTTGTCTTTGTTGTTCAGTTTTACTCAAAGTATTTATGTTTAGATTTCAGAAAGATTTAGTGATCAGAAGTTATTATAAATCACACCACAAGTATATTTTTTAAGAAAGGGGATAAAAATCAAAATTAAGTTTATCTTAACTTGCTCCAAAAAGTGTACAATTATATATCTAATATGAATCCATCTTTTATATAGAAAAGAATGTTCTCATTATTGTTCTAATACATAGTTTTTAAAGGTAGATTTCGTATGAAATGCTACCTATTACATTCTCCCCTATGTTGGAATTTCTGAAAAATGTTTTGCAGATCTACACCGATCATGACCCCTAGAACCCAAATCTACCCTCAGTTAAAAACTTTATATATATTTATATATCACTTTTTTATGGACACGATAACTTCCATAATGGAAAAATCGCTTTCAAATTGATACATAAAATCAAGGGACGTAAAATCTTGGTCAAGTTCAATAATGGGCTAAATATAGGACCAAGGGGGTGGAAATAGGGTGAGGTTTTGTGAAAACCAAAGAAACCCCACATTTAATTTTTATACATATCAAATCAGCTTAAAGTTTTTATTACTTCTAAAAAAAGGACCAAAAATTTATGTATCACAGATTTTTGATAAAGTTAAAAATGGGCTCAAGGGGTGCTAAAAATAGGGTTTTAGGGAGAAAAACAAAATCACAACTTCATCAATTCTTAAAATATCAAATTAAATTTGTTATAAATCTTCTTAATATTATCTACAACTTTTATATTGACAAGTTCTCTTGATAAGACCAATTCATACCTCAAAAAAAAAAGGGAAAAAAAAGAGGGGTTGAAGAAGAAAAATCCATAACTCTATCAATTCACAAGATGGCCAAGATCACAAGATCTGCATGAATTTATTATATATCTTCTTAATATTATCTACAACATTTATACTGACAAGGCTTTGATAGGACCAATTCTTACAGCAAAAACAAACATACATAGCGGTTGAAGAAAAAATAATAGTATTAAAGGTGTACAGGAGTGATTGTGAATTCATGAAAAAATACCTGAAATTTTAACGAGAAGAAATTTTCGTATGGAGAGAGAACATATAACTTATTGCAGGGAGGTCCATTTCTCTCATTATGAAATATATTACTTTTAATTATGTCTAACAATCATATGAAATTGATATTTTAGTGTTATTTTATGAATTTAACTATCAGAAAAACTGGAATTCCAGTATTGGAAATGACATAAATACCTGAATTCAGGTATATTACCTGAACACAATCACCCCTTCAAATCCAAACTTGTTTATTTTCCTGACTCATTTTTGCTCTCAAATGCATCTAATTGGTAGATTCTCTTATTCAGAAAATATATAATGTACCGTAATGGTCTATTTTTTTTTTAATAGAGGCAGAATATATTTCAAAACATGATATCAAAGTGGGCATTTTGAACTGAATTTCCCAAAGCGATTGTGTCGGAAATGAAAAAATAAAGTTTTAATTGATTGAATGAAAAATAAAAACACAGGTCACTTATAAATCTCTTAAAAATCACGTCAGCAAGTTTAATATTTTTTCTTTTAAAAATTAATCTGAAAATGTGCCAGAGAATTTCGAGTTTTTGAGCATGGAAAATTTTGAATACCACCTTAACATGATTCTGATAAGAATGAAATAAAAGCTTGTCAAATGCGGCTAGATAAAATAGTTAAAGTAGCTTTTTCTCTAATCATGATTTAGTTTTTGTTGTTGAAATTAGCACTTAACTTCAAAATCTACCAGCACCTGTAGGCCGAGCCGCCAGGGATTTTTCATCTGTAATATATTCACGACCTTTTGAAAAAATGGGTTAGCCTGAATCCTAGTTGCAAAAGGCAAAATCTGACAAAATATGTATTCAAATAATCACTTTTCCAAAAAATCTACAATTATATCTCTAATATGAATCCGTCTTTTATGTAGAAAGAAAATGTTCTCATTGTTCAAATACAGTTTTTCATCTGGAAAATAATCGCAACCTTTTTGAAAAAAAAAAAAAAAAAAAAAAAAAAAAAAAAAAAAAAAAAATTAGCCTGAACCCAAGAAGTGAAATCAGACACAAACTGCTGGTTAGATAAATTTGTGTTAACTGACGTAATGCAACTTGGCATTCACACTGGGGACTATTTCTAAATGACTAATTTTGAAATTTTCCTAATGTTTTTAGATATCAATATTTAAGCCATTTATTAATTCTTTTAAATTTGGTCACAAATAAAATTTCAAATTATAAAGTAAATTATTTTCAATATTATCAAAAAATGCATAAAGTGACAAAGTAATAAATGTAATTGATGCAATTTTCTGGAAAAAACAGCTACGTTCCGGAAAATGCAATTTTGCATTTGAAAAATTTGCAACACGTGTAGAAACATCAGTTCCAGTGAAGCAGTTTGAGACTTGTAGAGACATAATCTTCTGATGCCGGGAATTATTTCATAATGTTTATGTATTTTTCAATACAAAGTGAGAAAAATTACCTGAAATTTCAGAGATCTTGTAGGCATAATTACCTGTAGTCTGTTATTGTCTGTAGTAATTACCATCTCTGTAAATTTCATTGTGCTTTCATAAAGATATATTATAATTTGGTGTTTTAAAAAATTAGAGCAAATTAAAATGGGGAGCTACAGAAATGCATTCTGTTGCAGATTTTAACTAATAATTAATACTTGCTACTCACAGTATTCAACTGACCTAATTTCTCAAAGCCTAAATATGAGTTATGGTATGCCTCAACTAATTGTTACTGAAAAATGACAGACTTGTATGTCATATTTTTTATTTAAAAGAAAGAAACTCAAGCCAATATATGCCATCTAGTAAAAGTAGATACTTAAAAGAAGTAATGATGTTGAGAAGGAAGGGGAATATACCAACTTGAATACTACAGCAAAAAATGATGAAAATAGAACTCTTAAAATAACAAAGAATTTGAAAAGTTTATTTTTCTATAAAAATATTACAAACTTGAATTGTATGAAATTTATTAAGCATGAAAAAATGAATTTGAAAGTTATGCATAACTGCTTCTTAGACCTTTGATTTTATTTTGCACTTCCCTTTGCTTCAAGTACCTTTAATCTTTTACCACCAATTTTTCAAAATAAGAATTTTCTTCCTAGTTTAACAGCAGAAATGCTTTGATTGAATTTACAATAGAAATTGATTGAATTAAATTGAAATTTACAATAGAAAATTTGGAATAATCAAGGACTGGCACTGGCCACATGTCCCTTGTATGTGATGCCCATCACAAAAGAGTTAAATAAAACGACTTATTTCTGCTTAAGAGAGCAACTGTAGTTTTAAAATCCTATGTGAAAACAGCTGATATTGAAGTACCATTTAAGTAATTTCAATATTTAAAAAATAGTTTTAGCAGTAGTTAAACTATAAATTGACCATTTCTTTAGAAATAAAAAGTGCAATATGTACATATTCACATATTTTTTTTTTTTTTTTTTTTTTTTTTTTTAACAAGAAACAAGATTGTTTTGTATTTCTCGGCAAAGGAAACAAAACAATCATTTGCATTTAATTTAATCTTTCTGTATTAGGTGAATTTATTCAACTCAGACATTAAAATAATCTGTGAACTAGCATTGAAAATATTGCACACTTTTCAGACAACAATCTCCACTTACCCACCGCATATGTCGAAATAAAATTAGCATCAACTTGTAATTTAAGTTTTATGAAAGTACTGCCAAGTAAGGATTATCAGGATAATTCCCACCTCCTTTCCAAGGAAAAGTTAAACCACTTTTTGTATTTTAGTTAAAATGTTCAAAAACATTTGCCAGATTAAATCCTGTATCTATATCAGCTGCTCTTCATAGGATTTTTACAATTTTTGGTGCCTTTTTAAATGAATGCAAATAAGAAGTATAAAATTATGGTACTAAAAATTTAGGAAACAGAAATTGCTTTAAATTATATCTTTATAGATCTACACATCTGTCCAAAGATTTTAGACCTCCTTTAAAAAAAAGGAGGGGGGGGGGGGCAAGGGGGAAAAATCAGTGATGGAAAACAAACCTTTTAACGTAAAACCCTCTTAATGGGTATTAACCACGAGTAAATCGTGTTTCTGTAAATACTTACATCAGGAGCACCATTTCAAGCTTCTTGAGGAGCAGGGTTTGAAATAGTGAAAGGGATTGCACGAATCATGCATATTAAAGGCAAGTCCAGTATTTTAAAAAATGCTGTGTGGTATTTCCCCTCAAATTCTTTCACAGTCCTGTGATTCTTCCATGAGTATTTAATTTTCTTAGAAGTTTGATTATTTAATTTTGTTTTGAGGAATTTCGCAAAATCAATTTGCGTATTGTGTCTCTGAAAAAAATGTGACTTTCTCTAAACAATTGTGGTCAAAGATCTTCGAAACAAATGGTAATTTTCTTCAATTAGTTGCTGGAGAAAATCGTAAATTTTGTCAAAAGATTGACCAAAAAAAAAACCACAAATTTCAATAAATGCCAGAGGGAAAAATATTGTGGATTTTGTTAGATTGTGGAAACAAACATCGAATTCTGTCAATTTGTTGAGAAAAAAAAAAAAAAAAAAATCTTCATGAAGTGAGAAGAAACACTGAAAATCATAAAATCTGCAGAGAAGAAAATTTACTAAATTGAAATGAAAGACTAAAAACAAATTCCTTTTATTAATGTCAAAAAATAACCACAAAACGTGTGGGAGACCCCCCTCCCCCCTAAAAATTTACAATTCTTGGTAGCCATTCATTACCTTCATGCAGGGGAAAAAAAACATTTGAATAAATACAGTGGAATTTCCCTGTCCCTATTTAACGAAATTTTCTGCTGAACCTTGACTTTGAATGCCATTAACATGCAAATTAATCTCCATATTACGAAAAATATATTCTACATAACGAAATTTATTCCACTTATCACAACTGAACCACTTAAGACAGCTGAATATCCTACTGACGATGACATATTGCAAAGTGTAATAAAATGTAGTGAAGAAACTATAGAGAGCGATGAAGATGATAATGAAGAAGAAATTGAAAGATTTTCAAAAGAAGAAATGCTAAGAACCTTCGATACAATAAGAAGGGATTCCAGTTTCACAAAAATCTTACAGAAATGCGAACATTTTTATAAACAGTGTATTTTTTTTATAAGAAATGTATACAAAGTAATATTACAAACTTTTTTAAAGTTAAGGATTTGATATGCCGAGAAAAAAGATACACTGTGCTTCAGTTTTTGTTTACCTCTCATTATTGTGTATTTTTTTAGGCATTGTTCTAATTAAATTTTTCTCATATGTCTACATTGCATAATAAAAAGTTACTGCCCGAATTAAAATACATATTTCTAATATTTCCATTTAATGTGTATTTTTCATTTTATGAATGCATATTTTATTATAGAAAGTTCATGAATTTAAGTTGACTTCAATTTAACGAATTTTCTTCATAACAAAGTGTTTAGGTGCAGCAATGAGACTTCGTTAAATGGAAGTTTCACTGTACATATCCAATAAAAAAAAAAAAAAAAAAAAAAAAAATAATTCATCATAACTTTATACTTGCATATCCAAGAAACAAATAGAAATAAACCATAATAGCATTTTTTTTTTTTTTCACTCTTGAAGACTAGGCATATTTCTCTGAAAAGAAAGTAACTGCTTTTACCTGAAATTTAAAATTATAATCTGCATTTTCTGAATTCTTCAAAAAAAAAAATAAAATAAAATAAATAAATAAATAAAAATGCCAAATAGCTCACACAATAAAAATTTCTAGTTAGTTTTACCTCTTTGAATCCAATTTTCTCAAATAATGCAATGCTTGTTGCATTTTTCATTTTTATCTTGGCTGTAAATTTATGCAAATTTAAAGCTTCTATGCCTGGAATAATAATATAAATATATATATATATATATATAGTGTTATTTTGATTTGAAAAATATAATCTAATTGCTTTGTATGAAATTTCACTTACCATACCTCATCATGCAGTATAATGCTTCTTTGCCCTTCCCCTTTGAACGATGCTCTATTTCTGGGAAAATAAATTAATAAAAAATGAACTTTTCTATGTGAAGGTACACAATATTATAAGTAATAAGCTTATTTTAAAACATTTTTTAGCTTATTGAAAATCAGTGCTTAGTACTTGGGCTTTTTGAGAAAAAATAAAATTTGCTTGTAGATGCACGTGATTTGTCCAAAAATCTTTTTTTCTACATAAAATTGTCTCCCCCCCCCCCCTAAACTTTTGTTTCAAACAACATCTAATGAGAAACTTTTGATATTACAACTGCTTGACAACTTATGTCCATATAAGAAATTTAGCACACAGGGTACTCGGAAGATTTATTTTGACTTCAAAGCCCAATTTTCTAATTATTATTATTTTTTAATTACATTATTCAGTGGACATCTAATGTATCAGAATTTATTGAAGCCAAAGACAGGTGTCAAATAAAATGTCTAAGAAAACAAATTTTTAAAACTTCCGCCACACAAGGCTGAAAATAGAATTCATCACCTTAAAGTTTCTTGCTTTCAGTGAGAACAGATTAATTATATCTAACACATAAAGTAGAGATCTATACAAGGGGTAAAAAAGTAATGGTCCGGTATAGAAAACTAAATGGATTGACCGGCGCAATTTAAAAATCAAATGTAAGTCAATTAATACTTTCAGCAGTCTGGGTCGGGATCAGGCTTGCTTTATTTCTTTTTTTATATATTGGGCTTACATGGCAGGCCAGTACTGTACATAATATTTCCCAGGACAAACCGGGGAAGGAAATTTGTTTTGTAAAAATAATAAGTGATAATGAACTTTAGATAAAGAAATCTTTGGAAATATATCTTAATAAAATTACACAGAAATATTTTCAAAAATCTCCTTTTTTTATTACTATTTCAAAAGCTATGATGTTTTTAATTTTTTTTTTTTTTTCATTTTGAACGATATTAATGTTTTTAATGAATCTTTATTTGAATGTAAAAGTCTAGTGAGTCTAATTGATTAGTTTGCAAACATATACAGTCGAACTCGCTTATAACGAGCCCGGATTTAACGAGGAAATCATAAATACTTGGTTGGTACAATGTTAAGAATATGGGAGCATAACTCGCTTTTAACGAGCAAACCCCAGTTATAGCGAGCAATATTTTTGTGATTCATAAAAATTATATTGACTTCCACTTCTCCAGCTCAGATAATTGTTTCTTGAAAAAATTCCTGTAATATTCTGAAGTCAACCGAAATTGAGTACGCAGAAAAATTTCAAACTTTTTTCGAAGCCAGGGGTGCACATAACGATGTTTTTCGGGCCATGAGTCTTCTCCGAAGAACAGTAACACAATTAAGAGAGTTCAAAGCAAATTAACCAACTTCTTTTGTACTATACAGAAATAAAAAATAAATAAAGTATGTATAATAAAGTAATTAAGCATGAATATTTTTTATGAACCCGTTTTTTGCGAGCACCCGGTTATAACGAGCAAATATCACGGTCCCTTCGCGCTCGCTATAAGTGAGTTCGACTGTAGTAATCTAAAATATAAAGTAAAAATTCCCCATAAATATGTATACAGTATTCTAGAAAAGAATCTTAATTGTATGTAAAGAAAAATTGAAATTTTTTATGAAAATTAATTCTAGCTTGATTTTATTGATTTTTTTCATGGACCGGACATGTTTCCTTCCCAGGCCAAACTTTTAGTTTTTGCACCAGGCCGGGCCTGGAAATTATGACCCATTCAGACCTCTAAAGTAAAGAATGATGGATCCTCCATAATCATTATTATTTTCTCCCTATAAAATTAGAAAAGCATGCTTATTTGTATCTGTAAGGTCAGTTGGGTTAACTCTTAAGTAAATTTCCTCACTTTTTAATAATGGCTGAATTTTCTTGCTTAAAAAGTTATTTTTACCATATGTCTTTTGTCTAGCTATTATTTCACTCCTCTAGAAAGGTATATATTTTTAATAAATTAATTAGTAATGGATGGAAAAATAATTTTTTTGCAAAACTTTTAAATTGGGGGTACCAAAATATTTTACTACTCAGGTCATTAAGGAAAAAAAAATGTCCTGTTCAACCCATAAAATATATTAGATGATAATTATTATTCAAAATAAAGTAGTAAATAAAATAACATGCAATGTATCAAATTTGAAAAATAAAAAAAAAGTGTAAATTGAAAATGTTTATTTTCAATCAGAATTCTTTAAAAATCATTTAACAGGTCAAGAAGTTTTAATTATAATAAAAAATGCACACACACACAGGAAGTGATAGAATGTTTTAAGAAAGTTTATTATTTCAAATGGGATATGCATTGAACACTCCTAATTTAATTCTTAAATAAAAATACATTGGAATTGTCCTGTCTTTGTTGGGACCAAAAAGTTGGCATAATAAAATAGTTTTTTATGTTTCTCATGGCAAAAAAAAAAAAATCTTTTTGATTTTTTTCAGAATAATAATTTTTCTGAAACTAAAAATTGATGTGATATCATATTGGAAAATATTTAAAGTATATACATAAGGCTCTTTTTAAAAATTGATATTAAATTAGTCTCCTGCTGTATATGGGGAGGGAAGAAAAAGAGTCATATAGTACACATAAAAAGACAATGTGAAAATGAGATGCTGAGTTGCAAAAGGAGCTTAATAATAATAAATGCACATTATTGCCAATTATTTAATCTCATTGCTGATGCTCACACCTAGCATTGGGACATGGTGCATTTTACAGCCCTATAGGCCAAAGTTAGAGAACCAATAAAATTTGTCTGCAAAAATTGATTTTACACGAACTTTCTGAAAATGCAATTTTTGAGACCACTTATCAGACCATTAACAAAGATGTTTCTTAGTAAAATGTACTTTAACCACTTCAACATTTGCCCAGAGATAAGTTGAGAGTAAAAACACTGTTTCCTTATGCCTGCTGCCAGTGAAGTGGCTAAAATACAAATTAGTTAATAATAAGAATAAAATATTGGAAAAAGTTTAAAAGTTCCTTCAATAACCTACGAATTTCATTTTGAAAAAATACAACATTATAATTGAACTTTTGGTGGCACAAAATTGGCTTTATTTGTTACTGTAGAATTTTTCTCAGAAACCGTGGTCGAATGTCATAGTTATCTGCTGTGTGTGAGTGGTGGTTTGGATTTGTAGCACCATATTTGGCAAATAACTCACTAGGTGTCAAATTAATAATTAAAAGTGCATTACATTAAAATCAAATGTATACAAAAATGTACAGAATATAATTTTTGCTGACAAATTTTATCGGTTCTCTAATTTTGGCCTATAGGGCTGTAAAATACATCAGATATCAATGTTAGGCATGAGCTACATCAAAAGTGGTTCCCTTGTAAGTAGTGTTCGACTGAAACAGGTTTTAGAATCCAAAACTGAATATTTAAAAATAATGAATTTAATTAATATTATTAATTTTAATACCCTCTGGATTTACCCTTTTTAATGCTCAAACCCAGCCCACTGGTCTAACCCCCTGGGTTTTTCTGAAAAAAAAAAAAAAGGTTTTTTCAGGCTTTAATGAGTTTTTTTGGAGAACACTTTAAACTTCTAATATTCATATACATAATACACTATGACACAAAAGTTTAGACAATGAAGAAATTCTTACATATTTTGAAAAATATTTATTCAATTTTCAAATCACTGCTTGAAATTAATGTGCTGTACATATAAACAATATTTATAACAAAGAAAAGTGGAATTGTGCATATTGCAATAAATTAAATGGTAACAAAAATAAACTGCTGTCTCAAAAGTTTAGACACAAATTAAATAAAATCGAAATAAACAATTTTTAAAACCTGGTTGCGCATCCATGCTTATGTATTACGTCATATACACGAGATTGCATGGAAGAAACTAAATCTTGCATAGTTTGTGGATCGATATCGTACCATGCATTCTCAATAGATGTCTTAAGTTCCTTTTCAGAAGAGTATTGTCTAGCGTTGCTATAAACTTTGCGACACATGATGCTCCAAAGGTTTTCTATAGGGTTAAGATATGGGCTACATGCTGGCCAGTCGAGAACTCTTATATTATGGGAATTAAACCAAGATTTTGAATGTTTTGCAGTGTTAATTGAAGCATTGTCTTGCTGAAATTCCCACTGAGGACCCCTAGAAGCTCAGCAAATGGCAGTAGGTTTTCTTCTAATGTCTGTGTATAATGCTGTGAAGTTTGACGACCACTGGTGAAGGTCAGAGATACTTGTCCATTATAGCAAAAGGCTGCCCAAACCATCACCGAGCCCCCTCCTTGTCTGCGACTAAAAAAACGTCGAGGTTCCTTCCGCAAGTCATGCCAATACGATAAAATACCATCTGGACCATCCAGATTCCACTTTTTTTCATCGCTAAATATGACTGACTGCCATTTCTCTCCATATGACATATGCTTTCGAGCCCACATAAGTCTTTGTAACTTATGATGTGGTTTCAGAGCTGGTTTCTTCTGCATTTTGCTATAAACGATTGTTCCTTTTTCCAAAATTCTTCTACGAATCGTATCCTTTGATACAGAGAGTCCCGATGAGCTTTGAACTCCACGTACGCTCATTTGTTGAGTACTCGCTAGTCTTTGTATCAGGCGATCCTCTCGTACATTTGTCACACGTGGCCTCCCAGACCGACATTTTGCTTTATATTCGGAACCACTCGATAAAACTCGATAAATAGATTTTTTAGAACTATTAATAATAGCAGAAATTTCAGAAACGCTCTTCCCTTCACCTTTCAACTGCCAAATCCTTGAAACCTCATTCACTTGAATTTCTTTAGCTCTCGGCATGTCGACTATGAAGCGCAATCGTTTGCAGAACTTAAGTACTTCAAATTTGTGACATCATCGATTCTAAATTTGCATATGCCAGCGAATATTCAAAGAAATTTAGAATAGTGTCTAAACTTTTGCGACAAGCACATTTGAATTTTTATGAAAAAAATTAGTATTATAGCAAATAAAACGACTGTCTTTTGTACATAGCATTTTAAATCAGTTTTTGAATATATTTACAGGTTTTTGTAATTCTGACGTCATAATTCTACATTTTAAAGCTGAATGACGTCATTGTCTAAACTTTTGCGTCATAGTGTACCTAAATTCTTCATTTATCAGTGAAACCTGGGTATAATTTTGCATTAATTATGAATTAACAAAAAATATATAAAAAGAAAAAAAATCAAAAGGTATATTTGTATCACATGGGACAAGTTTGTTGCCCTAAGGATATATTAAGTGAACCTCAACTGGGTTTCTTTATATAATTCTTACTTTAAGTTAAACATGGTAAATTCATATAGTTTCTTTCATTCACTTCAAATCAGTTGATTTTTTTTTTTTTTTTTTTTTTTTTAAGAAATAGGATTTATAATAATATTTTTGAAAATTTTAGAAAAATTTGCAATATATATATTGCATAGTATTAAATGTTAAATTAGATCGTCATAGAAGTCAGTGTCAGTGATATTTGTAAATTTAGATCTCAAATAGCAACACACTTTTACTAGCTTAGCTGCTTTATCAACTTCTAAATAATTATAAAATTTGCTCCAAACCAGACCAAATATAGAAAAGTATTGTTCGATTGAAGCAGAGGTAACTATAGTTGAATGTAAAGAAAAGAAAAACTGAGAAAATCCAGAAGGAAACTTATCTTTTTCATCATAATCTGACACCATTTTTGTGTTGAAAACTCCTGTATAACACTTTCATTGAAAATTGAAGCAGGATTATTAATCTTAAAAGCTATAACAATGCAAGCTATCAGGATGGGGTTCAAGTACCATCTTTAGGCATGCATTAAGATTTAAGGCATTTGGATACATTTTAGATTACAGGGCTTCTTTACGGCTAATTTCTTTTTTGGTCATTTTATCTCTGCTTAGAAATTGATTTAAATCTGGTTCTTTTGAAATATATTTAAATTGGCATTTATCTTTGCATTCTGATACCTTAGATTAAATAATGATGCAGTTGTGAAAGCATGAGAAAAATTGAAAAAAAACCACTATGGGTTTTTTCAAGTGGGCCCACATGTTTTTTCGGGCTGGGCCTACTTGGGCAAACCCTGCTTTTAAACCTTGTAAAATATTTTTCATGTATTCAAAGATTTCCTTTGTAAACTAACTATTCAATTATTAAAGTAAGAAAATGATCATTAAACATTTTATTCCATTATATTCCTTTTTAAAGGCAATTTAGAGAGAACTTTGTCTATTATTATTAATGAACATGTAAGTTTTAATCTTATACACGGTGCAAAAAATGCACCCCCCCCCCCCTTTATAAATCTGCTTTATATTTTCTGTATAATATACAAGAAATGAAAACATTTTTTCTTAAATTTTGATTTCTTGTATGATATTTTTCGAACAATTCCAATTATAAGTAATAAGATTTGGCTGTGATTTTTAACACAGTAAAAAACACATATTTAAGAAATTAAGTTAAAGTTGAGTACAGCACTACATCATTTTTTAGTGTAGGAATTAATAAAATTATTTTTTTTATTACCAGCTATCATAATTTCAATTTCAGAAGCTTTCGGATCATCTTGATCATTTAAATATAAATTGACATCTCCTATCATAGAATCTATATAAAGAAAAATAATATATATTTTATAATTTACTGATGGTATAAATTTAAGTAACACTACATAATTCTGTACTTACGGGTGTATTCGAAAAAATATTTTTCCATCCTCAACAGCTCGAAATTTTCTGAGACATTTTCACACTCATTTTTAAAAGTAAAAACATGAAACTTGCTGAGGTGATTTTTGAAGAGATGTATAAGAAGCCATGTGATTTCATTTTTCACTCAATTAATTAGAATTTGAGTTTAAAAAAATTATTTTCTCAGTATAACTATTTTTTTTCATTCCCAGATCTCCCACTTCGGAAAATTTGGTTAAAAATGCCAACTTTGACAGCATTTTTTACAATATTTTCTGCATTTATCAAAAAATCGAGAAGCACGGCACATTATATAGTTTCTAAATAAGAGAATTTCCCAGTTTGATGCGTTTGAGAGCAAAAATGAATCAGAAAATAAGCAGTTTGGATTGGAATACACCCTTAATGAGATACTGTATGTAAAAAGTCACATACCAATTTCATTATTTGCTTTTTCCATAGTTTCTTTATCTAAAATGATGAAAGTGCATTCTGAAATAAAAATATTGTTTTAATTGCGTATAAATATTTTGAAATCTAAATCGTAAAAATAGTTAGATGTCATTAAATTAAAATAGTATAAGACTTTTTTTCAAAATTTTATGATAGAGGGTATTCAGCTATAACCATGAAAATTTCAAGTCTCTAACTTATACAGTGTCCGAGGACGAACTCTGTGACAGAGGAGTGAGACAAATAGGGTTTCGTCAGATGATCGAAAACCTAAAAAAAGTAAAAATAAAAAAATCTGTTGTTTTAACTTAAAAATGTTAGAAATTTTAAATGTAAAATACAAAACAAAACAGAGAGAGAGGGAGAGATGCCATGCTACTCTGGCAGTTATAGAAATACAAATAAATTTTATGAATTATGCATCTACATTAATAAAAGAAAGATGCTTATCTGTTAGTGATAGCTAGGGAAATATAGTGCACATAGAGGTAGGTCTACAAATTTGGCTAAGGATAGACGAAGATAGTATGTCGAAATGCACATGATGCTCTGATTGTTTATTTTTTATAATTAGCCAAGTTATTAGTTAAAATTGTAGAATAGCGAGCTTCCATCGTAACACTGATTGTGCCTGTGTGGGTTTTCCTCTATTCTTCACGTAGACAAAGGGAAAAGGTATAATTTTTTCTACATTTTTTAGTCCCAATCACTGGGTCACCTGTGAAGAATTTTTTTAAAAAAAAGAAAACACAAACATTTTTCTGTACTTTTCTGCTACTAACAGTATCTTTCAGTAAAATTTTTTTAATATTTACTATTTCAAAAAAACATTTTTTCTCAAGCTCAATTACGCATTAGTTTTTACTTTTTCTGATTTTTCTACAGTAAACTGCCATCTGTTAGTCCAGGGTAAAAATAAGAAACTAAAAATACCCACTTATATAGGGTACCTTTCCATTTATAACAGTATGTATTTTTAAATATATATGTAATATGTACTGTTTAAAAAAAATATTTTCTGAAATTTAATTTCATGTTGGTATTTATATTTTCAATTTTTTCAACAATAATGTATCATTTTGCCTTTCAAAGGAGTGAGAGGCAGGGGTGCATTTCCTATCATTTATATTTTCTCAAGAACATTTGGTCAGAATGAAAATATAAATGTCAGAAATTAAATCGGCAATTGCTATAATGGGGGCCTCTTAATTAACTTGGAAAGATTTTTTGAAAATAAATATTCATACAAATTCATGGTTTGTTTGTAAAAACAGACTGGTGTATACTGCCAAAGGCAGTGGGACCCCAACTCTAGGTTCATTTGGATAGATTTTATTTTAAATATAAAATCTTATTATATGCTGGTCTAAGGCAGTGGGGTATTCAAATGAGTGGCCTAAGGCAGTGGAGTATAGGCTCGTTTGGATAGACTTCAAGATTGAAAAAAGCCGGCTAAAATTTTGAAAAAGCCACACTGATGGTTTTTATTGGCTTTTTTTTTTTGCCAAAATTGCCTTTTGTACAGTGAAGCATGTTAATTATAAACTTCACATTTTCAAGTGTTTTTTAATTAATTTTAGAGACATTTAATTGAGTTAAAATTTAATAAATAACCTAATTTCTCAATAATGAAGAAATTAATATTGGAATAACACATAGATGGAGCTGCTAGTGATTTGTAGTCAGAATTGCAAATATGTTAGTTAAATTTTAAAAAGGTATACCAATTGCTTTATCTGGCTTACGCTGGCCTTAACTTTTTTTTTTAAATTTTACTGCTTTAAATAATTAAATAGAAAAATGGTTGCTTAGTTACATATTTTATTACTTAACTAATTTTTAGGGCTGTTAATATACGTCTTATTTTTTTTCTCATAAGCAATTAAAATCATACATAAAGTAATTTAATAAAAACATTATTTTTGATTGTTAAAAACAGTATTCTGAATAACATATCCATGAGTAACTCTTAAAAAAGCAACAAGTTTTCAAAATTTTAATTCAACAAGTTTTATTTTGAGAACATATTTCTAAGTTGTTCTCTCTTTATACACTTACATGTACTAAAATCATCTCAAATATTATATCCTTCCTAATTTCTCTTTTAATATTGATCATTCTATGAACTTCTCTGAAATAAATTGCATAATTGCTCAGTAGCAGAAGATACAGAAAAACTTTTTAATATATCATTTTTATAAATCATCAGAATTCTAATTACTAACTAAATATCGATGTTCCCAAGTACTCTATAAGATAATTTCATTTATTATGTACATATATATATTATTAAGTTTTAATAAAGTTAAAAAGTAAATAGCCATATGTAAGAATAATGTTTCCTTTTTTATGTGGGCCATTTTGTCATTGTTTAACTAAATATCTTTAAAATGTATAGTATATGTAGAACTAAGTAATATAGGATTTCAAACACCATTTGGAGTAATTTAATGTATTTTTCTTAATACTTGTATATATTTTAGATGTAATGTCTTCATAGTTGCTTTCTAGCAGTTATAAAAACATTTATTTGATAAAATTTACAATTTTTTTAGTAGAAAATATGAATGAGTGCATTAAAAATAAATTAATACAAATTTAATACGAATTAGTTATAAACTACCTTTTTTTAAATAAAAGTTGGCTTCTTTCAATAAAAGACCAGAGCCATCACTAAGACTTTTTATTGAGGGGGAGGGGTGACCTTAAATTGCTAAGTCAAAATTTAGTACCGCAATCTTCCGAAATTCGTATGCATTTCAAAATGTAAACAATGAAATTTTCAATTAAGAAGTACTCTTTATAATTTTTATTCCAAATAACAGTGAACAAAAATAAGATAAATTTTAACATAAATTAATGGAAAATAGTAATGACACAGGACATTACACAAATGAATCGCTTTTATTTCACAGAAACTTACCCACAACAAAATGTAAAATAACAGAAATCGACGAGATATGTAAACAAGTGTAGAAAAGTTTTAGTAGTGGCCTCATCTATCGGCCACCAAAGAAAATAGTGAATTAATTTATTTCATATTTCATGCAAGGCTTTAATTAATGCATGACATAAAATATGGTCCTGTTCTTTATTTATCGAAAATGAGGATAAAGATTTTTCAGTTAAACTTACCACAAGCTAAAGCATCTGAACTCTGTTGAATTATGCAAAAAAATTCAACCGAGAACCACAAGAGTTTTTAAAGACGAATAAATTGTTGAGTGGATAAAGATGAAGTATTAAAATCATGTTGCACATGAAGAAATTATTTCTTCAAAAATGAATTCACCTGAAGATAGTGAAACTGAATCTGGCAGTGACTGTGAGAAAAATTTTTGAAGAAGGTTTGGTTTTAGGGAGAAATTTTGAAGTTCTTGGAGCAGCAGAGTTATATAGGCTGACAGGAAATAATCACTATTTACAGAATTCAAAACAAATTCAGTAAGAGAAAATGGAAGTTCTCAACCAAAGGACTATATAAGAAATGTTTAAAAATTGTAACAAAAAATAAAATTGGGAATTAAAATGATAATGTACAGGTAAATAAATTGAATTATTACAGGCTCTTTTTGAGAAATAAAAAAAGGTAAGTTGAAAAAAATAAATCATTTTATCCAGAATCTACAAAACTCTAAAATCTGCAAAATTCCAAAATCTGCACAGCCTCTGGTCCCAAGCTGTGCAGATTTTTGAGACTCTACTGTATTTGCCAACTCATTGAGAAGCAAAAATAAATAGTTCTCAACGTTTGCCAGCAAGTTTTATAATTTTGTCAATTACCACAATTAGAAAATGTAATACAGTTCTTATTTTCAAAAAGTTTAATAATATTCCCAATTATATTTGTAACTTTTGCCAAGTCTATCAGAAATAGAATAGTGTATTACAGTTTTTATTAAAGTTTTAAACAAATTTGCTAAGAAACTTTGTAAATTTGCCAAGTGTACCAGCATTCGCATCCCCCCACCTCCTTAGTGAGGGCCTTGCCAAAGACTGTTTATTATATAAGTGGTTAAAACCAGAAAAAGATTTTTTTTTTTTTTTTTGGTGGAGAATTGGTAATTTTGATAGACTTTTATTTAAAAATATAATATCATACAAATTTGGGCATATATGCTGCCAAAGACAGTGGAGCCCTCCAAACTAAATCCCTTCTGGAGAAAAATATCTCAATTAACATTTTTTTAAAGGTATATTTAAGGTAATTAACCCAGGTAGAGATAGGTGAGCTAGTCTATAATATAATAGTTCTAGTCATGTGACAGTCATATACAGTTATGAGCCGATCGCTTTGTCTTTCATATGCCTGGCGGCCAATTTTGCTAAAAATTATTTTTTTTAATAAAATTGCATAAAAGTTATGTTTGAGAGATGAGTTTCATTCAAATATGTGCATATTCTGAGTAACTTCAGTTGAAATTAATGTTGACAGCTTAATATCTCATTCCATCAAAGTAAACAAAACACAAGAGATTTATTCACTGTGAGTTGTATAAATACTAAGCCATGAAGGTAATCATTTGCAAAGCAAGTTCTCCAGGGATAAATTTTTTAGTACAAAAACAATTTGTGCTTGTAAGTCATTCAAAGTTGAGCATCATTCTGTTAAGTGAAGTGCTGTACAACTCAAACTTCTTTATGATCTTTTCTTGAAGTGAAATGTAAACAAGCCCAACTCATGTAATAATATTTAATAAATCAAATTTCAAAATGCATCGTCAGTTTGGTAGTTATGTATTATTAGTGCCAGGAAGAGAGATAACAGAAAAAGAGAAAAAAAAAATAGCTGCCAGAAAAAAAAAACTATTTTTACTGCAGCAAAATAAATTAACCATCAGTAAATAACATCTGAAGAACTTGTCTTTCAGAAAAAGATGCTGTGTGTGCTGGTAAAAGACATTGCAATTACTGACAAAGCTATTCATAGAGTAAACAGATCAGTGAAATCCAAAATTGCTGAGTAATGGAAACAGGAAAATAAGCAATGGGAGATTATCTCACACAGCTGCCATGCAACTCGAGTGAACACTGCTGAACTTGTTTGCAGTTCTAGGGGTCTCTATTTTGATCCTTGACATTGTCACTCTCATCTCTTTCAGCTATTGTGGAAGAATTAAATCACCGTAAGTGAATAAAATACTTACTATCATTATCTTCATACCATGATCTTTGCATTTCATATTCTTCTTCTAAAGTTAATGGCTCTGAAGCAGTAAGTTCTAATAGCTCTTCATTTTTCATCCATTCATGATATCTATAAATGATTGTATTATGTTAAATATTTTTAAATGGTTATGATTCAAAATAAAAGTCACAAGAAATCAGTGTTGAATTCAGACACTTTTCTCTGAGAGGGATTTCTGTGGCTCCGGGGGGGGGGGGGACATTATAGAGTTCAGGGGGGGAAAATTGCACTTTTTGTCCATTGAAAACACAAAATCTGAAATCTTCTGGGGGGGGGAATGTCCCCCCCCCCCAGGTCACCCCCTGAATTCAACACTGCAAGAAATAGTAATTTTCGCCAAATAGTAAAAGATCAAATGCTAAGCTAGCTTTGACTCTATTAACAATTAAATTAAAATATGTTTATAACACTTTAGATACACTAATTTACATCAGAATCGTAAGTATAAAAATTTTAAATTTGAAGTTAAACAGAAGTATTGGCTAAAACAGCTTATTCGATTAAAAAAAAAATTAGTAAAAAAACTGAGATTGCCACAGGTATCAGCAGCACTTTTAATTTTTCCGTTACAACTTCACAGTTCACATCTGCAAGGATGTGCAGATTTAAGGGGTCTACTGTATTCTGAAATGTCTAATGGGCGATTCTTATGTGATGCACGGGACATTTACATGTTTTTAAAATGTTAAATTTTCGTGAAATCAAAGTTATTAAATACTTTGATAATTATGAGGTATAAAACCTTAACTTGTATTTCAGAAAGACATGCAGGTTTTTTTTCCACATTAAAAATTGAGTAAACAAGAAATTAAAATGTATGTGTGATGCACGAGACTCACAAACAATCAAAATGCATACGTCATATGGTATTAATGTTAATTTCTGTGATGTTTTCATGGATTTATTGATTATACTTTTTTCTGTAATGAAAGAACATTTAGTAGATTGATTTGGTACAATATTAAGTTAATCTTAAAAAATAATTAATAGATTATGTAGATTTTATGGATGTGATGCACGGGACAAGTCTGACTTGTTTGCATACACCTGAGATTTATGACATTTCTCAACATATTTAGGATGTTAAATTACAAAAGAATACATGATTAAAAGGATACTAATAATGTATTCCACATTATTAGTATCCTTACATAGTTATTACTTAAAATAACTGCCAGTAGATGGCCCCAATGTACTCATAATTAAAAAAAAAAAATAAAGTAAATTTTCTAAATATGTTTTATTTTGACATGTATCGATCAATGAAAATGTATGATTTGTGAGACTTTCTTTCTTGAGTTAAAATATCTTAAGATAACGCAAAATTCTGAAATGTTTCGGGATGAAGTTTATTGTAACAATACTAAGAATTCTCACTGTTGGCAAGGTGTTTGTAGTGATTGTTTTCATGGAGAAAAGATTGAAAATGACGAGTTGGATGAAAATACAGTCATATGGACACAATGGGCAAGACGGAGGAGGCAAGTTAAGATGTAATGTGAAAGAAGGCTGCATTGGCAAAGTGTTATCAAGCTTAAAAGAAACCTTTTATTTAGTCACTTGCCACTTTAATATTAAACAAATTCAAAATGAAGAATTTCAGAATGATAAAAGAGACCCCAATGTAAAAGTTCTTCAGAAAGTATTTGCTAGGTATGAATTATAACTGTGAATATCAAAATGAAATTCATAGTGCTCTTTGGTCTAGAAGTAGTGTGGCTTTATTCATAGCAGCTATGTTCTCTCAGAATATTTGCAGTAGCGCCAACTTTTCAAAAATATTGGGTGGGCTTAAAAGTTTTTGAACAAAATGACACATATAATTTTTTCCCATCAGTGTGTATGTGTGTAAAGAGAGAGAAGGGAGGAGTGAATGACTGAAAATGATAATTCAAAACTAAATTATGTTTTCTCTGAGGAAATTTTTAAATTATTATAGTGTATTTATAATTTTATAAATAACTTTATTAAATTATATTCTTACAAGTTCTTCCTTATAAATACATTAATACTTATTTTGAATAACATTGGAATTGCTAACTATTGAAAGTGCAAAAAACTAAATAACAAGAAAAGCATACATTTTAGTCACCTAAGTGCTTTATCAATTCAAGACATCAAAACAGATGGCAAAATATGCAGGAAATTTGTTTTCATGAGAAATGTAATTATACATCCGCTGAATAGGTTTTCAGAGGTCCTGTAAGTCTAATAAAGAACTTTTGTTCCTTACTATTTCTCAAACAAAACTATTTTGTGAACGTTAATAAAATCAAATTTCATTTCAGCGATATTAAATAATTAAAAAAATAAATTATGAATTAAATCATTTGAAATTGGGTGGACGAAGAGATCAAATTATTGGGTGGGCTCGCGACCCATGGGCCCATACAAGTTGGCGCCACTGAATATTTGTTCAACATTTTTAATTTGTTCAGATGCAAAAGAGAAGAAAAAAAAAATAGAGAGGTTTTATTTAGTTATTTTACTCCCGTTTCAGATGAAAACAAAGATTGAAGTAATTTGGACAGACGACCCATCATCTGAATTCAAGAATAAATCCATGGTTCTTTTCTCACAAGAACTTGGCTGGAAATACTAGAAATTTTTTTGCTGGAAATACTTTGCTACTTCACATGGGAAAGGTGACGTAGATGGAATAGGTGGAAAAGCATAAAATGACTTGTTCGTCAAAAAGTTATGAGCAAGCAAATTTCTTAAATTGTACATTCTGCTTCTGATTTTTACAACCTTGTAAAGTTTTTAATGCCAGCAACAAAAGTTTTATTAGTTGAAGAGAGAAATATTCCATGGAATGAAATTTCTGCCAAATAATGGACTATATCTCTATTACAGTTTTGCAGATTTATGTTCTTTAACTAAAGAACATGGTGATGCATGGTTTCTTTTTTTTTTATTTATAGAAACCATCATTTTTTAATTTTTTTCAAAACATTTTTTTTTATTATTTAGCATAAAAATATGTCAAGCTTTAAAATTTCTAAATTAGTCTTTTTTTTTTTTTTTTTTTTTTTTTTACACCATTTAACAAACATAAATGATGCACAAAACAAGGGTGTGTGATGCACGGGGCATATTTAAAATGCTTATAATTTGAAAAATTATTAACATGAACTTATTTTAACAATGTATTTTCTTTTTAGAAGTATAAAGTAGATCAGAAATGTCTTCCATTTAAAATAAATATTACTACTTCTAATAAAACTTAATGCAGTTTTAATGTGATGCATGGAACATCACTTTAAGGCAATCTTAAATCATAAATTGCAATTTGAAAAAAATTAAAATGAAAGTAATTTTTTATTAAATTAAATAGAAATATACCTGCAGCTACTTTGAAAAGACAAAAATTGAATAAAAGTGCAGTATATTTGTGTATAGAGATTAACGAAGTATAGGTGTATGAATGCATGCATTTTTCAATATTGTAAACATCAATTTTGACCTTCATGAACATATAGAAAAAAAGATGTAAAAATAAAAAAATACATGATCTAATTACTTCAGACTATATACTTTAATTAGCCATAAATAAAAAAGAAAAATTTTATAGTTCCTTTTTGGAGGGTATGGTTCACTTTTGGGAGAATCGCCCTAATGCGACTGCTTGTTCATTTTTTAACATCACTTCTATCCTATTCTGTCTGCATTTGACAAGAATGAAAACAATTTATATGTGGTAACAGAGGTTACACAAACCAAAGACACCCATACTTTAGTGATAAAATATAATGAAACATCAACTTGAAGAATTAATTTATATAATATTTTAATTATAACAGTTTTACCTTCTATTATAATAAAATGTTGCTTATGCATGAGAATGAGGATGTTATAGTAGTAAATAAACAATATATTTCAAAGATACTTCGTCTTGAGACAGTAAAAAAAAAAAAAAAAAAAAAAAGGGGGATACATTTTTTAATATATTTGCTTAGTAAATGAAGTTTTAAACATATTTAAATATATATTTTTAATATGCAAAAAAAGGGCTATACATATATAACGTTATCAACTTTGTGGCAATTTTGGAGCCTTTCCTCCCTTATGATATCATACGTCATCATTCCTCGATACTCCCCCCCCCCCCTTCCTCCTAATGATATCGTTATTGGTGTCCCCCCTAAAGTGATAACTATATATATATACAGCCCCTAAGACATATCAAAAGTGGTAGCAACATTGAGTAAAAGTACTGAAAATTTTACAAAGGAAAAATTCTTAATTTTCAGAACATAAAATCTGCATTTAAATTTTAAAATGACCCAATGAATGCAGAACGCATTTAAAAATAGCAATTATATTAGAAAATGTACAATTAATTACAATTGATTTCATTCAAATAATTTACTTTAATGTCAATCGTACGATACTCGTAAGAATAAATTTACCAGAAATATTACACAGAGATTTGTTACACACACATATGGTATTAAAAGCAGGGCTGCGGAGCCGGCAGGAAAAATGTCCGACTCCGGGCTGGCAACACTAGTAGTCAGGCTGGGGTACTAGTGTTGCCTGTTGGTTAAAATTATGATGGGATATAAGATAAATAAAGCTAAAATCTCACTTTGGCATTGATTATCTTTTTAGGGCTTCAAAAATAAAATTATATTTTTCGCTTTATTAATTTTACAATTTTGCCCCCACAAAACCGAAAGATACAACTATCGAAGTCTAAAGAACACAAAATGGAAATTTCACTATTTTGGATCTGCGGACTGAGAAGAAAAAGTGAAATTGTTACAATTTAATTGTTATTTTGCTTCCCCAGACTCAAAAAACTTGCATGAAGAGCAGGAAAAATAAAAATGAAAATTTTATTATTTTGGAAATAATTCAGATCCTGTGGATTCTAATGAAAATTTAAAAAAATGCATTTTTTTAATCGAGTTTACAATTTTGGCTTTATTTCAGGTTCTGCAGACCTGAAAAATCTGAAATTCAAAAGGTGAAAGATAGCGAAATTTCACTATTTTATTATTCACTATATTATTTTGGGTACCGGCGATTCAGAAAAAAAAATTACAATTTCATCTTATTTCGACTCCTGTGCACAAAAATAAATAAATAAAGGAAGGGTATTTCAGAATTTTGACTTTTGGTCATACAGAGATTGGAAAAATTTGAGGGGAAAAAACGGAAAAGGCTTCTATTACAATGCTATACCCAGTGTTGAATTCAGACACTTTTCTCCGGGAGGGATTTCTGTGGCTCCGGGGGGGACATTATAGAGTTCCGGGAGGGAAATCGCACTTTTTGACCATTGAAAACACAAAATCTTAAATCTTCCGGGGGGACATCTCACTGCTCCGGGGGGGAATGTCCCCCCCGGGCCACCCCCTGAAATCAACACTGGCTATACCTGGTTTTTAGCTCTTTTGCCTCCAAAAATAGCCCAGATTTATAATTTTTTCATTACCTCCAGTAAGAGATCTGCATGAACCTAAATTCTTTTATATTTAATCTCATTCCAGTTATGCCTATTGCCTGTTGTAAATTGCTCCTATTTTATCAGCGTAGTTTCATTGTTTCAAATATGTTATATTGAGATTGTCAGCCTGTTAAATTTTTTTTTTATCAGTCTGATCCGGCCCATTAACATAAATTGTCTTAATTCTACTCACACGGCCTGTTTGAAAAATTGCCTTCATTTTCTGGTCCTTGGGTCTTTCTAGGCCTTTGTTTCTCGGGTTCTATCTGCAAATCCCAAAAATATGAGGGGAAGTCCTTATATACTAAATGTAAAGTATCTACTACAGTTATGAATTAAAACAGTTTTGATGTACTCTGTACATGGGTGGTATGTATCCTGTATCTACTTTGTACACTGCAGTAAATCAGTCATCTTTAACTTGAGTAGCCTGATATAGTCCATAAATAGCAATAACAATTTATTTTATAGATTGAAAATTACATATAATTAGTTTAATTTCACTGTAAAATGTGTAACAAAAAAATCTGGAGTCAGAGCCGGCTTGTTTTTTAGCGACTTCGATTCTTTTGCTCAAAAATGGGTCCGGCTCCTCAGCCCTGATGAAAAGGTCCTTGAAAGGAAGCTTCACTCGTTAAACACTTTTATATGGTTTCTTTTTTATGTGAATCCTGCTTTCCTTTGACAAATTCTGTAACAATAAAATTTCCAGTTAATCTATAACCAGTGTTTCATACTATTATACTCAAGATTTGAAGGCAATGAAACAAATTATGAAATGCCTTAATCAGTATGCATGTTAATAAATTAGAACAGTACTTCTTAATTATCCCGTCAACCAATTTCGCCAAATTATATAAATCACCAAATTATACCCATTGACATAATTTTTATTTTAAATAACGAAAGAACAAATAAATTAGTAAAACATTAATAAAAATACAAATAAAACGTCGAATTTGTGGTTTTATTGGCATTTAATCTCACAATTAATTAATTAATAGCAACCATTATTGGCATTTAATCTTACAATTTGGCGATAGTAATTTGGTCGACGGGATAACTAAGAAGTACCCAATTTTCTTACAGTATGCACTTTTTTTTTTTTTTTGCAAAAAATCTACTTTTGGGCACTACAAAAATAATCGGCAAACGAAAAAAAAATGTCAAGATAATAAAACAGAATAATAAATTACTTATACAAACAATTAACATACACGAATGTTTACTTTGAAAAGAAAACAATATTACTTAAAATATCAACATACTTTTCAACGTGTTTTCTTTTGTAAGGAACTAAAATTATTTTTGATCCAACTATTTTAATGGCTGAATTTATCTTCATTTTGAGAAAATGCTCTTAAGAAAGTTTTATTTTTATTATTATTGTGGTACTATAATCATAACTTGATAAGTTTTTTTTTTATATTATATCACTATTGAGGAAGAACATATTATTATATACTGCACATCAAATAGTATTCTGAATCACCATGCTGGCGAGTTTGTTTGCAAACAAACTACGATACGGTTGAGGTTAATTTTTTGGATTTTTAAGAAAACGTTGGTCAGTAACCAGGAAGATTTTCGAAAGAGATTGACTAATCAGAAGCCTGTATTTTGCCAAACAACGAAAAGTTCGCAAAAGTGCAGGCTTCTAATTGGTCAATCTCATTCGCTAACAGCGAAACCTACCTGGATCCTAGCCGTAATGGTTTTCGATTGGGACCTAACAAGGCTGGGATTACGGTGCCTCGCTCGACCGTATCTTACGCTCGATCGTAGGATAGGCGTTCCTGCGATCAGTCGTAACTTGGTATTACGGTGCCTCGGCGCAAGTCCTCGTGCTTCGGCGTAAGTCCTCCTGCAGTCAGCCAATCACAGGCCGCAGTTACATTTGTTGTGGTTGCGCACGCATCCACTTCTGTCTTAACTTACGGCTGCTTCCAAGCTGTCGTAAGATCGCGAGGCACCGTAATGCCGTTTACGTTTTGTTTATATCGTAAGTCTCTAAGTTGATCTTAAGTGAGGCATCGTAATCCCAGCCCAAAGCCTATAGAGAGCGGTAATTGCAGCTGTCAGACCGAGAAAATGGACTTTATTCTAAATCTGGGTTCGAGGCTGAAAAAAGTCACGTGATACCGGTAATTAACCTAAAGAACTTTTAACTGATAAGAAGGGAGGCTACTACTGCTTTCCGCATGAACTGTTTCATTGGCTGGCGAGGGTTTTTCATTACATCTATGAAGCCTTCCCTTCTTTACGCTTGAAGTTTTTACCTTGACCACGTGATCAAAACGTAGATGGAATATCCTCCATTAGTATGTATATAAGTATTTATCGAAAACAATTCGTACAGAATGAATCAGCAGTATTTTACGCATCCATTTATCTGTATTTATGCTGCATCAAATGACACGATACCGAAACAAACGCGCTAGTCGCTATTTTTACACCACGTGATTCTCACCGTGACGTCACGAGAATACTGTCCATTTGTTCCTAATGATTTTTTCCTTTTATGCTCAGTTTGAAATTTCATGCGACATTAGTGTTCTGTGTTATATGACAAAGTAAAAATTATCCGAATTTGAATATCTGAACCGTTTAAACGCTTTTACAATAAACAATGGAGTATATTCCATCTACGTGTTGATCACGTGGTCAAGGTAAAAACTTCTAGCGTAAATAAGGGAAGGCTCCGTAGATGTAATGAAAAACCCTCGCCAGCCAGTGAAACAGTTCATGCGGAAAGCAGTAGTAGCCTCCCTTCTTATCAGTTAGAAGTTCTTTGGGTAAATTACCGGTATCACGTGACTTTTTTCGGCCTCGAACCCAGATTTGGAATAAAATCCATTTACTCGGAATGGAGGATATTCCATCTACGTCCTAATCACATGGTCAAGGCAAAAACGTCTAGCGTAAAGAAAGGAAGGCTCCGTAGACGTAACGTAAGCATCCCCGCTAGCCAATGAAACAATTCATGGGGGGAAAACAGTAGTGGCTACCCTTCATATAAGTTAGAAGTTCTTTGGGTAATTTACCGGTGACGCGTGACTTTTTTGAGCATCGAAACCATATTTGGAATATCCTCCATTTCCCTCCGGTTTCCCGCCAAAACTTTGTTTTGTCGGAGTTTCTCTTGGGTTTGGGTTGACCCACTGCCTTCTCTACAATGCCTTCTCGCTAAAATTCGTTACGTCAGAAGCGAAGGCGGTTTCCCTGACAACGATCGTTTTCTGTTTAAGGCTTTGTGGTGTGCGCGTAGCGATTGTGAAACGAAAGCGTACAACGGTCTCTCAAAGTTATTTTGCTGTGGCAGAAGGGAACATATTGAAAACTTCAGTTTACAAAATAATCTGTCAATGTTTTATATGATTTTTTTCCACTTATAACTTTTTTTTTTCATGGTAAATAAACACCAAAACAAAAGACAAAAATATTGGGTGTCATTAGCTTGTTATGGTTTTTAAAGTGGATTTATTTTTCTGAACTACTTTAAAATGCTGAACGATTCTTAAATTTACAGTGACCGAAATATTTGTTCTAAAAAAAAAAAATAGTTTTCTGGTAAAGAGGAGGGAGGATCGAGATTTATAACCCCCTCCAAGTTGAAGCAGAATTCAGTTATTACTTTATTTTTTAAATATAATTTAATGGTAGTACAATTATTTTACAAGCAAATAAAATTGGATTATCTTATTTTACATATCAATGGGTTTTTTTTTTTTTACTCATTTAAACACCCAGTTTATAATATATATATATATAAATGATTATTTTAGAATAAGAGTGTTTCTAATTCATGGGTAAATATTCATATTTCAATTGAATCGTTACTCATTTAAGTAAGACATGAGATAATTAGTTTTATATAAAACAGCAGCTTTATATAAAATTTATTATTTTATCATAAAAGTTTATTTTTTAAATTTATAGAAATGCACTAAACTGAGAAAATTTATAACATATTGTTATACATCTCAAAAATACAATTATCCCTTCATTTTTGTGAAATACATTATGAATGGACCACAAGCATTACTGACATCATACAACGTCACGATGGATTACAGCCAATCAACTTCTTGATTTTTCCCACAAGCGTTCACCAAAAGCCAATCAAATACCCCAATGCTTGTGGGAAACATTGCAAGCTCCGCCCAGTCCGCGTGGTCAATTAAAATAAAAATGCAGAAGAAAAAACTTGACAGAATGACTTGGTTAATTGCAACTTTTCCATCATTTCATCTATATTCTGACTATTTCATGTTGCCACCCCCCTCCTTCTAACACATAATTGGGTGTCTCGGTGGCAACGGTTGACCAGATTTTTGCTTTGCCTTTTATCTTTTAGGTCGTATAAATTTGACACAAGTAAATCCTAGAGTAATTAACAGCGCGACAGCTTGTAGTCGCTTCTATATTTACGTTTATTTTATTGGAAGAATGAAATCAGAAAGCTGACAAGGAAGCGATTACCTCCAAAACAGACAACCTTTAAAGCGCCAAATGGACCTGATAGTCCAAGAGCCGACAGCACAAAAACCTATGTTATCAAGCACAAAAAATCCCTTTATTTTATGGGAGTGTTAAAGTAGGGAAATCTAAGGATCCATGTCTGCCGGAAGTGAAGTAGTGCATAAGCCAAAAATTAATATCACCAGTGGTTGACTCGTAGGTTTATCATTGTGTTTGTCCTACAACTACCCTTCATGTTTTCATACCTTTGTTTGTAAGACAAACACAATGATAGACCTACGAGTCAACCACTGGTGGTATTAATTTTTGGCTTATGCACCCTTTCACTTCCAGTAGAAATAGATCATTAGATTACCCTACTTCTACTGCTCCATAAAATAAAGGTTTTTTTTTCTTGTTCTTGATAACATAGGTTTTTGTACAGTCAGCTGTTGGACTATGATGTTGGATTCTAATTTCCCACCAAATAACAATGGTATTCGCTCTCTAGCATAGATTAACATACAAGATGGGACACTTACGGCAAAATCTGTAATGGCAACAGTACTAGCGTCACTACCGACAAGGAGGAAGAATTAACAAGCGTCGGAAATTTACCTATATTGAAGAAATATGTTTACGCTCTGTGTTTTGAATACCCAATCTTTCCTAAAACGAAGCCGAGCCAGACGATATTGTATTTATGCTTTATTTATTTAACTGCTTTTTCTTTATCGTACTTGTATCGTTCACCTTTAACTTACAAAATGATAATTAGAGTAATAATATAAAAGAAAAACCCTAGAAAATTCCGTTAAGAACGTAAATATGTAAGTTTATGAGACTAAATTGTAAAAAATCAAATTCAGGTATTATGATAACTTATTCATATCGAATAAAATTTTACTGAGTGTAATGCCAGTACCTCTATTTATTTTTAACTTTTAGATTTATATAATTCTAAAAATTTGTCGAAAGGAATTTTTCCCCATCTGTAATTTTATTATTATTTCTTATATGTTACTATTATAAATATAATAGCCTAAGTCATGTGATTGTCATCAACAGTTCCGGGTTGACCGCTTCGCTTTTTACATGCCAGGAGCCAATTTGGTAGTGTAATGTTAGCCGTGCGCAGGTGATAAATCTCCAAATATTGTTTCATCGCTATCATGTCATCAGTATTGTAATTGTCCATTTCATGCGACTGTCATAAAAAATTTTTCGCTTCGCGTGGTAAATTAAAAGAAAGCTTTGATGTTGAAATTAATTGTCATGGTTTATGGTATTATTTATTACTTTTCTTTTTTCTTTTCTTAGTTTTAAAGAAATAATTAAGAGTTATAAATTTTAAATAGCTCAGTTTTTAAATTAAAGTTACGTATTTTAAATAAAATGAGTGAAAGTATTATTTTTAAATGAAATTAATAAAATACGAAAAATACGACGGGAACAATGTTTGGCTATTTATCACCCGCACCTGCCTAACATAAAAATACCGAGTTCATGATTTCTGTATCAGAAACTTATGATTTGGCGAAGGATTGAGCAAATAAAATAAATTTTGAATAAAACTAATACGATACAATGCTTAGCATGCATTTAAGGGAGACCAAACTGGTCGCCGAGGGCGGCTGGTTATAAATATTATTGAATTGATTGTACATTATTTGCATTAAAAACAATATTTTTATTTTATCTGTAAGAAAGAGAAAATGAGTAAATTTTAAAAGATTATTATAACGATTAATACGTTAAACTTCATAAATTAATAAAACATCGACTATGAAAAATTTCCTAGCAAATGGAAATATTTATGAAATTTTCTGGGACTTCTAGAATGCAATGTTTCGTATATTTTTATATTACTCCATTGCTTTTGATACATAGAATTCAAGACGAAATTTTTACCTTGTTTTTCGTTGCGCTTAAATCATTCACTTATTATGTAAAAAAAAGTATATATTCGTGCATAAACATAGAATAGATATTAGATATATAGAATAGAATATCTATTCTATGTTCATGTATGAGAGTAAGATTCTGTTGTAAACGTAAACATGCAACATTAAAATAAGAAATATCCCAATAAGGTAGAGGCTCAATAACAAAAGTATTACAAGGATGTGAATTTTCTTCCTCATTTTCACTAAAGGAGCTGCGATCGCAACCGCATTAACCATTACGCACTGTGGAAGTGTCCTATCTTGTATGTTTATCTATGATCCACAGTAACTCGACCCACGGTGACGTTAGCTGCCTTTTCCTTATTTTATCGATCTACAAGTCGCCTGGTGGCGTGGTCAGTAAGCGGAGGCTGCTGTCACCCCGAGGGCCCGGGTTCGAGCCCCTGGGTAAGACATGGATGTAATTGTGAATGTCCCATTGTAGTTATATAATATATGTAATGAAAAATAAAAATTGTTGTGACTTGTTGTTGTTTCTATGTATAATAATAAGGATCATTCGAGGCGACAGCCATTGTAGCTATAGGCCCCAAAGCATTCTCCACTTCGGTGGACGTCACATGTCAAATCTATCTACAACTACAACTACTTTACCTAAAATGTAGTTAACTACTACTAGTAGTAAAAAAAAATAACAACTACAAACTACTCGTCAAAAGTAATCACTACTTCGCTGCTTTCAGATTTTGTCAAATAATTCAATTTACATTCGAAATCGAAGACACAGATTAAGTAATAAAGTGACCGCACGTCACATCGTATCTGCCGGGGTACACTCAATTAAGGGGATTCTCCACTCAATTAAAAACACCCGCTCCGTAATGTTAAACCAATGGGGAGTTTGTTTTCGAATTCCTCATTTAAATTTGAATATTTTTAAACGATTTTTTTTTTTGCATAGGATTGCTGAGCTCAATCTTTAATATGACTTTTTTTTTACTTTTTCGATTTTGGTTGCAGATTTTTTTTAAAAAATACTTTCAGTTTTGAAACCGGTTTCGAAACTGAAACTAACTTTTAAATATTCGAAACTAAAAGTAACTTTCTCTCTATTCTAAAAAAAAGTAACTACCGCTGTCGCCGCCGCCGCCGGTTTTGAATTTTTTGTGACCGGAGGTCTTTCTTCGTTAATATTAAGGAAAATAATGCATACAAAAATATGAAAATCGGTGGTTTTATACAGAAATGTTTGATAAACGCGCTGATGCA
Organism: Maratus speciosus; assembly: GCA_963932465.1. NCBI lineage: Eukaryota > Metazoa > Arthropoda > Arachnida > Araneae > Salticidae > Maratus > Maratus speciosus. Next base: position 393,832,735 of record OZ010786.1, read on the forward strand.
GACAGTTTTCAAATCGAAGAATTATTTTAAGAGATATTTAATGCTAAAGTTGGACAAAATCGTTCCACTAAAAAAGTTTTATAGCAGTAAAAACTATACATGGCAGTGTAATCATTTTTAGATCATTTTATGCGTTAGAATTTGCCGGAGTGCAGATTGCATTAATTTTTTTATTTTGACTCATTTTTTTGAGGTTTTATTTCTATTTTAAATTCAAATTTTCAGCATTTCTAGAGATATTTTTTACATTATTTTAGAAAATGGTATTAATTTATACTGTTGCCAAATGTATAAACAGCGCAAATAATAATGGTTGCTTCAACTTAAAAATTTATTTACACGTGACTATTATAAACAGAAAAAATCATTTGGAATTAGAATTAAATAATTATGTACAAAAAGCAGGAACTTATTAAAAATTATGTCATAAAAAGTATACAAGTGAATTTTAAAAGAGAAAGGATATTGCAAAATAATAAATTCATTAACATGCGTTAGAAGTCTTAAATAGGAGAAATTACGTCATATTTACGTCACATTATAGTTATTACATAAAATGAACACAAAATAATATTGCAAAACAGCTTAAATTTAGAAATTGCGCTAGACATTTATTTGATATTTTGAGAGGATCTTTTCAACTATTTTTGTTAGGAAAGCGCAAATAATATTTCATTTCTAACAAAAGTATTTTCACGTAAATATTTGAAAGAGAAAGACTAGCTTGGTAAAAATTACGTCAGATTAAAAACGATTAATTTAAAATGTTTCATTTAAAAGAACTTTCTTTTCGCTTTGTTTAAAAATACCAGGAGACAAAGACTCTGTTTACTTAATTCCTTTTATATTAGCTTATTTTGAAATGTTACACGTGTCTACGTCATCAAGTTATTTCTATTTCGACGTTTTATTTGTATTTTTATTAATGTTGTACTAATTTATTTGTTCTTTCGTTATTTAAAATAAAAAATTATGTCAATTTGTATAATTTGGCGAAATTGGTCGACGGGATAATCAAGTAGTACCGCAGCAGATTTGGCGTTAAAATTCCCCAATCAAAGAGAAATGAATAGAAATTCGTTTATAGGGAGATCGCCACTGTTTTTTAAATTATAATTCAATCTTTCGAAATCTTTTTAAAGCCGATCAAATTAGCGTGCATTTAGAGTCTGCGGTGTCTGGACGGGGGTTGGCGAGCGTAGCTCGTAGGGGGCCGAGCCCGCTAGTTTAATAAAAATATGCACCCAAAATTGAAAAATTAAAAAAGAATCATATTAAAGATTAAACTCAGCTATCCTAGGCAAAAAAAAAAAAAAAAGAAAAAAAAAGAAAAAAAGAAAAAAAGAAAAAAAAAAAAGCAATTTATCAAATTACAACGACCATTTGGAAAACGATTTTTTTGAAGACTAAAATTTAAGACATAAAAAATCGCACATAGTTGATCATACATTACGTACGCCCTGAATTAAACATTAATAGTGTTATTACACGTAAAAATTGCAAGCCAAAAATATCGCCTGCGACCCGTCAGATTTCATGAAACTTAAGTATTATCCACCTGAAACTTAAGTAAATATCCAAGCATTTCATTGGCTGTTCGGGAAAAGGCTTTTCCATCGCCAGATTTCCAAGAAATCTGACGGCCAATTTTAAATGAAATTTCATTCTTAAACTTCTAAACATCCGACAATATTACTTTTTACACCGTCGGATAGAGAAAAAAATGTACTTTTAAATGCAATTTGTTTGAAAGCTGTATCTTAATTTGTTTCTGAGTTATTAATTTTTTTTTTGTAGTTTTTATTACTTTTTTATCATAGTGGCAACACAAAGTATCCATCGTTGTTGAAATTAAAGGGAAATACAGATTACTGTATAGACCAATCAGAAAACGAATAAATTGCCGATTAAACCAATGAAAACCTTCAGATATGCTTTTCATTTCCCATCCTGACGAGAACAATAACCATTTTTCCAAATGGTTAAAAAAAAAAAAATCATCTAAAAATATTCAAATTTAATCGAGAAATTCAAAAACAACCTCTCCATTGGTTTAACATTACGGAGCGGATGTTTTCAAGTGAGTGAAGAATCACCTTAAGTGCGGTATAACCGAAGACATTAAAAAAATTAAGAAAGATAACAGAAAAGAAAATCTTTTGTGTTTGTCTATAAAATGTTACTTTATACCCACATTACAAATGTCTTAGGGAAATAAACAGGGATATACACAATACATCCAATATTTAAATACAATGACTTATAAAAATGTGGAGTGACTCGAACATTTTACAGAACACCAAGGGCTTAAATAAATAGTAATCTGTACTATAAAAGAAAGTTTCGCTATATGTGCGTGCGTGCGTGTGTGTCTGTTTGCGATGGCTACCGAAATCTTTGGCAACTACGAGGCTCAAAATTTTTGTGAAGCTATTTCAAAGTGCCTCATGATGCACTTGAGATTCAGAATTTTAAAATTTTATTAATTAGTTGCGTTATTGATGGCTAGCAAAATCTTTGGCACCTACGAGGCTCAAGATTTTTGTTAGGTTATTTCAAAGTGCCTTTTGAGATTCAGAATTTTTAAATTCTAATAATTAGTTATTAATTAAAAATGGCAACTGTTTCTCATTTAAAAATGATCTCGGTCCTTGCGAGAGGGGAAAATACCTCTGACGCATGCACAGAAGGCTTATTTACGCATCAGTTGAAAATGAAGAACAAAAACAGTATTTTGTCATTATTTATTAACTTACATTGTCCAAACCGCTTGGTAAAGTAAAAAACGGAAGACATACTCTGAAAGATCGTACTCTTATATCTCAAATCCGCAATCAGTTAAAAAATATATCGTAGTTAATCCCTTGAAAAGAAATTTTCAAAAAGGGTCGTTTTTCCGAGAAAACATCTTTCTCCCTTATTGCAACGCCCCTCTTCATAATTAGAATGGTCATTTTTTTAAAATCTGTTACAGATTGCCATTGATCCCAATTCCCCATGATACTAATTAACTGTACCTCTCCTAAAGCTGATAAATTTGGGGAAGAAACTGGAAAATTTGGAAATAGAATTTTGCGAGAAAAAAAAAATTATGAAATATTCAAGAAAAAATGTAGTTTACATAATATAAAAAAATACTTTAGGTTTTCAGACATTGTTTTATGATTTATATAATTGTATTGTTGTACTATTTATATTCTACATATGAGGATTAGTTTCAAAATATTGGCATTTCACCTTTTCATATGCAAAGTAATTTAAATTACGCATATCTGTATGGTAGTTTTGTATAGTTAAATTAGCTTTCATGTTAAATAATTTGTTTTCTGTTATATGTCTCATAACAGGATTTTATGTTAATCGAAAGAGGATTAAACCAGGAAAAGTGTTTAATATTCTTGTGCTTAATGTTCTTTTGTTTATAAATCTCTCTATTCTAAAAAAAAAGTAACTACCGCTGTCACCGCCGCCGCCGCCGGTTTTGAATTTTTTGTGACCGGAGATCTTTCTTCGTTAATATTAAGAAAAATAATGCATACAAAAATATGAAAATCGGTAGTATTATACAGAAATGTTTGATAAACACGCTGATGCAGACAGTTTTCAAATCGAAGAATTATTTTAAGAGATATTTAATGCTAAAGTTGGACAAAATCGTTCCACTAAAAGAGTTTTATAGGAGCAAAAACTATACATCGGAATTTAATAATTTTTAGATCATTTTATGCGCTATAATTTCCCGATGTGCAGAATTCCTTTATTTTTTTAATTTGACTCATTTTTCGAGGTTTCATTTCTATTTTAAATTCAAATTTTCAGCTTTTCTAGAGATATTTTTTACTTATTTTGGAAAATTGTACTAATTTAACATGTTGCCAACTGTATAAACAACGGAAACAATAATGTTTGCTTCAAATTAAAAATTTATTTACACGTGACTATTATAAACAGAAAATATACTTTCAAATTAAAATTAAATAATTGCGTACAAAAAGCAAGAACCTATTAAAAATTACGTCATAAAAAGTATACACGTGAATTTTAAAAGAGAAAGGATATTGTAAAATAATAAATTCATTAACATGCGTTAGAAGTCTTAAATAGGAGAAATTACGTCATATTTACGTCACATTACAGTTATTACATAAAATGAACACAAAATATTGCAAAACAGTTTAAATTTAGAAATTGCGCTAGACATTTATTTGATATTATGAGAGTATCTTTTCAATTATTTTTGTTAGGAAAGCACAAATAATATTTCATTTCTAACAAAAGTATTTTCAAGTGAATATTTAAAAGAGAAAGAATAGCTTTGTCAAAATTACGCCAGATTAAAAACGATTAATTTAAAATGTCTCATTTAAAAGAACTTTCTTTTCGCTTTGTTAAAAAATACCAGGAGACAAGTTTGGTTACTTAATTTCTTTTATATTAGCTTATTTTGAAATGTTGCTACACGTGTCTACGTCACCAAGTTATTTTTATTTCGACGTTTTATTTGTATTTTTATTAATGTTGTATTAATTTATTTGTTCTTTCGTTATTTAAAATAAAAATTATGTTAATTTGTATAATTTGGCGAGTGGTTTGGCGATTTATATAATTTGGCGAAATTGGTCAACGAGATAATCAAGTAGTACCGCAGCGGATTTGGCGTTAAAATTCCCCAATCAAAGAGAAGTGAATAGAAATCCGTTTATAGGGAGATCGCCACTGTTTTTTAAATTATAATTCAATCTTTCGAAATCTTTTTAAAGCCAATCAAATTAGCGTGCATTTAGAGTCTGCGGTGTCTGGACGGGGGTTGGTGAGCGTAGCTCGTAAGGGGCCGAGCCCCCTAGTATTATTAAAAAATATACACGTATAACTTGTTATTTCATTGTTTTACGTAGTTTTACAAACTTGTTAGTTTTTATGATTTGTCGTTTGTTTATTGACGTTAAGCAACTTATATTGGTAATGTTTGTGTTAACAGCCAAAACAATGCATGTTAAACGTTTTTAAAATGCTGATAATGTGTGAATATTCCCAATTTTCGGGAATTTTCAATTTCACAAATCCTCGTAAAAAGAACTTTGTTTTTCGTTAATAAACTCAGTTCTCTGAGAGCTTTACAACGCTAGTTGCATGGTGTGAAAAGTAACTTAAGCGATTTCTTAGAAACTGTATTTTTACTTTCATTTAAGATAATTCTACTTTATTATAATGCCCCGTTCAGACCGAATGTTTAACCGCCGAACTCACTGAGCGAGTTCCTCTAATACTTATATACAGCCAATACCACTAACTTTGATTGCTGTGGAGGCTCGCTTTAACTGATTGGTTATTGAGGTTGGTTTTAACTTATGCGCATGCTCACACTTTACATTTCTACGGATCTCAGACACGGTCAGTTTTGGGGTGTGAACAAGTGCTCTAATACTCTGTTCAGATCGGATACATAAGTTATCTTAGGCGCCATTTTTGAGGGGGTACCCTCCCGAAATTGAATGCTTGTTAACATCGTAAGACTCATCTAAGATAACTTAATGAACGTCACTGTGTCTGAAATCTGAACAAATGTAAAGTGTGCGCATGTGCATAAAGTAAAACCGGCCATAACAACCAATCAGTTAAAGCGAAGCTTTATAGCCAATCAGAATCAGAGTGAGTGGCAGTGGCTCTATCTAGACGAAAAATGTTGAAACTCACTGAGAGAGCTTGTGGAGAGTTCAGTTTTCTCACAGAGTTCGGCGGTTTAAGATATCTTAAGAATCCAATCTGAACAGGGTATAATCCCGAGTACTTCCTCCAAAATGGTGGTGTAAAATATCTTAAATATCCGATCTGAACGGGGTATTAGACAATTCCATCAACAACATGTTTTGTGAAATTGTCCTTTAGCACCCTGAGGTGACTGATGACATGGCTGAGGATCACAATGAGTCAAGATGAGAAACTCTTAAGTTTATGCTTTTTAAGAGTTCACGGTGACAGACAAGAGATCTGAATTTCGAAAAATTAGCTATAGCCAGATTTTCTAAAAACAAGTAATAAATTCTGCAGTTTGCTTAAAAAAAAAAACAGATACCATGGTGTCCAATATTGTTAATGAAACTTCAATTGAATAGTTCCGCTGTAACTCCTTTGTTGACAAAAAAAGGGGGGGGGGGCTAGAAATTTTAATTAATTTGAAATGTAATTTTCAACATATCATCATCACATACGCAGCATTAAGTTTCAAGTTGTCTTATAATATCGGTTAAATAATTTTTTCTTAGATTATGAAGTAGGGAAATATATAAAACTTGAGATATAAATCTTTTCGAGATAAACAGGGATCGACTGTATTTTAACGTGCACCTCTAGTAAAATGTTTGGGAGACGTGAAACGCATTATTTGCCCAGCCTTCCCCTACATATATCGCTAGTCTAATAAATAAAGTTACTTTAATTCTGCAAAATTTTGTTGGAAAAGATCCTTATATCAAGTTCAAACTATTTAAAGTAGACTTAATGGACAACATGAGAAAACCAAGTCTGATTCCAGATCATTTACATCAATGACTTAAGGTTACTCATTTGTCAAATCTCAAATTCCTTTCTCTAATGATGTGGGTTTGAAATAGATTCGTATTTTCCACATTTCACACCAGAAAATTAAAATTTTTATTAATTTTTTTTTTCTTGGAGTGTATGTTCTACATAAAGTTATTTCAAGAAGTATGAGATTTTATACAATCAGAACCAAGATATAAGTTTTGTTTCACAATTGTATAACACGATATTGAATAAAATTTTATGAATTTTTATTTACTCATACAATTTAGACGACAACATAAATCCCTTTTATTTGACTGTGATATTGTATATTTTAGATATTGTTTTGAGAAACCATTGATCAATGATGTGAACCTTAGAGCGAGGGAGCTGACGAAAATGTGAAATAAAAGGCAGGTGTCGCTGCTAGTTCATATCCACCACTTGTGAAGTAAAATGAATTGAGAACACTTCAGTGCGTGTTTGTGATTGAACCACCAACATATTGTAATGTTAGCTTCGAAACGAAGCTATGAAGGAGAGATCCTAATAATATCTTAGAGTGCTAATGATGAAGATGTTCAAATAAATATTTTGTTAAGTTTTTAAAAAGCTACTATATTATTTAGAAGTTAATATTACTTGAAATATTCACACCCGCCAAAAATTTGGAACGAAACTAAAGGGTTTCTAAATGGTGCAACCGACCAAAGGAAGTAAGAACATTTAATTATTTTTTGATTGAAATCATTTTATTCACAATAAATAACAAAAAGTAACATATTTCAAATGAAAATCAAATTTCAAATTAATTGCTTAAGGGGCGCAATTAATTTGAAATTTGATTTTCATTTGAAATACTGTATGCAAGGCGAATGTTTCTCTCTGGAAAAATTTTCATGTATTACTATAACAAAAAGTAACTTTGATGATTAATAGAAAAAAGTATATATGCTGTTTTGTTTTGAAGATAATTTCTTATTCTGATTCATTTTATTTTGAAAACGAAAGTGATAATTCGAAATTTATAATGTGATATAAGAAAGAAAAACTGTATAATTTAATGATTGGAAACTTAATTATTTATTCTGATTGATATACAGAATGATTTAAACATGAATGATTTAGTGAAACTCAAGAAAGAAAGGGCTGTTTTGAGAACAGCGGTAATTAACTATATGAATAAACTGGAAAGTGACGATTTAGAAAAATGTGCAGAGAGCTCGCTAGAGGAATAGGTTGGTTATTTAGATCAAATGAGTAAAGAATTAAAAATCTTTGATAATGAAATTAAAAATTCAATTAATGAAGATAAAAAATTCGAGAGTAAAGTTCAGAATGCTATTGAATAAAATAACGACTTGGATTAGCAGAATTAATGCAAGGATAAAAATTATTAAAGAATCTAAAAAAATAACAGTTTCCAGTCCTGATAGCACACCGCAAAGGGTTATATCTGTTAATTAAAGCGTTCAAAAAGGATGTTATTTTAACAACCCAGCTTTCAGAATATAATGCGGACGCCAATTATGTATTTATGAACTTAAAATGTACATAAAGAAGTCAATTAACTTCTCAAAACAAAAATAATTTATTTACCGGTAAAGCTTTTTACCTTCTTCCATAAAAATATTCAAACAACAATAAACAATACAATTTCTGATTCACGTTACATCATATATAAAAGGTATCACGAGAATAAAGATGAGAGGACAATAACAAATAAATAAACATGGACAATAGATTTAACATCCTCCCACCTTTTGATTATATATTATAATCAAAACTTCACATTAAATAAATACAACAATTACATAAACATCATAAATCGAGTCTTTCTGGAACCTTTATCATTCTACCAGATCTCGTCTTTTTAATTTGCGATTCGTCTTTTGCAGGCTCAACCTGATTTTCCTTCAAAGTTGGTTTAGGAAAATTGTTTTCAGTAAAATCCACTGATGACACTTCCAGAGGGTAAATTCTTTGAATAGGCCGAATCATCTGCGAATGAGACGTTTGTAACTTCAAAAGACGAACTTTTCCGTCTTTGCCCCGAATGAGCTCTGTAACCCGTCCTAAGGGCCAATTGATTCTTTTCTTGTTATCTGCTCCCACCAAGACTATATCTCCTACAGCAATTGAACGTTGCAATCTTCTCCCATTTGGTCGTTGGATAAGGAGACCCAAATATTCTAATCTAAATCGATTTCTGAGCTCTTTTTGCAGTTCTTGCCTATATTTAAGTCTTCTAGTGAGAGAACCTTCCTCAACCGCATCAACGTCTGGTAAACCACATTCATGAATATCTTTCAGAAACATGTCCGGTGATATGGGTTTGATGGACTCTTTCTCAGACATGTAAGTTAGTGGTCGCGAATTTATAATACTTTCGCAGTCAGCTAATACAGTTATCATCTCTTCATAGTTCAAACAGGCTTTTCCTAAGACTCTTTTTAATAGATCTTTCATCAATCTGATGAGCCTCTCCCACCATCCGCCCCACCAAGCAGCAGTCGGAGGGTTGAATTTCCATTTGAAAGAATTTATTGCTCCATACTTCTGTATGCGATTCCAGTTCAATCTTTTTAAGAAATTGGATGCACCAACAAAATTGGAACCGTTGTCGCAATATATAATAGAACATCTTCCTCTACGAGATACAAATCTTCGCAAAGCCATTAAAAATGACTCTGTAGAAGCTGAAGTCACAAGCTCCAAATGCACAGCTCTGTAGATGGCACATGTAAATAAGATAACCCAACTCTTCTGTTTATTTTTAAGAAACAAAGGGCCAGCCAGATCAATGCCGATAATTTGAAATACAGCTGCATCTTTCACTCGATTTTCTGCCAGAGAAACTGGAGAAGATTCTAAATTCTTCGAATTAAATCTTTTACAAATGGTACATTTTGATAGAACAGAGCTCACAGTTCTTCTTCCATTCAAAATCCAGTATTTTTCTCTAAGCAAATTCAGAAGAATCTGAGGACCTGCATGACAATTTTTGCGGTGGTAATGCAAAATTAATCGTTTGACAACTTCATGATTTGAAGGAACAACCATAGGTGTGAGGAAATTCATATTGTCTTGTCTATACGTAATCTTAGTCTTTACACGTATTATGTCTTGTTCATCCTTAAACGTCTCCAGAGTTTTCAATCTCCCCTCACTTTCATGGGAAAAACATTCCTTTTGTATCATCCAAATTATCTTCGTTTCTGCTCTCTTAAATTCAAGATTCATCAATTCTCCTTTGATCTGTTCCTTTGGATTAGAAGAATTATATCTGAAACGAAGTATCCAACCAACAAGACGTACGATTTTCTCATAACTGGAAAAATACTGGTAGTACCAGCTTTTCTCTGGACTTTCTTCAACATTTACCAGTAATTTTGTAGACTTCAATTTTTCTTTTTCAATTTCTTCTTCGTTTATGTCTTGGCACTTGAAATCCATATATTTATAATATTCTTTAGAATCTTTAAGCCAAGATGGACCCTCCCACCATTTGAGATATACCAGATGTCTTGCTTTACATCCTCTAGATGGCAGATCTGCTGGATTCATTTCACCAGGTATATGTTTCCATAAAACAGGATCAGTCAATTTTTTTATTTCTTGAACTCTGTTTCTAACAAAAACAGACCAGTTTTCTTTCCTGGATATCCATGCAAGCACTGTTGTGGAATCGCTCCAAAAATATCTTTCTATATCTTCCCAGCCCATAGCGTCAGTTACTGATTTAGCCAATCTAGCACCAATCAAAGCAGCTAAAAGTTCCATTCTAGGTATAGTTCCACATTTTAAAGGACCTATGCGGGATTTCGCTGCAAGAAGGAATAACTTTACACGATCTTTAGTTGCTATCCTCAAAAATATAACAGCAGCATACGCATACTGACTTGCATCACAAAATGTGTGAAGAGTACAACCTTTTAAATTATCTGGGGTGAACTGAATATATCTAGGAATCTGAATTTCTTGTAAACAATTTAATTCATGAAACCATTCAATAAATTCATTTTTTATATCACTAGTAACTTCTTCATCCCACGTGATTCCTTCTTTCCATGTTTTCTGTAACATCATCTTGGGACATATCATAACTGGAGCAGTAAAACCAATTGGATCAAAAACTTTATGTGCAACTGATAGCATGATTCTTTTTGTTATTTTTTCTATATTTATATCTTCCGTCCAGCTTACGTTAACTTTTAAAACGTCTAGAAGTCTGTTCCATTGTAATCCCAGTACAGCAGTTTCTTCGCTATTTTCGATATTGTTTCTTTCTTCTGTCTGTTCCCATCCTCTCAACTCAAATCCACCTTTATCCATAAGAGATTTAGAATCAGTTATAAACCTTTCCAATTCTTCTTGTGTGTGGACACTAGCAACGACATTGTCAGCATAAAAGCTTCTCAGCAATTGCTGTTTAAGATTGGGGTCGTATTCTTCATCGTTTTTAATGTGATATTCTATGACGGAACCGAGAAGAAAAGTAGAGCTTTTGACTCCAAACACCACTCTAGTATGTCGAAACATTCTAATATTTCTTTCTTCTGGATTACTCCACCACAAGAAACGCAAATAGTCCCGATCTTCTTTACGAATAGCTATTTGTAAAAATGCTTTCTTGATATCAGCTACAACACCAAATTTATTTTTTCTAAATCGTAAGAGAATGTCAGGAATTAATTCAATAAGGTTTGGCCCACAATGCAAACATTGATTCAAAGATGGATGGTTCTGCATTCTAGCTGATGCGTCAAACACTGGACGAATGGGAGTTGTACTGCTCTCTTTTATTACTGGTCGATGAGGTAAATAATTTCCATAAAGGTTCATTTCAGCCTGTGGAATTTCCTCTATAATTTGATCATCAAGCCACCCTAAAAGTACTTTTTCATACCTTTGATAAATGTTATCGGAAAGCAACTTGTTTGTAACGTTACTCAATCTTTTCTTGGCTAAACTCAAATTATCAGGTAAAGGTGGTGTATCTTCTGACCATGGCAAAGAAACTTCATAACGATTATCTTCATTCATTTTTACTGTTTGTAAAAAATGCTCTTTAACCTGACGATCAATCTCCATTTTAGATTGTTTTTCAATCGGATCATTTATTCCAAGCAAATCCAATTTCCATAAATCAGCAATCTCTGCTTCCTTTACAAACATAGACGTAACTGACAAAGCTAAATTTTCTTTAGACGCATTATCTTGAGGCACTTTTCCCATTAAGGTCCAACGTAAAAATGTTTCCAGTGCTACTAACCCCGACGAGAGTATTTCTCTACGACCTGTCAGTAATTTTCCCATTACATCAGCTCCAATCAATATTTGAATAGATTCTGGAGTTTCACCAACATCCGTCAAAGTGATGCCTTTTTCCGATAATTCTTTAAACCAGGATCCTTTTCCTACTGGCATAACATTTTCACATATAATGTTTTGATCCAAAACCTCAAAATTACATTTAAAATTTTCTTTCAAATCGCTTAATCTTACCTTGTAGTAATGATGATTATAATCCTTTGTTATGACTCCGCCAAAAAGGGAATGAGAAACTTTTTCTTCTCGAAGAGGTAAATACTTCATTTCTTCGGCTAAATGTTTTAAAATATACGATCTCTGAGAACCTGAGTCCAAAATTAGTCTAACATCTTTCTTTTTGTTTTCGGAAAATATTTTTGCCTTTATCGTCTGAAGGAACACTTTAGGATTTCTATTGAAATTGGCCATATTTACTTCTTTTCCAGGCGACTTTTCTGTGTCTTCCTCTTTCTTTTCATTCAGCTTATTCTTATCGAGCGTTTGACACATCACAGACGCATGTCTTTTATCACAAAAGAAACACTTCAAGATAGCACTACATTGCTTCGTTGTGTGACCTGTTGCCAAACATAAAAAACAACATCTTTTGTCCTTCAATATATTCTGCTTTTCATTAAAACTCATCTTCCGTGCCGAAAAGCATTCTGAACTCAGATGTCTTCCTTTGCAAAAAACGCAATTTTTCCTTAAATCTGGTCTTGAAGAAGTTGTTAATAAAGTAGCAGCAGTTGGTAAATATTTAGTACCATCGTTGTGACTTTTGTTTTTTCTAAAGATCGCGTCATCTTTTCTCGCTAAACCAAAACCTGTCACTGCCAAATTAATTCTTTCATCTCCTTCAACTTCAGATTTGAGAAACGCCATTAAATTATCTAGGCGCTCTTTTGCATCAGAACTAACCGAATTCGTATGTGTTCGATTCCACGCTTCCAAAAATTCAGCAATAAAACAAGATTCTACCATTGGATATAATATTGAAGCACATTTATCCGTTGTGACACCTAACGTCTCAAGAGCTCGTAAATACAACTCAAGTTTATCATACAATGATGTAATAGAAATTTTTCCTTTTGATTGCACAGATATAATTAATTTTAATAATTCTTGCACATACACTTCAACCAAAAGATCTTCCCTACCGAAACGAGCCTTAAGACTCTCTATAGCTTTGGCATAGTTAGCGCCAGTTGGCGGAAAACTATCAACAACTTCTCGTGCTCTAGATCCAGTGATAGTTGCTTGGATCAAATACTGGAATTTATTTTCTGGCGCAATATCTTGATCATTGTGAATCTGTTCAAACTGGCTCCAAAATGGCAACCATTCCTTTAAATCACCTTCAAATTGGCGAAATTCCAACTTGGGCAACGTAAATTTCTTTTTAGAATTATTAGTTTCGTAATCATTTGAAATGTACTCACATTGCATTTGTCCCTGTGACTGAATCTGCTAATTCTAATTGATGATTTAATTCTAACTTTTTTAACTCTACTTCTTGATCTAACTTTTCCTTTAATTCTAGCTTTTTAAACTCTTGTTCCGACTTCTCCTTTAATTCTAGCTTTTTTAATTCTTGATCCGACTTCTCCTTTAATTCTAGCTTTTTTAATTCTTGATCCGACTTCTCCTTTAATTCTAGCTTTTTTAATTCTTGATCCGACTTCTCCTTTAATTCTAGCTTTTTTAATTCTTGATCCGACTTCTCCTTTTCTAACTTCTTAGCCTCGTTTTCTTTTTCCTTTCTCTCAGCAACAGCATTGGATAAAATTTCTTGTACAAAAGCGGGATCCTATTTATATTCATTACTATTCAAAATAATTTCCTTTAGTGTCCCAATCGTATAATCTTGCGGGATTGTTTCCCCAAGCTCTTCTACCACGAACTTTAAGTCGACCTTTTTAAAATTTTTAACAGCTTGAAACATTTTGCTTCAAATAAATATTGTAAAATGTCCTGTCGCGGACGCCACAATGTTAATTAAAGCGTTCAAAAAGGATGTTATTTTAACAACCCAGCTTTCAGAATATAATGCGGACGCCAATTATGTATTTAAAATGTACAAAAAGAAGCCAGTTAACCTCTTAAACACAAATAATTTATTCAACGGTAAAGCTTTTTACCTTTTTTCCATAAATATTCAAACATTAAAAAATACAATTTCTAATTCACGTTACATCATGTATAAAAGGTATCACGAGAATAAAGATGAGAGGACAATAACAAATAAATAAACATGGACAATAGATTTAACAATATCTAATAATCCTAGTAAAACATCTGCAAATGCAGGAAATAATAGTTTAAACTTTAATAATGTAACAGTGACATTGCCTAAAATCGCGATTGCAAAATATTATGGTGATCCATGTTTGTGGATGGAGTTTTGGAATCAGTTTCTAAGCTCTATTGATTAAACAAGCCTTTTTTTAAAATAGATAAATTTTCATATTCAAAAACTCTTTTAGGAAAGGTAGCGTTCAGTGTTGTAAACGGATTTGTTTTGTCGGAGGAAAATTATGAAAAAGCAATAAAATTACTAAAACAAAGATTTGGTAAACAGGAATTAGTTGTTAACGGGCACATGTCAAAATTATTAAAACTTAATCCCGTCAAGGATTCAACTATTAATATATTTGAGTTAATAAAATTGTATGATATTGTTGAAATTCAAATTGGAAGTTTAGAATCGTTAAATGTAACGACTGAAATGTACGATCATCTTTTGTATCCCATTCCGATTAGATTAATCCCAGATGATCTTGCTCTAAATTTTAATAGAAAACGTTTAGAAAAATCAGATGAAAATGAGTTTAATGTTTTGGAACTATTGAGATATTTAAAAATCGAAATTGAGTGTCGAGAATCTTCTCTTATGCTAAATCATTTTAAAGATACTAAATGAAAGAATGCATGTCCCCCCGATAAGCAAGGTAGTAAAAATTATTTTAAGGGTTCGAATTCTGCTAGCGCTCTTAATGCACAAATTCTATCATGCATATTTTGTTCTGCTTCCCATGATTCATTCAAATCTAGCTTGCCCCCGCAAGATAAGTTTTAAGATATTGAAAAATTCTAAGCGCTGTTTTAAATGCTTTAAGCTTTTTCACAACAGCAAAAAGTGTAGAAGTAAATTGTGTTGCTTTAAATGTAAAAGTATCACCATGTTTCTATTTGTACAAACGACAGCAGAGGTTTAAATACCGCTCGAGATGATAAAATAAGCAATACGTGGCAAAATTCTGATCTTCTAATTATGGATTTGAGGCAACAGTAAATGAAAACAATTACAATTCTAGTTCCGAAATTGTTAGTTCTGTTTCGTATTGTAATAATAATAATGTGACGTATTGTAAAAATGTATATTTACAGATAAGGCTCCTATAACTCGGGCTGACTCACGCCGACATTTAATTGCCGGTAGAAGAAGAACGATTGGCCACGTTGCGTGTGCAACAATCGCTCCTTGGTCGAAGTGGGAAACAAAATGCTTGACGATTCAGCCTGTGTTATAAGAGCCCTATTTACAGACGTGTAAAGTAGTAGCGAGTTCTGATTTCAATTCAAAATTAACTAGAATACTTTTAGATAATGGGAGTCAGCGGTCATTTGTTAGTGAAGCTTTAGTGCACGTTTTGAGTTTAAAGCCAGTAGGTCAGGAGATTTTGTCAGTGTATTCCTTCGGAATGCAAAGTACGGTAGGAAAGTTATATCCAATGCTAGAGGTCGAAATTAAAAGCGTAGATCAATCTTTCAAAGCGAATGTCCAAGCGCATGTTGTTCCTCAGATATCTGTTGCCGAGATGTACGAACCGTCTGCACAAATTAAAGAATTTATGAGGGATAATAAAATGGAAATGGCTCACGTTTGTGAAGTAAAGATTTGATGAATGTTGAAATACTAATTGGACCAGACTTGTTTTGGGAGTTTATTTTAAACGAACGAATATCCATTAATAATCACACAGGAGCTATAAAAACGGTTTTTGGATGGGTAATTACGGGACAGGAATTGAGAAAAGGAAGTAGTTCTAAAATGCAGTTGAATTAAATGATTTAAGAATATTTTGGGAAATTGATTCTATCGGTATTTCGGACGAGAGTGACGAATTATCCCAAAAGGATAAATTATTAATGGAAGATTTTGAGAGGAAATTACAATAAAAAAATAATACGTACACAAATAATCTTATTTGGGATTCAGGTTCACGTGAAATTAATAATTTTTGCATTGCTAAAAAGCGGTTCGATAATTTGAAAGAAAAATTGAGTAAAAATAAAGCAGTAAGCGATGAGTATAAGCAGGTTATCGATGAGCAGTTTCGTGAGGGAATTGTAGAAGAATTTACAAATGATGATTTATTGTATGGATACTATATGCCTCATAAGACTGTTTTAAGGCCTGATAAAGAAACTACGCGCGTGGGGTTAGTTTTTGATGTGTCATCAACGGAAAACCATTCGAAATCTTTAAATGCTCTTTTAGTATCAAGCCCAAATTTAAATCCTAATTTATTAGATATGATACTTAAATTTCGAACATATGAAGTTGCTTTTTCTTCCAATATTGAGAAAGCGTACTTAATGATAGAACTATCAAAGGAAGATGGAAAATGCTTAAAATTTCTTTGGTTTAATAATGGTGACGCTAACTCTTTTAGGGTACTGAATATGAGACGTTTATCTTTTGGAATTAGGGGTAGCGCCTTTGTCTTAGCGGCCACAATTAAGGCGCATATTAAAAAATGTAAAGAATTTTATCCTGAGGTTTTCGAAATGTTAAATAACTCTATGTACATTGATGATCTTTATTCTGGGGCAGATACAGCTGAAAATACTTATAACCTTTCATCCAGTGCTAACACTATACTTAATGACGCTAGCATGAACTTGCGTAAATTTAATTCAAATTCAAAAGAGTTAAGAGAATTGTGGCAACAAAAAGGTATGTCAGATAACCCATCTGAGCGGTCTGTGTTATTGGGACTGGAATGGGACACTAATAAAGACATTATAAAAATTGATTCATTGGAATTACAGAATGCTACAAGTAACACTAGTTTGGTCACTAAAAGATCAGTCCTGCGTGCTGCAGCAAAAATCTATGATCCCGCCGGATATATAGCTCCATTTATAATCAGAATTAAGTTATTAATGCAGAAAATATGGCTAAAAGGGCTAGGATGGGTCGAAGAACTTCCCGAAGATCTAGATATCGAATTTAAAAACTGGTTAGTAGAAGTTCAAGAACTAAAAAACATATCAGTAGACAGGAGATATTTTCTGAGAGATGAAAATCCAACAGAAATAACTGCACATATATTTTGCGATGCTAGTGACAAAGCATATGGAGCTGTCGTGTACTTTAGATACATAAACAAAAACGGAAAGGTGAAAAGTTCTCTTATAATGTCAAAATCACGTGTTGCTCCTCTTAAGAGTCCAACACTGCCTCGTCTAGAGTTGATGGGAGCAGTTATAGCAGTGAGAATCTATAAATATTTGAATTAAATATTCAATGACTATTGCACTAATAAATTTTTTTGGACCGATTCACAAATCGTTTTGAGCTGGATCAAGAGTTCAGCTAAAGAGTGGAAACCATTGTTTGTAACCGAGTGACAGAAATCCAAAACATATCGGATCCCAAAAATTGGAACCATTGCTCAGGTAAAGAAAAGCCAGCAGACTTGTTGACGAGAGGATTGCAATTGAGGTCATTAAAGGAAAATTCATTATGGTGGTTAGGACCGCCTTGGTTAACCACTTCCACAGACTGGCCTGTACAATCGAAAAAAATTTCAGATAATGACAACATGTTAGAACGTCGGAAAAATATTCTGGTTAATGAATGCACTATTGAAAACAATGAGATAGTAAAAATTTTCGAAAACTTTAGTAGTATGCTAAAGCTACTTCGAACAATTGCATGGGTTAAACTCTTTATAAGGAAAATTAGTAAATTACCTGTAAACGATGATTCCTTATCTGCCGATGAAATTCAAGAAGCGGAAATATTCTGCATTAAGTCAGTCCAGAAACAGTTTTATAAACCAGAAATTGACTTATTTAAAACGACGAGTGAGCTTCCAAGACAGTCTAGCTTACTATCATTGGCACCGTTTCTTGATGAAAATGATTTATTAAGAATAAAGGGAAGACTGGACGAGAGTAAATATACTTATGGAGAAAAGCACCCAATCCTCCTCTCAAAGGACTCTCAATTTACAGAACGGCTAATATTACTTGAGCACAACAAAATGCTTTATAGTGAGGTTGCTGCTCCACTATGTAAATTGCGTAAAAATTATTGGATTCCCAAGGGGAGGCAAGCAGTTAAAAAGGCCATCAATAAATGCCTCGTATGTCGAAAATATGCAGTGGAGCCAGCAAAACAAATGACGGCGCAATTTCCTAGAGATCGAATCGCAGAATCACCGGTATTTTCCGTCTCTGGTGTAGACTTCACTGGACTTGCTTATATAAAAAATGAAGATACCACCAATAAGGCTTACATAGCTCTATTCACGTGTGCTGTGACTCGCGCTGTCCACCTTCAACTAGCTTCAGACTTATCAACTAAAAAGTTCATATTGACACTTAGACGTTTTCTTAGCCGAAGAAGAAACTGTCGTATATTTTACTCCGACAATGCCAAAACCTTTAAATGTGCAAATAAAGAAATTCAATATATCTTTGACATACTTAAGCACCAAGATTTTCAAAATTTTATCTTTACAGAAGGAATAACATGGAAATTGATCGTTGAACTTGCTCATGGTGGGGAGGTTTCTATGAGAGGCTGATGAAAAGTATTAAAGACCCCCTAAGAAAAATCTTAGACAAAGATTTGCTTACTTTTGAAGAACTTATGATTGTGCCTCTGATATACATCTATGATGAAGCATCTGAACCTGAACCACTTACACATGCCCATTTCCTGCTTGTTGGACACAATGTAGAATACCCCTTTAACTTTAACGAACTGTTTAACACCTCCATAACTAGGACTAGCTTAATTAAAAGAAAAGCATATCAAACAAAACTTCCAAGTCAGATTTGGGAGAAATGAAAGACTGAATATTTACTAGCAACTAAAAGCTTGTATTCTTTCGGAACTCCTAGTGCTCAAAAAGACTTAAAAGTCAATGACATTGTTTTAATTGAAGGTGTAAGTAAATGAAAGTTCCTGTGGAACTTAGGACGAATTATCGAGGTCAATAGAGGTCGTAATGGACTAGTCAGGTTTTGTGTCGTCAAGACCAAAAAGGGAAATTTAAGATGACCTGTTGAACTTGTATATTCTTTTGAATTGTTGATTAACGAAATAATTTTGTAAATAAATATTCTGTAAATATAACAATATTTAATTTTAGCATTATGTTTATGTAATTATATGTAAATAATATTAATAATTTCTTCTTTTACTGTACTTATAACTGTAATATATTTAGCTACACTGTAAATACTGATATTATTTAATATTGCATTTATTATGTTATTTTATGAAAGTTTCTTGCACAAATCCTGGCCTGAAGTGAGAACACTTCAGTGTGTGTTTATGATTGAATCACCAATGTAGAGTGTTACATATTGTAATGTGAGCTTCGAAACGAAGCTATGAAGGAGAGATCCTAATAATATCTTAGAGTGCTAATGATGAAGATGTTCGAATAAATATCTTGTTAAGTTTTAAGAAGCTACTATATTATTTAGAAGTTAATATAACTTGAAATATTCGCACCCGGCAAAAATTTGGAACGAAGCCAAATAGTCCAAGAGCCGACAGCACAAAAACCTATGTTATCGTGCACAAGAAAAAAAAACTTTATTTTATGGAATAGTAGAAGTAGGAGAATCTAATGATCCATGTCTACCGGAAGTGAAGTGGTGCATAAGCCAAAAATTAATACCACCAGTGGTTGACTCTTAGGTTTATCATTGTGTTTGTCCTACAAACAAAGGTATGAAAACATGGAGGATAGTTGTAGGACAAACACAATGATAAACCTACGAGTTAACCACTAGTGGTATTAATTTTTGGCTTATGCACCACTTCACTTCCGGCAGACATGATCATTAGATTCCCCTACTTCTACTATTCCATAAAATAAAGATTTTTCTCTTGTACTTGATGACATAGGTTTATGTGCTTTCGGCTCTTGGACTAAAAGGATTTCTAGAGGAGCTCTTCTGGGAATAAAAATTTTAAGAATCTAGACTAGTTAGCAAAAAAATTTACCACAAATGTTAAACCAATGGAGACGTTCTTTGCAAATTTTTCGTTTGCATTTCAAGATTTTTAATTTTTTTTTAAGCCCTAATACGCTATTTCTTTCAGGCAACAATTAAAGTATCGTCCCTAAAAAATGACGTTATGTTACATAAGGCAGCCGTAAAACAAAGCAGATGTATCATTGTGCGGTTAAATATTGATAATTTCTACTGCAATTTTTTGAACTTCTAAGCATCGCACATTTTCAATTTTTACACCTTCGTGTGGGGCAAAAAATACTTTTAACTGCAATTTATTTGAAAACTGCATCCGAATTTATTTTTGAGGTATTAATTTTTTTGTAGTTTTTAATGCCATTTCTGTAATTGTGGTAACTGAAGTACTCCATTTCTGTAGAAAGTAAAGGGAAAATAGTTGGAAAATAACAGATTATTATATCTTTGATGCCATTTTCTCATAACAACTGAAAAAAAATGTAATTAAAATCCGTGCTATTTTGACAAAAACATATAAATGAATAATTTCTGATAAAACATGTACCTACTATAAACTACACTAGTGATGGGCGATTCTCGAAAATTTACCAATCGAAAAAAATCGTCATCGTAAAAAACAAAATCGATACAGTCATCGATTACTTTCGAGAATCTACAATCGAAATGTTCTACAATCGATTATTAAAATCATTGTTTTTACACATATGGTAACCGAAAACAGATGGAATTAAAAAACAACAAACCGAAAGGAGGCTATAATGGAGCCACAAGAGTGGAAAAGTCATGTGACGGCGAACCCTGATTGAAAAAAGTTGAAAAAACGCGAGTAGATATGAAGCGGTAAGGGGAGTTTAAGTATCAAATATTAGAATTTTTCGACAATTAGCACCAAAATGACCAAAGAAATAAGAATCAAAAGCACCCCCAGTGGCAAAAACACGAACTAAAAGGATGGTAAATAGGATCAATATTTTTTATTGATTTTCCTACGTCATTTGAGATTAGATCTATAATTTCCCCATTATTAGAAAACCTTCTACTGGAATAAGTTAAACGAACACCTGCTGGGAGCAAAGTGTGTGTGTGTGTGTGTGAGGGGGGGGGGGGTAAAGTGCATAATATGAATAAGTGGTCACCGGACTTTCCAACGATATATCACATGGGGGGGGGTGTCAGCTAAATTTAGAAAAGTGCCCTGCGCGGGGGCAAAGTGGGTGGAGGGGCGCGGGAGATATGTAAAAGGAAATAGTAGTCACAGAGCTTTCCAATGATATATCAAATGAGGGGTGTCGGCAAAAGCTTGAAAAGTGCCCCCCCCACCCAGGAATCCAACTATCGTTCCCCCGGAATAAAACCTGCCCATCCCTCTCTTTGAAAATTTTATATATTATATAAATTATTTATCGGAAGACTCCGTAAAAAAATCCGATCTAAAATGATAAAAACGCTACGATTTCCAAAAAGTTCGAAAAGCGCCTCCCCCGGGGCGCCAAACTAGGGAGGGGAGAAGAAAGGCTCATAATATGAAAGAGTGGTCCGAAAACTTTCCGATGATACATCACATGACGGGTCCAAAAAAAGTTTGAAATTTATCGTCTTCACGTGAGTTCACTCTTTCTTCTCAGAATACACCCGAAAATCACGCAGCTCCCACTTTTAAATTTTTATATTTAATAAATAATATTTACTGCAGGGCTCCATAAAAAAACTACATCTAAAATTATATTTATTGTAGAAATCGCTACAATTAAAAAGATTTACCCCCTGGCCACTCTCTCTCCCGCCCTCTCCTGGAATTCAACTCCGGGAGGAGAAATGTTCATAATGTGAAAGAGTGGTCAAAGGACTTTCCAGTGATATGTCACAGGAGAGGTTCGGTAAAGCTTGAAAATTGATCCCCCCCTTCCCTCGGTCCACTCTCGCGCCCCCTGGAATTCACTCACCTTCCTCTTTGAAACTTTTATATTTAATAAATAATATTTTTCTGAGGGCTCCAGGTATGGGGCAGCTTGGCAGAGCTAAAATAAGAGAAACATTGAAAATTCGGGGCTAAATGACACTAAATTCAACAGTAAACATTGAAACTAGGACTATGCAGAACTGAATACATAAACCGCTATGCCTCCTAACCCATATCGGCTCATAACAAAACCAGACATGCGGTAAGTTAGACTCTGAAAGCTTCATTTCTCTCTATCTCGCATTTCGGCAAATCTCATCTTGATGATTTTTCTGGCAGCTCGACACTTCTTGATGATTTCTCTTGTGCTTTTCAACATTTCATATGTTGGCCGAGAATGAGAAATCACTTTTCTTCGCTTCCCGATATGTTGTTCTCGATAAGTATCTTTTCACACGTTGGCCGAGAACGAGAAATCAATTTCTCGTCCTCGGCAGAGAAGAGATATGAGAAGATTTATGTGAAGATTATGTGAGAAGAGATATTACCAAGGGACGAGATAGCGAAAGAGGCATGACAATGAGCTATGAAATGAAGCCCTAATTTTCAAAGTTTCTCTTATTTTAGACCTACCAAGCTGCCACATACCTGGAGCCCTCCGATAAATATTATTTATTAAACATAAAAATTTCAAAGAGGAAGGTAGGTCGGGTGAATTCGGGGGGCGTGAGAGTGGACCCATGCGGGGTGCAATTTTAAACTTTTTACCGAACCCTTCCTGTGGCATATAATCGAAAAGTCCTTTGACCACTCTTTCATATTATGAACCTTTCTTCCCCCTGAAGTTGAATTTCGGGGTTGGGGAGGGGGCGAACAAATTTTTAAAACCGTAGCAATTTCAATAATAAATATAATTTTAGCTGTGGATTTTTTTTATGGAGTTTCCGGTAAATGTTATTTATTAAACATAAAATTTTAAAGTGGGGTCTGCGTGAATTCCGGGCGAAAGAGTGGACCCATGGGGGTTTGGTGGTGGGGGGGGGGAGCAATTTTCAAACTTTTTTTGAATCCGTCATGTGATATATCATCGGAAAGCTCTCAGATAACTCTTTCATATTAAGAGACTTTCTTCCCTCCCTCCCTAATTTGCTCCCACTGTGTGTGTGTGTGTGGGGGGGGGGGGGGTGCAATTTTCAAACTTTTTTGCGTTTTCATCATTTTAGATTGGATTTTTTTTTACGAAGCTCTCCGATAAATATTATTTATAACTAGCAGAACTACCCGGCTTCGCCCGTGTCAATTATGAGGAGCCTTCCAGGTAAAATAAATTAAAACGAAATAATACGGCAATCACAATAACTGAAATTTGTGCATTCCCATCCACAAATCGTTATAAAGACAATAAAAAAACATGGCGTTATTGTCTCGCAACCATAGTAAAATCCCTGATCTTTAATAACAGAATGTACGTTTTCTTTGGCGGGTGTAAGAGAAAAATATGTGATTTTCCTGATAATACGAAAAAAAAAAAAAATTCCTCCAAATCGCGCAGCACTTAGTGAAATTCTCGTTTGTATGGTATTATCTACATTATAAAGTAAAAACATTATGTCAGTGCCCATAAATTGTGCCCCATAAATTGTAACCCATAAAATGTGCCTTTACTGCAATTTTTCTAACTTTTAAACATCACGCAATTTCATTTTTTACAATGTCGAATAGAAAAAAGTTCTTCCAAATGAAATTTGTGTGAAAATTGTACCTCAGTTTTCTGATTTTAATGGATTTTAAAGTAATTTTTAAGCATGGATATTTTTAAAGTTGAGTGCAACCCGATTACGAAAGATGAACCTGTTTACACTTAATGCAATAGTATAAAGAAAAGACGTGTCTATGAGTAACGCTGGTATCATATTTTCGGTGGCAACAACCTAACAAAACAATAAATTTCCCTTTTACTGCAGTTTAACGTCTAAACATTGTACATTCGATTGTTCCAACGTATTATAGAAAACAAAAGTACTTTCAGTAATATTTGTTTGTAATGTTTATCTCAATTTACAAATTTTTTATGGGTTTTAAAATAATTTTTAAGCATGCATATTTTATAAATATGCTTGCAACCCAAATACAAAAGATTAACTCAATTGTTCAAAAACATTGTAAATAATTCAGAATTTGTTTGCTTTCGCGTAATATTCAATAACTAAATTGGCAAACGAAATTAAAACACTAAAAATAAAATAAAATAAAACACGAATTTAACAGATATCAAATCAAACTACTCAAAATAACCTGATAAGTATATAAAATTCAAATGGGAATTTCGTTCCGGGTGCATATAACTTGAATTCTTCAGAACGGATTTCCATGCGACTTGGACTATAAGTTTTTTAGGGAAGATTTTAGTGCGTAACATATTGTTTTCCGTTGCTTAGTCATAGAATCATAGGGGAAAGTTATATAATCATGTGAACCCAATTATGAAGGATTAGTCTTATTAGCTGAATGAAAAATGCAGAACTATTTTTATCTCTAAGTATATTGACGGGTTTATCTTCGGTAATGGGGCTGTGCGCTAGGGTATTCTTATTTTAATGAGTGTGCCTGACACCTATTATGGCATGAACCTTTGTTTAAAACAATATAGAATGACTTATGTTTTAAGCGACTATCTGTCATGCAACTTGATTACAAAACACTAACCTGCAAATGCTTAAGGTGCTTCTCCAGTTCCCTGCTCAACAACGCGAAACTTTCTGACACATTTTCTGACTCGTTAAACGTAAAGGCTTAAAATTTGTAGGCCTGACTATTAAAGCGATTTGGAATTGAAATGAGTTTTTCCTTTTTTCATAAATAAATTACTTATCGAGTTATGAGCAATTGTGATTGCGTGACGGCCGGTTTTTATCCTTTGTTGCACTGTTGCGTCCGAAATTCAGTTCAAAACAGATCTTATACCTTTACCAACAAATGGAAACTATCTTTCGATTACATAGTTTCTAAATAAGAACTCCTGTCAATTTCATGCGTTTCCGAACAAAAATTAATTAAATAATATGTCAGAAAATAGCTCCTTTGGATTTGAGAACAGCCTGAACTTTATGAACGGCCTTAACTTGAAGTTTATGAAAAAACTCACATTTTTAGTTTTAATTTTGGAACTCGCGAAATTTAAATTCAGAAAAAGGATATTCTTTTGACACATTGTGGTAATTTTTTTAACTTTTAAAATTAAAATACATGTTTTCTTTGGCGCGCGTAACAGAAGTATACAATATCTTCACAATACGGGGAAAATGCAAAAAAATACGTCCAAATGAAGTAGTAGTTACTAAAATTTTATTTGGAAAATTTGAAATTTTATTGAAATTAAATCTACAATGATTAGATGAAATGATGTCATTTTCCATAAATTTTAAATCAAGACATTGTCACGTGAACAGTTTGTATATTTATACTTTCACGTAACAGTTTTATGTACTTCAACTTTAATGAGTCCAGCTCATAAAGTCACTTTATACAAAAAAGGTAAAGATATACCTATTCCAGATGCATTAAGTCGTGATTGCATTATTGATCTTGTAGAAGATGAAGAGATAGAAACTTTTGAAGTTTTATGCGATGTTCCTCTTCCATTATTGACTTTTTCAGAACTGTTAAATGCGGTTAACGAAGATTCTGAATTGCAAGAGTTAAAACGTTTAATACTTGATGGTTGGCCACCTAGTATTAGCTCAGTTTCTCCACAACTTCGTAAATACTGGAACTTTAGAGAAGAATTGGCAGTTTATGAGAATTTGTTATTCAAATCAGAACGTTTAATAGTTCCATCTGCATTAAAGTCAAAGTATTTGAATTTAATTCACCAAGGTCATCTAGGAATTAATTTGTCTTTGCATCGTGCTCGAGAAATTATCTTTTGGCATGGAATGACCCGTGATATTGAGTTCTTTATACAAAAATGTCCTGTTTGTCAACAAACAGATCGTTCACCGAATACAGAGCCATTACAAATGAAACCTGTTCCTCAATTCCCGTGGCAACGAGTGGCTTCTGATATGTTTGAATTTTCCGGAAATCAATATTGTCTTATTGTTGACAGTTACTCGGGATATTTCGATTTTAAAAAACTAGTGCATCCTTCATCACATTCGGTAATAGAATATTTGAAAGATACGTTCGCAACTCATGGAATACCAGACATTTTGGAATCTGATAACGGTCCACAATACTCATCAGATGCATTTCACAAATTTACTAAAGATTGGAAAATACAGCACATTCCGTCTAGCCCGCGTTATCCTAAATCTAATGGCCTAGCAGAACGCTATGTTCAAATAGCAAAATTGATTTTAAGAAGATGCTCTATAGATCATACAGATGTCAGATTGGCACTTCTAAATTGGAGAAATACACCTCGTGAAAATTTGCCTTCTCCAGCTCAACGTCTCTTTGGAAGACCTACTCGAAGTTTAATACCTATACATCCCTCTTTACGTTTGCCTCGAATGTCATCTACCGTTCCTCTTCAATTAAGTAGAGAAAAGCAACGTGCAGCTTCGACCACTGACTCACGAAATGAATCTCCATTACTGACTAAAGGTCAATCTGTTAAGCTCCAAACTGATCATCGTACTTGGATTCCTGCTACTGTGTCAGATGTTGCTAATACTCCCCGTTCATACTTTGTTACCACTCCTACAGGCAAGATTTTCCGTCGAAACAGCGCACATCTACGTCCAACAAAGGCTGAAATTATACCAGACCGCCAGATTGCTGTTAACCCTTCAGGTTTTGTTCGATCGGAGAATGATAATAGTACATCACTTGACCCTCTCGATGTTTCTCGTCTTTCTGCTCCAGTTTTTACTCCGCCCAAATCTAAAACAGTGGTTACCCGCTCCGGAAGAGTTATACGCCCTCCAGAACGTTTGAACTTATAAAAGAACTCTTATTCTTATTTGTTTTATTGTAAGGGAAGATGTCACGTGAACAGTTTGTATATTTATACTTTCACGTAACAGTTTTATGTACTTCAACTTTAACTTGAGTGTTCCAATAAATTAATGGTTTCGTTATGGTCAGTTTAGTATTTTGTAACTATCTTATTATTTATAACATCTGAGTTAACAGGATGTTACATAGCCATTACAAATGAAACCTGTTCCTCAATTCCCGTGGCAACGAGTGGCTTCTGATATGTTTGAATTTTCCGGAAATCAATATTGTCTTATTGTTGACAGTTACTCGAGATATTTCGATTTTAAAAAACTAGTGCA
This sequence comes from Maratus speciosus, assembly GCA_963932465.1. Lineage (NCBI taxonomy): Eukaryota > Metazoa > Arthropoda > Arachnida > Araneae > Salticidae > Maratus > Maratus speciosus. The sequence goes on from OZ010786.1 coordinate 393,860,005, forward strand.
TCCTTCATCACATTCGGTAATAGAATATTTGAAAGATACGTTCGCAACTCATGGAATACCAGACATTTTGGAATCTGATAACGGTCCACAATACTCATCAGATGCATTTCTTTTAATTGAAAAGTAGCTTGTTCGCTAGCTCTACATATATCAATAGCTTTATTGACCGTTAAGTCTTTTTCAGCCAATAGTAATTCACGTACTTTATCAGAATTAATACCACGAACTAGTTGATCACGTAATAAACTATCTTGCAAATCGCCAAAAGCGCAATCTTTAATTTTTGTACGCAACTTAGTAATATAAGAATCAAAAGTTTCTTGCTTACCTTGAATGCATGTAAAAAATACATATCGAGTGTAGGTCTGATTAATCTGAGGTGAAAAATATTCATCAAATTTCTGCTTGATTACATCGACATTCTGCTGCTCTTGATCCGTCAAATTAAAGGTATTAAATATAACTATTGCAGCAGATCCTATAGCTGACATAAAAGTAGCAGCCTGAACTTCAGCTGGTTTAGTATTTAACTGCGTAGCAATTGAATAAAATTCAAATCCCTGTTTCCAAACCTTCCATTTAATGGCCATATTATCTTCAGTGACTTCCAATTCTGCCGGAAGGCGAGCGTTTGTAGCTTCTCTCTGCATTTTAATAACGTCAGTAACAACAAAATTTAATTTAATTTAATTTCAACACTTCTGACGCCATGTAACATCCTGTTAACTCAGATGTTATAAATAATAAGATAGTTACAAAATACTAAACTGACCATAACGAAACCATTAATTTATTGGAACACTCAAGTTAAAGTTGAAGTACATAAAACTGTTACGTGAAAGTATAAATATACAAACTGTTCACGTGACATCTTCCCTTACAATAAAACAAATAAGATAGTTACAAAATACTAAACTGACCATAACGAAACCATTAATTTATTGGAACACTCAAGTTAAAGTTGAAGTACATAAAACTGTTACGTGAAAGTATAAATATACAAACTGTTCACGTGACAGACATCTGTAAAGATTTTTTTTTTTGAAAATGTAAATAACCGCTCTCTTTTTGCTATAAATCACAGAAAATGTTAGCTCTGAATCTAAACCAATACAACGCTTAGAGCTATAAGATATGGCTGTAGTATACAATCGAAGTAGTAAGCAAAATATAGGAGCCATATGTTTACAATGAGTTTGATTACGCGTTGGAAAGATTTGATAGAATGTGACGTCATATCTAGCCTTTTTTTTTTTTTTGTTAAATTGTTTTCATGAAATTTGACTGTTTGTATTAAAATAGATGTTTTAATTAAAAAAAAACCATTCAAATTGAGGTGCTACGTTATTTTCCCGCTCTTATAGTTAAAGTTTTTATTTTATATGCAAAAAAATGTAAATTTTCTGTTTAGAATGACGTCAATATCAAACCCGCAAAAATATAGCAAGAAAATCTGAATTTTTATTGGCAAATAGAAACAAAATACACGCGTTATCCTTATTTTTTTCATATTATTGTGTCATCTTTTAGGGTTTGGCAACAGGATAGAAACGTTTGAATTAAAAAAGATTTAAAAAGAGATATTTCTATAATGTTAAATTATGAAAGTGGTAGAAAAAAGGGATAAATAATGGTCTGATAATTTTTTTAAGTAGACAGTGATCTTTTCCACGTTCTAAAACGTATGTACATCGAGTTTTGTGCAAATCGGTCTAAAATTGAAGATTTGTATAAAGGACATACACACAAAGAACGGCTTTTATATATACTAGTTGCGTAGCAACCTGTTGTGTTGCTTTTGAATTGCATGAGGCAATCGATCTTTTTACGAAAAATGAAATCTTAACTTTATTGTAAATTTAGAAAGCCATTACAATATTAATTTTATTAAATAGAATATTTCAAATAATAAGTTATATTTACAATTTAAGTCGAAAGCTTTCCCAATAAAAATGCACATATTCTATAACTTTATTTGCCTAGAGCTTTTCGTTCTTCCAAGATTTTGCTTCGAATTTCGGAGTCGGTAGAAATGATGTCATTTGGGTCAACTTATACAAAAATGAATTTGTTTGGACGAATTTATTCAGAAGCATTTTATATTTATGAATTAAAATAAATATTTAGAGAATAATTTTGTTTTCTCGCTAAAACATTTCATTTTTAATGTCCGCTTCTGAAATGTTTTATTAGCCATCTTAAGGCAATAGTTGAAAATCTACTTTTCGACTTTAAATTAAATAAAAATAACGTACGATGTTTTTTTTTTTTTTTTTTTTTTTTTTTGACGTCAACAGAATTTATCTCAATGTTCCAGTCGAGAGTCGAATTTGTGTTTCTAAAATAAACAGATTCCTGAAGTTTGAATGTGTGTGAGTTTGTATTTAGTGAAATTTTCTTGAAAACTACAATAATGTTTTCACTATTTATTCAAATAAACGTTAATTTCAATTTAAAAATGGTTTCAAACAATGATATATAATAATCTTTGTAATTTTTCCTTTTCTCTCTTTTATCCAGAAAAATGGAGCAATTTTAGTTTCCATCATTACAGAAATGTCATTAAAAATAACGTAAAAATTTATATCTGGAAAACTAATCAAATTTTAAAATTCTACGACCACTTTTAACATCCTCTGACCCATGCGGATAACTGGCGTTAATTTGATCCCCAAACATTCCATACTCTAGGAGGAACAGCTGTGAAATACAAACGGACAGTCACTTTTTAATATAATAGATTGATGAAGTTTTAATTTCGCTATAAAAAATTAGTCAGGGACAAATGCTGAATTATTTATATTATTTTAAGTGCAAATGGCTTATTTCGTAAATGAGCCTGTACGCAATGGATATAGATTAAAAAACATTATGCTTGAAAATTATTTAAAAAGACATAATAAATATTTCAATTAAGATAAAGTTTTCAAGCAAATTGCATTTGAAAGTAGATATTATTTCCCTATATAACGGGTGTAAAAATTGAAGATGCGCGATGTTTAGAAATTCAAAAAATTGCAGTAGCAAAGATTGCAAAACCGACATTTAATCGTCAAGCGTTGCCATTCTCAAAATGATGTCAGCCTTACGCACTGACATATTTTTCCTTTATAATATCAAACGTGAAGTTCCGTTTGTCAGCTAAAACTTTGCATGTGAAAATGTATTCTTTTGGCCTGAGGTTCTGATTTCAGTACCGCGAAGTACAAATTCCAGAAACTGATGTCTTTTAGATGTATTCGTGGTGAAATATATAGTTTTATCAAAGAAAAGGATTGTTTTCATTTAAATATGGCACTTACTGAAGCATTACGCCAAATGTCTCAAATTCGGTATCAGCCGAATGAAAATATATTGTAACATTAGCTTCATGGGCGAAAATGTTTTTTAAATAGTGACGCCATTTTCTGTTCAGACTTAAAATAAAGTTATTTTTAATTGTAATGAGTAAATGGTATCAATAAGGATAAATAAACCCCAATATTTCTTTTTTTTTCTGCAACAGTGGAAATAATACAATTGCTACCATTTTGATGAAATTAAAAAAAAAAAAACATTTCAAATTAAATTAAAAATATAAAAGTGGAAATATTTAGAAAAATAGCTAGTGCGAGGAACAAATGAACTACAAATGAACAGCTTTCATTTAAAAAAATAATTATTAGCAAAATTGGTACATTAGAAAGTTCAGGGAAGATGTCTAAAAAAGCTATCTTGTGTTTTCAATATATAGATTATTTTTTCTCTTTTACTTTAACAGTTGCCTAGCAACTCTATTTCATACAAATTACATTTAAAAGCACATATTTTTCCCAATTCGGCTCTAAAAATTTAAATTGTTCGATTACATATATGTTAAATGCGTGCTTTTTAATATATTATTCTTTATTTATTTATTGATGAAGCTTTATTTTCGTTGTAGAAAATTAGCGGGAGTGAAATTCTGAATTTTTTTTATATGCAAATTGTTTATTAACATTTCGCAATGGAGCTGGACGGTAAAATCATTTAACTGATAAATAAAAACGAAATAAAGCCAAAGCTCACTGGGTTTTATAACAGACGATATTCTTGACATAGCATGTATTTTAATTTCAATTTTTTTTCGATTTTTATCAGAAAATGACAACAAAAAGATACAGCAATCTACTATTTTCATTTTTTCCCCATTTACTTTCAACAGAAATGGAGCTGCCACGATTACGAAAAAAGTAATAAAAACTACAAAAAAATTAATATCTTAAAATTAAATTAGGATACAGCTTTCAAATAAATTGCATTTAAAAGAGCATTTTTTTCCTTATACGGCGGTGAAAAAATTTAAAATGTGCGATGTTTAGAAGTATAAAAATTTGCAGTAGAGAAATTACAAAACCAAAATTTTATTTCAAATTTCAAAGTGTTGCCATTCGCAAAATGACGTATGCGTTACGCACAGATATGTTTGTCCTTTATAATATAGATATATGAAATTTTACAAAGTGGGATTGTATTCCGGGGTGGTGCGAAAGTTTCCCCCCTATGGGGGGTACGTTCCTAACTTTTACAGACACTCTACATGTGATATATCATTGGAAAGTCCTGTGACCACTTATTCATATTAAGTACCTACCGTGCTCCTTTCCCCACTTTGCCACCCCAAGCGGCATTTTTCTAAATTTTGCTGACACCCGCCATGTGACATATCGTTGGAAAGGTCTGTGATCACTTATAGATGTTATGTCCCTCCGGTGTCCCCCGCCCCCCACTTTTCCCCCACTGGTGGCACTTTTCTAAATTTTGCTGACATCCATCATGTTACATATTGTTGGAAAGGCCTTGGCCACTTATTCTTGTTATGCACTTTCCGCAACCCACGACTTGGCCCCCAGGGGGACACTTTCTAAATTTAGTCAAGACCCCTCATTTGACATATCGTTGGAAAGGTCTATGACTACTTATTGATGTTATGCATCTCCGGTGTCCGATCCCCCCCTTTGCCCCTTTGACTTAAATTGGAGAGTACATTTGTATCAATGCGCAATGCAGAAAAAAAATGCAAATATATTTGTAAGAAAGCTTTAATTCTTTGAAACGATGGATAGAATATGAAACGATGGTTTATATCAACAATATGGTTACATGTAAATGACAAAAAAGTACTGTTTAGGAATGATGTCAGGTATTTAACATGACGTGTGATCTTCTCGAATACATAAAACTGCAGCACACCTGTTTTCTATGGATTCGATGACATTATTGATAAGACTTTGGGGAGTACTGTTCAATTCCTCAAGAATTGTAATTTCTAAGTCCCGAACAATAAAAAGAGAGCTTAACGTTGCTGCAATGCATCGTCCGAGTGTGTCCGAAACATGCTCGATCGGATTTAGATCAAGAGAGCATCTTGGCTATTCCATACGCTGTATTGCTTCAGCTTTAAGCATGTTCTCCACAAGACGAGCTGTATGCGGTCAAGTATTATCATGCATAAAAAAAAGCAATCGCCAATTGCTGCATCGTAAAATACGACATGAGGTCTCAGTATCTCGTCTGTATAACTCTGGACCGTCAAAGTGCCATTCCGAACGATATGCAGGTCCGTACGTTCATCTATGCTGATTCCAGCCAATACCAACAACCCACCTCATCTGTAATGTGATTTTTCAGGAACGAATGTGGAATTCTTTCAATTGCCCCTTTGTCTCCACACCAAAACACGTCGGATGTCACATCTAGACTGAATCGGGACTTGTCTGTAAACATCACTCGACTCCAACAACGTTGCCTCCAATCTCGACGTTCGGTTGTCCTCTTTCTTGGGGCAGCACATTTGTTTGAGGTCAACGGAAAATAGAACATTGGCTTACGTGCATAGAGACCAACCTGATGAAGCCTATTTTGGACTGTGTGGCTGGATACCCTTCGTCCTGTGACCAAGAACAACTGTGTTTGCAGGCGTACTGTAGTATTACCTGTTCCACCTGGACGAGCTGTTAACAGGATATATCGGTCATCACTTTCTGTGGTAACACATGGCCGACCTTGCCCTGATCGACGTCTAATGGCCACCTGTGTCTTGGAATCGATTCCACAGCCTTGCATCGATGCTTCTTGCGACTTCAACAGTGTCCTCTACACTTCGTTGCGTTTGCTCGGATTCAACTGTCTTGATAATATGCCGAGCCATGGATTCCGGTAAATCACGTTGTTGGGACATTTTAAGGTCATCTATTCTCAAAACACAAAGCAGATCAATTGAATTTTACAAATGAGAAAGCGAAACAGACGTTTTCGCAAAATCCTGATTTCTGCACTTATCTCCTTACTCTGGATTTTGACGTCATAAACTTTGATTTGCATGGGAAGTTTTCGTCATCAGTTTTCTACTACGCTTTAAATTATGGATATTTTATTTTACGTTACTTATCGGTGTAAATATTTGCGTAATTTTATTAAAACCATATGCTCCCCTAATTGCTTTGAGCAGTTTATATTTAATTTATAGTAGGACTAGATCGTAAATGTGGATTTCATCAGCGGATGCAAATGACGTCATTTTATAGACAATAAAGGCGTGTATTTTAAGTCTTAAAAACTGAAATATGTTTTACGCTATCTATATTTATATATATATTAGGCCTAATGCCAACAAAATTGGATGAAATAACATATCTTCACTATGAATTAAACCTGCAAGCTTCTCTGATGATTCTGTAGGTTATTCATAGTTTCTTATTATACATTTCCAGTTTCCACTGCCCATATTTTGTTCATCATCAGCATTTTATTAACTTTTTCATACAATGTGATTTCATTTTAATTATATATATATATATATATATATATACGAATATATATTGTCATCAAGGTGGCACTAAATTCTGAAAAAGCAGAATTCCTGTTTTCTAGTTTATTTTATTACTAGCAGGCTATGCCCGCTGCGCTGGTCCATTTTCCAAACGAATCTTGAATCAAACGAAATTGTGATTTTTAACCTTCTATTTTAAAGCAGTAAAGACCATCACCTGGAATGTCCTTCTGCATTGCTGAAAAACGATGCTAACTTCATTGGGATATTATACTATCTTATGCCTTAGACAAAATTTGGGCGATTAAGGATCAACTCTTTTAGTTGACCATTTAAAATAGAGTTTGGTACGGAAATGTGACAGTTATGACAACAGGAATTAAAGTATTCTCTAGTCATCACAGTGTTAAATTAGAGAGCATTACAATGATTGAAGAGATTGATTTTTGAACTTTAAGAACATTCCGATTGTTCATTTTCATTTGTTTGTTGTTGAACTCCCAGCATCTCAACTTGCGCTATATGTGGTTCTGGTAGCTTAAATTCAATCTCATTACACGTTACATTACATTTTTTAATAAACGTCCTCTTCTGGCAGGTCTTCTACTGTTTTCCATCTGTCTATTCCAGCAGAATAAATAGAATAAAAAATTTAAAGAATTATTTGCAGACAATGAGGAACATTTAACTTATATATTTATTCGAACAGTGAAGTAAAAAAAAAAAAGTGGATTTTTAAAGCTAAATTTTTTGAATAAAATTAAAAGTTACTACTTGATTATCCCATCGACCAAAAAACTATCGCCAAAATATAAGATTAAATGACAATAATGGATGATCGTAAATGTCATATTCACTTGACATTAAACACCTTACACGTATTTGTTACGTCATCAAATTAATTTTAACTCCACTTTTTACTTGCATTTTTATTAAGGTTTTACTAATTTATTTGTTCTTTCCTTATTTGAAATAAAAATTTATGTTAATTTGTATAATTTGGCGTTGGCGAATAGTTTGGCGAAATTGGTCGACACGATAATCAAGTAGTACCCCACGAAAAATATATTTGCATAAAGAATTTTTTTACGTTAAAGAACATTTACATTCACAGAAAAATATTGCTTAAACAAAACAAAAAAAAATCCAGAAAATTATAAATTTCAAAAAATAATTATAAAAAATATGCATGCAAAATTATTACTCATCCACCAGTAGCATTCAAAGAAAAATGCAACCCAAAATGCTGAAGATCGCAACAATCACATTGAAACATTTATCACCAAAAAAAAAAAGATCGTCAAAAAACCAGAACAGGAAATGGAACTCTTGCCTAACTATTAGACACAGATGTCATATACGTACCGGGTTTGGCGCGTTTTTTTTTTTTTTTTTTTTTTTTTTTTTTTTTTTTTTTTTTTCACAACAGTTTGGCGAAAACATAGTTTTCAAATACCAGTTACATATATGTATATACTTATTTAAAAAAAAATTCTATTATTTTAAAAGGAAATAACAATAAATAAAAAAATTAATAACTATAGACAGAAAATAATTTATTTAATTGTAAAAAAGGGAAATAAGAGTAAATAAACGATTTATTAAATAAACAACAATAGTCATGTTAGTTAAAATGTCAGGCAAAATAACGCCATTTTGGAGCCCATTAGGTACCCTGGAGCGTATATGAATTCCGTGCCACAAAGAAGCAATAACGAATTAAAAAAGGTTTGCAATTTTTTTTCAGCAAGCAATTTTTGGTACTTTCCAAGTTAACCGGGCGCCTGTGTTATATATACAAATATATACATACATAGATGCGTATATATACATATATTGTATATATACACATATATATGCGTATCCACATGCGTATCCACATATTTGTATATGTATATAGATGTATATACATACATTTGTGTATACATATACATGTATATATAACAGTGGCGCCCGGCTAACCGAAAAGTACACAATTTTTATTTCAAAATGTTGAATTTTTTTTATAATAATAACACATGATTGCATAAATTTTCTTTAGAATAGTTTTCAGTTCCTAAATTTTGAAGCTGTGAATTTCCCTGTACGTGAAATTGGCGGTATGGCCAAAGAAATATTAAATAAACAATAACATTTTCAAAAAAGAAAAAAAGGGATAATATTCATTGATCTGAACTGGAGTCTATAAAAATCACACGCTTCCGTAATTACGACGAATTTTTTTTTTTAAGAGTATGAAATTACGAACAGATGTCATATATTCCCTCGGCAGCCATGTGGGATTTTTTCTTGGCGTGAAAACCCCTTTTCCGCCAAGTAGTAAATGTTTCCCAGCAACAATTTATGCGCATGAAAGGCTTAACGAAAATAAAATGTAAAATATCGTCAACAAAAAATCGCCAAGAAATCTCAAAACATCCAAGATTGCGTCCGCTTGAATATACAGCATCTAAGCCTGAAAGGATTTTACAATGTGTATGTGTGGCAGAAATTCAAACAAAATTTTAAATATTTGATTCCATTTTTAAAATATTAACTGATATCTATATCATTTATAATCGAATATAAAAATGTTGATCTCGTCCACTTGAACAACCACAAATCCTCAAGCTAATGTCACGCTTATGCATTTTTGACTTAAAATCACATTGTTTGGCGACAAACGAAAAATAGAAATCGTAAAGAAACACATAATATGTAACTCACAATAATTATAGTATTATTTACAGTTGCATCTGCTTGTTTCTCCTATAAATCACATTATGTGAATTAAATAGTTAGATAAAAATGAAAAGAAAAGAACTAAAAAGAGAAAAAAAAGTAGTAATTCAAAATTAGTCTAATCAAATTTTCAGATTTCTTTTTTTAACGTAAGGCAGGCTATAATTCACCAAATATTGCATCAACTGTAAAATTTCACAATAAATTATATTTTAAGCATTGCAAATATTTATTTCATGTTTAAATTAAATATTTTCGTTTTATAATATTATGTCTTATTAAAACATTTTTTTGTTGTCTTTTTAAGTTAAATATCAGTATTTTTTTTTTCATTTATTTGCGAAATGTTTGTCTAACGGATATAGTCATTTCAATTATCTAATCAACAAACTTTTCACCAAAATATAATCACTGGCAACCCTTTCCTTCAAAATAACATTAAAATACGAAATTTATTACCAAAAATCATAGCTATCCCTGTATATTTTCTCATAAGCCACCCCGGGAATATTTCATATCGAATGATACAATTTGGAAAAAAATCCACCGAGTAGTTTTTGAAAACACTCGAGCGGAACTTTTTGATCTTACTGCTTTATAATATATATGATTATTAATTTTTTTTCCCGTAGCAGATTTGAATCAAAGTGTATCTTCCCACTTTTTATATTTTTGTTGCAGTTTTATTCTGAGAACACTTTCAATTTGGAAAAATAAAATTTGGTTGGTTGATTCCAAACCAACAAATGCTTCCACAAATGGAAGAATCCTTAAAATGAAACTTCTGCAAAAACAAAAAGAGTAGAAAGATACAACGTTAGAAATCAATCTCGGGTATCCTATGCCAAAAGAATCATTTAAAAATATTGAAATGCAACCGAGAAATTAGAAAGAATATCGAAATTTGTCTGACATTAGCTTGCGACTGTCGTCGAGTGACTATACATGTATTGTACGGTTATAGTGCACCACAATTTCATAATGACATATTTTCAATTGCAATTACTTTTTTTAATAAATATTCTGTGAGATCGTTTTGTACGTTTCTAGGAGAATAAGTCTTGTACGTATGATTTGTCAGGCTCTGTGTACACATTATTAAAAAAAAATGTTATGTGCATAAATTTGAATTTATCTTCCTATTCATACATTAATTTTAAAAGTATTACTAACTTAAGTAAGTTAATATTCGAGATTTTTTTAGACAACATTTTCAGCTTTATCTAAAGATAAATATATATATACATATACATAAAGATGTATTTGATTATAAATAAGTATAAAAGTTGAAAGAAAACAAAAAAACCCCGCTCTTTTATAATCATTCAATGTTTATCTAAAAAATTACGGATAATTTTATGATTTCAACTGATATTGTTCTAAAAAAAATCCGTTATACAGGCATGAGAGTGGGTAAAGAACAAAAAGTCTGAAAATACGCGTAAGCTAAAATTTGGTAAAAAACTAAAAGAAATCATATTTTGCACAAAACAGGCAAAAAACACAAATTTTGTCAAAAATGTGGATTTCGTCAAATGGTCGATGAAAAAACGCGAAATCCGTCAAAAGATCGCGGAAAAAATGCGCATTTTGTCAAAAGAGCACGCAATAAAACGCGAATTTTGTCAAAAGAGCGCGCAAAATGCTAAATTTGTCAAAAGATCGCGGAAAAAACGGGAATTTCGTCAAAAGATCGCGGAAAAACGCGAATTTCGTCAAAAAAGCGGGAGAAGCAAGAATTTCGTCAAAAGATCGCTGAAAAAACGCGAATTTCGTCAAAAGATCGCGGAAAAAACGCAAAATTCGTCAAAAGATCGTGGGAAAAACGCAAAATTTGTCAAAAGATCGTGGAAAAACACGAATTTCGTCAAAAGATCGCGGAAAAACGCAAATTTCGTGAAAGAGCCGCTGAAAAAACACGAATTTAGTTAAAGGATAGATATGAATTGTTAAAAGGCTGCAAAAAAGTGAATTTCGTCAAAAGAGCCCGAAAAAAATGCGAGTTTCGTCAAAGGATCGCGAAAAAAATGCGAATTTCGTCAAATGATCACGGAAAAACCGCGAATTTCGTCAAAGGATTGCGGAAAAACGCGAATTTCGTCAAAAGATTGCGGAAAAAACGAATTTCGGCAAAGGATCGCGGAAAAAACGAATTCCGGCAAAGGATCGCGGAAAAATGCAAATTTCGTGAAAGAGCCGCTGAAAAAACACGAAATTTAGTTAAAGGATAGAGGAAAAGAACGTGAATCGTCAAAAGGCTACAAAAAGCTAATTTCGTCAAAGGATCGCGAAAAAAACGCGAATTTCGTCAAAGGATCGCTGAAAAATGCGAATTTTGTCAAAGGAAAAAGAAAAAAATGGCAAGATTCGTTTTTTTTTTTCACAGACAAAATTCAAAAATTTTCCCAAAAATTTACGAAAAGTCGGAAATTCCGATAAAAGCCGGAAGAATCTCATCTCTGGTTATAGTAGGTTAATTTGGATCCCGATAATGGAAAATTCACCGCTTTGATTTATGCTTGGCAGAGAGAACTAGCGAATTTACGAAACAAATTATAATTTTTGTTCAGTTTATTTTTTAAGGTATAGCAACAGGGAAATAAAGCGTTGTTTGAACTATTTATTCAGGATTTCTGAATTTTTTCTCAACGTATAACCGTTTAATTAATATTAAACTATTGATTGATAAAATCATATTTTAATATACATATATTACATTCTTAATTTAGTATTTATTTTTTATTTTCAACTTTTTAGTGTTTAAAATATCTCATTGACGTAGTTTCACAGCCAGCTGGCATATCTTAGAAAGCGCATAATTTACTCCATTGTTGTTACAAATCGTATACAGTTGTAACCATAAAGACTAATTGGGGATTTATCATAGTCACCCGTCTAACGGAAAATACCCTAAAATGTATTTGGTAATTTATAATCAAGGTTCTAAAAATATTAAATGTTGTATTGTCATCGGAAATACACCTGTGAGCATAATTTTTATAATTCTAGCATATCAGCAAGTGAGTGAAAAATAGATTACAAAATTTCAACTTTACATACATGAAAAATATTAAATTAAATAAAATAATGTAAAAACACGCATTTTTTTAAAAAACTAATAGTAAACTTTTGATTATACGCCCCTCTATAAACCGCTACCCTCGGTTAACCGTCACCCCCATCCCTCTCGTATTTTTAATTTATATATATATATATATATATCAGAAGCGAACATTTGCCTAAAATTGTTGATAGCACGCAAGATGATGAAGCACCTAGTGATGATTTGGAGATATTGACCTTGCTGTCAAACGTACCATGTTTAAAAAATATTTCTGCGTATGAAATTGCAGACTGGCTTGATTGTGACAATAATGATATTGGTCATGAATAATTAATGGATGACGAAATTATTCAAAATGTTTTGAATCCAGATAAACCTGAAGCGGATGAATATGATAAATCAGGGAATGATGATCCAGAAGTCAGTGACGCAGAAGTTGGGATGCAAGAGGAAGACGTACTTTTATTACATAGAATTCGTAATCTTGCTGCAGTAAGAGCGCAAGCAAAACGCAAACAAAAATGTATAATGCATTACTTTGGATGAAAACAGATTACTATATATTGTATATTTCCGTGTATCAGCCGAGAAATTTTGGGCATTTTTTTGGCTCCAAAGTTCGGGGATCGGCTTATACACGAATCTAAAAAAATTTCCAAAACTGGTATTCTAAAATAAAAAATATGGTATATATATAAAACATAAAAACTTACAAATTTCTAAAAATAATTAAATACTCTACTCTTTTACAATGCAAAAGTCACCACCATCATTCACTATCGAAGTTATTACCACATTTTTCAAGCAACTCTTTAAAATCGCTTTCTTTCATTGATACACCAGGATGAATATCGTTAGTGAATAATTCATCCTCATCATCAACGTCATTTTCTTCAAAAGACGATAACTTTGCGCCTACGTCAGCCTTCATTACTTTTGGAATATTTGAAATTTCGTCTTTTTTCTTTCTCCGTTCTCTCACTTGTTTTTCATTGAGTGTGAAATGATGAGTAGCCACTATGTTATTCGACTGCTTAGAAAAATTAATGACTTTTAATTTAAAAGCCGCTTTATAAACCATGCGCTTTTGTCCAGGCATCTTTCCTTAAGCCAATATAACAGTTAGCAGTCACGTGAAGTAGAGAAATGTTTTCATATTTACAAAAATAGGAAATTTGGATTTTATGAACGACCAAGCCATAACACGTTGATCGGAACCCAATTAAACAGATTTGGCAGCGAGCTAAGACAGAATAGGAGATATCAATAATTTCAGAAAGCGCATTTTTGTTTCTATTAGTTACGCACAAAAATGTCCATGAATTGTTCCTTGCCTGTTTTTATCATCAGCTTATATACGGGTTTCCGATTTTGGACGATTTTTCGCTGAAAAGTCATATACTCGGCTTATATGAGGATCGGCTTATACACGGAAATATACGGTAATTATTCTGTAAAATTCTAAATTTGTATCCTTAATTGATTTATTTTTATTAATTATTTTTTTACTAACGTAAGTGCACAACAGATAAAAAGAAAGCATTTAAATATTCTTTTTTATGATCAGACAAACAAAAATGTAATTAAAGGTGAATGTGAAAAATGTAATTGTTATAACGGTTTTGTACAGCCTTTCGATTATCCGCCACACCGGCGGTCCCAGTGAGTGACGGATAATCGGAAGATTTAATGGTAAAAAAATGAGAATAATACATATACACAGCATATAACGTGGTTTATTGCTAGTTTATTTACATTGCAATAAGTAATAAGTCACTCAGATTTATAAAACATTACATCATCTTTATTTTATTATATGGATCAATGAATACATATTTTACAAATGAACAAATTTGGTCAAGATATCTATAAACAGATATGTCAATGTAGACTGACACTGATCACAAAAATGGGCTAAATTAGCAGTTACAGTCACAGGTGAAGACGTCATAAAGCGCTTAAGTGTATCAAATCTAAGTAATAAGAACTGATATGACATACACTTTTTTCTTTGACAATCAAAAATATGTTTTAAAAAGCAATAAATTTAAAATAAATGCAACTTTCTGTACAGGCATACATTTTTGCAGTGTTATTTATTAATATTTTTCTGGTTTATAAGGAACTTATTCGTATAATTTGCTCTCAAAATAAAACAAATTATAATTACAGTAAAACCTCGTTACAACGAATCTCTGGGGAGCACTGATTAATTTTGCTATATTGAAAAATTTGTTAAAGTGAATATTTTTTATAATGAAATAGTGTAATAAGTTTTTTTTAACAACCCAAATAATATTCGTTAAACAGGAAAATTCGTTAAAGTGACGTTCGTTGTAACGAGATTTTTCTGTGCATAAAAAGTTCGCTTTCAAATGGCTTTCATGAAAAAGGAGAAAGATTTTTCTTTAACAGTACAATTATGTAGGATGTATAAAAAATTGATAATACACATTTTCTCTTAAAGTAAAAGGGAATAAATTTAGAAAGAGGAAATTTGTTTTAGAATAAATTAATCTTTTTTTATACACCTTAGTAATTTTAGAATGTTATTATCATAAGTATTATTTAGGTGATAAGGTAGTCATGTCTCACAATTTGCATTATTTTTACCCGACTGCCAAGAAGGGTTATATGTTTGACGCCTATCTGGGCATGTGGATTTCTTTGTACCCTCGAAACATCCCAACGGCTGGATGGATTTTAATGAATGATGTCTCTATCGATTCGTCTTAACTGTCCGATGCTTATAGGCTAGGATTTGTTTTTATAAATTCAAAATGGCGGTAGAGACAAAAAAAAATATTTTTACGCACCTTATTGAGTGGCATATCATTGGATAGGTCTTTCAAAATGAAGACGATGTTTCCTTGACTATTTTACAGTCAGAAGCTCCGTTTAAATATTACACAACTCTGAAGTTGTGTAGGTAGGATCTCTAGCTTTACTGCAACTCTAACCTTCATAGACATCAATAGGCCTCATCAAAACAGTGTTTATAGATAGGAACTAACAATTAAACACAACTTAAAAGTCATCAATACATGTAGATAAAAAAATGGGTAAGTAATATAAAAAAAATCACATTGGTGAGAAATAATTAATTAGTTCGTTTTTTACGCAGTCGGGTTTTTTGATTTTTTAAATTTTATTTTTACTTATTATTTTACACATTGTAACAACTTGTTGAATAAAATATGAAATTAAATTTAACATTCTCATCATGAATCAATTTATACATTTCTCCAAATTTTTAAATTTTTCTGAGAATTAAAATTAAATTCAAAGCATACTGAAATTAATTATGTTTGAATTGATGAAAATACTTAAAAGTGTATATAAATTAAGTGATAATTCAATCAAGTTCGCAGGATCAATTTGGTTAACCACATACATATTTATTTTTTACAAAAGCATGAAAAATTTTGAAATTTTAAATCAGAATTAAAAGTTCAATATGTCTTCATATAGTAAAATAACATCACAATAAGTATTTAAATGATTTCACATTTTCTTTAACATTTAATTTGTCAATAATTGTATTGCATTCAAATCATAAATTATTACTTTTTTTCAGAAAGAAAGTTTCAAAATCACAAATTAGTTATATTTTGGGCTTAACAATTTAAAAAAGGCTTATAATAAGCTACATTAATTTCCTTCATTCGAGCAAATATTATGAGCTAAAGAGAATGACAAAAAATGTTCTTCAATCAAACGAAGAAAGATTGAAGGGAATATTTTTTTTGTTATATATAATTTAATTTTATAAAGGTAATGATGTTATAGACATAACACATTTTGTGAAGATATTGTTCTTCTACAATAAATAAATGAATTACAACTTTATGCAAAATTATTTTCAAATAGATTGGTACATGAGTGAAAAGTTTTATTCATAAATAATAAAGTACTTTTCTAAATTAATATAACTAACTGCGAGTGTGTTTAACGAAATACATTTATATATTTATTGATATTCTAAATAATATGCAGCGAAATTATCATATATCGAAACGTTAATGGAAAAAAATGTATTGAGGTATGAGAAATTCGAGTTATTAATTAAAATGTGTTTATTTTCCTCTCGAAGGACAAAATTTCTTCAAGATATAGACAATTCGAGTAATAGACATTTGACTTTAATTGTATTTGCGTATTTTTAAAATTAACCCTAGTAATATAAAATAAATAATATTAATAAGCCATTAAAAAAACAGGAAGAAAAAAGAATCTAAGTGGAAAATATTAACGTTTTAAAAATGTTTACTCAAACGTATTTTTATACTATAAACTTTTGCAATATTTTGCAGTTCAATAGTAAAATAAATTGACACGAGTTCTCAAATGAATTTCTTATTTCAGAGTCACCATAGCTGCCAAAATATTGGAAAATAAATTAATACTGGTTTTCCCATTTAGTTTATTCTTAGACGTTTTGATTGGTGTAAAAACCCATTAGAATAATTATCTGTATACCCGTGTTTCACATCTTTGATATATTCGTTTATTGCAGAAACCCTGCGTAAGCGGCGCCATTTATATGTTTATATTTGTATACAGAGGCTTTTAAATTTGTATTTTAGAAAACGCTTTACCTTCTCGTAGCATTGTTTGCAGGGCTAATTTTCTAGATTGGGAAAAGTGCTTAAGTCACTTTTCTCCAGCTCACAGAGCATGTTTGACGTTCAGAGGTATCTGAAAATTTGTTCAACATTTGAATTCAGGGTCCGACTTAGAATATCTAGGGATACGGGGCAAGCATCATTCTGAGAGTCGAACTTCTATGTATAATTTAGAGAAATTGTTCGTGAAATATGCTGAAGGGATTATACGATACTTGGCTTCATACCTATTGTATGTGTACATAAATTTCGGTACTATTTACATTTGTACATACGGTATCACAAAACAGATGGTTTAGACTTTAAAAAATACAAGTAGGAAAATAGAAGAAAAAAATGATGGATTGGTTGACTGGAGTATTTGTTTGCAAATTTCCCCTTTGACAATCTACGAATGTCATAAGATGTCTTTAAAAAAATGCCCCCAGTTTGTCATCTTTAATGGTTTGGAGTTCCCTCGTTCTGAGGAAAATGTCAATAATGAATTTCTCTAGAAAACAATGCAATGCTAAGCTGTAATAATCAAATTTTAATATTTAGTTTTCTAATGATATCATTCATTTTTGAGGGGGCGGGGTTATGGAAAGCAGAGAAAGAAAGGGGAGGACCGCACTTTCTTCCCAAATCTTTGAAAATGCAAGAATTTTGGTCTTTTTTGACCAACTTTAAAAACTTGACATCCTCTTAACGAACATCTTGATTACTCCGATGGGAGGTCACTGGAATGGGGGTACCCGGGCCAGCTGCCCCGCATGCCCCTGTTTGAATTTATTTTAGATTTTTGTGAAGTTCAGATTTATTAAAATGCTCATATTTGTTAGTTTTTTCCCTTAACGCAACCGAATAATATAATAAAAATAATAAATCTGATGAAAATACGGAGGTGAAATGCATTTTCTTGTAGAAAACCCATAACTGCAAAAGTATCTCCTCTGAGCCCTAATGAAGAAATTTATTTTTCATAGAGATATTCCAGATTTTTTCCCTTAAAAAGTACCTACTTTTAACTTGACTAGGCAGCTTTTCTTAAATAACAAAAGAAATAAATTCTGCACTTAGGGGATTTCTGAAATAAGTGATTCAAATGTTCTTTGGTGGCAAGTGTACTTCAAACACAGCTATTTAATTTTTTATTCAAATAAATTATGATATTTAACAAAGTAGATATGTCAGCGTTACAGACAAAAATGACAATTTGTGTCTGCCTTAGAAGTCAGGGAGTATATTACGGCATGAATCTTGGAAATAAATATTATATTTGTTACTTTCTACAATTCAATATTATCTAAAACTCTTTTTTTAAGCGCTTTCCCTTATAAAATTACTGGTATATTATTAACTAGTCGAGAATGAAATCATGTAAATTATAGCTTTTTCCGAAATATAAAACTCATATTTTTGATGTCACCTTATGCGTATTCAGTATATTTTAGAAAATATATATTGATTACCACATATAAAATGCATCTGATATATTCAAATATATTTTGAGGAAATTCTAGTTAGACCAACTGAAAAATACAATACATTTCTATATTGTTTATTTAATTAAATTAATGCTTATTTGATCTACAAAGAAGCTTTATTGTAATAAAACGAATATGCCGCTGAAATCAAACTATACAAAAATAACAAAACAATCATCCAAAAACATAAAACAAATATATACAATGATACAAATGTATAAAATTTTTTTATAAACGAACAAATTTTTTTGGCATAATTTGATCTTAAATATGGCAAGATGAAACCCATAAATAAACATGAATTTGAAAAATGATAAAACATACAAATGATGATAAAATAACAAAATATATCATAATTTATCTTTACATTTGGAATGATGCAAAATGTAAAGCATATCACAAAGAAAATTTTGATATAAAGACGTTTATTGCATTACACCATTAATTTTGATTTTTTATTTAGACGGTAGCACAAAATGAACATCTTAAAAGGTTGCAGAATATTTTTTCGAAAAATTTTCATATTATAAAAAAATATCGATTTTTTAATCTTTCATCAAACGATCATAACTCTTACAATACCGTAATTCACTGCCTATAATCCCTGGCTCTACATGAATCATACATGAAATATTTTTCGAGAAATGAACAAAAAATCCTCAGAGTCATATAGTTACGGTTATAAATTAAAAACATTTTTTAGTATCAGAATGTGCCGGGTCAGAAAAATCAATTTCGATCGGAGAGATTCCAGAAGAAGAAGAAAAAAGGCGCGCGGTAAATTCTGTACAAAATAATACATACTCCTATGACGTTACTATTTTCATGTAGTAATCAATCTTATTACGAACGATATATCTCATTTTAATGTAATTAGAAGCTGATTTTTGTAAAAAAAAAAAATCATAAAAAAAAAAAATGAAAACATCATTTTTAGCTGCTACTTGATATACTATTTTTTGTGTAAAGAAACGTGTTTTTTTATCAAACTGTAAACTCTCTCTCAAAGAAAAAAAAAAATTTACTCAATGTTGAGAAAATCCTGAAATTATGCTAAAAATCTTAAAACTGTATGCGTATAAAGAACAACGTTAAAGTGTAACAAGGAAACCCTTCTGAAACCAGATTGTCTGAGCGTGAACCGGACGATTGCAAACCCAACATGTAATCCTTTGGCTATATCACTCGCCTTTTAGTTTGTTTCCATATAGGTACCAGTATACTTAGCACATAATCATGGCTTAAGAAAATATTTATATCGAGTTATTAAGGTGTAATTATCAGACATTTCCGTATTTATTTCAGGTTCTTTCGAGCTGCAGCAAGTCCAGATTTTCATCCATTCAAAATGAACTTGTACTTTCTTGCATTCAATTTTCGTACATATTTCCAAGGGACTATTTTTTACAGGCATAAATGATTTTTATGGAAATTTATTCTTAAAAAAAAAAAATAAAAAAAAATATGAAAATAAAGAAACAGATGATGATTAAGTTGGAAACTCAGAGAGGAGCATTGCCGTGCTTTGCCTCTCTAAATGACGCCTCTGCTTTTGGACAGAAAACAATAAAATTTGGACAATCTCTACTTTAAAAGTTTCCCCACTTTTAACAAGTTATCAACGGATAATAGGCAGAAAGTTACGGTAATTATGCATCTAAATAAAATTGTTATCACAATTAATTACGAATGCAGAGCTTCTTGTTCATTTGATAATTCCATATCCAAAGGAAGTCCATAAGTCGACTTTGTATTACTAATTTTCATAACTATTAAAAAATATTGAGTATTCAAACTATTCATTCTACCACAACGAAAGTAGGTTACTTTTATTCATTAATGATGAATTTCAGTGAAAAGTGAAGGGTTGTGAGAGAGGAGGAGAAGGAGATCACGCTGCATTTCTGTCCGCTTACGGGTGAAGAATAGAGTTCTGATAATCATTTACTGTACAAGAATATAATTCTTCGCCTAATTTATTACAAAGTTCATATAATGCCTTTGTGCAAATCGACTTGGAAATCACTACAATGACGAGTATCTTTATTAGAGTATGGCACCACAAAGCTGTGTTATCGAATGTGTGGGAATATAAAAATATTATTGCTGTGTGTCATCCAAGTAGAGTGTATTTCTTACAGATCTACAATTCAGAAATAGAGTCAGCAATCACATTTTTAATTTTGATAACTGATGAACTCTGTCATTAACATTAATAACATACTTGATTAATTATCATGAAAAATAGTTTGAGCGCTTTCAGGTTGTTTTCAAGAGTAGGCTCAAAAAAAGAAAAGAAAAAAACCTACAGGACACATATATATACCGGGTGAGCCAAAAGTTCGTTACAACTGTAAGAACTCATAAAAAAGGAAGAAATTATGATAAAGGAGTGCGGTTTGCAAGAAAGGGCTCACAAGGTAGTCGGATTTTTTTTTAACAGCAAAAAAAAAGGAAAAAAAGAAAAAAAAATAGTTAAAAAATCACATGTAGAGGACGCTGACGACCCGAAACACAATGAACAGTACAACAATACACCCCATTCAATTGTTCTTCCAATAACAAATGTACAACATGACTTCCAGAACATCCCACGACACAGCTGTTGTCCTGTTCATTGTATTTCGGGTCGTCAGCGCCCTCTACATGTGATTTTTTAACTATAATTTTTTTGTTGCTAAAAAGAAAAAAAATCCGGCTCCTTTCATGAAAACCGCACTCCTTTATCATAATTTATTCCTTTTTCATGAGTTTTTAAAGTTGTAACGAACTTTTGGCTCACCCGGTATTTAAATCTGGCAAAATTTTAAAGGATAATGACAAAGCAAACATATCAGTTTTTTTTTAATTTCTTTGTTAAAGAATGTGTGTTTAGAAATACTACGTATGGTGAAGAAGATGTAGATTAATTTTACGACAATTATTCTAATTGGTAAATAAATCATATGGGTTCTAATTTTCCAACTAGGTGAAAAATGTTCAGACAAGTATTCCAACCAGGGATCTCTTGGCGGAACCTGCCAATGCCCTGCCAACTGAGCTATCCCGGACGAATCTGGAGGACCTAATTCACCCAGCTAACCTTATTGAGAATAGCAACTCGTCTGATACGTGAATCAGCTCAACAGAATAAATCGCAGGTAATGAAACTTCAGTATGATCTACTATGATCTATAACGTCATACTATAAGATCTCTGCTATGATCAATAAGATTCACTGGGTGAATTAAGTCCTCCAGATTCGTCCGGGATAGTTCAGTTGGCAGAGCATTGGCAGTTTCAGCCAACAGATCCCTGGTTCGAATCCAGGTCCGGGCATTTTTCGACCAGTTGGGAAATTAGAGCTCATACGATTTATTTGCCAATTAGTTCTAATTGTGTTAAAATTAATCTACATCTTCTTCCCCATACGTAGTATTTCCAAACACACATTCTTTAACAAACAAATAAAAAAAACCCTGATATATTTTCTTTGTCATTATCCAACTCAGAAGAAGATGTATTTTAAGCTAACCCTATATCACATAAAATCAGCATTTTCAAGCAAGCATTCTTTCATGAAAAGTTTATTTTGCATTTTTCTACTCCCTGTAAAATTTGGTTAAATACTTTGGAAATAGTTTTTTCTTCTATTTTTAACCGACTCTAATAAAGAAGATTATATAATTCAATATTTGCAAATCAATATTGGGCTATTTCGAGTAAAACAACCTAAAAGCAAAATCTTTGATCAAAATAGCAAATAAATTATATTATACAGGACCCATCAAAAGTCTCACTCACTCCTTTCTATCTCGGGCACGAGTAGTAATTTAGGAAAACTGTAAAAATCAATTTGAAGGGGATCTTATTATGTAAATTTGAACACCATATTTGGATGGTTCAGTAAATTTTACCTTAGGATACAAAACGAAGTCATTCGCTGAAGTAGTTTTGGAAATATGCAGGTTTAAAATTTGGAATTATTCTTTTTCAATTTATTTTTAATCGTTGCAAAACAGATTGCAACGCGATGAATTTTTTTAAGCGCAACTGAAAAGCTACTTCTCAGAATGAGCTGTAATTTTAGATTCGCATATTTCAAGCTTCTAGAAATCGATTTTTGTAATTTTTTTAAATCATAGGTTACAATTCATATTTCCTTCGAAAATAAATTTTAAAAAATGCACCCATTTTGGAAATTAATTTTCGAAGAAAATATGAATTGTAACCTACGATTTTTAAAAATAGAAATCGATTTCAAGAAGCTTCAAATATCTGAATCGAAAATTACAGCTCATTCCTCCGAGTAGTTTTTGAGTTATGCTTAAAAAACTGTCTACGTTGCAATTTGTTTTGCAATAGTTAAAAACGAATTTAAATATGATGTTTTACAGTTTTGGAGAATCCTGTATATTCCCAATATTAATCATAAATTTACTATTTAAGTTTTGAGGAATCATTTCAAACCTATAAGCATTTTGAATCAATAACTGAAGTTAAAAGAACTACATTAAAATAAAAAGGATTTTTAATTTTTTTAATTTATTTTTAATTTTAATCAATTAATTTTCTTTTCTGAACGAAATATTTATTGTGCGTTTAAACTTAATTTAAATTTTATCGCTCATTTAAACTTATCTTAAAAATAATATTTCACCTTATTATTATAATTATCTCGCTCTTATCACGGAAAGTTGAAAAATTAATAATTCGGTATCATTTGTTTCAAAATGAAATCACACCAGCTACATTTTCCGTAATCGTATTCAAAGTAACACTGTTTCAGGTAACACAGCTTTGAGGATTGTCTGCTCATGATGAGGATTCTGTTCGGATGAGACTAAAGGTGAAGGTCACTTTTTTGGCATCACGTCACCGGTTTCGTGTGAGTGCCATCTAATGGTGATCTAACAGAGTATTCGTCACTTCTGAAATAGATAACAGAGGATTTCCTTCTAGCTTGATGGAAGAGGGTCGAATCACATCTGACCTTACCAGTGGAAGCTGGAAAAGAAAATTAGCAACTATTAGTAAGTGTCAAGTGCCATTTTGTTTTGTGATAAAACACAGCTATATCAGAATATGATAATAAAATGGATTCAGGTAACAAAAAACAAGTGGGTAAGTTTGGTCACAGATCGCACAGAGGATGTCGTTTAATATGTCTTTTTTAAAACACTTTATCCTTAAATTAATGAATCAAAATTGTTAATTTATAATTATCAAATATTTGCATAAATCCATAAATGGCATGCACCATTACATTTAATTTTAAAATAATTAGAAAAATATTTTTAAATCAAATTTAAAATATTCAAGAAAAAATATTTAAATAAAATTAAAAAATCCAAATATTTAAAATTCAGCAATTTCAAAAATTTAGCGCTGGTATAAATAAATACAAAATTTTTAAAAGCAAAAAATTGTTCAAAACATATTTAAAATGCTCAAATAATCCATATTAATTATTTGAATTTCCAAACACTTACAAGATGGCGCTAAAAAAGGATTTTGAGATTTATTAAAATTCGAAATAAAAAAGAAAAAACACTTTCAAAAGTTGCCCTACTATTTCGAAAAACGACCAGCTAGGGTTGCCAGATTGTACGTTTTTCGTACAGGAAACAAAAATACTGGTTCTAGATTGAAATTCCAGATTTTCTGTGTCTGATAAAAAGATATTTTAAATTTGTTCTTGCGTAAAAAAAATAAAATAAGCCTTTAAAATGGCAAAAAAAAGTAATTTTCTTTTAATTAAATCCATCTGAAAAAAAGTGTAATAATAATAAAAATCAAAATTTAAAAGTTCCGCCTGAGAGACACGAACCCACAATCTACTGCGTGCGAGACATTTGCGTTAGCACGGGGCTATCAGTGCTCGGCGATATTTGCTGAATTTAAGATTATGCTTTGAAATCGAAAAAGAGCGAATTCGCTTAATTAAAATAACATAAGAATTTTTCAAAATTTTATGATTTTGGGAAAATCAGGGGGTATTCAACTCTATGTAAAAAAAACAAAAAAAATCTAGTCTGTAACTTAAATAGTTTCTGAGTACGAGCTTTTGACGAACGGACAGACAGAGAAGCGAGACTATAAGGGTTTCGTGAAATGAACGAAACTCTAGAAATAAAACAGCTGTTTAAGTCTGTTCTCAAATCCAAGCTGGGTAATTTTTAAATACGGTGGGAATGATTTTGAAACTCTTCATAAGACGTACTACAAAGATAGTAGGCGGAGATCTGGGAAATAAAGTTATTTTTTGATAAAGGTTGAAACATTTAAGGTTGTTCTCAAATTTTCTGCTCAACAGCGCAAAACTTTCTGACATATCTTGTGACTCATTGTTAAACATAAAGGTATAAAACTAGCAGGTTTGACTGTTGAACCGATTTGGAATTGAATAGCATTTTCCATTTTTTGATAAATAAATTAGTTATCGAGTTATAACCGATTATTGTCACGTGACGACAAGTTTTCTCTTTCTCGCGCTGCCGCGTCAGGAGTTCGGTTCAAAACCCCTACTCTGACAGTATTTTCTGAAAGATCTTCTGTCTTTATCAAAAATAGAAAATGCCATTGAATCACATGGTTTCTGAATAAGAAAATCTGCCAATTTTATGCATTTCCGCACAAAAATGAATTCAGAAATGTGTCAGAAAGTAGGTCCTTTGGATTTGAGAACAGTCTTAAAAAAGATTGTTCTTGCTTACCTGAAACAGGTACAAGTAGCCAGCGGTTTAAAAGTACACGCACCAACAACGCACGACCCGCTGCAAAACGAAATGAATGGTATCACTTTTATTACCCTATTTTTGATCGTAGTCATCTTTAATTGGGATACCGTTCATTTAACTTATTTTCGCTTTGCTGCTGGCTGTGCGATGTTGCTAAGTATACTTTTAAACCGCTGGTAATCTGCTAGATTCTTTATATCTATTTCAGGTAAGCGAAAACAATAGTTTGCAAGAAAAGTATTTCAATCGTCATCAAATGTAGTAAAACTTCTTAATAGCGACACCTTGGAGCCTTGAAATTTGTCAGCTATTCGGAAATGTCCCCTAATAAGAGGCACAGGTGTCCGCTACGGAGGTTTTACTGTAAAGTAAATTTGTTCACCTTCATTTTAGTGGTGAGTTTATGTAGCTTTCACCCGTCAAAAAGAGCATCAATAGTGATAGTCTCAAAACTAGTCACATATTTTAACCCTCTCAGCGTTTTGGGACTTTTCTGCATTTTCGGAAATGGCCCCTAATAAGAGGTATAGGTGTCCGCTACGGAGGTACTGCAAATAGAGGCGTCTTAAATTCAGACACATATGTGACTGAAAAAGAAATTCAGACACTTAAGTGTCTGAATATGAAATTTCAGACATCATAAGTGTCTGAATTTAAGACCCTTAAGTGTCTTACTGTGATCATGGTATAAATGAACTGAGAAAAATGTCTGAATAATGATCATGTGTCTGAAATTAAGACATGTAGAAATTCAGACACTTATATGTCTGAATGTAATACAATTGTATCATATGTATGATGAAACGGCGATTGTATATGAGGGCCCCTGCGGCCAAAGGATATAAGTGAAAAAATTTAGATTTGGAATAAATTGAATTTAACGATTAACATCAATAGTAAGTGACTGACTTAAAGTATGAAGCTGTTGCTAATTTCATAGCGGTCTTTCAATTCTTATTTCAATAATTGTGGAAGGAAAGTGAAGTACAATATATTTTTTAAATTTTAAGTACATATTAAAGAGGTTAAGTAGTTTATAGAGCTTAAGTAGTTGACCTCCAGAATGCAACACATAATTAGGAAATCTCTTATATTTTGCGTTTTAGTTTAGCAAACAAGGCAGGGGACTTCAGGCACATCTGTCCAACGTTTCCCCTCCCTATATTTTTCTTCTGAGAGCAATCATAAAAGAAATAGCCTGTATACTGATCTCAGTTTTTCTCAATTTTGTCACTTATAGCCTTTCGCTTCTGGTGTCCTCATATGCAATTGTATCGCAATATATCTGGCAGCACCGTCAGAAAACGTTTTCGAATGGATGAAATGCTTTGCCATCCACTAAATTTGGTATTAGTGTATAAAATAAGCAACTTAATTTGACCATGGGGACGTCTGCCAAAATTGTAAATGCCCGTTTACTAACTTTCGAACTAAATTATTTTTAGTGTAAAAGTACAAGCTGAAGAAACTTTTCCCAAAATATAAATTTCTCAAAAACTACTTCCACTCATAGGTATGCTCGTGGCTCACTCATAGGCCGTTCCCTAAATACAAAGAGATATGATTGCTCTTAGAAAAAAATGTAGAAAGGGGAGAGGATGGACAGATGTGTCTGGAGTCTCCTACCTAGTTCGCCTAACTAAAACGCAAAATATAAATATGAAATAAGCTAAACCAAGAATCTTTTGTGAGAACACCTTGTACAAGATAATTTTTATATAAAAGGAATATAAAAAAATTAACAAGTAAGAAGTATTAAATATTAAATAGATATATAAAAATAAATTTCTAACAATATTTTTCAAAATGCAGAACATTTCTTTCCCTCTAGTGGAAAGTTTTGCCCTTCTGAACACCCCTTATCTAAGATAAATTTTAAATATACGAACGTCAAAAGGAAATATTTAAAAATTGATTTCTATTAGTGGTTTAGGAAGAGAGGGGGGGGGGGGGTGGGCGGTGCTCCTCTTACGAAAATTTCTTAGTCCTTTTTTCTCTTAGTGTTCAATTATGTAATCATTTCGAAGAATAAATGTTATTTTTTTAACTAGTGTTACGACGATTTTTTAATTTATAATATGTTTTTTACCCTCTTACTGAAAGAATAAAAACTGTAATAATTATATTCATATAATTTATATGTGTAAACATTGCGAAAAACGCCAAATAAAGAAAATAAAATGCTTCTGATTTCTTCTTATACAACGTTCCACTTTTCCCGCTGATAAAAAATGTTTTAACAACTTATCATACTGTAACCCGTAGACTGACGTAATGAATAAAGCCATCTGTTTCCAATGGAAACGCTGACTCCCGGTTTTTTTTTTTCTTTGAGAAGCGAATCTGTGTTGTGAGTCCGGAGTCCGTTGTCGTATTCAAATTTAAACGTTCTTCAACAGTTCGCATCTTTGACCGGTCCTGATTTTTTACTGTGAAAAATGTTGTCATTATGTTATTACTGCGGCTGCGTTATTAGTGGAAGCGTTATATTTAGAAGTTTCTTGCATTCTGGATGGCTGGAGGGATCTTATGTGCTTCATATATGGATATAACGACTGAAATTACATCCGGATAACTCTACAAATAGTCCCCAACAGAGACAGTATTACTTTTCATTGCTTTTCGTCAAGAATATAGTTATTCATCTCGTTAAACAAGAAAACTAACCCCAGACCTACAAACTAGTCCCGCGGGCTCTGTTTTCAGAATGGAAAATTTCCATTATTTTGACAGAGCTAGCAGGATATAGGAAGGGGTTTTCTTCAAAAAAGAAGCCAGTTTTTGTCTCTCATTCACTATGACAGTTATTTTAAATCAAGTCATATCGATATCAGTAAGTGTTTTTGATATTTTGTTTATAGTACCACATAAAATGTTGCATGAAATATAACTTAGGTTTGAATTTGTTTGCGAAAAAAAAAAAAAAAACAGCTAATTCTAGAAATATATATTTTTACATACTTGTAATTCTAGAACTGCAGCTCCAGAATTATATATCATATTTTTTGTGTGAGTGTCGGCTAATTTGATTATGTAAAAACATCAGTAATATTATGTAAAAAATTGGTTAACTTCGAATGTCTATAAAAATAATGCAAAAACGTAAAATTGTCGAAACTTTTGTTGAAGAAGAAATACTTTGTTTGGATTTAAAAGAAGTAAAAAAAAAAAAAAAAAGGTTGTTTTTTAAAAGGTTAATTTAGCGTTTTGATGAACATGTTGAATTCCTTGTAACGTTTTCTATCGCAGTTATAACCACATTTTATTTTAAACTTACTTTTAAATTAATTGTTTGTTCGCTATGAAGGATATGCAATTCACTCGAAGTTTAATATTTGATAAAAATTGGAAAATTAACAAACATCTATCGTGATTTATTTTTTATATAATTAGAGATGTATAATTTTCGAGGAAAACCTTTTTAGCCAAAAATCTGTTTTTGGCAAAATTGATTTGTGTTTTGAAATCCGATTTGTCAAAACTTTTTTGTGTCACCTTAAATATATATATAGATATATATTCTGCATGATATTATTTGGTTTCAAAGCAATTTTTAATTATATGGCACACCCGTATATTCTCTAAACTATACAGGTGAAAGGAAAAAAAATACTGCAATTTTGTGATTATTATATGTAAAATCAGTTTTCGAAATTTTCATTTTTTAATAGCACATTGTATAGAATATAAATTATTTACAGCTATAATTCCATTTCCTCAAAAAAAAAAAAAAAAAAAATCATTATTTACTTTGATTTTTTTGTTCAAAATTTTTAATTTTGGATTTGCAAAACATGAGAAATTGAAAACTAAGCTTATTTTATTTTAAGGCTGTTCTCAAATCCAAAAGGGCAACTTTATGACGCAAGTTTTAATTTATTTTTGTTGAGAAATGAATGAAACTGGCTGGTGTTGTTGTTCAGAAACTATGTTATCGAACTGTTTTCTCCGTTTTTTTTTTTTTTTTTTTTTTTTTTTCAAACGCAACAGGTCTTTCAGAAAATAGTATCCAAGTGGGCGTTTTGAACCGAATTTCTGCGTGAAAGAAGAATAACCACTCAAGAAAGGGCGAAAAACGTGTTTGTCATGTGATCAAAATTGCTTATAACTCAATAGGTAATTTATGGATAAAAAAAATGGAAAACACAGTTCGATTCCATGCTCAGGCTTTCCAATTTTATACCTTTCCGTTAAAAAATGAATTTGTAAATGTGTCAAAACGTTTTGTGCTTGTTGAGCAGAGCAGTTGAGAACAGCTTTAAGTTAAAAGGTTATTACAAGTTTAAAATGGAAATTAGAAAACAGCTAGAGTTTTGTATATTTCCATGCATAACTACATTTCGCACAAAAAATTGCGGTTTTCCTCAAAGTTCATTTATACAAACAAGGCCAAAAAAAAATGTATATTTAGGCAAAATAGGTTTTGAAATTAGAAGTGACTTTTCCTGTATGTTATTATATATGTGTGTGCGTGTGAACATGAAAACAAATCATAGAAGCATTAGAATGAAGCTATCGTGAAATTTTGAATATTTTATAATTAAATTCTCAACTTTTCTTATGGTAAATAAACCCCTCTTAAAAAAAAAAAAAAAATCGAATTTACTCTTTAAATGAAGAGTTTCATACTCAAATTTTTTTTAAATATTGGGTTCTCATATACTGCAAATTTTGGGGAATCTAGTATTAGATTTTATTTAACACGGAAATAAAAATGCAAAAAATGCTTAAACTGGGAATTGCACTGGGAATATGTTATTTAAATAGGAAAAAATTGAACTACAAAGCAGGGATGGAATTCTTTCTGAAGGAGTGAATTCTTTTTTATAAATGGGAATAATTTGTTACCATAAAGCGGAGCTGATTACAGCATGGGCAAACTGGGCTGTTTCTATGGGCCTTTAGCTTTACGGGCCCCTAAATTCTGTATGAAATTTCCATAAAGCTCATATTTTAAGTTTGTTTTGATCTTATACTTATTTTAATAAATATTTTGTACTTTTAGAACATGATTAGGTTAAAGAAAATGATATATTTATCCAAATATGTATTTGACGGCATCGAATAGGCTTATTTTTTATTTATTTTTTTTTTATTTTTTTTTTATTTTTTTTTTGTAACAGTATACGAAGGCAGTGGGGGAAGGGGGCGAATGAATACTAGGTCTTCGGACTTGAATTAATCTGAAGTTCACTAAAAGTAATAAACATTTTTGATGCCGTAGGGCATATATATCACATAAATACATATTTATATATATATACATATAATTATCCTATTCTAAAACTACAAAATACTGATTACAATCCTCATAAGGTCAAAACTGATTTAAAATATCAGCTTTATGAAAATTTCATATCCAATTTGGGGTACCCTAAAATCAGGGGGTGGAGAAGCACCCCATTTTTCCCACGCTGCAATCAGCTCTGCTTTATGGTAACAAAGTATTCCCATTTATAAAAAATGATTCAATGTGGTCAAACATGGTTGCGTATATGGCTTAGAAAGAAAAGTGGTCAAAGATGGCTTCATATTGGCCAAAAAAAAGGGAGGGGGGGTTCAAAGATGGCCGCAATTAAGACATTTGAAATGTCTGAAATTCAGACGTAAGAAGTGTCTGAAAAATTTAAGACATTTTAAAACGTCTTAAAATTGAACACTCTTGTTTCAGACACTTAAGTGTCTGAAATTCAGACACAAGAAGTGTCTGAAAATTTTAAGACATTTTAAAACGTCTGAAAACTGAACACTGCGTTTCAGACACTTAAATGTCTGAATTTCAGACATTTCAGTTTACAGTGGGTAAAGTAAATTTGTTCACCAGCTCTCAGTCAATATGAAGCAGATCGGCTTCATCTTAGTAGTGAGTTTAGGTATATTTCACCCATAGGAAAGAGCATCAATAGTTTTATTCTCAAAACTAGTCACATATTTTAACCCCATGAGCGTTTTGAGGGCTTTTTTGCATTTTCATAAAAATGCTTATAGAACTAATGTTAATTTAAATTTTCTTTCCCTGTTTGTTTCTAATATACACTTCATAGTCAATAGGAAGCAGATAGGCTTCATCTTAGCGATGAGTTTATGTATATTTCACCCATAGGAAAGACCATCAATAGTGTTATTCTCAAAACTAGTCACATATTTTAACCCCATGAGGGTTTTGAGGGCTTTTTTGCATTTTCATAAAAATACTTATAGAACTAATGGTAATTTAAATTTTCTTTCCCTGTTTGTTTCTAATATACACTTCAGGCCCCTTTATTTCACACATATCTTAAAATACAATTCTGTTAAAAATATTTTTGTCTACAACCGATTTAAGTTGTTTTAGGAAAACGGAAAAATACGGACAAACCGCTTAGAGGATTTTAAGTAATAACTTTATAAGATTCCAAAAGTAATGGAAAAAACAAAAAATAGCTAAATTGTAAATATACAATTCCAAGCTTTCTTCACTAACACGCCAATGCAATTATCACCTCCAGGTGATACATCTTAGAAAGTACCTTCTAGATTTAGACTTTAAGTGATTAGGGTGATACCTGCAGTAACAAACACCTTAAGGACTATTTCTTGTTCATATCACTATTACAAAGTTTTAAAACTATTTTATTCTTATTTTTATTTTTGAAAGTATAGTAGAGATACATTGAAAAATTATTGTTGACAAAATTTTGAAAAATTGTACTTTTTACTTCTAAAATTTAATTTTTTTTCATCTACATAATCTTTTTTAATCATTACTGATGCAGCAATGATCAGTATTAAAGCCAATCCTAAACTCTTAAAAGAGCCCTTACACAATTTTTAAAGAGTGGGATTCAAATGGTA
Source organism: Maratus speciosus (assembly GCA_963932465.1). Taxonomy (NCBI): domain Eukaryota; kingdom Metazoa; phylum Arthropoda; class Arachnida; order Araneae; family Salticidae; genus Maratus; species Maratus speciosus. The sequence continues at coordinate 393,892,224 of OZ010786.1, forward strand.
TTTTATCAAACCAATAAAATAAAATATAAATGAGTTATGTAAATTCTGAAAGGAAAGAAAAATTATGTTGATAAATATAATACATTTACAATTGCATTAAAATAATTCTAAGTGGAAGTATAATTTACTATGAGAAATGGAATCTTAATTATATAGCAAATAATAATGGTAATAAAAAAAAATCCACACACGCATACAAAGTAAAGCGTTATTGATCATACTGTAATAAAAATAATCTGCCAAAACTGAATACTAATTCTAAATATTAAAAATTTTCTGGCATAAAAAAAACTCTGTGATTTAAGTATTTCTGGGATGTGATTGGGATATTTCTGGAATAAATGTTTTAATACACTTAAAAATAGACTTATGATCTTAGCACCAACTAAGGTGCAAGTAATAGAGATACACATGAGTTTTTGGTTTAAAAAACAACACAGTGACATCTTTTCTTGCGAGTTTTATAAATAATTTGAATTGGCTGCAGCGAAATGTGCCAATAAATAAAATGCTTTTTACAAAGTATTTTTTTTTTAATAATAGACCGATTTTATAAATTTCATGTCTGTAAGACGGTAATTTAACCCTTACACAGGCGGTGGGAGTATACTTCTCACTTAACTTTAATTCCCAGCAACAGAAATTGTATCAGAAGTTTTGAAAAAATATTTTGATTTTATAAAGCATGGTAAGAATTTTTTTTTTTTTTTTTAAATTTTCAAATAAATTTGTTCGTAGATTCTGGTGGCAGTCAATCATTTCAACATTTCAACAACAGAATTGATTTGCCCGTGTAAGGGTTAAAAAATTAGAAGGATTTGTACTTGCGTCTAAGTACGTTAAAAGAAATGACGATTTGCGAATCTCGGACACAGTTAAAAGGAATTCAGTATCCAAACGGTTTATAGGATACCTATTGTGAACTATTTATTAAACTGTATGTTCAAAATTATCTCACATTACTTTATTGTTATTTGATCTGCGATTCAAATTCATTCTATGTAATTTGGGGTGCCTGTGCTTTAGCTGATGTTTAGGTAGAAGACAATTATACTCAAATTTTTAGAATCACAATAATTAGATGTAAGGCAAAATAATAATAAATGAGTAAAATAGTGATAATATTATAATAGCAATTATTAAACATCTCCTCCAGATAACAAAACCTTTATTTATTGCAATTAACTTGTTATGTTTGTGGATATAAGCTGACCTGAAAAATTGCCTGGTGTTAAATATGTTTACGTTATCTGCAGGAGATGTTGCACCAAATATTTAAGAATGCAGAAAAGTTGCAGCAAATTACCTCGAGCCTCATGTCCTGAGAATAGGGAGTGGCACTGTAAGTGACTTGGGGTGCCACCTTGCCACTGGCTGGGCTTGTACTATTGTGAGGAGAAGCTGATTTTGGAGCTGCAGCATTGCCGCTCCATTTGCACGGTGAACTAGTGACATTACCTATTTCACTGTCGTGTTTGTTATTTGATTCACAGTAACGAGGAAGTTTCATATCATAATTAGGCAAACTAACACAGGTTGTCGAAGGGCAATCGATCGATATACTGTCTCTTATACTACTAGTGTTATTCCACATAAGAACACTCTGTCGATTACTATCAAAAGATGATGATTTGTCCTCTTTATGCCAATGGGGTAGATCTCTAATAGACATGAGGATACTATTAGAAGTCGTACCATTTATGCCAGATTTTAAAGGTTTAGAAAGTCCACTACTAATACAGTCTGTACTGTTTGTCATGGAATTTAAAGGAAATGTCAAATTATTAGAACATGCAAGGTCCTTTACTTTGATATCGTGATGGTCTAAACCAATAGGTAACAAAGGTGGTGAAGACTGAACCCCTGAATTACAGCTGCTGTTCACGATGCAGCCACGTAATGGGTCAACTCCATTTGTGGATAAATATGAAGTGTCACAGCAAGAAGATGACGTTGGGGTTTTGTTACCGGTTATATGTTGAGGTGAGTGAGACGAATTACCAAATTTCGCTGCTTCCATTTGACAATGATAAAGTTTATCTTCTTTGGTACTATTTAACTGATGGTTTTGTGACGGATCGGCTGGAAACGTTCCAGGAGCAAAACAAGTCCTTGCTGCTGTAGCAGATGCAGTCACATCTAGAAAACTGTTCGATGGATATTGCGCTACAGCATAATCAGGATAGTACGTTCCGATGGGCCTGTAGTGAAGAAAGTTTTCCGCCGATAAAAATCGAGTGTTGTCTATTGCAGCTGTGAATAGGTTTTGTGGCATGGCAGCCGCTGCGTAAGACGCTCCAAGTCCATTAACATTTTCTGTAGTGCCATAGGGATAAACATTGTTGTAGCCAGCCACAACTGCTGCTGTAGCTGCAGCAGCAGCATCGTCCATATACGTAGTTGTATCAGGAATTGCTCCTCCAACAATTGTAGGAGTTGTGACTGGACCATTCACTGGACTTTTTCTTTTACGACATGTCGTTATAAGATCTCGTATTTGGGATTTGTATCGTCTCGTCCTCTGGCATCGGAGAACAAAATCACTATCTGATAGTAATCCACTACGATCTGTCAATGAACCAAGACCTCCATCTAAGTACGTTACTTTAAAGTCCATAGTTCTTTTACCAAGGAGATCTCGTCCTTCTTCTTCCCTAAAATACAAAATGAATTTTCGTGTATTAGTTAATGTAAATAAATCTTGATTATATTATTAATGTTGTACTATATGAACTTCTATCCGTTACATATTATCTCAGAATCAGTTTTCAAAATTAACGAAATACGAATAATTGCCATTGAGATTCATGTGACGATTTTTGTTGACATGTATTATCGCATAATTTTTTTTTTTGTTTTTACTTATGTCATTATCCTACTATAAATTAGTTTATCATGTCATAATAATTGGGCTTTCAGTAAATATACATGAATATGATAAAATTAAGTGTTTTTTTAGCAGAATGAAAACGATGAGCGTCACGCATAAAGCGTAAAGTGCCCAGAATCCTTAATTATCCCTACCAGTAATTTTTAATTGAAAATTTTACCTTATTTAAACAACGCATTTCTGCAATTAAATTAGGTGCAAAATTTTCTATTTTTATAAACCGATGATAAAAGATTAAAAATTCTGTAAATAACGCTCGTCGCGAAGGGTTTAATGTTCATTGACGTCATTGTATCAGATATAACTAGTAAATCTGCAGATCAAGAGCCTCAACGTCATCTCTGCAACTTATTGTTTTTAGCAAACTTTGCGTAACATTAATCTTTCTACAAAAGCAAAATTTAAACTTTTTAAATTAGATAAACATTTATAAAAGGAAAATAAAATATTTCGATGGTTTCAGACATTAGAAGCGTTAAATTAAACACGTTGTTATGTAATGATATTCTGAAATTCTCACGAGCTACTTATTCTAGTAATTTTTATATAATAAAGCAAATTTCTTCAGGGGGGCGCCCCCCTGAACCCCCCGTTGTGTAATTTATTTTGCATTTGTAATTTTATACTGATTGTGTTAATGATTATCCTATATCTTAGATTCCTTTTTACACTGCGATTTATAAGGATAAGCAACAATTTGGTCAAGCATTTTACGTTATCTTAATATCCATACAGCAGTATTTACTTGCCTGCTAACCACAAACACCTGTATCTAATGGATAAAGAACTTTTGGAAATGTAAACTGAGACATCTAATTTAGAAATCTAATACCTTTATAATTTTTGTTTCCAAAAAATAATTTTGATTACCATTCTGCAATATTTATATCTAAGATCTAATCTAAATATCTAAAAATGTACTCGATAGCATTAACTTACTAAAATCACCCTAAAGTAGGGGGACTTCTAAACCTAACGGTTAATAATTCAATCTAAGTCATCGTGTCCACTTCCAATTGACTAAATAGATAAACGTGATTTGGCGCCGTTAAGTATTTTTTGTGATAGCCTTTTAATAGTATCCACATTTAATTTAAAATCGTGATGTTACAAACACCGTTGAAATATGACGCACACCTGTGTTCAGGTCAAATTACGAAAGGTTAACTAACCTTTTATTTCCCTTAGCCGGGCATTTTGTTTCATTTCTCGTAATAGGGATTATTTTAATAATTTAATCTATTTTACAGTCTAGAAGCCGTTACACGGGACGTTGTTCACGTATCATTAAAATAGAGATAAATGCATTAAATAAAACATTTCACTCCCCACCAGACATGGCAAGTCTCAGGCTTTTTGCACAACACTATTATCTTACAGAAAATGTTGTTCTTTTAAATCGCGCAAATGTTTCAATTAAATAAAGTAACATTTTTTTTTTGTATTAAAATACTGGTATCCAGAACGCCGGAGGCTTGGCAGCTCTGCTTTTCTTAATAGAAACATATATAGTTAACCAACACTTTATCACATTTTATAGGAGACAATACGGAATTTCTTATTTGTATGGCCTTACATATACCTCAGTCATAAAAATGTTAAAATTTTGTGCCAATTAATATACACAATTGCGAAAATGAAATGGCAACCAATGAGAAAAGGAAGGCCAAGTAAAATCGTGTAAATCGAGGAATCTTTCTTCGTAGTGTTGGGAAAATACAACTACAAAAATTATTTTAGGTGGTATTTGGTGTGAAATGTTTATATGTAATCATTCCTTTCCTAATTATCTTTTTTATTATTTGTAATTTGCTTATTCCATTTTCCTTTTGCACGTGAAAATCTTACAAATTAAAATTAACTCTTTGGGAGAAATTGTTATTCCTTTTTTTTTTTTTTTTTGGCAACAATGAAGTTTATAAAGTTTAATAGAATAATGTCAGTTTATTCTGTATGAAAATAACGAACTTTTTCATTTATAATCAAAATAGTTGAATACATAAATAAAAATATTATTCTATATAGTATAACTATTTTCATTTCTGCGTTTAAATAAATCTATATGCAAATATCTATACAAAGGCATTCATTAATTCATTCTTTTTAACTTTCATTTGACTTTAAAAACCATACATACTTTCACATTTATGATATTTTTAGATGAGATATAGTTGCTACGCAACAGTTAAAAGAAATAAAATGAAATATAAGTAAATTCATAAAATAAAATGTTTTATATTATTCGAACACATGTATAAAATTCCATCATAAGTTATACACCTAATTTAAAAGCTCTGACAAATGTTTTGACAAAATTGCAAAGTAAAAGGAATAATTTAATACTCTTATTTAAAAATTTCAGCATCCAAAATTTACCTTTTAAATCTATTATTCATATGAGCGATTTCTTTCAACAAATGAAAATTTGAAAATCGTCTGACTTCCCATAGAAAAGCATTATGTCACAAAATAAAATGTTTTGTATATTCCGAACGAATGAACCAAATTTAACCCAAAACTATACAGCTAAATCCGGGGAATCACCAATATACATCCTTAATTTCAAGCTAATCGGATGCTTTTTACGGCAGTTATCGCGGGACAGACAGACTAACTAACTAATTAACAAACAAACAAACAGATGTAAACCAAAAAATTTCGGGTCTCCACAGTAAGCCTTCACTGACGTTTCGGCAAAAAATTTTGGATCTCTACAGTAAGCCTTCACTGACGTTTCGGCAATTATAGAGAATATTAAAGTTTTTTCCGACAAGTAATTTCGGTAATAAATTATATAATAAATTGCAAATAAATAAGTAAATTTTCAAAGTCAATACGATTCAGGTAGAAATTCAAAAATATTAAAGGCAATAATTGAATTGTGTGCTATAAAATCTGCTAGAATATTACATAGAGACCTCACAATCGCATAATAAAAGTTAACAACTATGAATGGATTAAATATAATTGTATGATGCATCATGTGATACGAAATATAATTTTATATTTCATGAAACATTATTTCATACCAATTTATAGAGTATTACACAAATCAGAAGCCCAGCAGTGTAAGTGGTTAGCATGTCGTGCTATCACACTGGAGGTCTCCAGTTTGATTCCGGGCTGCGGACTGGGAAAGATACACTCAACCTTTCATGCCTTCGGGGTCAATAAAATGAGTAGCAAGCTTGCTTGGGATCCATGAATATAGAAATAGATAAGGACTTCTAACGAAATAGTGTTTACAAAGAAAGGGCATGTTTACAAACAAACACTTCCGTCAACCAATCTACCGCTACATTTTTGTTGTAGCGATGATTACAGAAATCGTCTTGGTGTCGTATGCCAATCATATCATACACCTGTTAAACGTAGACCAATCAAATTGCCCGAACTCATGCGCATAGTAGGTCTAATAAAGAACAGACAAGTGTTTCTTGCTTATCCACAGTTATTTGACCAACAGTGACGTCAGCTACTCTTTCCTTATTATTGACGGGATCCAGGTAGACTTTGCGCTGTTAGCGAAACGAGATTGACCAATCCGAAAATTTGCTTACTTAAAACAGAGAAAAGTTCTCAAAAATGCAGGCTTCTGATTGGTCAATCTCGTTTCGTTAAAAGCGCAAAATCTATCTGGATCCCAGCCATCATGTCGTGACTTATGACTTAAATATGGCAACGACAACCGCCCGTGTATAACCGTGTACATGCCAGCGTCTCTAGTGGACAACGTTCATTGACTGGTTTCAATCATCAAAGATATTCTTCATAGAGCATAGTGAAGCAGAAGAACCGAGTATAATCGTGCTACATAGAGCCACCTATTTCACACATTAATCACGACACGATTTTCGTCTTCTAAAATCTACTTCGTTAGAAGTACTTCTCTATTCTGTATTCATGTTGGGAACTAAGCACTGGGGATGCCACGTTAGGCTGACTACCTGGCCGGGACATATGCTACATAGTACTTCAAGGGCCTAGGGTCAAGGAAACAGGGCTGGGCACTGAGGCCATGATATTTAGTGGATTGTAGCGTCCCAGGTTTAGTTTTATGATACAAATCATTAACACTAGAACGCCCGGAAGGAGTCGATCCGACTCCGGCCATATGATTAAATGTCAACTGGAACCAGAAATTCTTTCATAAAATAAGTTAAATTTAAACCACGCTGATTTACGTTAAATAAATCAGTCCAAATAATTTTAAATAAAAGTTCTAGTGTCGAATATTTTTATGAAACTTGAGTAAAATTTCCGGGCGTTCTAGTGTTAATTTCATTTTAAAACTTTATTTGAATGTGAAACGTCTGTAATTTTTAAAAAACATTTAAATTATTTCTTGTCTTAAAATTTAGTCTTTCATGCGACTGTTTAAAGACCGAAATATAGCCGTGAACAATTCGTATTTTTAATATAAAATAAAATGTAGAATTTATACTTACATTAGTGGTCTGTGCGTGCATAAAATGAAGTCCGGCTTACTGTTTTTATACACTAATCTAGCACTAGTTTGTAGCCATTGCCAGGAACCCGTTTTGGTCACTAAACGATATGCGATGAGACCAGAAGCACCCGTTTTCAAAACTAGAGAAGACATTAACAAAAAACTAGTTATACATTTCGTGAAAAATATAATCAAATAATCAAATACTAAATTATAATATAACTTAAATATTTTGTGCGCGATATTTTTGAGTTATAAGTTGATTTTAAAATTAAAACATTATTTTATTTAAAGTTTTATGCAGTATATTGAAATATTGGAAATTTTATTCCTTTATTTATAAAAGGCAGTTCTCAGTAAACTACTTTTCCCCGCTCAACAACATGAAACTTTTTGATACATTTTCTGATTCATTTATAAACATAAAAGCATGATACATGCATGCATGGTTATGCAGGGATTTGTAATCGAATAGTTTTTTCCAATTTCTGTTAAATAAATTCTTTTTTGAGTTAGACCCGATTATTGTCTCAGGATGGGAGTTTTTCCCTTTCTTTGCGGTCGTGTCTGGAAATTCGGTTCAAAACACCAACTTTGATTGCATTTTCCAAAAGATCTTCGGCCTTTACCGAAAACTAGGAAAATCTGTTCGATTGCATAATTTCTCAATCAGTGCATCTGCCAATTTAAAACGTTCACGAACAAAATTGAATTAAACTAGTATGTTGTGGTCATCACAAAACTTTCTTCTATATAAATCACATCAATTAAATCACTTAAATAGTACAAGAAATTACATCAATTTAGCACTAATTCATATCAAAGTATATCTGAACTTGAAGTTTGATGAAAATTCGTGCATTAGTTCTTGAGATAGAGCTATAGCGAAAATTCTGAAAAATGTAGCATAGCAGCGCCACCTTTTGAGCGATTTGCACCAAAGCATAAACAGCATTAATTCATATCAAGGTATACCTGAATCTAAAGTTTGTTGGCAATCCAAGCATTAGTTCTTGAGATACAGCTATAGCGCATATCGCAAAAAATGCAGCATAGTAGCGCCACCTGTTGAGCGATTTTCACCAAAATATATAAAACGTCATTTCATGCCAAGGACGAACTGAATCTGAAGTTTGATGAAAATTCGTGCATTAGTTCTGGAGATTGAGCTATTGTGCAAATCACGAAAAATGCTGTATAGCTACGCCACCTGTTGAGCGATTCACACCAAAAACTAATCAGCACCAATTTATATCAGGGACTAACTTAATATAAATTTTTATTAAATTCCGTGCATTAGTTCATGAGATAGGGCGCCCACAAAATTTGTGTCACATACATATATATAGACAGATAGACAGACAGAGTCACAGACTTACAGACAGACATTTTGTAAAAACATGTTTTTCGGAATTTCTGACCCCTAAAACGTATAAATCCGTCGAAAACCGAAAGTCGAAAATTTTCACGAATCCAATACTTTCTTCTCGTAAAGATAGAAGAAAGTAAAAAAGTGTCAGACAACAGTCAGTTTGGATTTGAGAACAGCCTTAAGGTCGTATTATAAATACAGAAAAATAATAAAAATTTGGGATAATTAAGAAGATGCGTGTTGAGGAAATATAAATTTTATCTTATTTTTGTAACTTGAAAGAACTTGTAACTTGAGCCTTTTTTAATAGTTAATTATCCATAACTGTAATTATATTTATATAATACATATCCAATTTTTACGCATCTATGCAATAAATATTTTTCCAAATAATTCTGATATAAACGAATATCAAATGTTTCTCTCCCCTCTACCCACTTTTTTAGATGAAGAGTATACATATTTTTTTATTATTAATATAAAAAATATTTTATAAATATTGAAAGAGATTTATAATTTGTTGAAAAATGAACCACATTATGATGCTAAAGAGAAAAATGTCGGTTATTTATGTTTAGATGCTAGAATAATTAATATATTTCATTATTTTTTGTTAAAAGCAATATTTGGTAAAAGCCATTACAAAAGATAAATTTCATTTTGGGTTGAAGCATATTTGAAATATTAATTATAAATAAACTTACTAAAAATTCATAAATAGGCACATTTTTTTGTTTATATTAGAATCATCGTAACCAAAAAGTCCACAAAACAAATTTTTGTCGAATTTTGATTTTTTTTAAAAATTGAATTATGAGAGATATGAAAAAAAAAACGAATACCAGTACAAGAAAAAACTTTAAGAGTTTGCATATTAAAAATAAAATTCCTTTTCTTACTATTTCAAGTGGGTTAAATACTACTGAGTCAACGATACATGGGAATCAGTTTTTCTGTCGATAGTAAACAAGAAAGAAGAAATCATGCATCAAGCATCGATTATGAAACACTTTTCAACACATTCAGAAAATGTAACAAAACTTCACCGTTTAATAAGTTGAAATATGATGTTTAATTGAATCATTTGGAAACTCTTTAACACATTTGAAAACCCAATTTCCATCTACAGTCAGAAAATTATCCGAAATCTTTGAACAGCCCTGTATAGGATATATAGGTTTGTATCTATAAACTACATGCATTTAGTTCAGTTAGGAAATAGGTACCACAGTTAAAAATTCTCCTTCAGCAGTTTCCGGTAATAAGGAGAAAGGTATGTGAATTCTTTTGTGCATCCTAGCATACGAGGTATAGAATTTATACACAATGGGTAACATGCAAAAAGTTAGTTAAATTTAAAAGCGTATACCGAAATTTAAAACGCACTTTCAGCAGTTATTGCTCAAAGACAGTACTATAACCCATTTCCTTTGTGTGTCCCTGTAAATGAACGATACATGCCTTGAACGCTCTATTCTATAGTAATAATCTTGCAGTGAAATTCAGTGATTTATATCAATTTCAATACATTTGAAATAGCATAATGTCATTAAAATACACTGCAGACGATTTCCCCCCATTGACCAGAATGTAATGGAATTCTTTTGAGTGCCCCTGTAAATGAACTATTAATGCTACACACTTCATATTCAATATCGAACATGCCAGGGTAAGCATCCTTAACAATAATCAATTGCATGAAAATCCGTGTATATTTACGGGAGTTAGAGAGTGGACAGACGGACAGGCAAACCGAATTTATAAACACTTTTCAACTACGTTGGAAAGTGTGAAAAACGATTATATCCTCATTTTAATGGTTATATTCATATTTTTTATTCAAAGTGTGTTTATCCTGAATATTGATACAGAACCAAGACTCTGTGTTGCATGTCCAGAATAGTTTTCATAGTAGAACAATGGACATTTACCGGGTGTCCCAAAAATGACTGATGATTTTAAAATTCAATAACTTGCAAATGATGACAGATATTAAAAAAATTCTTACAGGAGGGTTATGTATGATGCCAGGAGTTTTTTTACTGTGATTCTTGATTTTAGTTCGAATTGCAAACAATAGATGGCGCTGAGAGAAGTAGATGCTAATTCCACAGCCGATTTTTGGAACTTCGGGATCCACTCAAAACACTTTAATCTCTTTTTTTCACATGGGAAAAGAGAGAGGCTGAAAAATCGAGCCTGGATTAAGTGCCTATTGCTTGCAGCGCCATCTATCGCTGCTATTTGAAACTAAAACTGGGAACCACAGCATAAAAACTCCTGACATCTTACATTACCCTCCTACAAAAACTTTTTTAATATCTGCCACTGTTTGCAAATTATTGAATTTTAAAATCTATCAGTCATTTTTGAGACACCCGGTATGTTTATATCAATGCAGCAATACAATTTTAATCACTAAAAAATAAAAAAATAAAAGAAATGCGGGAGAGGGTAAACATTTTTAATCTGAAAACTAAATAAATAAAAGGTATAGGCAATTCTTGAAGAAAACAAAAAATTATAAAATGAAAGAAGTTAAATTTGAAACTTCGGTACGGCTTTACTCTGCGACTTTTGAAACGAATTTATAACTTTGGTTCAGATTTTATTCTCATACTATGCACATATGTGAAATGTATCTCATACTGTGCACATATATGTGTTAATATATTTCTTTACATATACAGGGTGCATAAAAATCTCTTGCCCTGAAACAACTCTTGAACAGATAAAGCTAAAATTGTGGAAGAAGTGTTTGCCTACACTGTTAAAAATTTGCAGCATTCTGGCAGGTTATTTAACCGTTTTTTCCGAAAACGGTTACACAACCGTAATTTTAACACTATTCTGACCATATTATTGGCCATTTTATGGTCAGAATACAGTTAAATTATGGTTATGAAACCGTTTTTTCAAAAAACGGTCGAATGACCTGCCAGAATGCTGCAAAATTTTTAACAGTGTATAGTAAAACGATAATGCACTATCATATGAGAGTGAATTCAGAGCCCCTATTGGTGAAATTTGGAAGTTATAGACTCTATCTCATAAACTATGAGAGATAGGGGAAAACATCAAACTCAAAAGTGTAGAGCGCCTTCGATTTAGTATGAAATGGCACCTTGCACGCAAAAATAACGTTATTGGAAGACGTAAAATGCTTATTTTTCTATAACCGGCTTAAATACGTCATTAATCGCTTGGACAAATGTGGCATGTAAGGAAGATGCATATTTAATAACAAAATTAACACATATAAGCATATAAGCAAGATACAATTTATTTTAATAAGGAAAAAAAACTTAAGTATGCTGAGTATGTCCATTATCATCTACAGCAATGTATGTGTATACATGCGTGTGCATATCTATTGCTGCCGATGCTGGAAACATTGAGTATACTTACATTGATTTTATTATTAAAATAAATTGCACCTTGTTTACATGCGACAGTTTTATTTGTAAATATGCATCTGCTATAAAATATCACACTCTTACTAAGCGATTAGTCGCATATTTAAGCGGGTGATTGGTTATCGAAAAATTAACATTTTAGAATTTTAATAAAGTAAGTTATACATGTAAGATGGCATTTCATACCGAATTGAGGACGCTATACATTTTTGTAGCGCTATTTGTTTTCGCTATCTGTCATAGTTTACGAGATGGTGTCAATAACTTTCAATTTGTTCCACTACAGACGCTGTAATCACTGTCGTATTATAGCGCATAATCGTTTTACTATAGGTAGACACGTATTCCACAAGTCTAGTCTTATATGTTCAAGAGTTATTTCAGTCTAAAGGGACTTTCCTATGCATCTTGTACGCAAAAACGCAGAAAACATGTATAGCATAATATCTGAATCTTGTAGTGTCTGTTAAATGGTAAAACGAAAAAAAAAATGCAATACTATCTAGTTATTAAAATGACATTTTATGGAAAAAAAATCCTCCAACAATTGTAAGGTCATAGTTACTTACGTTCTTGATGTGCACTAGCAACATATGCTAGATCATCATAATGGACTAGGTCATAACAACCTTTGTCAGCGAGCTCGTTGTCAGAATAGCCTAACACTTGCTTCGCCCTGTAAAACAAGCAGTTTTCATTCATTAAAGATTTGTTAATTTTCTAGGAATAGATAAAAATGAAAACGAACATTAAAGAAAAAATATTGTCTATGGGTCATTTAATATATTTGATCAACGAAAAAATTCTTCTTGTATAAAAAAATAATTAAAATTCTCATTAGTTATTTAAATTTTAATTATTTTCAAGCCATTACATAAACAGGATGGATGCAGTGGTCCTATAAAAGATAAAATAATCGTCCTTACAATTTCTAAAATTTGTATTATGCCTAACATGTAAATATACCCAATACTTGTTTTGCCCTGTAAAACAAGCAGTTTTCATTCATTAAAGATTTGTTAATATTCAAGGAATATATATATATATATATATATATATATATATATATATATATATATATATATAAACTAACAATTATGAAAAAATATTGGGCATATTTTTTTTAATATACTTGATCAACGAAAAAACAATTCATAATATTATAAAATAAATAAATAAAACTCTTATTAAATATTTAAATTTCAATCCTTCTCAAGTCCTTACATAAACAGGATGAATGTGGTGGTTGGTACCTATAAGAGATAAAATAGTCGTCCCTACAATTTCAAAAATTTTGCTAAAGAAAATAGTGTTTGTCATAAAAAACTGTTTGATCAATATCAATATTCAATTAAAGTACGTTGTACAGTTGTATCAAATTAAAACACGAATATATATATATATATCGTGGACATGCTTAGTTTTTTCTTCTTCCAAATACAGATAGATTATTATTTATCTTTTTTTCTGATAAAACATAAATTGAAAACGTAAAAATTTTCAAATGATTAAAAACTGAAAAAAGCTTTAAGTTTAGTAAATTTATATACTAAAATTTATACAATTTTGTGCAAACAAATATTATATTTAGTATGATTACTTACATGAACATAGATTGCTTTAGAAAACTCCGAATGCGAAACTTAATACAAATAATTAGAATATATACAATTGTTAATTATCATGTGTCAGTGAAGAAAAAGCAAAGAATAACGCAGAGCTTGCGGATGCCTTTCATTTAATGTATGAATCAATGTATTTTGAAAAATTTGAATGGCAATATATATAACACAGAGTCAGATTTATGTCGCATAACCCAGAATCACGTAGTTTAATTACTTATCTGAACTGAACTGTCCCATTTAAACAAAAAATATCCTTTCTCGCTCATTTGCCTTTACTTTTACTGACTTCCGTCAAAGGAGATAATAAAACTGAAAACTAAACTAAATATTAATGTGCAGTCCGAACCCGGTGTATATTTAGAAATGCATAGCGCCTAATATTTCTAAATATTTTATAATTTATGTTATTTATACATAGTTATTCAATTCCTACTATTAGCTCACACTCTCCCTATATTTATTTATTTATATATTTATATATTTATCTTGTTCAAATTTTCAATCGTTAATAAAATACTCATTATTCATCCTATCAAGTTGAAATAAATTTTTTTTAACTTGTACTGGATGACAATTGATGTTAATACAGTTTTTTCAAATATTAATTAATTAATTAACTTTTAATTAATTAATTTTAGTTTTGCATGGGAAACAAAATGGCGGCCATTGGTTATTGAAGGTCAATGAAAGCATTTTCATTAAGGGGTTACCATAGGGGGGACCCTGTTCTGTCGCCAAATACCGCCAAGTTTGTCACCAACTTGGCGATATATCGCCAAATTTGGCGGCCAAAATGAGTCGCCAAAAGTGACGCCAACATGGCGATATCTCTAATATTTCGCCAAATTCCCATAGAGTTCCATTGTAAACCTAGTTGCTTATAGAAAATCAACAAATTGAGATATTTTAATGCAACAAAAACTAATATTAGCTTAAGGGATTATATTACATTTTTCTTTGATGGCCTAAGTAGGAATTGACTTTAAAAACAAAATTTTTATATTACTTGTTTTTCTTTTCATTTTTCTAAAATATTGCTTTATAAAATGTACCACAATTAGAAATATATGTTCCAGATTTTTTTTTCTTTTCTTTTCTTTCTTTCTTTTTTTTATGTGTGCAGTTCAAATTCTCATTCTTTTCATTAGTATTATTTCCTCTTTAAAAATAAAATATTGAAAAATTGGGTTGGTTGGTTGTTGATTCGAGGTTTAATGACGCAAGAAAATAAAAAAAACAAAAAAAAAACGAACGAACGAAAAACAAACATGATGCGCCAGAAAAATTAGGGTGAATAATAATTGAATATATAATGTTTAGATAAAATAAACAATGACTTAAAATTTTCAGTTTATTAAAATAAAATATATTAATTTACAGTTTTTGAAATTTAATCATATTAAAAAAAAATTGACTTAATTATAGAAAATCAGTTTTACTGGCAAATTTTTAAATTTGATTAAATTCTTTGAAACATTAATTATTGTATTTTTGAAATAACTCTTCTGAAGACGCAAAAGTACATTACCTTTGATCGAGAGAGACTAGAGATAAATCAAGTTTATGTTTGCTCTTGAACATGGTGTCTTTATGAGGCATCTCCAACAAAGAAGGTGGGCCGAATGGCGTACACACAGCAAACAGCGCGAGAGGAGGCTCTTCCGTCTTATGATTTTGACCATGAAGGACTTTTATTCTCCCCCGGATGTCTAACCTCTGAAAAGATGAAAAAAGGTTTTTAGAAAAGGTTAAACAATGTAACAAAAAGGATTTAAAATATTTTTTAGATCTTCATACAGTGAAGCATTGATTTTTATGTTTTCTCATAGACTGACTGTAAAAATGTTCACAAAATTATGATTTTTTTCCACTGAATAAAGTTATTTTCAGAAACAAAATAAAAAGGAAAAAAAAAAGAAGAAGAAGAAGTGGAAGAAGAAAAACAGAAGCAGAAGAAGAAGCAATAATAGGAGAAGAGGAAGAAGGGAAAGAAGAAGGAGAAGAAGAAGTAGTAAAAGAAGAAGAAGAAAAAGAATAAAGAGGGAACAAAAAATCAAAATGAGAACAAATATTTTTATAAAAAATACAATTTCACATTTTGTTATTTTTTAAAATTATTATTATTATTATTATTATTATTATTATTATTATTATTATTATTATTATTATTATTATTTTGAGGATAATAAAGATAATATGGTAAAGTTAATGGGGATAATAAAGATACAGAAAAATTAAACTGAAAATTTATTTATATCTTATAAGTACATATTAAATATTTTATTATTAGAAAAGAGGAGCGTAAATTTGTGCTAAAATTTAAAAACATATAAATGGAAAATGCATGAATGTGAAACGTATCAGCTGCGTTCGACTTTATCATTGACATCTGACTATCATGTTCATTCTAATGAGATGAGATTTCCAACAGTGTTAAACAATTTCCACTTGATAAAAATTAGTAATATCATATTTTCTGAGTAAAATATATATGTATATATTTTACTTAATGTACAAATACCTATATATTCGAAGTGCTGTAAAAAGAAAATTGCTTCCATGTTTCTAATTTTAAATCAATTCGAATGAAAATAAATGAATGGTTTAGATGTGTTTCAATCTTATATTTTAATGGTTATGAACAATTAAAACTGCAAATAATAGACAAATAAAGTGTTGCCATTGAACTTTTAATAATGGTTGAAAAGTGCAACATTGAATGTAGAAACTTTAGGATGCAAAAGTAGGTCATAAACTGTAAAATGCTTATTCTATATTTTAATTTGGTGATGGCCTGGTTTAAGACTTGTCTTTTATTAAAGATAACATGAAAGAATGGCATTATATAGCATTATAAGTAACCTTGCTACTTTTAAACGCACTTTAGTATGTTTATATATGCTGCCATTACATATATTTTTTAAAAAAGGGAAATTAAAAAATAAATATTATTTGACACATAATTTTCGAACTAAGCATTTTTTTAATCACTGGTACTCACTAAATGAAATTCATTTGATGTGAACAAAAAAAGTGATTCCATTCTTATTTGTAAACTGGAACGGAATTCAAAAATTTGTTTGTAATTTCTGAAGAAATGTAAAAGTGAAAAAAGTAAGAAGATGAAAAAGTAAGAAGTATATGAAGAACATAACACTTTTTTTTTTTTTTTTTTTTTTTTTAATTATAGAATACACAAAGAGAATACACACTGCTTAGAATGCTTGCGTTTCATAAACATGAGAAGTGAGGGAATCAAATTTTGTAAATTTGATCTTGAGAGGTTTTACATATTCACGTAATATTTCCTGGATTTTATTTACATATAACATGCATTTAAGTTATAAAGATTTTCCAAAACACATCCCTGTTATGGCGATATAGACTACGGAAGAAATTTTATAGACGTTTGAAAAATATTGCATTGCTTTACATCAGGATTACTGGATTAAATGGGCATTTCCATTTTCCAGTACTTTTAATACTCTTTTATTTGGTGCGTTCGTGATTATGTATATGCGTAGCTTAATTACATAAATACGTGGCACCTGTAGTCTTCATCTGGTCCGTTCGCCTTCCCGCATATAACAGAGCAAAAACTACTCAACCGAATGGTTTGAAATTTAATATATATAATCGTTGCAGAATTTTGTCGAGTCATTTTAAATTTTATGAAAATCGAATCAAAACCTAAAAACATATTAAGAGAAATTTTCTTCATTCTATTAAATCCTATCATTAATAATTAATTAAATGATATTCCATGATAGGTAATGATACTAGATTGCCATGGGGATTATTTTATTAAATCATATCATACGTAATTAATTCAATGATATCCTATGATAGGTAATGATTCTAGGTTGCCATAGTGATTACGTCCCATTTAAGATGGAATCATATTATTACCGTATTGCTGAATTTAATGTATAACCGTAATAAATTTTCTGTTCATACATTTTGCATTAAGAGTGCAGCAGCTATTGCACCAAGACCTGAATATTTATAAAGCTAGTTATAGTACGAACATACCTCATTTTCCAGGTTTGGCGTACAATTTTGGATTGTTTAACTTAACTTGGGTTTGTATGTAAATACGGAATTTTGTAATTCATTTTTCACTCACTTACTAGGCTAGCTAGAATTATAAAAACATGTACATTGGTGTGTTTCAAAAGCTAATGCAATATTTTAATGTTTTTAGAAATTAGAAATTACCTAATTGCAAATTAATAAATTAATTTAAGGCATTTTTTCGTTAGCTCGTCACAGGTGATAAATCGCCAAATATTATTTTTAGTTATAACAATAGAGGATTTAATTATGTGCTAAACCCTGCTCGCCAAAGAGACCAACTGGCTATGAAGCTGCAACAACGAAATATTTAAACACGATAAGTGGAAAATTTAAATAATATATAAAGAGTATAATATAATTTTTTTTAAGAAATACTCTTTTATCATTTAACACTTTAATATTAATTAACACTAGAACGGCGGCGAGGGGTCATTTTGACCCTTTCTGAATGAATACATGTCGATTCGAACCAGAAATTTCTTTGTAATATAAGATTAATATATGCTGCACTAAAATAACTTAAATAAATAAGTTAAATAATTTTAAGTAAAAATTCTGATGTGAAATATTTTTTTAAAACTTGAGTAAAAATTCCCACCGTTCTAGTGTTAAATATACGATTATAGGTTAAGAAAACAATTTAATAATACAGTCTAAATAGTGCTATTTTTACTTTTGCCATATCTAGAAAAAAGAGAGTAAAAATTATAATTTTTTTAAATAAATTCATTTGTTTGCGCTTTCTATCAAGCGACTGAATTTTTAATAATCGGGGTACACACCAGCACAATGCATTGTAATATATATATATATATCTCGATAACGTAATTCAATGTATAAGCTTTTCAATTTTTGTCGGTGCCCACTTTTTTCTTTTTTCTTCCATAATAATTGTTATAATATTTTTTTTTTTTTTTTAATACTTACAGCTTTAATTCATAATAATTGACGGTGGCAGGTTATGTTTAATTAATGGTAATATATATATATATATATATATATATATATATATTGCAACAACACGAATTGCAGTCATGAAATTAGGCGTGATTTTTGAGAATCAATGCTTATAAAATAGCGCTTTTTGAGGAAAAAAAAAACATTTTTACTTTTATTTCCATTTTTACCATAAATCATTGTTTGGACAAGCACAGTCGTGAAAAAAAAAAAGTAAACACCCCTTACAAATTCTACAAATAATTATCGTAGAAGAAAGTTACTGGTACCACACGATTGGTAAGTGTACTTTTAAATGATGTATATGTCGTTATCGTTATATAAAATTTGCTTAGGGGGCCATCTAGATATTAAAACAAACCATAACTTTGTTTTTTTCAATAGCAGTACACAATTCTGACAGCATAATTGAATTCTACACCCTTCAATTAGCCTAAAAACAAATTTTTATGCAATTCGTAATTCGTACGATAAGTTTCCGAGAAATTAATTATTTTAAAACGAGCATATTTTAGGGGCTGTATCTGAATTGAAGTTCGGTTCTCGAATGTTGACCGAGAGAGCCCCCTTCTTGATCAAAGCAACTTAAGAGCCTACACTAGTCACTCAAAAAGACCCGGATGATAATGTTAATCCTATGGGGATGTTATTTTCAAATTTCTCGCTTGAATTTTGATATTTTCGAATGATTTTTGTTGCATAGGATAGCTGAGGACGATCTACAACCGGGCTAGTTTTTACTTTTTCGATTTTGGTTACTGTTTTTTTTTTAAATATTAGGATAGTTTCAATTTCAGAACCGGTTCAAACCGGTTCCGAAAGCAAAAGTATTTTTTTAAAGATATATGAAAGCAGAATCAAAAAAGTAAAAACTAACCCGGTTGTAGATCGTCCTCAGCTATCCTGTGCAAAAAAAAAAAAAAAAAAAAAAAAAATCATTCGAAAATATTTAAATTCAAGCGAGATATTTGAAAATAACTTCCCCATAGGATTAGCATTATCATACGGGTTTTTTTGAGTGACTAGTGACTCTAGACTCTTAAGCGCCACTCAAGCAGTCATTGAAGACTGCTAGATTACAGGATAGCCTAAGAAATTTCAAAATATCTAGTCACTTCTATCATAGACGGCCCCTTAAACCACCATTTTGCCGTTTTTTAAGCATAATTTGAAAACTACTTGGGAGAAAATGTGAAATTTTGAATTTTCATAAAGCAGGACTTAATAAATCTAAATCCATCAAAAAAAATTGTAGGTTGCAATTCATAATTTTTTCGAATATTAGTTTCATAATTCGTAATTCATATCATAAAATTACAAAAATTGCAAATTCAACGTATTTATGTTCGGGTATTTTAGTATTATTGCTACACAAAAAATTAGCACATTAGGAGTATAATTTCAAGAGATATTAATCAAAATATGAAAATGTAATTTAACATTAGAAGCACTAAATTTTGAATGTTTATAATTCAAAAACTTATCATTCAAATGACTTGAAATTTATTGTCTAGGCATAGTTTGAACCGAATATTTGAAATATCTTGTTAAAATTGGGTATTGCCATTGAAACAAATGAAATTTGAGTTCGTTTTAATATGCAAATGGCCCCCTAAGCAAATTTTATATACATCAATTAAAAGTAGACTTTATTTCCAATCGTTCGGTACCAGTAACTTTTATCTACGATAATTTGTTGAGGAGTTAGTAAGGGGTGTTTACTTTATTTTTCCCCACGACTGTACCTCCCATTTTTAAATTTAAAAGAACGAAACATATTTGAAATTAGGCGTGATTTTTAAGAATCAATGCTTATAAAAAAGCGCTTTTTGAAAAAGAAAATATTTTTATTTCTTCTTTTACCATAAATCATTGTTTGGGCAAGTACCTCCCATTTTTAAATTTAAAAGAACGAAACATATATTTGAAACAAAAGTCTCAGATATTGAGAGGCAAGAAATTTCGAGCGTACCATTTTTTTAAATTTTATCACTAGATCCTGAAATAGAAATAAAATGATAATAGTAAATACAAAAACATATATTATTACTAGCACATGCAAATTATAACTACAAGAATAATAGTAGAGTACAAAGAAGTATTAGGGCTCCAGATAACTAAAGCGTTAACAAGATACTTACCAAAAACCCAGATGTGTTGTCAAGAAGACATCGAAACCGAACTGTAAAATTTCTTTCTAAAAACTGACTGTTTTCTGTAAAAAAGAATATTTGAAATAATTAGTAGAATGCAAATACAACAGTGTAAAAAAGTGTTAGTATTTTATAACCTAAAATAATGAAATAAACAAAATGGCATAAATTTTGTTTATTTTTAGATGGCATTTAGATATTCTTGTTGTCCTTGGACACAGAAGGTAAAGTTTACAGCTTAACCTGGGAGGAAAAAAAAAAAGGTAATCATAGAAAACAGGATTTCTGCTTTTTCAGAATTTAGTGCCGCCCCCGATGAATTTTTTTAAAATATAAATATAGATAATACAAAACATATTTCAACGCTTTTATTTTATATAAAATGACGTCATCCACATCCGCATCCGCTGAGGAATTCTTCATTTACGATCCAGTCTTAAACAACATCTACAGTAACGCAAAGCCTACCAAAATCTAACAAACGGAAGTGTTTTTTTTTTTTGTTTTTTTTTTCCAGATGGCCGCTGCTAACTATGAAAATCGGCGTAACTCCTGTAACTTTGTTCATTTTAAGCGTAGAACAATTATTTTTCTATGAAACTTACGGTTTTTATAGTCAAGGAATTCATTTCAATCAATAAATGGTGTTTAAGACTTACATGCTGGCATTTTTATATGATATGATCAAATATGATATTTTCATATGATATCATCAAATCTGCACCATAGGATTCCCGCTTGAAAAAAATCGTACTTATGCTTAGCAGTTTCCAAACCTTTATGCATTTACTCGCAGCAATAGATATACCGATGGACGAGACAGGTCTGAGAAACATTTTGAAATTGGTATATGGTGAAAATGCCTTAGTGCACAGGCTGAAAAGCAGTTACAAGATATTTTAAAGGACATCTTCTAGTGGATAATTGCTTTCATCAACTACTTCTGCAATCTGTTCTGGAAGACAATTCTGAATTTACCTAGCTAATAAATGAAATTGAGGATATGTATTCGTGTATCTTAAGGGGGGAGGGGGGACTGCTTTTGAAATTGATGTCACATCTAGAGCAATCATTGGAATCTGTGAGGTACTTGACAAGCGGAAATCTGAAGTTAGTGCTCAATATAAAACTATCAAGTTGTGGCTAGGATATTAGGAAATGCTAAGTACTGAACGAGTGTTAAAAAAATATCCTGTGCCTTGAATCAGTCATTTGCATGAGATTTAAAATGCATTGTTGATATTTGAAGCAACAGGAAATTACAGCTATCTGAAATCAGCATATCTCTTCAAGAATTGAGTGAATTGGAGAGCAATAAGCCTGAAGTCTACAGGATGTTTCAAAATGGATTGCATGTCATCCGCCGAACAAAACAGCTTTAGGCTGGCCTAGGTTGCAACCTCGTGATTGAGAAAATACTTATTAGGTTGCTTATAACATCAGGCGCTTTAACTCATAGAAGCAAGATAAGGGAAGATCAGCAAGCGTTGTGAACAATGTCTGCGCCTATTATATCTGAGTACAGTACCGCCATGCAAGATTTTAATGAACTCCCATACGCCTCAAGCGAACAACACAAAGACTTCAGTACCTCGAGAATTGAAAAAGACACTTCGGACATTTCAAAAATATATGAAAAGCTGTCATCATATTCACATTTTTTTGCTGACCCCTCTCTGAGAAACATCATCAACTGTATTGGGGCGAAATATGTCAAAGTGCATAATTACGAGTCAGTGAGAAGGTGTGTAGTGCACAGAATGCTTGCACAACATGTACTTACCTGCGTTTTTAAGAGAATTGACAAAGCAAATACACTAAGTAGTTCATCAGTTGTTACAAGTTGTTACAATTGCTCCGGTTAAAAGCATTGATCCCAGCTTACTCTTCCGACGATTTCTTGTCGTCTCCAGTGCACAATAATTAAATCTATAAGAGGTGATCAGATATGAGATAACCCGCAATTATATCAGATAACCCGCAATTAGAGCATGCCATTGATGAGTAATTTAACAATGGAGCATCAACAACACCAGATGCTGTTTCATGTACGGTTTGTCATACGTTTTTAACAAAGAGTATTTTACACGGAAGCTGAAGTGGAAAATGGGATATGACGCAGGTGGCTGGTCCTTCAATAAAAGATAATACACGTAAGAGAAAACAGCAAAACATACCCTATGCAATAAATAACTTCACAGGTGATACTGAATTTGAAGGAAAACAGGAAGAATTCTTTTTTGTGGGACGTAACAAACAACTAATCAAATTAATCAGTTAAAAAGTGGTGATGAGAAGTTGTATGGTTTATCAAGCGTAATGTGATACTGATGTGGGCATTACCAAAGACTGCAGTTAACAGTGCAGAGGTAAATTCCACAACTGTTATTGGAGAGGATACTGACCTATTAATTTTTCTTCAATATTACGCTGAAGCTAATGACAATCTACTGTATTTTTGATCCGATAATCAGTCAAAAGGCATTCCAAAAGTATATTACATCAATAACTTTAAGTATGTTCTCGCCAATGAGTTACGTGAATAATTATTATTTCTTTATGCATTCACAGGATGTGATTTATCTCGCGTATTTATGGTGTTGGTAAAAAATCGGTTTTCCAAAGAATTTTAAAAGATGTTCGTTTACTTCATTCCTGTGCAACTGCATTCACATTACCAGGCAAGAATCCGACTTTAGTAATTGTTTCCTTGAAATTCCTATTAGAATTTCCCATTAGAATTAGGAATTTCAAGGAAACAATTACTAAAGGTCCCGTCAGTCAAGCGATGGATGTTATTTTTGGTGGCAATCGTACAAGTTCTTTGGCAACCTTGCGTTATCAGGCACTTATAAAGAAAGTCATCACAACCAAATCATTCTTTCATCTAGAGCGTCTTACGGCTGAGTCTTCCACAAAATCCCATTGTCTAAGGGTGTACTATACAGACTTTGATGTGGATTAATGTGGCTACTAAAATGAATCCTGTGAACTGGAGGTTGGAAACCCGATGGCGACGAACTTTTACCAATAATGTGTGATATGAATGCTGCACCGGACACTTTATCGAATATTATACATGACAATTGTAAAACTGGTTGCAGTGATAATCGTTGCAGAGTTGCAGGATATACGGACTTCCATGCAGTTCTGTGTGTGGATCATGTCCAGTAATTCATTTTGACAATCAGGTGTTAGATAAACTAGACAGCAGTGATGAGGTCTAATATGCAATGAAGTAGAGACATTTTTATCCCCGTATTGCTTCACTTTTTCTTGACCTAATTTAAAGAGTACTTAGTAGAATAGATACTTTCAGAAAAAAATAGTAATGTATATGGAATAGTTTAAATATATTACAATAATAAAAACGTACAACTTAATATTTGTGTTCTTTGACCTAACAACATGTATTGCACTTACATTGTTTATTGTTGGCATCCATTTTTGATACCATAGTCCAAATTTATCGACTGAAATGAATTCCTTGATCATAAAAACCGAACGTTTAATAGAAAAATAACTGTTCTTCGTTTGAATATAACGAAGTTACAGGAGACCTGCCGCTTTCATAGTTAGCAGAGTCCATCTTGAGAATAATCCACTTCCGGTTGTTAAATTTTGGTAGGATTTTTTTCTGTCGATCAGAACACCTAATAATGCCTGAAACTGCTCACAGACCTTTTGTTGGAGTTTTTTGAATGTCTGATGGCATATTGACCCGACTATAAAAAGTACTCTATGAAAAATCAATTTTACTATCTACACATAGTGTCTGATTATCGGAGAAGCACGCGGAGTCAATGCCCCGGGTATATACATGTTCCTAAAAGTATCATAACTCTCTATATTTTTTGTCACAAAAAGGACTTTTTTCTTTTTACAGGTTATATAAGAGAATATTTTTTTAACTATAACTTACGGGACTCAAGCGCTGTATAAAAAAGTTTCGTAACTTTTTTTGGCATGAATAGATTTTAAAATGATAGAGAACAACATTTAAAACAATTTTTTAAAATGTAAGTATGCAATATCTCTAATCAGTTTTATACAATAAAGATCCGCATAGCTTCTAAATATACAAGGCCCCACCAGTGGCTGAGAGGTTCTGCTCTCGAAGCTGGTCGACGGGAGGTGCTGGGTTCGAACCCAATCGCGCCCGTCGGCCTAATCGTTCGGAGTTTTCGTGGTTTTCTTCGAACCTTGGATTTCCAAGTGTTAATACGGGTTAGGTTCTCTTAGAAAGACCCCCACGAAGGGCACTCCCCCCTGGGCCTATATCCCTCGTGCAGATAATTGGCCGTCATAAATACAACCAACCAACTAAGTATACAAAAAAGATTAACGATCTTCTAAATATACAATAAGGATTTCCACACACACACCCGCACACATATTAAATAACAACATAAGATACTGAATTAAAGCCTATCAAAATGTATTTTAGTACGACAACTAAATAACAAAGTATTATTGCTTGAATGCTGGAAAAATAAAAACAAAAGTCTTGTATGAGGTCATTTTAGGTGAAATGACGAGTTTGGAGCTCCATACATTACTTAGAAAACCTTTATTTCATTTTATGTTTGCCACGCCATTATCCTTTTGTGGATATTTCCTTCGAAGATGCAGTCGATATATCGGTGAGTAAGGAAATAGCATATTTCTTATTTCTGAGGCTTTTTCTTATACAGGCCAGGAGAAAATTCCGAGATCAATATTTTGTCTAAATGTAATCTGATTTTATTTGGGTGAAATGCATTTATTTATATTTAGTTCTCTATGTTTGTTAAGAATATCAAAACAGTTGGATAAAACTTCGGTTTGACTTATTGTTTATGATTTCAGTTTGGGGAACTAACTAACTGAACTTTAGATTATACTAATGCTTATTTTATTTTGTTATTGTTTTTAAATATACTATGCACATATAATAACGAATAATTCAACATGAGGTATTTTGAAGTTGCATTACCTTCATTTATTTATTATTATTTTTGACGAATCTATAAAAATTGTGAAAAGATTTTTAAAGTTTTCTTGCTGTTGTTCTCTAGTGATGATTTTATTACCTCTTACCAGTCATTTCAAAAGTGTATTATATTATTTATGATATTGTTTTAAAATTACTTATTTTCTAATTATTATTAAGTCCTAAAAACGTTAAAGACGGATTATTGCAACTGAAAAGTGAATAATACATAATTTAAATAAATAATAATAATAATAATAAATCTTATTGCGTGCACTCCTTGGAGTTTCCAACAAGTCTGGCGACAATTTTTCCTACTAGAAAATTTCTATTTAATACTTATTTTGCAGAATTCCTACTCGCCTTATTCAATAGCAGATTTCGTAATATTTTTCCGCAATTAAATAGGGCGAAAAATTCTATTAAAAATTTCTGGTTAACAGTATGCAAGCTCACTGTAAAAAAAAAAAAAAAAAAAAAAAGAAAGAAAAAGTGGGGGGAGGAGATAAAAACTGAAAAAAAAAAAAATACTGTAACTATTTCACCTAGCATTCAAAAACGGCAACTGCTATAATTTACAGCAATTAACTGTTGTAATTACTAAAAAGCGAAAGGGACATCTGTATGTGTATTGACTGTTGGTCACATCTCAAATCAAAGGAGAAAACACATTCTGTCAGTCCATCGAGAATATATTAGCACGCAATACTAAATCAAACATGCATGTTTTAAAGCCGTTTCAATTATCCATCACAAAGATAAGAAATGTAGGAAGTTTTCCTTTAGTTTTACTGTGAGGTTTGAGGTTTGCTTACGCACTTTTTGGCTTTACTTAACTAATAAACCGGGAGCCGGCAGCACAGACAACCACCTCATCGAGTTGGAGGCTGAAATTCCAGAATTAGCTAAAACTCGATTCCCATATTAAAACAAAATCAGTCTGCCAAGTCATATCTTGGTGGAAAACACCTAAAAACCCGATTTTAGCGGTCGACTCGCAAGTTTACCATGCGTTTTCCTGCACTCAAAGGTATGAAAACATGGCAGACTGCGAGCAGGAAAACACAATGGTAAACCTACGAGTCATTGTGTACGAGTCATTGTGTCATACGATTGTGTTTTTAGGTGTTTTCCACCAACATATGATTTGGCAGACCGATTGCGTTTTAATGTGAGAATCGAGTTTTGGCTAATTCTGGAATTTCAGCCTCCAACTCGATGAGGTGGTTATTTGATGGTTCGTACGCCTCCTTGAATTTTACAGACCAAACACATTTTCGGCACCAGTATTATCTTATAGAAAATCTCTTCTTAAAAGAAGGCGAAATTTTGCGCGTTTAACCTAGATTTATTTTTCTATAAAAAGGTACTGGTAGTTTTCCTGGAGAAATAACGGTATCTGTACGAACCATGTGTCTGTGCTGCCGGTTCCCGGTCAAGTTTAATGTTCTTCTGTTAATTCCATCATGCCTTCGTTCCTCCGAAAGAAAACTGACAGCTAAAGAGGCTATTATTTATACGAGTTGGAACCCGTCGAAATTCGACGAATTAAAATGTTTAGAATGGAACTCTTCGATCGAATTTATAATAAACCTACAAAAATAATTACAATAAAAAATTCATCTCGTATTGGATGTCTAACTCTTAAAACAAATAATGTTTTTAACCTAAAATTACCAAACTATTATTTCCAGAAACTTCAACTGTTTAAATTATTGAAAAATTAAACTGTATTAGAATACGTAATCAAGATGATTAATTATGTCGAAGTTA
Source organism: Maratus speciosus (assembly GCA_963932465.1). Taxonomy (NCBI): domain Eukaryota; kingdom Metazoa; phylum Arthropoda; class Arachnida; order Araneae; family Salticidae; genus Maratus; species Maratus speciosus. Next base: position 393,919,909 of record OZ010786.1, read on the forward strand.
TCGATTAAGGCTCTTATGTTTGCTTTTACGGGATAAAAAATCACTAAAACGGATTTCGCTTTGTTACACCATAAAAATTTCCACCATAAAATCTAAACTATACGTTATTTTCACATTCACAAAATTTACGTACGCACCACTCTAATTCACAATTTAAAAGTATTTTAACGCGCAATACATTATTAATAAATAGATTTCCAAACTTAAAGTCATGTTTGTCCGATACCACGTTTCGTGCTAACATTCGCACAAACTTTAATTTCTAATCTCAGTACCCGCGAAAATTTACCATTGAGAAATTTGCCTTTATTTGCCATAGTATTGACCACTCAGTATTGATCAAATATTTAGTTTAATCAAAGAAAATGATCGTTTTCTTTTAAATATGACCAGGGCTCGCAGCGTTCCTAAAATTTTCGACTTTGCTACCAGTATTTTAAATCAAAAATCTTCTTGGCAGGTTCCTTTAATTCCTACAATAGAAATCTACGACAAATATTATCGTATTAAAATTGTGGTAGTAAAGTGTGAAAATTTTAGGAACGCTGCGAGCCCTGTATGACATCATTTTTACTCGCTGAATCATTTTGCTTAGCGTCTCAAACTCAGTATCAGCGTAATGTAAAAATATTGAAATATCTTCTTCAATCTTTTGATTTATGAAGAAGAATGCATGTTTTTTTTTAATGGATGGCGTCATTTTCTGTTCAAAAATTAGAAAAAAAAGTTACTTTTAATTGTAATGTGAAAAATAAGGATATAATCAATAAAAATCAATAAACCACGATCCCTTAACTTTTAATAGAAATGAAGTACTTCAGTTGCCACAATTACAAAATTGGTACTAAAAACTATAAAAAAATTAATATCTCAAAAATAAATCGAGATAGAACTTTCAAACAAATTGCATTTAAAAGTACATTTTTTTTTTCCAATACGACAGTGTGAAAATTAAAACTGTACGATGTTTAGAAGTTTAAAAATTTGCCGTAGCGAATATTGCAAAACCGAAATTTCATTTCAAATTTCAAAGTGTTGCCATTCGCAGAATGACGTATGCGTTACGCACAGATATGTTTGTTCTTTATAATATAGATATTCAGAATATGATGTTTTCTATACTTTAAATTAGAAAAGAAATTGAAAAGAGTACCTTCAAATTTTATGAATTTGCGAATGTAAATGACATCGGTAATGCGTCAGAAAATAGCGAATTTAGATTTGTGAACAACCTTAATTTTAATTGCTGTCTAGAAAGGAATAATTTTTCAGTTACCTGGTAGTAGTGCTTCTTGAAGGGAGAGGGCGCTCCTGTCTGAAGGTAGCTGTGAATTCCACATGAGATGCCTCTGTAGTTCTTCCCGGTCTTCCGAATGTACAAGCTCGTAAACGCTTTGATGACAGATGTCCGACTGCAAAAAAGATGAAACACTTTTTTTATAAGATGCAGATTCTTATATATCTCACTCTTACGAAATTGAAAACCAATAGGAAAAAAATCGAAGTCGAAATTACAATATTGGTGAATTTTATTCATCAATTTTTAAATTACATTCATGGTGGACATTTCATAATACATTATTTTCATATTTAAACATTTTTTTTTTTTTGCATATATGGTTATATACAGCGATCTTACATCCATCATACTTGTATTCATCCACTGGTCGGAGAAACTACTTTTATTTTATAGTGAACTACAAGTATTTTCTCGAAAATGCAGTTCACCACAGCTACTTGGTTTAAAAAGCTGCGACTACAAACTATTTTTCAGAAGTAGTCGCTATTTCAGATTTTGTCGAAGGATTCAATCAAACCTCGAATTTAGAGGGCAGGGAATAATTAATACAATCGCCTCTCGTTATATTGCTTCTATCGGTATCCAATCAACCGAGGAAAGGTAAAATCTAACTAAGTTCCCGCAGTTTGTTTTAAGACACTTTTTCTACCGGAATCTATATTCTGTTTTTTTGATCGAGTCAATTTATGTTAAATTTCAGATTGTTAAAATGTTATGTCAGCTATAAAATAACAAGTGGGTTGGCAACTAAGTTGTCACCGTGTTTTTATATGCATTTTTTTCTGCCGAATCTACATATATTTTTTTTTATCGAGTTAAATTTAATATCATCAACTTTTTGCATTCGTATGTCCAGTCTGACTGGACATCGTCTTTCTTTGCAAAATTTGTTTTTGGCACCAGTAATAAAGGAAAATAAAATTTGCCTTATTTAATTACAGCATTTTTGAAATTGTGTACTTTAAGGAAACTTCTTTTTAAAAGTGGTGTAAACCGAATAGAATTTGTGTAAGAAACGCCCGAGTCGAAAGGATTTAAATGGAATGTCATCTATGGAATTCCAACTGGGTTAGAAACTAAGTTTACGCCGTTTTTTAAACTTATTTAAAAGTTTATTTTTCAATAAAAAAATAACAAATAATTAACCAACAGTGTATTCTTCCTTGTTGCTTACAACTTCTTCCCAACTTTCAACAAGATTTTCAATACCTCGTTGATAGAAATCCTCCGGTTTCGACTCGAAAAATTCATCCAACCAAGTTCTTAATTCTGCATTAGTATTGAACGAAACTCCGCGCATAGCATTTGATAGAGATCGAAAGAGGTGGAAATCCGTTGGTGCCAAATCGGGAGAGTACGGCGGATGCGGCAGCACTTCCCAGCCCTGCGTTTGAATGGCTTCCTTGGTCATATTGGCGATATGAGGGCGGGCGTTGTCGTGCAGCAAAAGAACTCCATGCTGCCGATTATCTCTTTTCTCTTGAATAACCGTGTTGAATCATTCCATTTGTCGAACATACAGTTTCGCGTTGACTGTTTGGTTTCGTTCAAGCAATTCGTAATGGATAAGCCCTTCCCAGTACCACCATGTGCACAACATCGTTTTACGTGGATGAAGATCTTGTTTAACACGCGGTGTTGGTAATTTACCGGGTCTAAGCCATTGCTTGCGTTGCTTCATATTAATGTACAGGCACCATTTTTCGTCGCCAGTAACGATTCGGTAAAGAAATCGTTGATTGTTTCCATGAGTTGAGCGGTGACGAGCAAGCAAACCAGCGGAGATTGCGGCTCGCTGATTTTTGTTTTTGTCACTTAAAGTATGCGGAACCCATGCTCCAAACTTCTGAACCTTTCCCATCGAGTGAAGATTCTTCTCTATAGCAGTGTGGGAGAATTTCATTTTCTCTGCGAGTTCTCTTGTCGTTTGACGCGAATTTTCGTGCAAAAGTTAGTTTAATCGCTCCTCATCGAATTCAACTGAATGGCCAGAACGAGGTGCGTCTTTGATATCAAAGTTTCCATTTTTGAACTCGGCATCAGTGTTGCCAGATGGGCTACTTTTTTTAAATTCAGATTCTTGATTGGCACCACTTTTTTTAAATGGTAAAATGCCACTTATTTAATGACATATTAATTAAGGCGAAAACAAAGGGAATTTTAACGTTTCAAAAAAGTGGTGCCAATCGAGAAATCGGAATTTAAAAAAAGTAGCCCACTAGCAACACTGCTTGGCATACTAATCATGTGCAGTTCCTTCAGCTATGGCACCCTCGCCATACACAGCACAAATGTCGCGAGCAGCTTTTGCGGTCTTACAACCTTGATTAAAAGCAAAGAGGAGGAGGTGTTGAAAATGCTACTTTTTCTCAACTTGACACTCCGTTTTGTTGGTTGGAATTTTAACAAAAATTAACTCTATCCAAAAAACAAAATATAAATTCTGGTAGAAAACTTCTATTAAAAAAAACTGCGGGAACTTAGTTGCCAACCTAATACAAGAAAATGTTTTGTTTTGGTCTCTAAAATGTTAGTTTATACAAATATTACAATTTTCTTAGTGAAATTAAGAGGTACGTAATACAGTAAACTTTTATATATTCAGTCGAAGCCCGATTTAACAAATCCTTCGGGACTAGCAACTTTGTACGTTGAATCGGGATAATCAAAGGATTTTTTTAATACAACAGAGCAAGTAAAAAAAAAAAAAAAAAAAAAAAAAAAGGCTATAAATAAAAAGAACAATGCTCACTTACCTTAATAATGCTGTTAAATATTTGCTGCTTTAAGAAAACCCACTGTGTAAAAATTGATTCTTTTTTTATGTACTATTATAAATCACAATTGTAATTTAAAAAAAAATCTCATTTATTCAAATTTTATATATAAATTATATCTTTTATACATGATTGTTTGCTTTGTTTCGATTATGTATTACTAACTTCTTTGGTGATTTTTTCCTGAAGCTGTAAAAAACAGTATCATCAACATCATGAGCCATCAAGTACCGTTTCAAAGTATCCAAACTGTTGACTTCTTCTTTGAGCGTTGCATGTTTCCTTTCTATTTCATCTTCTTCATCCCATGCACTACTACTGCTATTAATAACTTCGCTGTAATATACATTTTCACATGTAGATATTTCTGCGTCACAGGATTCATAGTCAAGATAAGATTGACAATCGGTTACAGTGAAATTTTTTTTATAAATATTAAAAATTTCTTTAATTTTTCATTTTTTTGACATCGAAAATCGCAGTACTTTTGTTCCATTTTCGTCTGGGACATAAAAAAAATCCTTACATCAAGAAATTCGTTAAATCGGGGCTCGACTGTAGTTATGTAAAAATGCGATTAAACTACTCTTATTTATTTTTTTAGGATACACGAAAATAGAGCTATATATCTGAACAAGCGACATAACGAGGAGTTAGTATTGTACATAACATATTTATGCATAACCATACGCTGCATAAATTTTATTTATTATTCTTACCGTAATTTATCGCTGATATTCGCCAATTTTCTGCTCAGAACACATTTTGCATAAAAGATTAAAATTGTGATCGCGTGATTTCAAGAATGGCGCTTTTTTAAAGACGGAATTCTGTTCTAGACAGGTTCCGTTTTAATAAGGTTTACTGTATTTATATGTCCCTATTTAGATATTTTTGTCCCGTTTTATTTGTCTGACTGCCCCTCTATTTATGTGAATGGATCTGGCAACACTATTCACTATACGATCCTTGCACTGAGCCGTCTATTAAACTGTCACAACGTAGCCATCTCCGTACCACTGAGTTACACATGCTTTGTTCACCATAGACATTTGAAGGGGATTTTCAGTTCTGATGGAATTCCTCTTCAAATGTGCGTGTTTTGCGCCTACCCCTCTCGCTTGTGAAACATACATTTTCTTGTAAGGTGTGTTCCCTACATAATTATTTGTTTGTGAAATAATATACTTTAATCAGTGCTTCATTTAAAACGTGTTAACATTCAAATGCTAACAGTAAAGGACTCGTTCAGTGCCCACTTGATGTTATCCGAAACAGTCACGAGATGGCAGCACCACGGATATTTGTCGCACCATTCTATTTAATTAGACAAGCTCAAATACGCCAGAGAAAAGAAAGAAATATGTGAACTCAGCTGTTTTTGCTTTGTTTCTGACTTTCAGAGAACATTCACAGGCTCCAAATTTTTTTAGTGTATGGGCTGGTACCGACCAAGCCGGATCGCACAAATTTGTTGTGCAATGCCTTTTGTTCAGGAACACCCCTTTCCTGCCTGTATTATGGTGGTTAATAGTTATGTAATTTAACCTGTTTTATTTATATTTTCAGTGTACAAGTATGTAGCCAAGAAAGTGTTATTTGAATTAAAGAAGCGCGTTACATATTCGTTCTCCTTCGTCATAAAGAAATAGTCTTTTTCATACATTACAGTGCAACACAATTTATTATTAAATAAAAATTACTTCAAACCTTTTTTAGCAAATCTGACAGCGACGAATGATGAAAGAAAATTCTTCATCTGCTTACCAGAAAAGGTAAGAGAACATTTTACATTCTATTATTGCATTTAACAATCTAAGTATAATAATTTAACCGGGTATTTAGCGTAAGCTGTTCCGAACTTATCCCCTTCAACATTATTTAATAAGTTCCAAATACATTCCACGCATTTAAAACTGAACGATTGGGTGCCTATCCCACGTGGTGGGTATTGCGGTTTTCCTGAAAATTATCTCGATCCATAATGAAGTGTTTGCACTGTTCTCTCTTCTAACACTGTTGTCTCTGCTTTGCCGACGTAACCAATTATTTGACACGCATGCTGACTCTGGGAATTGAAGAATAGCTGTAGCATAGATTGCAGACGGAATTTACTTTCTGCACAACACTACTACTTACATACAATTTTCACCACAGACAACAGATATAAGAACCCTTGCTCAACAGATGAAATTAGTAGTTACTAATGAGGAATCTTTCATAACCTTGATTCAACTAAAACTCAATAAATCTATTAGGTTGATTCAAAAGTTCATTGTGGTTAATTTTTATTTGTGATGAATAGAATACATGAAGAAATCGGTAACAAGATCTTTTCCCCGACACAACAATCGCTTCAATAGAAGTTTTTTTTTCACGATCGGGGTTCTTATGTTATCATAAATGACATAATTTTTTTAGACGACTGAAAGCAATACATTATTCCGTCACTTAACACTAGAACCGCCGTAGCCGTCATCATTTTGACCGGTGCCAAATAAAATATTTCGATTATCATCAGAAATTTCTTTCTAAAATAAGTTTAAAATAAACCACGGAGAAATAAGTTAAATAAATAAGTTAAATAGTTTTAAATAAAAATTCTGGTGTAAAATATTTTTATAACACTTCAGTAAAATTTCCGGCGGTTCTAGTGTTAAAAAGAAACTCTAAACTATTTTCTCTTGTAAATTATATAAATTTATTTCCTAATATTTTTACGCTAGAGAAAGAAACATTCAATGATATTTTTCATTCATACACAAGTAATTTCTAAATATAGGTGACTTCAAGGAGAGGTAAATTTGGTTGACTAGTCAAGGATTCAAATCCACATAAATCTTAGCAAAACTTAAATGTTTATTCCCGAGAGTAGTCGCGACATTTTTTAGAACGTTAGTAGTCGCGTTCGGTCCATTTGCCGCCGTTACCAGCAAGCCGAAAACGAAGGGGAAACTTGCCAGTGTTATCAGATGATCGAAAACGGATAACGTAGGGTGAAAATATTGACTGAACTTTAAAAGATTACAGCAATTATTCATTTTACAACATTTTACAGCAATTATTTATTTCACAACCTTTTACAGCAATTATTTATTTTGCTTAAGTATATATTCAGTTGGCATCTAGATAAGTGTTTTTAATAACTCTTTCTTCGTTTTGCATAAATACTTAAAAGTAAATAGTAAATGATTTGATTGAATTTCTGATGTTACTATGAATCAATAATTAGTAGGAAAACATTTACGAATATGAATCTAAATTCGTGATAGGGGTTATTTATTTATTTATTTATTATTATTATTTTTTTTTTTTGGAAGGACATAATCAGAATCAGGTAGATTTTTATGTTACTCCGTCACTCTATATCCATTTAATAAAATAAAATAAATAAATTTAGCATCAATATATTACACTGACATTAAATTGAACAATTAAACTGAAAATAAAAATGTAACCTATGACATGCAACACAAAAACCAAATACACTGAAATTAAAGAAGTGCAAAGTTATGTGTACCTTGGGCAAGAAATATCATCTGATAATAGTATAATGAATATATATATATATATATATATATATATATATATAATAAGGAAAAAGGTAAAACATACTTAACTTCGAAATTATAAATGTAAATGTTGTAACTACGTTTTATTTATTTATTTTGTGGGATGTCTGTGTGTGTATGAGGGGGGAGAGGAGGGGGGGGTCTCTCAAGATTTTGTGATTAAATCCATTTTTCAAATGAAAATGCACGATTTGTAGTTTTTGTACTTATTTCAGGGTGGGAGCAGCGCCCTTGAATAAAAACTCTGGATACGAACTTCGCTTATATAAAGTAAATAATAAATAAGTTATTGAAATTATATATTTAATTTAAATACATTTGCAATTGTAGATTTAAATCCTAAGATGGATAAATTATTTTAATTAATAGAACCATTGAAAGGTTCATCTTAATAGGGATGTATTTTACAGCAACTATTTAATTAAAATAAATATTCGATTGTGCATTTCATAATAAGGTATTAATATTATAATTTATTGTTTTATAATAACATTCATTAAAATAATAAAAACAATAAGAAAATTTTCTCCGAAATTATAAATATGCAGCAATAGTTTAATTTAAATGAATTTTCTCTCATATTCTGGAAAACATTATTCTGAAAAATAGTTTGAACAATTGATGAAGGACAACAAATTTAGATTTGTTAGATACCGCCCCCAAGCCTTTATTGGATTTGAATAATAATAATAATAATAAAAAACATTTTCTGCGGCATTGTTTAAAAAAAATGTGTTTTTACTTACAGTATGAAAATTTAAAAATAGATAAATTTTAGAAAAATACTTAAAATATTTTTTAAAATCATAGTATAAACATTCACTGAATTATCCAAAAGACATTTTTATTTCGTAATTTCTTACCTACATTATAAAATTCTCATTATTTTTCATGCTGTACAAATAAATTATATGTATGTTTTTCACAGATATACATACTACATTTCTGAGAAAATTGTTTTATCTTTCGAATTTGTTTTCTTGTACAAAAACGATACTTTTCAGATTTTGGAGATACGGCAATTTTTTTACTGATTCCCACAAAATTCTCTTCCCTTTTTTTTAATGGTTTGGCAGTATTATTGTCTGTTTTCTTTCATTTATATGTTCCGGTAATAAATGGAAAGCAAGTTCTTTGAAATAATGATGATGAATTTCCCCTTTTTTTCCATATTTAAACGATTGTCAATTTGAGAATTTATTCCCGCAATATTTCACAATAAAAAAAAAAAAAAAATGTAAGTGACCATCCATCAGTTTTTTGTGCGAACTGACTTCACAACTAATATAATAAAACAATTTTAAGTCACATTCCAAAAGTAAAAAAAAGTATTCTATGAACGGGTAAAATAGGAGATAGAAAGAAAGACGAAATAACAACAGGCAGAGAGTCCGGACTTCAAAGAAACTTTAACCCACAGATTTCGCGGATATGGGAAAGAATGAACAAGAGGGGAAAAAATCCAACTAACGCAAGTGGTCGCAACGCGGTCATTTAGACCGATTGAAACTTAAGAATGCGATAAAATGCTAAGAAATAGCAGGAATGACTTGCAATTTTACTACACAAGAGTGTGAATACTCAAGGTCAGCTACCCGGAATTTGGCTATCATAACTTTAATGGGAAATGAGTTACAGGAAGATAACGAATTTCGGGCGGGGAATAGACCAACGCGCGACTATTAACGGGTTAAGGAGTAATTATTTCTCAAAAGAACGCATAAAGAATTTGATGGATTTATAACCATCTCAGATATAATTAACTGATTTCAAAACAGGAAACAATTCAAGAATACAAACATTTGGACACGTAAATAAATACATTAAGTAATAATAAATCATTCCGTAATAAACAAACTTTTCTATTTTAGCTAAATTATCCTACTCAAGTTATACAATTACAAATAAATAATGATATTAATAAATGAAATATGTTTGTGAAATTTGTTTATATATCAACCCACGCATGCTGCAGCTGTCTGACGTCAACATCATCGTCATCAAAGAACTCTGACTCAAAAAACTCTTTTTTTATTATTAAGTTAGTTGTTGTGTAGATCCCGTTAAGTAATCATGTAATGAAAAATTTACTGCTGTAAAAAGGCAGCATAATTTAAATGAATATGTAAATTGTTAACTGAAAATGTAAAGTTAGATTTACTAATATAATTTCTTAAACCAAAGAAAATGTGTCAAGAGTGGAATCATTTATAAATAAGATAAAATATTAAACATCCACTTTTCTATTTGTACACTATAGGATTTTGTGCAATATGGATAACTCGTACCCACCGCATTTAAAATGTGTGTCAAGCTGCGATATGAGGATTACTGCTGCTGAAGAAAGATAAAGGTAAGAAATTACCTATATTATTATTATATTTAAATGTATTTTCATGGCCAGAAACAAAATAATATTTATTTATTTATCTAAGTATTAGCGCGCGTAACTTACTGTGCAGAGCAGAGGCGGCTTTTTTTGCCAACAATTTGATTCCGAGACTGAGAAAGTCTGTATTTTAGTAGATAAATAATATTTGTGAAAAAAAGAAAACTACTGGCCATAAAGGTATGCACATTAAAAAGAAATTGAAAATTATTGAAAGATATAGTTCGTCAGTTATTTGACGATAAAATAAATATTGTGCATTGTTTTTTTGTTGATATATATGAAATGTTAAACAATTGAAGAAAACTAGATATATATAAGAAGTTTTATTTAAAATAATAAAACAGCAATTCCTCTTTACCAACAAAAATAAAATAACTAGTTAAATGGCCGCATCACGTGAGATACAGCTTGTAGAAAAACTTAACGCTAGTAACTACAGCAATTGGAAATTTAAAACTGAGATGTTACTGATTAGAGAAGACTTGTTCAACGTAATTAGCGAAGATAGGCCCACACCAATCACAACCGATTGGGAGAAAAAGGACAAGAAGGCCAGAGCCATAATTAATCTGTCAATTGAAGATTCTCAAATCGTTCATGTAAAAGGGCTTATCACAGCCAGAGACACTTGGAACGCACTTAAAACGATACACGAACGGGCGAACCTCTCTAGTAAATTATTTTTGTTAAGAAAGCTTTATGGAGCCAAGCTCCAAGAAAACGGGAACCTAATCAAACACATAACATACATTCTAGAACTAATAGACAAACTCTCAGCGATCGGGGAAACAATTAGCGACTCCCATCTTTCAGCTTTATTGCTGTGTTCGCTACCCCCTAGTTATAATACTTTAATTACTGCCCTTGAATCACGGAATGAGGACGAGCTTACACCAAAATTTATTAGAAGTAAATTAACAGATGAGTACAACAGAAGGGTTGAAAACGCAGACCAGGCTGAAAACTCAACAAAAGCGTTTAAAACGCAAAAGAGATATCCAAATGATAATTTTAAAAAAGAAAAACAGTGCACGTATTGCAAATTGAGAAATCACACGTACAGAGAATGTTGGCATTTGAAAAATCGAAACAATCACCCAAATACACAAAAACAACAACAAACATACAAAAATAAACATTACTCATCATCGTTGTGTTATCAACAATCGGATAACCAGATAGGAAACACTGACCGCGAATCAGTAGACAAGAAAAATTATAGAACGGAAACAAAACCAGATCAAAGCAGCGACGCAGCCTTTCTAATAGACAAAGCAGGAAAACAAACCCGGATTATTGATTCTGGTTCATCTTCACATATCCTAAACAATAAAGATGACTTTACTAAATTAAATGACACCGAAAAAACAACGGTCATAATTGCCAACGGCAAAACTCTAAACTCGCTAGGTACAGGAGAAACTACATTCACGACAAAAACATCCGATGGAGGCATAAATAAAATTACGTTGAAAGAAGTGTTGTATGTACCGGAGCTAGAATCTAATTTAATTTCAGTTAGTAAAGCCACAAAGAATGGGTATAAATTATTATTTGATAAAGATAAATGCACGCTGTCCCGAAATGGGAAAATCTATTTGGAGGCAAAAATGAAAAATAACCTATACGAAGTTGAATTAGAAAATGCAGATAGAAATATAGTAAATATGGCACATGAATGCAAAAGTAAAGACTGCCTGGAACTTTGGCACAAACGCCTAGGGCATAGAAATTATAATTCCATAAAGGAAATGGTTAAAAACGACTTAGCCTATGGCATAAAACTAAATAATTGCAATCATGGAACAACATGCGAAACGTGCATACAAACAAAAACAAGCGATGCTCTCTATCCCAAAACAGTGTATAGAAACAAAACAGGTAGAGTACTCGATCTAGTGCACACGGACGTATGCACAGCGATAGGAACCCCCACAATAGGTGGTAAAACAATGTTTGTAACTTTCATTGACGACTACTCTAGATTTACTGTAATATACTTATTAAAACATAAAGATGAAGTACAGGATAAACTGATCGACTATATAGCTATGGTTCGAAACCAGTTCGGGATATATCCGAAAGCAATAAGATCGGATAACGGGGGAGAGTACATAAATAGAGGGATAGAGGATTACCTAAGGAAAAGGGGCATTAAACATCAATTAACCGTGCCGTATTGCCCGAGCCAAAATGGCATTGCGGAGAGAAAAAATAGGTCGCTATTAGACATGACGAGAAGCCTACTGAGAGAAGCAAATCTGCCACAAAAATTTTGGGGAGAAGCAATTAACACTGCGAATCATTTACAGAATCGCTTACCAACAAGATCGACAAATAAAACCCCATTTGAGCTATGGTTTAATCGCAAACCGAATTTACACTATTGGCGAACATTCGAGTGCAAAGCTTACGTATACGTGAATAAACAACATCGAGGAAAATTGGACGACAGGGCTCAGGAAGGGATTTTTGTAGGATACGATAACAACTCAAAAGGATATCGCGTATACACTAAAGAAAATAAAATTGTAATTGGCAGAACAGTGAAATTCATAGAAAATAGCAAAATTAACCTAAAAGAAAGTAAAGAGACAGAAGACTCATATGACGACAAAAATTACATTGAAACAGAGATAAACAACACAACCGAAGAACCAACAGCGTCCAAACAACCGACCAATGAACCAAGAAGATCCGAAAGATCGAACAGGGGGGTACCACTAGACAGATATGCTTGTTATGTAAAAAATGATGATATGACAGAACCCACTAGTTGGAATGAAATACTGGAAATAAATAATCCCAAAGAAAAGGAAAATTGGCTTAAAGCCACACAAGCGGAAATCAATTCGCTGAGAAAACACAACACATGGGAATTAGTGGATCCTCCACCTAACAAAATGGTTATAGGTTGCAAATGGACATTCAAAAAGAAATTAGACAGTTATGGGAACACTCAAAAGTACAAAGCACGTTTAGTAGCCAAAGGGTTTAGTCAAAAATATGGGGAAAACTATGACGAGACTTTCGCCCCAGTAGTGTCACAAACAACCGTCAGAACATTTTTGGCAGCAGCTGCATATAAGAATTTGAACGTGAGACACGTAGATATCGACACAGCGTTTTTATACGGTGAATTAGAAGACGAAATTTATATGAAACAACCGGAGGGCTACATTGAGAAAAACTCAGAAAACAAAGTCTGTAAACTGAAAAAATCCATCTACGGACTCAAACAGGCAGCCAGAACCTGGAATAAAAAAATCGCACAATCTTTGAAAAATTTAAACTTTCAACAAAGCACCGTGGACACATGTCTATATACACGAAAAGAGAACAAAATTTCAACTTACGTAATAGCCTATGTTGATGACATTTTGATAGGCGGTGAAAATGAATCAATTGAAAAAATAATAAAAGCTTTAAAGGAAGAATTTGAATTAAAGGACCTTGGGGAAGTATCTCACTATTTAGGCATGGAAATAAACAAGTCAGAAAACGGGTACAAACTGAATCAAAGATTAAAAATAGAAGAACTCGTAAGAAAATTTAATTTAGAACACGCAAAACCTGTAAGCACTCCCATGGATGCCGGTTTTCACAAATTAGAAGACGACGAAAATTTAATGCCTAACAATACGAAATTCAGACAAGCGATAGGATCACTCCTATATATAGGAACCACTACACGCCCAAACATTTCAGCCGCAGTTAACATACTCAGCAGAAGGTGTGAAACGCCACGTTTTAAAGACTGGAACGCTGCGAAACGGATAATAAACTATCTAAATATAACGAAAAACCTCAAACTCACATTGAGTACAAAACAGGAACCAAAACTCATCAGTTTTTCAGACTCCGATTGGGCGGGGGACACAAGAACAAGGAAATCCGCAACAGGGAACATATTCATGCTGGGTAATAGTCCCATACAGTGGTATACGAAAAGGCAAAATTGCATTGCCTATTCATCGGCAGAAGCTGAATTCGTTGCTGCAGCTAGTGCAGGACACGAAATTGCCTGGATAATAAAACTATTAGCAGACTTGGACTTAACACAAAATTTACCAGTAATACTGTATGAAGACAACCAGAGCGTCATCAAGATGGTGGAGAACGAAAAATTCTCAAAAAGCACAAAACACATTGATGTGCGTTATCATGCGATAAAAGAGATGAAAGAAGACGGTATACTAGAACTTCGTTACTGCTCGACACAAGACATGATAGCAGATAGCCTGACCAAGCCACTGGGCAAACCACAATTTGTGAAACATCGAGAATCGATGCAACTACTACACGATGCATCTGAGATAGTTAAGGAAGTGTGATGGATGTATAACCATCTCAGATATCATTAACTGATTTCAAAACAGGAAACAATTCAAGAATACAAACATTTGAACATGTAAATAAATACATTAAGTAATAATAAATCATTCCGTAATAAACAAACTTTTCTATTTTAGCTAAATTATCCTACTCAAGTTATACAATTACAAATAAATAATGATATTAATAAGTGAAATATGTTTGTGAAATTTGTTTATATATCAACCCACGCATGCTGCAGCTGTCTGACGTCAACATCATCGTCATCAAAGAACTCTGACTCAAAAAACTCTTTTTTTATTATTAAGTTAGTTGTTGTGTAGATCCCGTTAAGTAATCATGTAATGAAAAATTTACTGCTGCAAAAAGGCAGCATAATTTAAATGAATATGTAAATTGTTAACTGAAAATGTAAAGTTAGATTTACTAATATAATTTCTTAAACCAAAGAAAATGTGTCAAGAGTGGAATCATTTATAAATAAGATAAAATATTAAACATCCACTTTTCTATTTGTACACTATAGGATTTTGTGCAATATGGATAACTCGTGCCCACCGCATTTAAAATGTGTGTCAAGCTGCGATATGAGGATTGCTGTTGCTGAAGAAAGATAAAGGTAAGAAATTACCTATATTATTATTATACTTAAATGTATTTTCATGGTCAGAAACAAAATAATATTTATTTATTTATCTAAGTATTAGCGCGCGTAACTTACTGTGCAGAGTAGAGGCGGCTTTTTTGCCAACAGAATTAACTCTCCCGAGCACCATAACTATTAAAGCAGTGTTTGTTAGTAAAAAGTTATTTTTTATTGAGTTACAAATGATTTTTTACAGAATACCGTGTTTACTCGCGTAATAGTCGCACTTTTTTTGCCAATTTTTCATTGTGAAAGTCTCGGTGCGACTATTATGTGGGGAAATCTAGTACACTATTGTGTACTAGATTTCCCCACATAATAGTCGTTGTACCCTCTGATGCTAAAACATTACTGGTATATATATATATATATATATATATATACCGGGTGTCCCAAAAAGGACTGACTGATTTTAAAATTCAATAACTTGCAAACGGAGACAGATATTTAAAAATTTCTTGCAGGAGGTTTATGCATAAGGTCAAAAGTTTTATTACAGTGATTTTTGATTTTAGTTCGAATTACAAACAATAGATGGCGCTGTAAGCAATAGTCGCTAAATACAGGCTCGATTTTTGGTCCTTTCTCTTGTTTCATGCGGAAAAAGGAGATGGAAATGTATTATCCGGGCCAGGAAGTACCAAAAATCGAGCCTGAATTTAGCGTCTGTTGATCGCAGCGCCATCTATTGTTTGTAATTCGAACTAAAATTGAAAATCACTGTAAAAAAAACTTTTGACCTTATGCACAACCCTCCTGCAAGAATTTTTTAAATATCTGTCACCGTTTACAAGTTATTGAATTTTAAAATCAGTCAGTCCTTTTTAGGACACCCGGTATATATATATATATATATATATATATATAAACACATAATAAAATTTTACTTTCTAAAGGTTTCCAGATTATGTGCTGTTTATTAAATACCATTTTACTTTTTACGGTAATATTTTTATAGACATAAAATTTGCGAATAATCTTTATGAAAATTTTGACAAAAAACTCTCATAATAAATCACTTTCACTGAAGGTTTCAGTATCACTAATATAATGTGAATCGGTATCTGAAGAATGGAGTGACCATCGGGTATGCCAATGGAAGTAACAGAACAGATTAATCCATTATGAGTACTAGTTTAGGGAAGAGAACAGCTGATGATTTTCTATTTTCTAAATAAAAGTCAAATACGCGACTGCGACTTTTATGCGAAGAAAATATTTTGACGATTTTTTTCTGCTTCAAAATGGGGGTGCGACTATTATGCGAGGGCGACTATTACGCGAGTAAACACGGTATTTGAGCTTTAAAGAAGCCATTTCTTTTTCTAAAAACAGTAATGAAAAGAGAATAACTGTGATAGTGAAAAAAAAAAAAAAGCAGTAGAAATGCATGTGACATTTACTACAGTACTTCAGAGTTATTATTTTAGTTTATTCTTTTATAATTATTCTAATAGTAAAGTATATTATGACATCTTATTATGATTGCTAGATATGTTAATTTGGTATTATCATAATAAAATTACATAATATCGCCTCATTTGAAAGCATTTTAATATGAATTATTAAGCAAAATGATGTTGATTATCCTATTATTTAAACATTGCGTGAATGTACGCATACAAAATAAAAAACTTTCTTAATAAAGATCATTAAATTGCAAGTAAAAGAAAAACAATAATATATTTAAATACCGTTTAACAACGCTGAGAAATACATCGTAAAAATTCTTTTAAAACTAAGTTTAAAATATTCTTTTTTTGTGTGTGCTATAAGTTTCTACGTACATTATTTGATTTATTTTTCAAGATATTATATTTAAAAACAACTCATCTTAACTATATTCTTGATAACCCCTCTTCCCCTCTCCATCTCCTTTCAGCGAAACATGAATTTCAAAATAAAATTTCCCCAACTTTTCATCCCATATCGTCTTTATCCTAGACGCTTTGAAGCTTCATCATCAGCTAAAAAGAAACTACGGTTTTTAATTAAAACAAACTTACACTACTAGCCCCATCTGGAGGCGCGCTCACGAAAGTAAAGAGCTTGCTCATCAATCTTCCGACAGCTTGCAATGGATCGCAGAACTTGCTGTTTTTGGCACTTAATTCGTCCCTGTCGATGCTAAAGAAGAGTGTTTCGTTCACCCCCCGAGCTTTAGAAAAATATTTTGTTATTCGGTATTTCCTTTCGGTAACAAAATTTCGTTCAAGATGAATTTGGTCGGGTGATTTATTCGAAAACTTTTTGAGTAATCGAGTTGGGACCTCCTGGTGGGAAAAATAAAAAGCTAAAACAATAAATAATAAGCGAAGGTAACTGTAACCATGATAGAAAAGGAGATAGATGAGTGGGAGCTGGGTTTGAATTTTTTTAATAAGTATAACAAACATTTTTCTTGATATCTGAACTAAGTTTCGGTATCAGAGCATTATTTTTGAACCCCTTGTAAATCAGTTAAATTTCTGTTACGTTTATTTTGGAAACGGCGGTGACAGCAACAATTTTTCAAAACTTTCCTTCGACATTTGGCGAAGTTTTTTAACTCAATTTTCGGGAAGTATCATACTTCAATTGAATTATTCAAGATGGCCATGGATCAAATGAATTTATGATTAGCAAATATAAATATTTTAGAATTGCGTTTGCAAGTATTTCTTTATTATTATTATTATTATTCGTAATAGGAAAATTACAGACATATATTATTTTATTGTGAAATTTAATCAGTACCATCATAATGACATATGATTGGGAACGGAGAGCGACCTTAAAACTACAAAGTCAATTATCGGTGATAGCCAATTGTGACCGTTTAACTGAGGGGCTTTTAAATTGGGGTCCGTGGGCTTGTATGAGAAAAAATAGCTCATTATTTTTTTTTAAATGAATTTAGTCGAATCTTACATTTTCTTTATTGTAATGTAAGCTGTAAGTAAGATGAAAAATAGAAATTTCACATGATAATTTTTAAGTTTTTTGTAAAATAACTGGCATTTATCTATAGGATTATGACCGTATTTTCCCTATATGAACTTGAACGTAGGGATGTTACTTGTTGGGGATAGTTCTATAGTCGTAAAAATACTAGAGAGTTTACTCTCTAGACAGAGGGTGTACCCAGAGAGTATGCGCTATAGTTTTATTTGATAAACGGGTGGTATACGGAGTTCCTTAAAAACCCAGAAGGTAGACGGCGTATATCACCGTGTACCCTCCACCAGGGATACGCATGAGAAAAAAATAGCCAGGGATGTGGTGAGGGTATACGATGGTATAGTCAAGACAACGCATGTGTTTAAGGAGTACTTACAATGGGTCGCGATCCCTGTTACACCTCGATCGAAAGTGCAAAAGAACATAACATTAAATTTTAAGAAACAATGCACAAACCAAATAAAATATGGAATTTGGCGACTCTGGTGGAACGTAGGAAGTCTCTTCATATGCATTCCAGAGTTGGCGAGCACCGTATTAAATATAACACTAAATGGCACAATGACTATCTAAACATTAACAGTTAATCAACACTTCGTTGGCAGACTAAAAATGTCTGCTGAAGACGGAAAAGGTAAGCATCAGGGGTTGCCAAGAGGCCCAGAGAAAATTGGTATACTCTTCATACCTTTTTTTTTTTTTTTTTTTTTTTTTTTTTAGTTCCGTATACCCCTGTTTATGAAATAAAGCTATGACGAATATGTATATCCTCTGACTATAGTGTATACCCTCTGGTATTTTTACTACTACACCGCTGCCCCCCACTACTCTCCTGGTTAAGGGTGTATATTGCAGCTCGGATTTTCAAATGCAGAGTATTATCACATGCATATCTTGTTGTAAACTATGTTGATGAAATGAGATCAATTACATAAAGGCAAGTTTAAATGTAAACATTTTTTCTCATTCGTGTAAGGGGGACATGGTTCTGCTTAGGAGTGTCCGTGGCTTGCCTTTGAAGGCCAAGGGGTTTGTGGAACAAAAAAGTAAGATTAAAAATCCCCCAGTTTAACCAAAAGTGTATTATTATTATTTTTTAAAGGAAATCGCTTAACAAGTTTGCCAACTAAGTTTGTAAAACAAGCTTGTGATCTTGCCAAAGTCTACAGGAATTTACGAATATTAGAGGCCTCCCTATCCTCCTTTTACAGAGGATTATATTAATTTAATAAAATGACGTAAGTATTTTCCATGAATTCGAGCTCAAAAGAAACTATATCAAGGAGATCAACAAATAGTATTATCACCGCAACATACTGAATTTTTGACAAATAAAATTTCTATAGTAATTTTCAGAAAGTATAATTATCACTAATTTCAGGTAATTTTTAAGGGCTTTAAACCATATTTATGGATAAATGAAAGCGATTCGTGATATATATCATATGTGTTGTTTATACACACTTAAATAATATAACGTGCTAATTTGTAGTTATTTATATGAAATGCATTGATTCAGTTGTGCATTTTTCCCCAATTAAAACATGTTACATTTTGAATGCCAACCAAATATTCTTTTGGAGTTCTGTCATTTTTCCGATGAAATGTTCTTCTCTAATGAGCTGCCGAATCTGTGGACCGTCATATAGATCTGCCTTTATCTTTTCAAAAGACAGGTTTGGAAATTTTGAAATGAGATACTTGAAACGGTCTCCTTCAGTTGACAAAGCTTTCACGAACTGCTTCATTAGACCCAGTTTTATATTCAGTGGTGGAACTATGATTTTTTTTCTGTCGACAAGTGGCTGATGCAAAATGTTTGGATCACCAGGTTTGAAATCAGATCTTGCAGGCCAATTCGACTAGAACTAATGCTTCTCATGAGCTCTGGTGTACCACATACACAAACAACAGGTATACTTAGTATATGTTGCTTGCCAAGAAGGAAGCAGACCATCTTAAGGTTAACATATATGATCCATTCGTGCATGCGATGTTCGAACAAATCAATGGCTCACTTTATGTCCTCATGTTCTTCGCGCAAATAAACTAAATAGCCTATTCGACTGCTACAAATAATTTCCATTGTGAAGAAGCACGCATTTCAAGCTTCCCATTGAGCTATTGATGAAAAGTCGCCATTCAGTTGCGTTATAGCATGGAATTCCCAACTCCTCCATTAAACAATCTACGAACGATTCAGCGTAGAGTGGTCACATTAATATAACCTGTAGAGAAAAAAACTTGACGCGATAGAAGAAATCTAATTGCAGTTTTGAAATCAGAACGCTTTTTTGACTTAAAAACAGCTGAAAAATCGAAGTCAACAGAAATTATGTTAAAAATTGTTCGTCAGTGTAATCAGACTCTGGGTAAGTCTATTATCAAGTTAGAATTGAATGGATGAAGAATCAAGTTCAAATTCTCGCAACTTCCTAAAAAATAATTAATCCGACACTGAAAAACAAAACAAAACAAAAAAATGTCAATATACACAATTTTTTGTGCAAAATTTTACGGATAATTTCACTTTTCTAAGAAAAGAATACAATTTCCATAATTGGCATTTTGAGATTACAAATCCGTATAAATCCAGAAAGTTTCCGATAAATTTTACGGAATATTTCTGCATTACTTTCAAAACAGTATAAGTTCCGTAAATGATGTTTAGAAATAGTTGTTGTGTTTGGAAAGCGAAGTAATTAATTGTTGTATGTATATACTTGTCTTGCCGTGGAATTATTTTCAATGAAACTCCAATATTGGCTAAATGTGGCTCTATATTCAAAATATATCTAATGATTCTCCAATAGTGGCAAAAATGTTGGTTTTACATGGGTTTTCAAGTAAACTGATAAAATATATGGCGCCATCTATAGTATGTATATTTAAACAACTCGCTATAATATATTTTTCTTTTTTTTTTTTAATAAAAAGCTAACATATTTTTACGATATAAAAATAAAATGTTATTACTTCTTTTTAATTTTGAGACAGTTAAACAGAACGCCGTCTGTGGCATGGCGAATATCACCCAGGAACGATTATAGACAAGGTGATTAGAGCATTCTCGTTCATAATCAGCAAAAAACTTCATAGTTTAATATTGTGGATTTCATGGATTTTTTTTTCTTTTTTTAATCAAGATCAATATTTCCAATTTAAAATTTCGAATTTTCCCATAAGATTATTGTACTGAAGTTTCAAATGAATCGAAAGAAGATTTTCTTTAATTTGAGGATAAAGTACACCAACAATTTTAGATATGAGTAGAAGAACGCGTTCGTAGAATCGAATGAAATAAAAAGTTAAAATTAAGATTCAAAATTTCATCATCTGTTTAAGCACATAGTAAGTCATATTCTCAGTAAAATGTAAATGTCCGGTAACTCAAGGTCTCACAGAATGATCAAGTTTATTCGTCTCTGAATGGGCCTCATCTGTAATTAAAATTTCGTAAAAGTTCAATTTCATTTTTATTATATCAGTATTGATATTTGTGGCTTTCCAATGTTAATTTCTAACTTAGAATCTTTATAACCAGCTCTGCACTGCCTTTGACTGTCATTCGAAAGGTAATGTTAACTAAAATCCAGAGCTGCTGTAAAGGTAAAACGAACTGTGCCCTGGCACCAAGTGCCAAGCTTTACAGTCGCTTTATTCAGTGCTACTATTTATTATTATTGATGCATTGGAAATTTGGTAAAAGATATAGAAAACAAAATCGCACAGGCGCCCAAAAGAATTACTTCAGCGCTGCTAAAAAAAAAAAAATGCCGTGAATAGGTTTTCGTTTATCTTATTATTAATTTCCCCACATTCCATCAATGAACTTGCTTTTCGGCCTCATATGAAGGTTAATAAAGAAAACGATGATAGTCCTTTTTTTAAAAATCAAATGTGATATGATAAAAAATACCTGTTTGCTTAGCGGTATACTACCGTTTGGCAAGCTTGGGTCGAAGCAAAAATGAAAGTTATCCTTTAGAAAACACAATTGAAGATAAGTATAAAGGGGAAACAACGACGAAAGTCCTTGGGAAAAGCACATGAAATTTGATATAAAAGAGGAACAACGATAAAAGTTGGCGCTGGCAAGGGTTGATTTGTTGGTTGTGTTTATGACGGCCAATTATCAGCACGAGGGATATAGGCCCTAAGGGGGGGAGGAGTGCCCTCCGTGGGGGTCTTTCTAAGGGAACCTAACTCGTATTTACGCTTGGAAAACCAAGGTTTGAAGAAAACCACGAAATCTCCGAAAGATTAGGCCGACGGGCGCGATTGGGCGCTGTTAAGGGAAAGAATGAGGAATAATTACCTTCAATCTATGGCTATCATCTTTTTTCACCACTACCATTTAAATACATTTGTGTGAAAAAAAAATACCCTGAAGATTTATGATTGGTATTCGATTAAAATCCATAATATATGGTTACACGGCTTCGAATTAACGGAGATACTCAATCCTAATTATCAATCAAATCTGTATCAGTATATGCAATCATATTTATAAATAGAAATACGTAAAATTAATTGTTACTCTTAAAACACTTTGCTTAGTCTTTTTCCAGTCCGGCAAACGATCGTTAAAAAACTAAGAAGCTAAAACGTAAAATTTATATTTTTCTTTAATCGCAACGTTTCTATCCAAATAAAATCACTTAAAATTCGCGCACGCAATCTCTGCTTAAGACGCGGAAAGATATCGGACACCAAAGGCGCGCCCAAATACAAAATGGAAGCCTAGAACACAAATTAAACGCTATCAACCAATTTTATTTTACTGGCAGGAGGAAGGAAGGAAAATAGTTTTCTGTCACGCCACCAGACTGCGTCTCTATCTGCTTCCGTTTCTGTCTTCTTCTCTCTGCTTATATTTTAATCGGGCTTGCTTCTCCGTTTATTTTAACTGTTTGTTTTTATCCGCATCAGTAATTGTAAGATGTATATCAGTGAAGAGATTTGATGTTTCGTGAAATAAAATACGATAATTTCGCTTTATTAAATCGGTTAGAATTGTATCAGCTTATGAAAAGTAAATTTGATAATAATAATAATTTGATATTTCACAATAATATTTTGTTTTCGATATTTCATAAAATGAAACACTAAGGAATGGATATTCACAAAAAGTATTAATGTACCAGAAAACGTTAGAAATATTGGTTTACATTATTAACAAATCAGTCAGAATTGCACTGGTTTATGAAAAATAAATTTGATAGTAATTTAATATTTTTGTAACAGTATTTTATTATCTATTGTTGACACAAAAAATAATAAACATTAAAGAATGAATATTCACAAATGTAATTAATGTGTTTGACTACTTTACATAGTATTTGTAATACTTATTCTAAATTTATTTAACATTATTTTTAAATTCTCTATTTTTCAATAATTTACATATTTTCTGACGGAATTATTTGCCTAAAGCCTCTAACAACTAAAGCTTGATTGCACATGAATATTAAATAACTTTAACAAGCTGAAAATAGATTTCTGTCACGCCACCAGATTGTGTCTTTATCTGTTTCCGTTTCTGTCTTTTCTTTTGCTTATATTTTAATCTGGCTTGCTTCTTCGTTTATCTTAACTGTTTATTTTTATTCAGATCAGTAATTGTAAGATGTATATCGGTGAAAAGATTCGATGTTTCGTGAAATAAAATATGATAATTTCAATGTATGAAATCAGTCAGAGCTGTATCAGTTTATGAAAAATAAATTTTACAGTAGTTTAATATTTTCCAAGTAATATTTTGTTATCGATATCTTTTTTTTTTCTTTTTTCCAAATGAAATACTAAAGAATGAGTATTCACAAAAGTAGTTAATGGGCTTCAATATTTACATAGTATTGATGTAATACTTTATTATTATACAAAATTTATTTTTCTCTTTTTTAAAATTATTATTTTACGCATTCGGTGATGGAATTATTTGTTTGAAGCCTCTCTAATATAAAACTTCATTGCTTATGAGCTTTAAATAATTTTAATAAATGGAAAACAGATTTCTGTCGCGCCATCAGACTGTTTCTCTATATCTGATTCTGATTTTGTCATCTTTTTAATTTATATTTTAATATTTCTTCCTGAAATACTAATCTTTTTCAGAATTAGATAAACTCATCATTAATCAAGATAAACTGTTTTTCAAAAACACTTTATGGCTTTCATAAATAAGACTTGATTATTACTTCCTTGTTTGTGTAATATGTCAATCAAAAACCGATAAACATTTAGATTAAATGACTGCAATTGTGACAGGTGAAAGAAGTATATTAATAATTTATCAACTCTAAATAACATTGATTGTTTTATTAACATAAGTAATCAAGATTTTTTGTTAATGTTCTTAATCATACATCAATAATATTTTTTGTAAGTTATAATTTTCTTCAGAGTGTATATAGATATGTAATCAGATGGGAGCAAAGATGTATGCTCCAATTTTGTATTTTAGAAACATATAAATATTATAGTTTAACCAGAATTGTTACAATGTTCCTGAAAAATTCATCGGATACATTAGGAATTAAAAATTACACCTATTAAGAAAAGAAAACACAAGTTTATTTTACAGGATAAATCTCAAAGATATTTTATATAGCAATTGGATATACATATAGCTCTTCAATGGATATGATGAAGATATATCTTTAATCATCAGTAAGGAAATTTACCTTATCTTTATTTTGTGATTTAATGTGATTATTGTTTTTTCACGTTAAGTCTCATCTTTTATCTAACAATTTTGTCATCTTTTTAATTTATATTTTAATATTTCTTCCTTCTCTGCTTATTTTTATTCGCACCAGAGATTGTAAGATGTATATAAATGAAATAAAATATGATGCTTTCATTTATTTAGAC
Organism: Maratus speciosus; assembly: GCA_963932465.1. NCBI lineage: Eukaryota > Metazoa > Arthropoda > Arachnida > Araneae > Salticidae > Maratus > Maratus speciosus. The sequence continues at coordinate 393,944,747 of OZ010786.1, forward strand.
CAGTTAGCATTGTATCAGTTTATATGAAAAATAAATGTGATAGTTATTTAATAATTTTGAAATAATATTTTGTTAACGATATAAGCATTTTTTTAATGAAATATTGAAGAATGGATAGCCACAAAAAGGATTAATATATTTGAATATTTATATACTTCATTATTACTCTAAAATTATTTAGCTCTATTCTAAATATATTCTTTTTTCTGTATTCTTTTAAACATTTTTGACGTAATTACTTGTCAGGAGCCTCTAATATTAACCCTTTCGACTCGGGCGTCTCTTACACAAATTTTATTCCGTTTACACCACTTTTTAAAGGAAGTTTCCTTTAAGTACACAATTTCAAAAATGCTCTAATTAAATAAGGCTAATTTTATTTTCCTTTATTACTGGTGCCAAAAACAAATTTTGCAAGGAAGATGATGTCCATGTCCAGTCAGACTGCCATTACGAATGCAAAGGGTTAGGCTTGATTGCTTATGAATATTAAATAATTTAAACAAATAGTTTTTTTTTTTTTTAATATAAATCATATGACGAGCTTAGCTCAGTATGAGTGTTTTATAAACCTCAGCAACAAATCACGTTTATTGCAGGAAGAATTCTGTGCTTTTTTTTTCCTTTCTCATTTTGTTTTTTTCATTGTTCTTTTTATAAAGAAATCTTTTTGTAAAAATTTAAAACAGTTATATACTAAACATTTTGTCTCCTCGTCTTTTTTATTATGGTCGTTTCATGTCACTGGTATATTGTAAGTAACTCGGGTTGGGCCATTATTCAAAAGGCGGATTTTTCTTTAAAAATAAAGTAAAATGAAATAAGTAAGATAAATTAAATCGGAAATATCTGATACACCTATTCTTCCCTATTTTTGTGATCTTGGAATTTAAAACAACATATGAAAGTGTATTAAACTTTCTTGCGTTTATATTTTTCCATATTTTATAGTTTAGTTCTTCGTTTATCCCAAAATGTAAAAATAGAAATATTATTTTGATTATTTTAGCAATTTATTATTATTATTATACTTTAAAAAATCAGAATATATTTGTCAGTATTTTTAATTTTAGTGAACTTTCATTCTTTACAATATTTAACACAAATTATTCAGTAAATATATAAACATAAAAAATTATTAACAATATATATAAACCTCTAATATCAATATCGTATAATTTTCGTTAACAACCTTAAAAATTTCCTGTTTTCACTATCCATTAAAGAAAATTATTATTAAGCAACTATTAAAATAAAACTTACTGTTTAATTATTATATAAAAAAAATAAAGCGATAATACAAGCTTCGAAACAAATACACGCGTCTATACAAACGCTTTCTTTTCCTTTAAAACTAATTTAACAACTACCGAACGGGATACCTGCCTCATCACTCAACCCCCTTCGCCAATCTCGCCAAAAAAACGCGATTGCGGCACCCAATATTGCAAACACTCCCATAAATCAAGCAAGAGGCGGCGCAAGCAAAGGGGGCCGCGTAGACACAAACTGCTATAAGGGGAGGAACGGAGAGGTGACAGGGAACATCACTCAAGCAAATGCGGGGAGGGAGGCAAAGAGATGGGCATCAGAAACCGATGGGAGAACGCAGTTTATTGATAACCTCATTAGCGGTGGAGCGCCAAGTTTCCAATGCGCGGGACTAATTATCTGTTATGTCAGGTTAATTAATGAATCGACGCGCCCGCGGGGTGTGTGGTGGGGGTGATAGAGAATTTTTAGGGTATAGGTTTGATGGTATCACTGAGGATTTATGCAGCGGGATTTTTCAGGTGAATATTCCAATTCACCATCGGAATTACTTCGGAGGAAGATTTTGCGGATTGTTCAAGGAGCTCTGAGCGACACATGAACTAATAATTAATATTGAAATTAAAGTTGATTCATAAATCTTCCATCTTTCAATGCAGAAAAGAGTTTACGAGATTTCTGAGTTTGAAAGCTGTTAAAATATCTGTACTTAAAAGAAAAGTTTCACGTCTTATACAATGACGATTAATTGTATTTTTATTTTATTTACAGAGTATGTTTTGCTGAACGCCAAATTGAAGAATGTTTATTCATTATAGCGTAATAGGTTCAGGATATATTTGTAGGATATACGTTATGATGACACCATTGAGGATTTAGGCAGCGAGATTTTCCAGGTGAATATTCCAATTCACCATCGGATTGCTTCAGTGGAGGATTTTGCGGGTTCTTCAAAGTACCACTGAGCGACACATGAACTGTGAAAGAATCTAATAATTAATATTAAAATGAAAGTTGTTATTTACAGAGTTTTTTTTTTTTTTTTTTTTTTGTTTAGCACCAGATTGGAGAATTTTTAATTATGATAAGGCGATACAGAATTTTGAGGTTGCAGACTTCAGGTGAATATTTCAATTTATCATCAGATATACATCGAAGGCACATTTTGCGGGTTTGTCAAGGAGCTTTGAGAGATACATGAACTAATATTTAATGTTGCAATAAAAATCTATTTATAATTTTTTCCATGTTTCAATGCAGAAAAACCTCTGTGAAATTTAAAAACTGTTAAAGTATAGTTAAACGAAAAGGTTTCACGTGTCCTACCATTAACGATTAATTCAATTTTAATTTTATTTATACAATATATTTTTCTGAGCGCCAAATTAAAATATTTTTACGATTGTGTGACAGAGAAATTTTAGAACATTAGACTTCAGGTGAATATTGCAATTTAGCTGCAAAACTGCTTCCAAGGAGGATTTTTGCAGATTGCTCAGGGAGGTCTGGGTGACACACGACTTACAAAATAATTCAATAATAAATTGATAATCAATGAGAAAAAAATCCGTTGATTGCCAGTACAAAATCCATATTTAAAAATAGCAAATAAAGCCTCTGTGCAACTATATTAAAAAGAAGAAAAACCAACGTTTAAAATGCACAAATAATATATGAAAAGCAGCAAACAGCTGTTTCGAATCTACTAGCCAGATTCTCCTTCAGTGCAAGATAGGGAAAAAGGAACAGCGTGCTAGAAAAAGCAAGGCTGAGCAAAATGATAGACAGAGACGCGCTGGCTTATATACCCTATGCGGGTAGCGAAGGCGCCAAAACAACCAATGAGAGAGAAGCAGTGGAAACGACTGGGTGGACAAATAGCGACATCTACCGGAGAAGGAGAGAAAAAGAAACCAAAAAAGGGGGAATTAAATTAATGCTTTCCAAATACTTGGAAAATCAGGAGTACTAGATAAGTCATTGACTAAAGAGTGAGAATTTTTAATGATATGGTAAGCTTCCCAAAAATCAAGATCAAGGTTAGAAGAACATTTTTGGATAATGATGGCTGAGGAAAAATCGAACCTATATTGAGAAGACCAAGAATGTTGAGCAATAGAAGAACGTTTGAGCTCCTGATTTTTAACATAACCTTCGTGCTCTTTTAAACAAAATCTAAGAGCACGTTTAGTCTGGCCAATATAAAATTCCAAATCTTTCCTGGATGTCCTTGTTTTTCGTTGTGAAAATGGCTTTCAGACTACCGTCTTTCGTAAACCTTTTGCTGTCAGTCTCCCACTTCACAGGTATTCTTCTCATCCACCTAACCAGAAATTAGCTGCTTTCAATACTTTTGTTTTGTAGCTTCTCTGTTAACACGGAGTTTCTTATACTCCAGTAATATGTTTAATTATAAGTATTTAAAGCTAAAAGTTGAATCTTTCTTTATCGTAAAAACACACAATACTAATTCATATTACATTATATCTTCCCATGGATTTAGCGAATTCATATTAAGCTCTCAAAGGATACTTCAAAGGATAAATAATGCTTCACAAAATAAAATAAAATAATTTCTTCAAGAAGCTTTTGGATAAATCCCTGACCACGCCACACCGATGAAGTTATACGTCATCGCGATATTGATGAATCCCAGGTAAGCGCATTTTACCTATTTCCATTTCAAAAGCAGCATAGCCACAAGAGATTTTTTCTAATTGTTTAAATATGAGACAGCGAATTCCTGCTATCGAGAATGGAGTGCTTTTGGCTTGATAGGCCACTTAAACTCCAACAAAAAGATTATGAGACTGATAAAGTGCTCATGTTTAGCGAAAAAGAAGAAAAATTTTATATAGTGGCTTAGATTATAAATATTAAAATATTCATGTTCTGAATAAAAAAAAAATAAAAAGATGCTGCATTGAATAAAATTATGAATGTTATTGTACCAGAAATATAAAGGTGAATGAAAAAGAAACATTTATATATTTATGTTTTATGTAATGAACATTTAAATAATTAGTGAATGAACAATTTGTTGGTTGTGAGTAATAATAATAATAAAAAAGAAATCGTTCATTTTACATTTTACAGTAAATAAATAAATAAAAAGGAAATAGGTTGGTCGCATAAACAAATAAAAATAAACATGGCAGGGATAAAAGAAACTCAAATAGTCGAAAAATTAAATTCGACAAATTACTCAAATTGGAAATTTCGCGCAGAAATGTTTTTAATAAAAGAAGAATTGTTTGATGTAATAACAGAAAATCCCCCAGATCCAATTAACACGGACTGGACGAAGAGGGACCGTAAAGCACGTGCAATTATCAACTTGAGTATTGAAGACTCACAGATCGTGCATGTAAAGCACTTAAACACTGCCAGAGAAACCTGGCAAGCTTTAAAAACAATTCATGAAAGGGCTAATCTCTCAAGCAAGTTATATTTGCTGAGAAAATTATACGGAGCAAAACTCCCAGAAAACGGCAATCTAATAAAACACATTACACATATTTTAGAACTTGTTGATAAACTTTCAGCCATAGGCGAAACTATTAATGACTCGCACATTTCAGCTCTGTTACTTTGTTCATTACCACCTAGCTACAACACCTTAATTATAGCCCTCGAGGCCCGTCCAGAAAATGAACTTAATTCAGAGTTTATAAAAGGAAAACTCACTGATGAATATACAAGACGTTTAGAAAACACAGATCAGAGCGAGAATTCCTCAAAAGCGTTTAAAACGCATAAAAAGTTTCCGGCTGAACACTATAATAAAAAGGACAAACAGTGCACATACTGTAAATTAAAAAACTATACATACAGGGAGTGCTGGCATCTTAAGAACAGAAACACTTACTCACCGTCACAAAAACAACAGCCGCACAAATCCAAGTATTACACATCATCGTTATGTTATGAAGACGCAAACTATTATAGAGAAAACAAAAACCGTGAAACAGAACCAATTCGGATTAACAAAACACAGGGCAATTCAGGAAAAGGCAGCGACGCAGCCTTTTTAGTCCAGAAACCAGGAAAACAAACCTGGATAATTGACTCAGGTTCATCGACACACATTCTAAACAGTAAAGATGCATTCACTAAGTTTAACGACACTGAAAAGACGACAGTCATCATTGCCAATGGAAAAACGCTGAATTCACACGGTACAGGTGAAACGACATTTAAAACAAAAACATCCGATGGAGGGATAAACACAATCACATTAAAAGAAGTATTATACGTACCAGAATTAGAATCGAACCTCATATCGGTAAGCAAAGCAACACAGAATGGCTATAAACTAATTTTCGATAAAGAAAAATGCACGTTATCCCGAAACGGGAATATTTATCTTGAAGCAAGAATGAAAAATAATTTATATCAAGTCGAATTATTAGAAAGCGCTGAAACTAATAAAGTAAACATTGCACATGAATGTAAAAATAAAAATTGCATAGAAGTTTGGCACAAACGGCTTGGCCATCGTAACTATAATGCGATAAAAGAATTAATAAATAAAAACTTAGCAGACGGTATAAAAATAAATAACTGTAATCATAATGCATTATGTGAAATATGTATCCAAACAAAAATAAGTGATGCCCCATATCCGAAATCAACAAACTGTCCCAAAACAGGCAAAGTGCTCGATCTGATACACACGGACGTGTGCACATCTATCGGTACACCTACTATCGGGGGAAAAACAATGTTCGTCACTTTTATAGACGACTATTCAAGGTTCACAGTAATTTACTTACTTTCGCATAAAAATGAAGTTCACGAAAAGTTAAAAGATTATGTAGCCATGGTGAAAACCCAATTCGGCAGATTCCCTAAAGCTATTAGATCCGATAATGGAGGGGAATATTTAGGTAAACAAACGCAAGAATACCTAAGGGCAAGAGGTATCCAACACCAGTTTACTGTACCATTTTGTCCGAGCCAAAACGGCGTAGCGGAAAGAAAGAATAGGTCATTATTAGATATGACTAGGAGTCTACTCTCCGAAGCAGGCTTACCTCAAAAATTCTGGGGAGAAGCCATAAATACCGCCAATCACCTGCAGAATAGGCTACCAACCAAAATAACAAACAAAACACCGTTCGAAATTTGGTTCAACCGAAAACCCACCTTACACTACCTGCGTACATTCGGCTGTAAAGCTTATGCCTATATACAAAAACATCAGCGAAACAAATTAGATGATAGAGCGCAGGAAGGAATACTTGTGGGGTATGACGACAAATCAAAAGGTTACCGTATATTTACAAAAGAAAACAAAATAATAATAGCGAGAACAGTTAAATTTATAGAAAATAGTGAAAACAACTTAAAAGAAAGCGAAGAGGTAGAAAACTCAGACAATGACAACAACTACATTCAAACAGAGTTAAGTAATTCGGACGAAGAACCAACCGCGTCCAAACAACCCGACGTAGAACCGAGAAGGTCTCAGAGGTCAAATAGAGGAGTACCACCCGACAGATACGTATGTCACGTAAAAACAAATGACACATTCGAACCAACCGATTTTTATGACATAGCAAACATGAACAACCCAGTAGTAAAAGAAAATTGGCTCAAAGCCACTCAACAAGAAATCAACTCATTAAAGAAAAATAAAACTTGGGACTTAGTGGATCCCCCACCAAATAAGAAAATTATTGGTTGTAAGTGGATTTTTAAGAGAAAGTTAGATAATTTAGGAAATGTACAAAAATACAAGGCCCGTTTAGTAGCGAAAGGATATAATCAGAAGTACGGCGAAGATTATGATGAAACCTTCGCACCCGTAGTTTCACACACAACAATCCGCACATTTTTAGCCTCAGCGGCATATAAAAATCTTTCTGTTCAACACATTGACATCGACACTGCATTTCTTCACGGCGAAATAGAAGAAGAAATTTTCATGAAACAACCAGAAGGTTTTATAGAAAAAAATTGTGAAAACAAAGTGTGTAAACTGAATAAAACAATCTACGGCTTAAAGCAGGCAGCTAGAGCCTGGCACAAAAAGATCGCAGAATCATTAAAAAACATGAATTTTGTGCAAAGCACTGCTGACTCATGTTTGTTTACTAGAAAAGAAAAGGAAAATTTCACTTATATCATCGTCTACGTTGACGATATTTTAATCGCGAGTAAAAGTGAAATAATTAAAGATGTAATAAAACAATTGCAAAATGAGTACGGAGTAAAAGACTTAGGCGAAATAAGTCAGTACCTAGGAACCAACATAATCAAAACGAATGATGGTTACAAATTAAACCAAAAGTCAAAAATAGAAGATTTGGTTAGAAAGTTAAATTTAACAGATGCAAGACCTATTGGTACACCGATGGAAGTAGGTTTCTATAAATTAGAAGATAGCGACAATTTACTTCCGAACAATACAAAGTTTAGGCAAGCGATCGGTTCGCTCTTGTATATTGCCACAGTCACTCGACCCGACATTATGGCACCAGTAAATATACTTAGTAGGAGAAGTGCAACGCCACGCGAGAAGGATTGGAAAGCGGCAAAAAGAATTATTATTTACCTCAATTGCACAAAAAACCTATGCCTAACAATAAGTAAAAATAAACCACCAATACTCATCGCGTATGCTGATGCTGATTGGGCTGGGGACACTAAAAATAGAAAATCAACCACCGGCAATATTTTTTTTTCTGGGTGATAATCCCATTCAATGGACTACAAAATTACAGTCAAGCATTGCATATTCTTCCGCTGAAGCGGAATATGTTGCTGCAGCAACCGCAGGACAAGAAATTTTATGGCTATTAAAACTGCTAGAAGATCTTAACTTGTATCAAGTAAAACCTATTTTACTTTACCATGACAACCAAAGCAGTATAAAGATGATAGAAAATGAAAAATTTTCGAAGCGGACAAAACATATTGATATCCGCTTTCACGCCATAAGACAATTAAAGGAGGATAAAATTATCGAATTAAAATATTGTCCCACGCAATACATGATTGCTGACTGCTTTACGAAGCCCACACCCAAACCTCAACTTTTGTGTGACATCAAGACTATGAACTTGTTACCTTATCCATCTGAGGAGATTAAGGAGGGGTGTTAAATTTAATTCCCCAGATGTTCTTCGGCAACTCCTAAAAGTGATTAAAAAAAAAAAGAAAAGAAAGAACTTGTTACTAAACACAGATCATTTCAACAAGCAAATTTACGAACTACTTCTTTTTTACTTCCGCATTTGATAATGAGTGCTATTACAGCCCACTTGAGTAACTCTCTAAAGCATATGTTCTAATAACTAAGATTTCATCACTAATATGTAACTAAAAGGAACATCTGAACATTTTGACTGTTGCCAGACACCTTTAATTATTATATATTTTTTTCTACGCTGCGAATATGTGTTTTAGCAGCTTTATGTATTATCACTCTTAATCATGTAGCTTCTCTGTTAACACGGAGTTTCTTATACTCCAGTAATATGTTTAATTATAAGTATTTAAAGCTAAAAGTTGAATCTTTCTTTATCGTAAAAACACACAATACTAATTCATATTACATTATATCTTCCCATGGATTTAGCGAATTCATATTAAGCTCTCAAAGGATACTTCAAAGGATAAATAATGCTTCACAAAATAAAATAAAATAATTTCTTCAAGAAGCTTTTGGATAAATCCCTGACCACGCCACACCGATGAAGTTATACGTCATCGCGATATTGATGAATCCCAGGTAAGCGCATTTTACCTATTTCCATTTCAAAAGCAGCATAGCCACAAGAGATTTTTTCTAATTGTTTAAATATGAGACAGCGAATTCCTGCTATCGAGAATGGAGTGCTTTTGGCTTGATAGGCCACTTAAACTCCAACATGTTTTTCTGGCTACTAATATTTGTTCCACTCCTCAGTTACTTAGTGCTGAACTTAATTACCTCAAAGCTATTGCTGTTGATCGTGGTTATACCTCTAATATTATTAATTCTATTTATAAGAAATTGACGAAATCCGTCCACTCTGAAAAGCATTCCAATTCCAACTCTAATACTTCAGTTGTGTTACCATTTATTCCTAAAATCAGTCAGCAAGTTGCTAAAATCCCAAGAAGGTTTGATTTTAAAGTTATTTTTTCTCCTGTTAATAAAATCACTTTTTCAAATCTCAAACACCCCGTTGATCACCTAAATAATTGGGGCATTTACCAAATCTCTTGCCAGTGTGGCCTCTCTTATATTGGCCAGACTAAACGTGCTCTTAGATTTCGTTTAAAAGAGCATGAAGGTTATGTTGAAAATCAGGAGCTCAAACGTTCTTCTATTGCTCAACATTCTTGGTCTTCTCAACATAGGTTCGATTTTTCTTAGCCATCATTATCCAAAAATGTTCTTCTAACCTTGATCTTGATTTTTGGGAAGCTTACCATATCATTAAAAATTCTCACTCTTTAGTCAATGACTTATCTAGTACTCCTGATTTTCCAAGTATTTGGAAAGCATTAATCTAATTCCCCCTTTTTTGGTTTCTTTTTCTCTCCTTCTCCGGTAGATGTCGCTACTTGTCCACCCAGTCGTTTCCACTGCTTCTTTCTCATTGGTTGTTTTGGCGCATTCGCTACCCGCTTCGGGTATATAAACCGGCGCGTATCTGTCATATTGCTCAGCCTTACTTTTTCTAGCACGCTGCTCCTTTTTCCCTATCTTGCACTGAAGAAGAATCTCGCTAGTAGATTCGAAACAGCTGTTTGCTTCTTTTCATGTATTATTTGTGCATTTTAAACGTTGGTTTTTCTGCTTTCTAACAAAATCCATATTATTACGGATCCCGCACCCCTACATTGTTAAAAATTTGCAACAAACTGTCCAGCCTTATGATTGTGTTTTATAGGAAGCGATTATATAACAGTAATTAAACTTTATTCTACCATAGTATTGCACATATTATGGTCAGAATATAGTTAAATTACGATTATGTAACCGTTTCCTGTAAAAACGGTCAAATGACTGGTAAATTTGCTTCAAAATTTTAACAGTGTAGGAAATGGATTTTGTGAATGTGTCAAAAAGTGTGCATTTCAGAATATCTTTGATAGATATTGCTAAATTTTCATTTACTCTAAAGCTGTGACATTTATTTTTATTATTACACTGCAAACGAAACAAAATCATAAAATTACGAAAATTTACTGCCAATCAATTCGAAATTCCTTTAGAGTATAAATATATATAAATCGTAAACTCTTAGCGAAAACAGCAAATTAATTACACTTTTAGCACTATTATCTATCACAGTCAGGGATATTCTTAAATCCATATTTGCAAAGTTCTGACACATTCACAAAATCATTTCATCGTGACGGACCTCCCCACCCCCGTAAAAATCCGAAACTGTTACTGACCATCAAAAGATTGTTTAGTTTTTTTACAGAGATTTTCTTTTTAAAATAAGTAATCCATGTTTCAGTGCAGATAAAAGTCTATGAAAGTTTGAAAATAAATCGAAAATTGTTAAAATATACTTAAAATAATGATTTTATTTGTTCCACATCAATATTTCTTATTTTATTTAGCAATGCATTTTTCTGCACTCCAAATGCAAATATTTTTATTTATGATGATTATGACAGAGAACTGTTGAAGTTCGATAGTATCAATGAGGATTTATGCAGTGGGATATTTCAGGTGTGTATTGCAATTCACTATCAGAATTGCATCGAAGGAAGATTTTGCGGATTGTTCAAGGAGCTCTGAGCGACACACGAACTAATAATTAATAATGAAATAAAAGTTGATTCACAAAGTTTCTCTGTTTCAATGCAGAGTCTGTAAAATTTCATAGTCTGAAAACTTTTAAAATCCCGTCAACCGGGGTTACTTTGGGCCACTTTTTCCTGGTTCCACTCACATTTCCAACATAAAAAATATTATATATGATTTTTCAACTTCGAAATGGAGTTGTAAACAAGTAACATGAAACAATGAAGCAATATGTATGGTTTTAAAGATAAATGTTTTTATTTTTTTTAACTATTTTTAAAGTTTTGGAACAAAGTAGCCTTTGCTGGGGGCTTTTTTTGGTCCATTCACTTAGTTTCATATAAAAGGAATACATTTCATATGTAAATGAATACATTTTTATTGAAACCCCTTTGCAATAGCATTTGCTAATAAATTAACACTGCAAACTCGATAAACATTTTTTTTTTTTTTTTTTTTTTTTTTTTTTTTTAACATTTAAACGCAATAAACCAATTGTTCATATTAAAGGAACGAGAAGCAGTTTTCGTCTTGTTATCCTCAGCAACTGGAACAAAAACAATAAATGTAACATTTTGCTACAGTAACATTTGAAAAAAATGTATTATATGGTTGATGGTATTTAAAACATAAAAGAAAATTTTATGTATTCTACAATAGCTAGTAATTGTATATTTTTAGCTTATTTACGGAATACATTTTTCAGAAAGCAAATTAAAGTATTTTGTATTAATGATAGGACGACAAAGAATTTTTAAGGTCTTTAAGTAGACTTCAAATTAACCATTGGAAGATTTTTCAGATTATTGTAGGAGCTGTGAACGACATTTGAAATTGTAAAAGAATATAATAATTAGTATCCCTTTAAGACCGTAAGCTTTTTGGTAGAAATGAAAAGTTTTGGTGTTTTCCCCTAATTAATAGAATCATATTTGATTAAAAGAAAAAAAAATACCCGATGTCAGGTTATGCCAAGGAAGAATCCACGAAATTCTGTGGGTACAGGCTCGACTTTAAATCGCACAAAAAGAGGAAAATGTCTTTTCTTTTTCTTTAGGATCGCCTACAAAATTGTGTAGGTCAGGTCTTAAAGGGATATAGAAATAAAATGTGTTTCATATATATTCCACATGTTTCAATGCTGAAAAAAGTCTAAAGATTTCAGGCGAAGTTTGAAAAATGATTAAATTTATACCCCCCCCCCTCCCCTTCAAAAAAAAAAAAAAAAACTTCAGCATGCTCTAATATACCATTTTATTTCAATTTTAATTTCCATTACAAATTACATTTTACTCAATCTAAAATTGTAATAAAGTGACAGAAATATTCAGGATATGGAATTTATGGGATGGTATTAATAAAGATTTAGACAGCAGAATTTTTCAGATGCAAATTACGTACTCAAACTTAGGGGAAGATGGGGCACAATATGCCATCCATTCAAATTGTGTTTATTATATATATTTTAACTTCAAATTATAACTAATAAATGACAGTATGTCGTGAATATTTTCAATTTTAAATCATATAGACAAAGCAGAATTTGTTCACTTTAGAAGAAGTTTGTTGTTTTCAGCTAGAAAAGTAAAATTTGATTTCTTTAAAATTTCAGGATAATAAAGATTAGAAGTATGAAAAAAATTTTGACGTTTAAAGAAAATGTCCCCACTTATTAGTAAACCCATGTAAACTTTGTCGTTTTATATAAAATAAACTATTTTAGAACATTTTTGAAGTGAAAACTTCTTTAGGCGGGTTGAGCTTTTTTTGAGATGGAGAAAAACCACTGATTTGGAGACACTGTTACGTAACCGACATGCTAGCATTTTGGCACATAGACACTAGCGCGCCAAGCGGTGAATACAGGAACTTTTCCCTCTTCAGCTCAATCCCCAAAAGAAGAACGAAGGTAAAACCCACTTTTTCTCCCGGCGGGCGTTCACACAGGAACACACACACACACATTATCAGTTTTCGAAAACTTCTTTAGGCGCGTTGAGCTTTTCTTGAGATGGAGAAAAACCACTGATTTGGAGACACTGTTACGTAACCGACATGCTAGCATTTTGGCACATAGACACTAGCGCGCCAAGCGTAATATAATTGTGGTATTGTATTCATTAATAAAAATACTTTTGGGTAGTATTGAATTGGAGTATGGATTTCAATATTTGGATAGTACTGAATTGTAATGGTTGCCGTTTATATTTTACCGGATAAATCTTTAAATGCAATACGAGAATTTTTGTATGAAAATTTGTTTATTTATATGTACATGTATAATTTAATAATATAATTTAATATAATAATATATATTACAAATTATTAATGTTTATTTCTATGTAATCTATAGTTAAATTATATTACTATGAAAATTGTAATATAATTTTGCTAGTAATAGTTTATAATAATGAATAAAAAAAACACTACATTTAAAAATATTTCCTGCACAATAAAACATTTCCTGACGATTAAAAAAACACACACATAATTGTTGAAGTTTTCACTTCTATTGGCACTCCCGGAGTGCCACTGTTTTTTTTCTTTCATATCTACACGCTGTTACATTAGACTATCTCAAAAAAGGAACACAGTCGATCACTCTTTTATACTTATTTAATAGCGAAATTTTCAATAGAAAAACCTAAACAGTTACAATAATGTTTTCCTTTTTCATTTGAAATTGCAACTGAAATTAACCAAGTTGTGAAACATTAACTAAAATAACTTTTGTGTTCCACTGAATTTTAATATCTTGTAGAATGTGACTACTAGTTCATATTAAACTAAGAAAAATTATTTAGAAAGTTAATTGCTTCCTATTATTTTTCTTATCTTTCTTTTTAGAATATAAAAATTATATCACTTAAATAATAAATAATAAAGTCTAACCATACTCTTTTAAAATTAAAATTTTCTGTGTAAATGCACCTTATCAGGATGTTGCAAAGAACATTACTATTAAAATTATTTTACATATTTAACATATATTTAAATATTTAACACATCCTAAAAAAATTCATTTAGAATTAAATATACGTGTGAAATTTTGATAAAAAAAAAATCATGCATGTCATTCCGGAAATTTTTTAAAAAATCTTTTCATGCTTGTAAAGTCAACCAATTGTTTTGTTAAGTGTATTGAAAAATATCGCTTGATGAAGTACTTTGCCTTTTAAATATGCTCTATTAATACTGAAATTTACCTGCCACTATGCATGGTTCCCCATACCTCAAGTGGTGTTCCATCATATCTCATACATAGGGTACAGTGGGATGCATTTTAAACTTTAAAAAGGAATTTTTTCTTCAATAAACTGATTTATGCTTTGCGAAACTTAATAAATGAAGATAAGAAGCTAATGTATATTCAGTTTTGTTTTTCTTTATACAATAAATTATAAATTGATCTGTATAATTTATTGATACAAATTGATCTGTAAATTTCAGATGAAAAATTAAAAACTTGAAAAACGGTCTACTGTGCCCCCGTATTCGCCTTATCTAAATGTTGTTCATTTTTTGTCGTTTGTTTGTTTGTCCAAGCAGCTCTGAACGACGATGTAATCTAAATAATATGATGTAAACCTTGCGATAGAATTTGTTTTACAAATTTTCTGTTTTCCAATGCAAAAATAAAACTGAGAACTTTCCGGAAGAAGTTTGATAATCGTTAAAATTTACCTTAAAATACAATTCCAACGGTTTAAAACACCGTTTAATTACACTAGATTAATATTAACACAATTATTCTAATTGGTAAACAATCTAATACCGTTTAATTATTTTGTTTTATTTATTTATTTATTTACAGAGTATATTTTTCTGAACCCCAAAATGAAAAAAATCATTTTTGATATTTTCCTTTATGAATTCATAGTGTTCAGACAGGTATTACAAAAACAAGCAATAGTATATGAGGCATTTTCACATAATTTTGACTTTTAAGTCCCTGAATAATAATTTTTATTTTAGTACATATTCTCGGTTGGTTTTTTTTTTTCTTCTTTCTTATATTGAAAAACATGCCATTGCTTGATGTAGAGCAATATTAACGATATAAATAAGCTTTGGACGATATTGTGGGTCAAAATGTACTATGAAATTCCTTGCCGACCCATATCCCTGATGCTGATTTTTTAATGCTGCGTCTCTCATGATAAAATTATGCAGAAAATCACTCCAGATGCACCGACAGAATTTTCTTTTTCAACTTTTTTCTCATGCAGAAGTATGCTGGAAGAAAAATGGCTTAATTCTTTGACAGGAAATTTACTGCAGAATTTAAATCAGCGTTTAAGTATCAATCTCAAATATTGTGGCTTTATTGGTAGTCGTACCATCCCCTGTATTCAGTTCTGCACTTTTAGCGGTAATTTTTTTTCTTTTTCTTTTTTTAAGATCAGTGTAAATAACTGTTGCTAAAAATCAATGAACATTGTACTATCGCTTAGGCTTGCCTAAAAATAGGTGGTAATTTCCCTTACCGTCCCATCCTTACAGTCCCTTCTTTACTTATCGTCCCATCCTTCCTTACCGTCCCTTCCTTACCATCCTTGTTCTATTTCATTATTAAATGGATGGCAAGTATCTCACTGGGATAGTACAGTATTAAAAATTAATGCTGAATAAGAACATTTTCTAATTATAGCAACAAGAACATGAATGTTGAAAACTGGAAGTTTAAAAATGCCATTTTTTAAAAGTTGAATTTTACATGCTCCTTATTTCTGAAAGTTAAAATTATCGGAGAATGGCTCACACGTATTTTGTTATAAATCATCGTTTTTCAAACTTTTATGTATTGAGACACTCTAAACATTCATAAAAAAGTAAATAGCCTGTTTTATTATACAGTTTTAATGAAATCTTAGTAACGGATTCTTTCAAAACAGTGATCCTATATATATTTTATTTTTTACCTGTGTGGAAAGCATTTTCTTCAATAGAAGCATCAAAAACTAAATTAGTTGAAAAAAATTTACTTCTGTGTGTTTCAAATGTAAATCCACATGTCGTAAATCTTTCAATCGGTAAATAAATGCATCCGTGTATTAAAACATGTTTACGTTTACTTACCAGACTACATTGGCATCAATACCAATTATGTAAAATTTTATTATTATTATTTAATGACACATATTTCTTGTACATAAACATTTTTTTCCGGATTGATTGCAGCTTCTCGTTATCTGTTCGCGACCAACAGTTGGAGAAACAATGTTCTAAATATTTAATTGTAATTACTTGCTACAGTCCTTACCGTCCCTGTGACATTCTTACCGCCCCTACTCTTATATTTCTGTTTGCAACCATGAAATTCTTAGTAAAAGATTTTAGATAACAAACGTTATTTATTTTTTTTGGAACCCTGTTAGGTATAAATAATAAATTCCCATGTCTGGAACACGTGTGTTACAAGTAAATAATAATAAAATAAATTAATTCAGCATAAAATATTATAAACTGCTAAATTTCGGCCTTTAAGACAATGCTATAGCAAAATTTTGCTCTAAAAATACTACATCGTTATTATTTCTTATTTAAATGTCCTATAGTTACTATGAAAGTAAGTAATATCATTATTGTAAGTCATTATAAGTAAAAATGTAGAACACAATAAAAAGTTAGAGAGATAAAATGCCTTAGAGGTGTAAAATGCCAAGGGGACGGTAAAGAAAATCAAGCACTCAAGTTTAACTCTGTTCTTCAGTTAAATAAAATATTATTAAAAATCATCGCTGCTGACCATTTTTTCTTTATTTTGAATCATTAAGGCATTCTTCTATAAGTTTAAAATGTTACTTTATTAAGCTTATTTTCACCAGATTTTTATTCCTGAAAGTCAAAATTATGTGAGAATGTCTCATATACAAAACGCAAAACGATTAATGAGTGATCATTCGAATGATTTTTGAATAGGCTTTTGGCATAGTAAACCCACATTTCGTTAAAATGAGTTTTTTAAATTATTAACTGAAGTTAAATAAAAATTTATGAAAAAACGTATCAGCAAATAATCTCAATGATTGCAGTAAGAAGGCTTGAGGTGTGTTCAGAGGTAATTATTATTTAAAAAAGAGTTTATAATTAGTGATATATTTTAGAAGCGGCAATCGTTTCTTGAAAATAGGAACTTTTTTTGAAAATGTTTGATTGAGATTTTCATCAGTTGAAGGTAATCATATCAAATTTCCAGATTTCATCATGTAGTGTTTAATATGCCTTATGCATGTATGTGCAACCCCCCTAATAATTGTAATTATGCCTTAAAAACCAGAGCAATTTATACATGTTTTATTTAAATCTGAATACACAGACCTGTTAAAAAATATACTTGAATTCCAACCCGGTCCAAATAAAAGGAAAGCCGCATTGTTAACTCATTAAATAAAGAAATTACCTCATAATGCATATAATTATTAGTGATATTAGTTGAAGTTGAAGCTTATCTACCAATATACAAAAATGCTTACAAAACTTTTTTTTACGTTGTTTTTCTTTAATTACACTACCAGATGGAAGAATTCATAGTTTTTTTTTTTTTTTGTTTGTTTGTTTGTTCAATCTCTGATCATTATTGTTCTTTTGGCTTTTATTTTATTATAGTTTCAAAACCATAACACTATAATGTACTTACACTACACTGATTAAACATTCCCTTCTTCAGATTATATTTAACAGTAATTTGTATTTAATTACATAAACAAAAGCTATCAATTTTGTGTCGTACTTATCACTTAAATTAGTATATTAATTTAATCATTAGATAAAAATTGAAGACTTATTAGAAATTACCTCATCACACATATACTCATTAGAGATATTAATTCAAGCCTATCTTTGCCAATACACTAAGGTGCTTACAAAACCTTTTTTTACGTTGTTTTTCGTTAATTACACTACCATAGGAAAGAATCCATAGATTTTTTCTTGTTCAATACCTGATAATTATTGTTCTTTTGGATTTTATCGTATTACATTTTCAAAAGCATAACACTGTAATGTACTTACACTACACTGATCAAACATTCACTCCTTCAGACTATATTTAACAGTAATTTGTATTTAATTACATAAACAAAAGCTATCAATTTTCTATCGTACTTATCTCTTAAATTAGTACATTAATTTAATCATTAGATAAAAATTAAAGGCTTATGAGAAATTACCTCATCACACATATACTCATTAGAGATATTAATTCAAGCTTATCTTTGCCAATATACTAAGGTGCTTACAAAAACCTTTTTTTTTTTTTCGTTGTTTTTTTGTTAATTACATTATCCAGATGGAAGAATCCAGAGCTGTTTTTGTTTAATTTCTGATCATTATTGTTCTTCTGGGAAAACATGAAAAGGAAATAAAATAAATGAGGCGTCAAACAGGGATGGGCTAGGCGATGAAAAAAGAAAATACACAGCTATTTATGAAAGTGGAACGCTATAATTTTCAGAATGGAATTTTTAAATAGCTGTTGTGATATGTGTGATAAAGCCAGTTTTGAATTCGAGACTTGCATATTTTTGTTTCTTTACTGTTTGTATATTAGTTGGCAAGAACACAAAGGAATCGACACGACTGCTTTAAACATTACTGAGTGAAAAATTTGTTGGATATTAAATTTAAACTTATTAATTAGTATTAAATTAAATGAAAAAATGTTATTCTTACTCTATTAGCAAATCAATATTATAGTTATAATAATTGTATTGAAACCCAATATGGTGCTAATATTACATTTATCGGAAATATTTCAAAATAAATTTAAACAATGGTTTTACATTGTAAATATTTGCAATGAAATATTACAGAATTGTGCCTTTACATGGGAAGCATTTGAAATGAAACACCAATATTGGTGCAATTTCGGCAAAATGCAAGCAACTCAATATGGGAGCAATATTTCATGCTAATATTACTGATACTGGCCAAGATACAGTCAATAAAAATAATGCTGCTTCAATATTATTTTGATATTAAGAAGCTAAAGTGTTTATTAGTCATTTAGTTAATATTTGGATTCAGAAACATAAATGTAAACAAGACAGATAAAAATCTTTATATTAATATGATATGTAAAGTCTCGAGTAAAGAAAATTACAAATAACCAAAAAATTTAACCTCAAATGTTTCAAGACTTCATAAATGAACTGCTTCTTTAGAGTAAAATGAAAAAGAATATAGAATGAAGAAATACAGAGGCTAAAATGATAACTATGTCATACTGACCTATTCTTATTTAATTTTTGCTTTAAGCTCAGAATTAAAAAAAAAAAAACTAACTTATATCTTCAAGAATATTATTTTATTTTGTTTTATTTTATTTTACTTGTATATCTTATGCATGAATTTAGGTAGAAATATTTTTTTAAATTAATATATGACGTATTCTTGTATAATTTTTGCTTTAAGTTCTAATGCCAAAAAAAGATTTATTTCTTCAAGAATATTATTTATTTCATTTTATTTGTATATCTTATGTATGAGTTTAAGTGAAAATATATTTTTAAAATTAATTTATGACTTAGTCTTATGTAATTTTTGCCTTAAGTTCTAATGCCAAAAAAGATTTATTTCTTCAAGAATATTATTTATTTCATTTTATTTGTATATATTATGTCTGAGTTTAAGTGAAAATATTAAAAAAAAAAAAAAATCTATGACCTATTCTTATGTAATTTTTGCCTTAAGTTCTAATGCAAAAAAAAAAAAAAAAAAAAAAAAAAAAAAAAAGATTTATTTCTTCAAGAATATTATTTATTTCATTTTATTTGTATGTCTTATGTATGAGTTTAGGTGAGAATTTTCTTAATTTTCTAACTTATATCTAACTTATTTTCTAACTTTTCTAACTTATATCTTCAAGAATATTATTTTATTTTGTTTTATTTTATTTTACTTGTATATCTTATGCATGAATTTAGGTAGAAATATTTTTTTTAAATTAATCTATGACCTATTCTTATATAATTTTTGCCTTAAGTTCTAATGCCAAAAAAAGATTTATTTTTTCAAGAACATTATTTATTTCCTTTTATTTATATACCGTATGTATGAGTTTAGGTGGCAATATTTTTTTAAATTAATCTATAAATCGATTTTTAGAATTTTCTTTTTTAAAAGTAATAAAAAAAATTGCCATTTCGATAAAGATATTTAGACCGAATAGAGAAACTCCAAGTCTTGCCTTTAAAACTGGTTTTACTGCAATAATGCATAGTTGTAGACAAAAACAGTATCCTGACAAACTATTCAGTTGAATAATGGTATTCTTACATTACATTATTTGATTTAAAGCATATTTTCTCTTACAGTATAAAGCGATAGAGAAAATGGTACTGAATAAGTTTGATGCATTTTTAAAAATTATTCTATGTGTGCTTGATTCCACAAGAAAATACTTCTTAAAGGAAAACGGTTGCAGGCAGAATACCTGTAAAACTGGTTTATCTACAACAATATATGATTTCAGGCAAAATAACATCCTGATAGATTATTTAATTTAATAGTAATTTGTATTCTTGTATAATATTATTGCATTTGAAATATACTTTCAGTCCCAGATAATAAATTAAGGAAAAAAGTGCAGTGCGGAACTCCGTTATAGGATACAAAATCCTCTTTTTAAGACTAAGTGTGTGTGTGTGTGTGTGATATCTTTATGTATTCCTTTAAATATTTTAATAATTATTATATATTGTATTAAAATAATACTAATTTTAAATTAATGCACATTAATAAATTATTTCAGATCCAAATTTTTGAGCTGTAATTATTATCATAATCTTTCCTGTTGATCTTCTGTTATCTTGAGTCTCTTCATCGAATTTTAATTGCATTATTTATTTTTTTTATGAATTACGTTTTTATTTTATATTTTCAACGATACTTCTTAATAAAGAACTACACTAAATAAAAGACAAATACTCGGTGTGACGGGTATCTCTTTATATACAGTAAAGCCTTCGAATAGGAGATACCCGTCACACTGAATAATTTTGTCTTTTATTTAGAGTTGTCCTTTATTAAGCATTAAGAATTTCATTTGAAATAATCAGCGTCCTTAATACTCAGTAAACTTTGAATTTTGTTGTTTAAAATAATAATAATAATATTTTGACAACGCGCTCAACGAGAAACTTTCTGACGCATTTATGGGCTCATTTTTGAATGCAAAAGCATGAAATCTGCAGGTATGATTATAGGAGTGGTTTTTAATCGAATAGCTTTTTCATTTTTCTGGAAAAAGAATTACGTCTTAAGTTCTACATGATTGTTGTCTCGTGACGACAGTTTTTTACCATTCCAGCGCTATCGCATCCAGAAATTCGGATCAAAAGCTCCATTGAAAGCATTTTTTTAAGATTTCCCCTCTTACAATAAAAGAAAAGAAGAGTTCGATAACATAGTTTTTGAATAAGAACGTCTGCCAATCTCGTACGTTTTCGAACAAAAAATGAATTTAAAAATGTGTCAGAAAAGTAACCGGTTTAAATTTGAGAAGAGTTTTAAGGTGTGCTTTTTTTTGTATTAAATTAGCTTGAAAATTCCAAATTTTTTAAAATAACTTTAGACCTAAATATATTATCTGCAAAAATAAGCATGTAAAAATTAAAACAAAAGAAATAAATTAAATATCTGAAAACTTTGTGAAAAAATTTTAATCAACTGATTTTTATATTCTTTGTAAAAATTTTGGTATAGTTATGCTATTGATTTTCCACTTTCCCTATCACACTATTTTTAATTTTAATTATCTACTTTTTAATATAAATGATTTACTTTACTTTACATTACTTTAATTTAATTTAATTATTAATAATTATATAGTAGTAAATTTAATTATTAAGTTAAGTTTAAAACAATGACATTAAATCTTAACACGTCTGAAATGCAATGTGAATAATAATTTATATTTAACTCTTCCATAAGTGAATTTAAAGCAATAATCTCTATACAAAAAATGCGTTTTATATAAAATGTATATATTTTATATAATATTAAAGCAATGTATAAAAGAAATATATAAAATATAGGCACAAATTAAATACCTCTAAAAATAATGATATAAAACCTAAGCGAAGAAAAATAATAATTATAATTAGTAATTAATATCATTTATGAATTAATAATAAATGTTATTAAGATAGCTATTATTAAGCCAAGAATTTCAAAATTTCTCAATTAATGAATATCTTGCTTTTGTCACATAAAACATATATTAAAATCTAAGCAAAAAAATATATATATTATAATTACACTTTTAATGAATAAATAACATTAATTATGAATAAATAATTAGTAATTAACAATATTTATCAATTAATAATAAATGTTATTAAGATAGCTATTATTAAGCTAGGAATTTCAAAATTTCTCAATTAATGAATTGCTTGCTTTTATCAGATAAAATTTATACTAAAATCTAAGCAAAAAAATAATTATTATAATTACACTTTTAATGAATAAATAACATTAATTATCAACAAGTAACTATGGTTATTGATTAATATTTTCGTGAAGTTATCATTATTAAGCCAGTATTAGAATATAATGATGAAATCTCTCTATTAATGACTATCTTGCTTCTGTCACAGTTGATAAAGCTAACAAAATAGCAGTTTATCATTCTAATAAAGAGGTATTAATAACTTATTCGAAAAAATATCAGACTTGGTAGCAGACAAATAATGCATAACAAAGGCTCAATAATTTAAAAACCTTTTTATGTAATATAAAAGAGAAAAAAAAAAGAATAGACTTTATATTTAAAAAAAAGTTGTTATTAAGGATTAGAAATTAAAACTTTCGGTATTCGATTGGGAAAATAAGGAAAAACTAGGAAATTATTCAGAAAATTGCCTGTAGAACTTGTTTTCTTACAATGTTAGCAGTATTAAAGAAAAAATATGTGCATTAAAGATTAATAGCAATAAGCAGCATTTAAAAAATTCAAGATTTGGTTTTAAAATTGATTTTGAATGAATAAATAACATTAATTAAGAATAAATAATTAGTAATTAAGATTATTTATCAATTAATAATAAATGTTATTAAGATAGCTATTATTAAGCCAAGAATTTCAAGATTTCTCAATTAATGAATAGCTTGCTTTTGTCGCATAAAATTTATACTAAAATCTAAGAAAAATAAATTATTATAATTACACTTTTAATGAATAAATAACATTAATTATCAATAAGTAACTAGGGTTATTGATTAATATTTTCGTTAGGTTAATCATTATTAAGCCAGTATTAGAATATAATAATATAATCTCTCAATTAATGACTATCTTGCTTCTGTCACAGTTGATAAAGCTAACAAAAGAGCAGTTTATCATTCTAATAAAGAGGTATTAATTAGTTATTCGAAAAAATATCAGACTTGATAGCAGACAAATAATGCATAACAAAGGCTCAATAATTTAAAAACCTTTTTATGTAATATAAAAGAGAAAAAAAAAAAGAATAGACTTCATATTTAAAAAGATTATTATTAAGGATTAGAAATTAAAACTTTCGGTATTCGATAGGGAAAATAAGGAAAAACTAAGAAATTACTCAGAAAATTGCCTGTAGAACTTGTTTTCTTACAATATTAGCAGTATCAAAGAAAAAATATGTGCATTAAAGATTCATAGCAATAAACAGCATTTAAAAAATTCAAGGTTTGGTTTTTAAATTGATTTTATTTATTTTAAAATTAGTAAGAAATATGCTTGTAAAATTAGCTTTCTTAAAATAACAAAACTCTGTTTGAAAAACAGAACAAAACAAAGTTTAGGTTCTCCTTTTTGAGTGCATTTTTTAAACTTAAAAATACGATAAAATATGCTCATTTTTGAGTATTATCTCGTTTAAAGTATCATGTCATAAAGCATCCATGCGTTTAAAATTCAAATTTAAAACATATGCACTCATTAAAAGAAAAAAAAAATCCAAGAATGTTTAGGTTTTTATTTTTGAGCATTTTTTTAAAATTTTTTTATAAATTAGACGTATATTCATTTTTTGAATATTATCTCGGATTACAATAGCGCCGAGTATTTAAAATTGAAATTTGAAAAACAAACGTACATGTAAAACATTTTCAAACACGCTTAAGTTCTCATTTTTGAGCATTTTTTTTTTACTTAAATATAAGAGAAATATATTCATTTATGAGTATGATCTCGGCTTACATATGTAGCTTTGAGTATTTAAAGTTTAAATTTTAAAAACGCGCGTACTCATGAAAAACGAAAAAAAAAAGTGTATGATTGAATAGACATTACATTAAAGATCAAAACATTACATAGAACATTATAGTTTCGAGATTTTGTTTAGCTTTATTGGTATTTGCTTGAAGGTTATTTAAATGTGTTAAGCTCAAGATCAGAAACATGGATTTATTTAGTAAATTTTAATATATTTCAATTACATCAAGTTTATATATTTTTTCTATATAAAGCACTCATAACACAATTGTAGTTTTTTCATAAATTTTACTTTATTTTTCAAACATTAACATGTGAAAATTTTGGACAGTGTTATGAGCACTTCATCTATCTATATTCTTTTATCTACTACTATAATAAAAAATGCGGGAATGTTGTTCTGGTCGCTTATAACTTGAGTTCTACTAAGTGGATTTTGATGAGACTTAACCAGTGATGGGCGATTCTCAAAAAATTACCAATCGAAAAAATCGTCGTAAAAAACACAGTCGATACAGTCATCGATTACTACCGAGAATCTACAATCGAGATAATCTACAATCGATTATTAAAATCATTGTTTTTACATGCTTATAAAGCAGTTTTTAGTAATACATGAAACTAAAAACACATAAAATTAAAAAACAATAAACCGAAAGGAAACTATAATAGAGTCAGTCACAAAAGTAAAAAAATCATGTGACGGCGTCCCTTGGTTGCAAAAAGTTGAAAAGGCGCGAGTAGGTATAAAAAGGTAAGGGGAGTTTATTCTATACTTCTATATTTAATAAAAAATATTTACCGGAGGGTTCCATAAAAAATCAAACAAAACCACAACTAAAATGATATTTATTGTAGAAATCGCTACGATTTAAAAAAATTGTTCGCGCGCTCCTCCTCCTCCCTCCCAAAATTCAACTCCGGGAGGAAAAAGGTTCATAATATGAAAGAGTGGCCAAAGGGTTTCCCGATGATATGTCACAGGAGGGGTTCAGTAAATGTTTGAAAATTAATCACTCCGTCGGTCCATTCTCGCACCCCCCGGAATTCACTCACCTCCCTCTTTGAAATTTTTATATTTAATAAATAATATTTATCGGAGGACTCCAGTATGGGACAACTTGGGAGAGCTAAAATAAGAGAAACGTTGAAAATTTGGGACAAAATGTACTAAATTCAACAGTAAACATTGAAACTAGCACTATACAGAACTGAATAACATAAACTAGTATGCCTCCTAACTATATTGGTTAATAACAAAAAGAGATTGGATAAGCAGATGCACCCCTTTTGAGAAAATATGACTTAAACAAGAAATGCGGTAAGTTTGACTCTGAAAGCTTCATTTCTCTCTCTCTCTCGAATTTCGCAAATCTCATCCCGATATCTCACTTCTCGCATCTCTGTGATTTCTCTGGCATCTCGACTTCTGGCTTGTCGATTATTTCTCTCGCGCTTTTCAACATTTAGTATGTTGGCCGAAAATGAGAAATCAATTTTCTTCGCTTCTCGGTGTGTTCTTCTCGATTATTGTATTTTCGCACATTTCATTCAACGTTGGCCGAGAACAAGAAATCAATTTCTCGTTCTCGGCAGAGAAGAGATGTGAGAAGCTTTATCGATAACAGATATTACCAAGGGGCGAGATAGAGAAAGAGGCATGACAATGATCTGTGAAATGAAGCCCTAATTTTCAAAGTTTCTCTTATTTTAGCCCTACCAAGCTGTCACATACTTGGAGCCCTCCGATAAATATTATTTATTAAATATAAAAATTTCAAAGAGGGAGGTGGGTGAATTTCGGGGGCGCGAGAGTGGACCCATGGGGGGGGGCGGGGAGCAATTTTCAAACTTTTACGGAACCCTTCCTGTGATATATAATCGGAAAGTCCTTTGACCAAAGTTTCATATTATGAACCTTTCTTCCCCGAAGTTGGATTTCGGGGGTGGGGCGGGGCGAACAAATTTTTAAAACCGTAGCGATTTCTACAGTAAATATAATTTTAGAAGTGTTCTTTTGATGAAACCCTCTGGTAAATATTATTTATTAAATATAAAAATCCAAAAGTGGGGAGGAGTGAATTCCGGGTGTATTCTGTTGCAAAAGAGTGTATCCACGGGGGGGTGGGGGGTAAGGGGCAATTTTCAAGCTTTTTTTGGACCCTTCATGTGATATATCATCGGAAAGCCCTCCGACCACTGTTTCATATTATGAAACTTTCTTCCCCTCTTCCTCAAACTTCTTTTCAGCACTGAAGATAATTTTAGACAAATTCGTGTGTTACTTCAGGTGTCTTTATTACAGCAACCCCTTCCGGCAGAATATTTTCAAATGCAAGGAGAAACCGCTGATCACAGCCAAATACACAAAAAATTTGGTTCAATTCTATGCATAACTTCATACACTTATTGATGGTACGATAATGAAAATGGCACAGACATTGCTATTACAGCGCCCCTTCCGGCGAAATATTTCCAAATCGAAGGAGGACCTGCTGACTATAGCCAAAAGCATACACTAAAAGTTGGTTCAATTCTATGCATGACTTCATACACTTTTCGATGGTACAATAATGAAAATGGCACAAAAATTGCTTTTACAGCGCCCCCTTTCGGCAAAATATTTCTAAATTGAAGGAGGACCTGCTTGCCACAGCCAAATACATATACAAAAATTTGGTTCAATTCTATGTATAACTTCATATACTTTTTAATGGTAAAATGGCGACACACGGATAGACGAACAAACGACACACGGATGGACAGACAGACATAAACATGTTTTTTGGGATCTCTAAACTCTAAAACTTGTAAATCCGTCGAAAACCGGAAGTTGAAAAAAATTTTGATTGCAATATTTCCATCTATTGAAGATAGAAGAAAGTAAAAATATGATTGGAGTAATAAAAACAGTGAAAAATAAGCAAATAAATGCGCATATTGTATCAATGAAATTATGCATTTTAAATATTTTTTTCTCCAAAAATGCGTTGTATATAGACGAAAAAAGGTGTATTAATTGCATAATGTTTTTTTAGAAATTATACAAGATGAATACTTCCATAAGTAAATGTTGAGTTGCAGCAATTGATTAAAAAGGTTTAATATAATAAAAGATTTGGAATTAATATAACTATCAGATCACAAGATAATCGACATAGTGTAAACTGAGAAACATAAAATATCAAACAATGTAAGATAAGGAAATGACCAAAATTACAAAAGGTTTTTGTTTGATTCAATAATAAATGTTACAAAAACAAAGTGAGAAAAAAGTAGAATTTGCACACGAAAAATATGATTGAAGTAATAAAATTTTCCAAAATAATTAGTACCTAGTAACAGCATAGATCAGCAATGAAATTGTGTATTTCAAATTTAATTTACTTAAATTATATTTCAAAAAATGGGCTATATATATAACCATTATAGAATACTACAATTCATCATCATTTTAAAATAAAATTTATAAATTAAATATCAAGACATGATACAGTATATATATATATATATATATATATAAAGAATCAAATTGATATAATGGAAGTTCATCAAAATTTGCTAAATAATGCTTATACTGATTATCTTGAGTGTGACATATTTAAATACTCTCCAAAAAAAAAAAAAAAAAAACATAAATCAATCAAAGATGCAGTAAATATATACCCTAAATTACATTGAAATATAGCAGAAAAGACGAAAATATACTCATACCTACCCATCTTCTACCGGTTTGATTTAATCAGAAATATGCCTGTAAAATTCGTTTTCTTACTATGACAGTGGTATAAAGGAAAAATGCATGTATTAGCACTATTTCCTGAAAAGAGGTTGAAATTCACGCTTATCTATCAGCCTCCTTCTTGTTTGAGTTAATCAGAAATATGCCCGTAAAAGTCTTTTTCTTACCATGATAGTGATATAAAAGAAAAATGTGTGTATTAGTACAATTTCCATACCAACGGTTGAAATTCATGCTTATCTAACAATCTCCTTCTCGTTTTAGTCAATCAGAAATACACCCGTAAAAGTAGTTTTCTTACCATGATGGTGGCATAAAGGAAAAATGTGCGTATTAGCACTATTTCTATACCAAATATTGAAATTCACGCTTATCTACCAGTCTCCTTCCCGTTTGAGTTAATCAGAAATATGCCTGTAAAAGTAGTTTTCTTACCATGATAGTGGTATAAAGGAAAAATGTGTGTATTAGCACTATTTCCATACCAAAGGTTGATATTCACGCTTATCTAACAATCACCTTCCCGTTTGAGTCAATCAGAAATATACCCGTAAAAGTAGTTTTCTTACCATGATGGTAATAAAAAGGAAAAATGTGTGTATTAGCCCTGTTTACCAACGGTTGAAATTCACACTTATCTACCAATCTCCTTTGCGTTTGAGTTAATCAGAAATATGCCTGTAAAAGTATTTTTCTTACCATGATGGTGGTATAAAGGAAAAATGTGTGTATTAACACTATTTCCATACCAACTGTTGAAATTCACGCTTATCTACCAATCTCTTTCCCGTTTGAGTTAATCAGAAATATTCCCGTAAAAGTAGTTTTCTTACCATGATGGTGGTATAAAAGAAAAACGTGTGTATTAGCATTATTTCCATACCAAAGGTTGAAATTCACGCTTATCTACCAATCTCCTTCCTGTTTGAGTTAATCAGAAATATGCCTAAGTAGTTTTCTTACCATGATAATTGTATAAAGGAAAAATGTGTGTATTAGCACTATTTCCATACCAACGATTGAAATTCACGCTTATCTGCCAATCTCCTTCCGTTTGAGTTAATCAGAAATATACCCGTAAAAGTAGTTTTCTTACCATGATGGTGGTATAAAGGAAAAATGTGCGTATTAGCACTATTTCCATACCAAAGTTTGAAATTCACGCTTATCTAACAATCACCTTCCCGTTTGAGTTAATCAGAAATATGCCCGTAAAAGTCTTTTTCTTACCATGATAGTGATATAAAAGAAAAATGGGTGTATTAGCACAATTTCCATACCAACGGTTGAAATTCATGCTTATCTAACAATCTCCTTCTCGTTTGAGTCAATCATAAATATACCCGTAAAAGTAGTTTTCTTACCATGATGGTGGTATAAAGGAAAAAATGTGCGTATTAGCACTATTTCCATACCAAAGGTTGAAATTCACGCTTATCTAACAATCGCCTTCCCGTTTGAGTTAATCAGAAATATGCCCGCAAAAGTCTTTTTCTTACTATGATAGTGATATAAAAGAAAAATGTGTGTATTAGCACAATTTCCATACCAACGGTTGAAATTCATGCTTATCTAACAATCTCCTTCTCGTTTGAGTCAATCAGAAATATACCCGTAAAAGTAGTTTTCTTACCATGATGGTGGTATAAAGGATAAATGTGCGTATTAGCACTATTTCCATACCAAAGGTTGAAATTCACGCTTATCTACCAATCTCTTTCCCGTTTGAGTTAATCAGAAATATTCCTGTAAAAGTAGTTTTCTTACCATGATAGTGGTATGAAGGAAACGTGTGTATTAGCACTATTTCCATACCAACGATTGAAATTCACGCTTATCTGCCAATCTCCTTCCGTTTGAGTTAATCAGAAATATGCCTGTAAAAGTAGTTTTCTTACCATGATGGTGGTATAAAGGAAAAATGTGTGTATTAGCAGTATTTGAATGTCAATTGTTAAAAATAATGCCTTTTAAAATTGATGTGTTTCGATTTTTTCTGTTCCTTGTTATTTTATTTATATATTTTTTAAATTTTAAAAATTAGAAATTATTTTTTGACTGATAGAATAATTATTTTAGCAGTTAATCGATTTCCAGAAGCAAAGAGGTCATTAGAAAACTTTTGATAAAAACGAAATAAGATTGTTAGTATAAGGGTGCTAAAAATATGTATTGTTAAAACAGAATGAAAAACTTTAAGATTTGGTTTCGTTTTAAAAATTAACCAGTAATATACTGGTAAAAGTATTATTATTATTATTATTAATCAGGATTGTAGTATTAAGGAAAAACGGATATACTACCGATATTTCCATCAACAGTTCCAAATGATACCTTTTACCATTGAAACTCCTATTTTATTTAATTGATATTGTTTAAATTTTAAAAATTAGAAATTATTTTTTTGGTTCATGAAATATTTATATATATTTTAGCAGTTAATCTGTTTCTAAAACAGTTTTTTTTTTAAAATTTGAAATATTAGGTTTCTGAGCACTTTATTAGTCATATAATTTACATATTAATTATTGTATTGAATGGTCTAGTGACGTTATAGTGATTATATTCAATCAAATCAATCATAAAGTTGTTTAATTGTTCTATCAAAATATACATATTGGAAAATCTGTTAAGCACTTTTACAGCAGTTTTACAATTATTGGGCATGAACCACTTACATGCTGAACACCTCTTACAGAATTTATATCCTAATTTATTTATTCGTAGTTTTCAACAGCATTACGGACTTATAGTATTTTTTTTATTTCTTTTCTAGAGTCAAATGCTTCCATTTCGCCAACTATCACTTCTGGCAACCCTTCCTAGGGCAAAACCTCATTACTCAGTTGTTGCAATGATTCGATGTGTATCTCTGAATCCATATGAGAACGGCGTTCGCATACGGCGCCTCGATTCGCTCGAACCCTGCGAATAACTCCCTGCTTCTTTTTTTTATTTTTATTTTATGGGAGAGAGAAATGATTAGATATATATAAAAGGATAGAAAGGGGGGGGGGGGGTGAGAAATATAGAACCCTTTTTAGGGGCGGAGTTCGGAAGATGACGCGGCAAATGTTGGAGTCGCATACTACAGCTAACAAGAGAAGCTGCGAATGCCGACAACCTGAAGTGATTGGTAGCCTTTTACAATTGAACATGTTGGAGAATTATTAATTTGATATGTATATGTTGGATAAGAAGGCAGGAGACACAGATACATTTAGTTTTCATTAAGCTAGTGTAATAAAAATTAAATCAAAATTAAAGTGTGGTGAAATCAAAATTAAAGAGTTTTGGCCAGGGTTGTATTCACCATCTGGATTATCTTAAAAAAGAAAAAAAAAACCTCCGTGTGTTCTCTCTTTTGCAAGTAAAACTATCTAAAAACTTGCTAACTAATCCTACCAACAAATCCAATATTAATAATTCCAAACTACAGTAGATTACTGATTACTCGAATCTATCGGGACCATGACCACCTCCGGTTCGGATACGCAAAGTTTGTATCACAGGACAGTTGAAAATCGAAATGAAAGCACATTGAACTCTGACAGTAATATTAAAGTGATTAGCCAACTGTTGGGAAATATTTAACCGTTAACTGCTGTGACAGAAATCGCCGCAAAACTACTACAGTAGAGTCTCGATTATCCGAGTTAATATGGACCAAGTTCATCTCGGATAAGCAAAAAACTCGGATAAACCGGATTTATACAAATCGTCACCAAGTAACGAGAGGAAATATTAAATTTCACTTTATTCATTAATTTTTATGGTAGTAACATTTCTTTGATGTACATTTCCGTTACTTTTAACAAAAACGGGGAATGAAACTGTTTATTTGAAAAAGCCCTTGATAGTTTTTTGATTGTTGAATGTCAATTTTGTTGTAGCTTTCTTTATCTTTCTTTTCTTTTTCTTTTCCTTTTTTTTCTGCAGTATTACGCTACTGCATAGCTACCAATTTCAAAAAAATTTTCTTACCACTAAAACTTACCAGTAAATTTTGCCCAATTCATTCGTTTTTTCAATCGAACTTATTCCTTTGGAATGGATCATTTTCTCCTAATGGACTGATGGATTCCATTATTATGAAACAGCCATTATAAATGAAGTGTTAGGTGAGGATGGAAGAGCAGCTATAAAAAGTTAGAACTCTGATTTTCTGGTTAGAACGGGGAAAACAATGGCCATAATTTTTTTTTTAAATTATGGCCATTTTGGTATGGCCAAAAAATTATCGTAAAAAAAGGACCAAAATTTAAAAAAAATTATGACCATTTTCCCCCTATTCTGACCAGAAAACCAGAGTTCTAACTTTTTACAACTGCTCTTCCATCCTCACCTAACACTTCATTTATAATGGCTGTTTCATAATAATGGAATCCATCAGTCCATCAGAAGAAAATAACTCAGTTAAAGCGGAAACTGGGTTAAGCGGGACTATGATAATCGGGACTATGATGATCGGGGCTCGGATAATCGGGACTTTACCTTTTGAGCGGTCTCTGAGATACGATACGACTCTATTAACTCTTAGGATACCGTTTATGTAATAAACTTTTTCTACAGGACTATTAAAATTCACCAAATCAAAATCCTCCGGCGATAGCACTAGGACTTTAAATGAAACAATATTTAACTAGTATCTATAGTTAAACAAAAGGAGCCGCTAACAGCAGTTTAAGAGTTAAGTTGCATCATGAGTTTCAATTGGTCCCATGCATTTTCAATATTATGTAGATTATAAACGCCTTGTAAGATAAGAAAATTTTTGTTTTTGTATTATAAGAAAAGTGTTCCTATTGTTTTAATGTTCATTTTTATTGAAACAGTATTTCCAGTGCCCTCTTTCTTTTGAGCAGCTTAATGTCCGTGAAGCTAATTATTCGTTTCCAATAACTACAGACTATAAAAATATTCTTTCTGAATGATTTCTATCTGGTAAACGGCCCTCTTCTCTTTGCCATGCTTTTCATTACATGAAAAGAGGGAGTAGCATTTATGTAGGATTTCATTTCTTGATACGCAGTTCAGTAGAAAAGCTTTATTAAAGTTACTCTAGCATTTCGGAGGGCTGAGATTGCGGGGGAAATTAAGCTCTTTTTACAGAACGGTTGGAAATTTAAATTTCCCTACTTACTGCCATTTCTCAAAATTTACTATTGATTAACAGTTGAACGCATCGATTGCGTCATACACACGAGAATCTCAATTTTTTAACATAATTTCAATTCTGTTATTATTATTATTATTAATTTGTAGGTTAGACCAGGTAATTTCTTTAAAAAGAAAAGTAATTTATAATTGTTCGGTTAATTGTAGCTTGGATAATCGGCGATCTACTGTAGCAATAAAAGTATTTTATTTTGGATTTTTGCAGTTCCATGGATTGGAAGAAAATATATCATAAACGGGGAATTATTAAAAAAAGCGTCATTTCGTAAAATATGTCTATGAAAAACAAAACATCAATTGTACTTAAAAATTAATGAGATTATATTACATAAAAATATTATACATAGTTTTATTTATTTACTAGCTGGCCCATCTATAGCCGCCCGGGCCCGTGATTAATGATTCTTAAATGAACCATAAATGTGTATGATTTTGTATCTTTAAGTCCATTTTGTCTGAATTTATATTTTTAAATTAAAAAATCGCGAAAAAATATTGAATTGAAAGTACAATGCTATTTGGTGTTTTATTTGCTGCGTAATTTGATTTTTGGAGTCTATGCGTACCGAAAGCTAGCGAAACCGTGACGAAACGCTCAGGTTTTTACTGATTTAATCAAAAATTTCACAAATTTTATTTTGTAAAAAATATTTCTACCCGTCTGAACATTTCAAAATTTTCGTTGGCGATGTAAATGTGGTCTATTAAGATGCTCTAAAAAGATTGTGCTAAAATATGGACGTTTAGTTACTTTTAGCGTAGAAAAAATATCGTCTCCGTGAGGCGCGAAGTGACTGCGTTCGCCGGTGTATTTGAAAGGGTTAAAATATAAAATAAAATAAAAAAGATTACACCATAGATTAAAAGAAGCTTTCAGCTTTAAGAACATATTTTTTGTTTGTAGGTACCTCTAAAATTGCGCTCTTGAGGGGCGTTGACATAAGGAGGAAAAACTTTTTCGGAAAAACGACTCTTTTTCAATTTTTCTTTTCAAGAGGTTAGCTGTCTAATTTTTTCAAATCGATTACGGAATTTGAGACGTAAAAGGAAGATCTTTCGAAATATGTCTTCTCATTTGAACTGTACCCAGCGGTTTGGTCTATTTAGATTAAAGCAAAACTATAAAAATCACAAATAAAATCGAAAAGCGGTTCTTACCCTGCTTCCGATGTGTAAATGAGTTTGTAGGCATGCGCGAGAGCTTTTCGAAGCTTGCTATGAAAAAGTGAATTTTTGATGAGAGTTCCTTAAATTTTTAGTTAATATTTCGATTAATTAACAAATTATCAAAATTCTGAGTTTCAGGTGCATTAGGAAAAGCATTGACTATCTTCGCAAACATTTTCAGCTTCGTACGTGCTGTAAGTTTTGCTAGCCATCGCACACACACACTGACTGACAGACACACACACACACACAGAATGAAACTTTCTTTTATGAGTATAAATTTATTTATACTTAAAGAAAACATATTAGTATTTTATCATTGTTTAAAAAACTATCATAAAATAAGCTTTCAAATAATTTTGACAACTTATTAAAAAAAGAAAAGAAAAAGACCGAGTCTAAAAATCTCTGACGTCAAAATTAAATTTATGGGGGACAACTAAGACCACATTGTGCCTATAAGACTACTGATTTCGATAATCTCGGGGAGAGGGAGTCTCTGTTTCGAAGATGAATCCAGAAAAAATGAATTAGGAGATAGAGTAGGTTATGTCTGGACCCCAGTAGGATATCTGTATTCCTATTGTTGCCAATTACACATGATATATATTTTTTCTTTTCATATAAAATTTTAATAAGTCACTAGTTGCGTGACACTCCGGTATGTTGCATTTGCATTACAGGAGATCTTTCGATTTCTTGAGGGAAAAAGAAATATTCAATATTATTGTACATATAACCTTAATTTTATTGAATAATCAATTTAAAGTAAGAAATCGAAAATTACATTTTGAAAATTATTTTTTTTTTTTTAATGCAAAACGTTATTATTCAAAAGTACGTTATTCTTTTGACATTTTGTTTCTGATTTCGAAGCTAACGGAATAAAAATGACGACTCTTTGCTGAACTTATATATATATATATATTATCTTTTATTATCTATTTATTTATTTATCTTTTTGGTTTAAAATAAATACTTTACACACACAAAAAATAATGTTTTTCTTTTCTTGTTTGTCTTGGTAAACTAATTTACTTTTAGAGCCGTTGTAAAACGTTTTAAACAATATTTTTAAAAAGTATATGCTTTTTCTTCAAATCCAACTACTCTTGTAAATAGGGGTCAATAATTGTCCACCTGAATGCAAGGAGCTTAAATCTTCCTTCTTAATTAAATGTAAAGTACAAAAAAAAAAAAAAAAAAAAAAAAAAAAAAAAAAAAAAGGAAAAAGAAAAGAAAAATAAATAAATAAATAAATAAATAAAATGAATAAAATAAATAAATAAATAAAATAAAAAAAGGTAGAAGAAAAAAAAATCTACGAGGTCTAAATGTTAATATTTCGACAGACGATGTTTGTGTTTGTAGAATAAATTAATTACTGAAGGTTGAATATATATATATTTTTTCCTTGGAAAATTTAATTTAACATTAGATTTTTTTTTCATCAGTTATTCAAATTATAAACTTCTCTTTTCAATTTTAATGTAAAAATGATGTCAATTAAAATATAATAGTCCGTTTGATTTTTCTTTTAAAAAATTTCAACTCCTACAGCTTTTGAAACACTTCCATTTTTATTATGGCCACCCTGTACATTGGACTAATACATGTACATAATTTATTAACTTTTAACTTGCATTTTTATTATGGCCACTCTGTACATTGGACTTGATGATTTATAAACTTTTTAACAAAGAAAAAAAGAGTTAAAAACAAAGTAAAAAGCACTCTTGTACGCTAATTACTTGATTTTATATTAAATTTAAAAAAAAATTGTCAGGAATTGTTGTCCACCATGTATTAATCAGCATTCCTAGACATAAAACTGTATAAAGATGGAGGAAAATCACCGGGTAGCTGTTTTCTCGCTAAACAGATAGCGCTACGTCACTTGAAGTGAAAATTAAATTACTTTAAAGATGTTTGTTTATTTATTTTTTGCTGAATTTCTAACGAAGTACTGAGCCAGTTTTGATGAAATTGAAATAGTACTATTTCGAGAGTATCCCTTTCCAATAATAATAATAATAAAAAAAAAATCCCATGAATCGGTCGCGTAGTTTCGGAGTAATCGGTGAACATACATAAAAAGAAAAATACATATACAATACGCACTGAATTGAGAACCCCATCCTTTTCTGAAGTCGCTTAAAAACATGGTAATATACATCTTAAAACAATATTCTTTACAAAAACTTTTAGTATTCCGGTTGATTTAACATAAGTAACAAATAAAAAGTAGAAATATTGAGCCAGAAATCAAAAGAAAACGTGTTTCCATAATACTTTCAAAACAGGTAATGGATCTCAAGCTGTAAAGTTACAGTTTATATCAACTCTTTTTCTAATTTGAAACAACTTTTTAACTTATTTATGAGATTTATGAAAGTGTGGCTGAATTACTTCGATAAGAATACGAAATATTAAGTACTATGGCATCTACTATAATCTCCAAAACAGTAACTTTCTATACTATAATGACTTTGAAAGCTTTCACAATATAATCAGAGTATGATGTAACATATAAATTTGATAGATGTATCTCTTTTAACTAAGTACGAAATTTGTGGCTTTTACTGACAAAAAAGATGAAATACATGGATATCGTTTTACCAAACGATTACTTTTGTGATAATTTAACATTTCTTAATGAATATAACTCACGGAGATTCAGTCTAGTGTAGATATGAACAAATCCAACAGAAATAAAACAGAAATCATAATTAGATTCCAATTCCACATCAAGATAATTGAAGATAATGTCTAGTGTAGACTTTTATTTTGCGACATCATTAGGCTACATTGTGCTATAGCTATTAATCGAGATTTCTGTCCCTGATAGAGGTGCTGTCTTTTTTTTTTTCTAGTCAGAAAGAATGAAAAATATATCCCTCTATTTCCTGATGTTTTTTTATCTCCCAAATTGCCTGGAGTTTTTCTATTTCCTTTAATCGATGACTATTCTTATCTAAAACAGAAATTAAATAATGATATAAAGACGTCAATTGATATGGCATGTCAGTGATCTCAAAAGCAAATAAATTGTTATACCGAGAAGTGAATGTCGGTTGTATAATTAATAGTCTATTATGTTTACCTCATCTTTTGACAGTTAATTACTATTAGAAACAACATAGTAATATTTAGTGACTACAATGAGGCTGAGAATTCTCACAAAACCTTTGCATAAAGATACATTGTTAAAAATTGGTACTTAAAAGTTAGAAAAATGTATTTATTTTAGAGTAATTTTTGACTTATAAATAGCTTATTTAAGTCCCAATTTTGAAAAACACGCGTATTCATTCTTTAGAGTACATACAGTAGAATACCTTTATAACGCAAACCAAAAGATGTGGGGTTGTACGTACGTTATATAGAATGACTATTCTTATCTAAAACAGAAATTAAATAATGATATAAAGACGTCCATTGATATGGCATGTCACTGATCTCAAAATCAAATAAATTGTTATACCGGGAAGTGAATGTCGGTTGTATAGTTAATAGACTATTACATTTACCTCATCGTTTGACAGTTAATTGCCATTAGAAACAACGCAGTAATATTTATTGACTACAATGAGGCTAAGAATTCCTACAAAACCTTTGGATAAAGATACATTGTTAAAAATTGGTACTTAAAAGTTGGCAAAATGTATTTATTTTAGAGTATTTTTTGGCACTTGTTTATAGCTTTAAGTATTTAAGTCTCGATTTTTAAAAACACGCGTATTCATTCTTTTGAGTATATACGGTAGAATATCTTTATAGCGCAAACCTGAAAACGCGAGGTTGCGCGTTATAGAATGACTATTCCTTTCTAAAACAGAAATTAACAATTATATAAAGACGTCCATTGATATGGCATGATGTCACTTATATCAAAAGCAAATAAATTGTTGTACTGGGAGATGAATGACGGTAGTAATAATTAATAGTCTATTATGTTTATCTCATCGTTTGGCAGTTAACGGGACCTTCTACATTAGGAGACAAAAAAAAAAACAAAAAAAAAAACACTTGTTTATGATTTTTTTGTAAGAAAACTGCATGATGGATCTTTTTGAAATTTTAACAGTTTATTGCATATATCTTAAGGTATACGCAAGAATTTTTTAAATTAGATTTTGTTGCTTCTACTCTAAGTTATAAACAAATATGTTTAACTGCTTTGGAAAATTTCGCCTGGACGGTGGGCTTGGTAGCGCCTTGTAGAATTATCTGAAACACAAAAATAATTTTTTTTCGTAAACTTCTAGCTAAATTAAAGGAACCCATATAAATTTATTAAAAAAAGTTATGTAATGGCTGATTAAAAAAAAAAAACCTTTTTTTTGTTAAAAAAATTCGTTCTTATTTGTTAATAACTTTTTTTTAAAAATAATTTTAGTAAAATCTTTAATTCACATCGAAGGCAATTAAATAAGCTTTAATAATAATAATAAAAAAAATCAAGATGATCCATTGAGTAGTTTCTTTTTTTAATCTTGCCCACCGTGTCAACCACATTTTTTGACACTGTGGGCAAGATTAAAAAAAAAAACTACTCAATGGATCATCTTGATTTTTTTTAATTAAAGCTTACTTAATTGCCTTCGATATTAATTAAAGTTTTTACTAAGATTATATATATGTTACCGGCCAAACCCGATTTTAGACCAAACTAGATTGGCCTAGGCCAAACTAGTTTATCTTAATGCGCATCGGATAAACTAGTTTTTCCTAGGCCAAACTCAGTGGCCGAGAGGTTCTGCTCTCGAAGCTGGTAGACGGGAGGTGCTGGGTTCGATCCCAATCGCGCCCGTCGGCCTAATCGTTCGGAGTTTTCGTGGCTTTCTTCGAACCTTGGTTCTCCAAGCGTTAATACGGGTTAGGTTCCCTTAGAAAGACTCCACGGAAGGCACTCCCCCCTTAGGGCCTATATCCCACGTGCAGATAATTGGCCGACATAAATACAACCAACCAACCAACCAACCTAGGCCAAACTAGTTTATCCTAACGCCCTCAGGATAAACTAGTTTTTCCTAGGTCAAACTAGTTTATCCTAACGCCCTCAGGATAAACTAGTTTTTCCTAGGCCAAACTAGTTTATCCTGACGCCCATAGGATAAACTAGTTTTTCCTAGGCCAAACTACTTTGGCCTAACGCTCATAGGTTAAACTAGTTTAGCCTGCTATTCATTGGTCTGAACTAGTTTATCCTAGGCCAATTCAATTTGGCGTACTGTTATTGATCCCAGAGACTGCTTCGGTGCGAACCGTTTAATTTATCCTAGGTCAATTCAATTTGACGTACTTTAATTGATGTCAACCAGTGTTGAGCATGCTCACAAAAAACTCACACACATCTATGGAAGTGAGCTAAGTTCACTAAAATCTCGTTATTATTATTATTTTTTAAATAGAATAGAAGTTTAGCGTCCAAATTTACAAATTTTGTGAGCTAGTCTTTCGGTTATACGATGTTAGGGTCTTTACGGTCCCGCCCAATTTTCCTTCCCGACACTCGGTCCGGGCTTGGTTTGGGGATTACTTTTTTCGAGAGGTTCGGACCGAGAAGGACCCGGACTCAATTTTTTTTATTGTCTAAAGTCGAGACTGAACTGCATTCTTTTTGAGCCCTGTAAAGGCAGAAATTTTCAGTCCAATTTCAAACGCAGTTCATATGAAAATAATTTGGACCGGCAGAATCTTTGGTGTGCTCAGTAAAAATATTAGTAACATTTGGCCCAGCCCAACTTTTTTGTTTATGCACGTATTTTTAAATCGCTATTATTACACAATTACAATTTATATATTTATTATTATTATTTTTTACTTTTTAAGATGAGTAGATGCATTTTTAGGTAATAAATTTAAAGTACAGTAAAACCTAAGGAAAATAACTTGCCTATGACGGAATCATGTGTTTAACAAAAGCAACTATGTTGATCTACATAAAATGACAATGTTAGTACTTGTAAAACGACTATAATGCACCTACAACAGACGATGAACCTTCTAACAAGGAAACTTGCCTATATCGGATTTTTCTTCTTTCCTATGAAATTCCGTCTTAGAAGATTTTATTGTATAAATTTTTTTACATTTTTAAATCTCTAAGCCACAGAATGTGGATTAACGATATTAATGATTATATATAAACTATATTGATTTTTTAATGAATCTCTATTTGTATGTAAATAACTGAAGAATTACTAATATCATTAATTTTTTTACACGGATTGGAGACTTGAAAATCTGAAAAAAATTATGTAGAAAAACATTCTAAGAGGGAATCACATAGGAGAGAAAAATACTTTGTTATAGTTAAGTTCCTTTTTTAGCAGGGCCATCGTCTCTAGCAAATGTATTATGCTTTTTCAAAAGGATTATTATATCCAATTTGCACCGATTAAAAAAAAAAAAAAACTCCTTTTAAAACAGGATTTCGTCATACACAGATCCTTCTAACAGGTTTTACAGTACTGTATGCCCATCCGTATAAATGTATATATGTATTCTTTAAAGAGAATTTTAATTGTGTAATAATGGTAGCTTAAAAATATATGTATTTTAGGCCAAACTGGGACAGAGACGCCGCCGTATTTTTGAAAATTCCAAATTTCTTAAAGATTATCAAATGTACTTCTGATATTCTTACTGGCGCACTTATTCAAAATTAATTCAAAGCCATGTGATATTTAAGTGAGAAAATAAAAATTTAATATTTATTTTTTTCTCACATAAATATCACTTGGATATGAATTATTTATGAATAAATGCACCCCTAAGAATATCAGAAGTACATTTGATATTCTTTCAGAAATCTGGAATTTTCAAAAATCCGGCCAAGTCTCGGTTCTGATGATGCCGGATTTTCGAGGTTATACTCTACATTATAAATTAATCCTCTAAATTCTTACTCTCCTAAATTTTATGATCTCATCCCATTCTTTGGTCCTCCAGCATACTATTTGTCATATGGAACATGGTTTGTAACTACCGACGTCAGTGAAATGGGGAGAATAGGGGGGCCGTATCCCACTCCGCATCGAATAAAATATATTATACACGGGTGACGGCAATACTACTTTGCACAAGGTTGGCTCCGGAGCGGTAGTTGGGATCAGCAAAAGTACGTCAAAGTACATTGGCCTAGGATAAACTAAATCGGCCTATGATAAATTAGATGATTGGCGCGGGGACGGTCTTTGGGATCAATAAAATCACGTCAAATTGAATTGCCTAGGATAAACTAGTTTGGACCATAGAATATCAGTCTAAACTAGTTTATCCTATAAGCGTTAGGCCAAACTAGTTTGGCCTAGGAAAAACTGGTTTATCGTATGGGCGTCAGGATAAACTAGTTTGGCCTAGGAAAAACTAGTTTATCCTATGGACGCTAGGATAAACTAGTTTGGCCTAGGAAAAACTAGTTTATCCTATGCGTGTTATGATAAACTAGTTTGGCCTAAAATCGGGTTTGGCCGGTAACATATACATAAAAAAAGTTATTAACAAATAAGAACGAATTTTTTCAAAAAAAAAAAAAAGTTTTTTTTTTTCTTTTAATCAGCCATTACCTACCCTTTTTTTAAATAAATTTATGGGTTCCTTTAATTTTACTAGAAGTTATACTCACGAAGCTTACGAAAAAAATTTTCGTGTTTCAGATAATTCTACAAGGCGCTATCATGCCCTTCGTCCAGGCGAAATTTTCCAAAGCAGTTGATCATATTTGTTTATAACTTAGAGTAGAAGCAACAAAATTTAATAAAGAAATTATTGTGTATACTTTAAGATATGTACAATAAAATGTTAAAATTTGAAAAAGATCCGTCATGCAGTTTTCTTACAAAAAAATCATAAAAAGTGCTTTTTTTTGGTCTCCTAAAGTAGAAGATCCCCTTAAATCTATAAAAATATAAAATATGGGTAAACTTACTTGATGAAAGCCCAGATATGTTTCAACTGTGTGCGATGCATAAAAGACTTCACCGTCACAGGTGAGAATGAGAAGAAAACCACTAAGAGCCTACAAAATAAATAAATAAATAAATAAATTTATAATGCTTGAACATAATGAAATATAGATTAAAAAACATTATTGCTGCAACTAAAATAGTAAGAGAAAAATCAAACATTAATGATGCTTAGAAAATCTAAAAACGGCATTTTCTGAATATTTAAATAAAAACAGCAATATCCTTTCAAAAGATTTTATAAATAGAATGACTAACCACCGAGTTGCTAATATGCTCGGAATGTCGCCAGAATTCGGAATGTATAGTTGGTAGTACATATGGTGTCAGGCAAGGGCGGATAGAGTCTCACCATTTAGAGGGGTGGGGGGGAGCATGCATTTCCTTTTTTGGGGTGGGAGGGGATCACATCTCTTTATGAGAATTTTATACACTGAAAGCTATTCCCAAATCCAAACTAACTACTTTTCTCATACTTCCGCGAAGTCATTTTTATTCGTAAATACAAAAAATAAATAAATAAATAAATAAATAAATAAAAATAATAAATAAATAAATAAATAAAAATAATAAATAAATAAATAAATAAAAATAATAAATAAATAAATAAATAAAAATTGCATTAATATTCGTAAAAATATATAATTTACCGATTTTGTTCAGATATCAAGAAATTAAAGTTTCCATTTTTTTTAATATAAAGGTAAAGATTCATTCGGAAAATGTTGACAAAGTTAGCATTTTTAGGAGTTGACATCCACAGAAATGTCGTCAAAAGGGAATAATTGCCTGTCACTTCCGTAAACTCAGTTTAAAAAGTCTAACAATTGTCAACGATTAAATATGGCAAAAATTTGTATTCAATTTTAGAGGTAACAAAACCGTACACATTGGCTGGCAGCTATGTGATTCTACTAGTATCATGAAAATTACAGGTATAGCCTCTTCTTTCTGCTCAAAGTATTAAATACACTGCTCAAAACAATTAAAGGATATTGCAGTTTTAGGTGGATTTTGTATCTGGTAAACTGTTTAGCTGATTGATACATGGTCGACAGACATAGTAGGTTATATGAGAATAAATTACACATGTTTGGCAGAAAAAAATGCATTTTATTGCGTATTTGTGTACTAAAGAAAAAAAAACACAATTTGTGCATATGAGAAAAAAAGAATAAGAAAAGGTGTTTTCTTCAAAGAAAATCATTTTTAGTAGGGGGTATGGTTTCCACGGGCAGCCAGTAACGTTGAACACCTTTGAGGCATGGACTCAATGAGGCTATTAATGACGAGTTGGGGTATTTCGCCCCACTCTTC
This sequence comes from Maratus speciosus, assembly GCA_963932465.1. Lineage (NCBI taxonomy): Eukaryota > Metazoa > Arthropoda > Arachnida > Araneae > Salticidae > Maratus > Maratus speciosus. The sequence continues at coordinate 393,988,354 of OZ010786.1, forward strand.
CAGAAGAGCTCTTTCCAGTTCTTGGAGAGTTTGTGGGGGTTGTTGGCGGCCAGAAACTCGTCTTCCTAGAGCGTCCCAAACGTGCTCGATTGGATTCATGTCTGGAGAACACGCTGGTCATTCCATTCGAGCGATTCCTTCCTCGAAAAGGAAATCCTCCACCAGGTTTGCACGATGTGGCCTGCAGTTATCGTCCATTAAAATGAAGTTATCTCCGATTGCTGCAGCGTAAGGGACTACAATAGGTCTGAGGATTTCATCCCTATATCGGCGACCAGTCAGAGCTCCATCTCGAATGATGTAGAGGTCAGTGCGCCCGTCAATGGAGATGCCACCATACACCAACACTCCTCCACCGCCAAATCTGACACTTTCGTGCACGAACGCAGGATTATTCCTACTGCCACGGTCCCTCCAGATGAAAATACGCCTATTATCCGGATGCACAGAAAAACGGGACTCGTCAGAAAACAGAATATTGCTCCATTCATTTCTCCTCCAGTTTACATGCTCGGTTGCCCACTCCCTGCGGTCGCGACGATGCCTTGTTGTTAATCTAACACATACCATCGGTCGGCGAGCATACAGACCTACAGCATGGAGCCGGTTTCGGACAGTCTGAGTTGAAATCGTGGTGCCTGTAGCCAAGCGAAGGTGTTGTTGGAGAAGAGTATCATGGGTTCATGGTTCGGTGTCTCCGAGCTGTTAACTCTAAATACCGATCTTCATTGGGCGTTGTTGCCCGTCTACGACCTTGCCCTGGTCTTCGGCCTGCACATCCACTCTCCAAAAAACGGTTCCAGATCCTGGAAATGACACTTTGTGACACTCCAATGGCTTGCGCTACTTCGGCTTGAGTTTGGCCCCCTTCTAACCTACCAACAATTCTCAAAGCTTCTGAATCTGTCAAATGACTTCGCTGAGACATCGTACTCATCGAAACAAAGCAATCACTGAATGCCGATCATCCTTGTCTTCATTCTCTTTTATCCAGTTGAAAGTCAAATTTCATTCGCTGCCGCTGAAGCGACGTTTTTGAGGTCGAACTCAAAATTTGCATACTCCACAGTTTGAAAACCAGAAAAATTTGCATTTGTGATTCTCTTCTTCTATTTTCGGCAAAAAAAAAAATTTCGTTTATATCTTTATTTTATATAAAACAAAATATCCTTTAATCAAATATCCTTTAATTGTTTTGAGCAGTGTAGATTTTAGGTTTCCGTACTTAAAAAGTAAAAACTGAACCATTATAAGATCACACCTGTGTCTGTCTGTCCGTCTGTCACAGCCATTTTACTCGTAAACTATGGAACGTGGAAAGTTCAAATTGAGGGAAGCAATAAAGACTATTGACGCACATATTTGCAGATTATTAAACATTTATAAATAGTTTTAGGAAAAATGTAGAGGGGCTAATTAAGTTTCTTAATTTTTTTTTAAATATATAGAGAGAGTCGGGTATTGTGTGAAAGCTTTCGTAACGTTGAACCCAAAAATACATTTCATTTCATTTTAGGTATTATATTTTCAGAGATATCGTCGAAAATGTAATGCAAAAATATGTCCCCCCCTCCCCCCCATATATTTCCGATTCTATTTCCGATTCTATTGAAACTAAAATTATGAAAAAATTAGAGGTAGTAGAAGTTAATTTAAACCTTGCAGGAAAATTATAGTTATTACCCTCGGTCACATAGTTTTTGAGAAAAGCGCATTTTTCCGTTACACACAAATTTCGATTTACAGGCATTCAGCAAAGGCGTTGAGGAGCGCTGGAGGTACCTATCGTAGTTAGAAGTATAAAAGCATCGTTGATAAGGATTTAAAAAAAAAATCGTCGGTAATTAGCCAAGATATTAACCCTTAAAGACACGAACGGTTTGGACATACAAAATGACAGGGGCGAAGTATACTATATGTACCATCGGCTTTTAAAGCCTAGATAACAACTTTTAATGATACATTTGTGTAACACAATGTCCAGTAGCAGTATAAAATCAATAAACGTAAAATTGTTAAAAACAGACTAATTTAATTAGAATTAATCACATAAATACTATGGGATTCGCGACTTGTTTACATTGAGCAGATCTCTCAATACGCCTCCCGTGTCTTTAAAAGTTAATTAAAAACCTATCCGGAAAAACGCGACACGGACGAAGGCGGCGTTGATATTTTGCGACCTCCTTTCAAAGAGCGCTGAGCAAAATGCTTTAAACAAGGGTTTTGTTTTAGCTACACTGTAAAAAAAAAAATATTATTATGACGCTGAATTTAGTTTTATGAAATGCCAAACAGCTAGTTTAAATGTGCACAACTTTTATTGTCAGTGCCGTATTAAGTTCATTATAAACAGATTAGGATAAGATTTAAGTAAGAGTTATACAGAATAGCAATATTTGATATTATTTAGGCTTCATATCACTTTGAGCTTTTACGGTATACTCATTCATACTTTTCTAGTATATATACAGCTACACTAAACCCTACGTTGAATAGTTTTTTACAAAGTCTTATTTTTCTTTTAGTAACGATTTTTTTAATAATACAGTTAATAATTCACATATTTATTGTACGGAACACTCTGGCCGCTTATTTTCTGTTGAACTTATACCTTCGGAATGGATCCTTTTCTTCTGATGGACTGATGGCTTCCATTATTGTGAAACAGACATTATAAATGAAGTGTTAGGTGAAGATGAAACAGCAGTCGTAAAAGTTAGAACTCTGATTTTCTGGTCAGAATCGGAAAAAAAAATGGCCATAATTTTTTTTTTTTATAATGGAAGGCGTCAGTCCATCAGAAGAAAATAACTCGGTTAAAGCGGAAACTCGGTTAAGCGGGACTCGGGTAATCGGGACTTTACTTATATTTCATTTTAAAAGTGATCTTTAGAATATTTTTGTTGGTCTTCAGAGTTGGGCCATGACCTCCGTGACCCCCCCCCCCCCCCCTTTGGATCCGCCATTGGTGTCAGGCCACTCGCCACTGTCCGAATCGCTGTGCGCTTCCAATACGTTCCGTCATGTCATCACATTTCATACAAAGAAATGTTATTCTGCTGAAAATTTTTATCTTTATTACTGTTAAAGTTATAAATGAAAATTCGGGTTTAGCTTGAAGGGACACATACTTTATTTTTATCCCTTTAACACCTGACTTACGCAATTGTGTAGGTGATTCTAATGAAAAAGAAAAAAAACAAACGCTATGCTCTTTTTGTGCGATTTAATCCTTTATCCACTGACGTACCATTAAAATAACTTGTTATAAAATTCATTTAATACATCGATTATGTTGTAATATAGTTTAGAATGAGTTATAGATGCATTACTTTATCTTGTTCCAAAAGCATTATGGGTTACACAAAACAAAAATATTTTTAAAAGGACGATTTCTTTTGCCTTTGCATCTTTTCAGCTTTCTTGGCGTTTTGGGGGAGGGCGGAAATTTTTCAATTCGGAAATATTTCTATATTTCTATTGTAAGAACATTATGTTTGTACATTTCACAATTCTACAAAATACTAAGAATAATATTTAAAATAAAAGATTTGAGTGGGGTTTTAAATAGTGCACAAAATCCCTATAAATTCAAATTTAATGAATCCTTCTAAATCCTTCAATCCTTCTGAAATCCTTCTAACATTTATTAAATTATTATGTAAATCTTCTAATACAGTTTAAACAATTCACGAAAAATGCTTTAGAAGATAAAATTTTCATGAATTCATAATTCAGTACATAAAGGGTTAAAGTCGAGCCTGAACCCACAGAATTGCGTGGATCCTCCCTTGGCATAACCTGACATCGGGTATTTTTTGAAATATATTTAATGATTATTTTTAATGATTATTTAATGATTTTTAATATTATTAATAATGATCCTGTTAATTAGGGGAAACCACCCAAACTTTACATTTCTACCAAAAATCTTCCGGTCTTAAAGGTTTAACCGAATAAATGGATCGTGTCTTAGGTTTTCTTTAATAATAATAATAATAAAAGTTTGTAGAAGTATGCTCAACCATTTCTTAAAGTCTACTATACAGTAGAGTCCCGATTATCCGAGTTAATATGGACCAAGCTCACCTCGGATAAGCAAAAAAACTTGGATGAGCCGGATTCACACGAATCGCCATCAACTAAAGAGATGAAATATAAATTTTCACTTAATTAATTTTCATGGTACTAGTAACATTTCTTTACTGAACATTTCTGTTACTTTTAAGAAAACCGGGGAATGAAACTGTTTATTTGAAAAAGCCCTAGATAGTTTTTTGTTTGTTGAATGTCAATTTCGCAGCAGTTTTTTTTTTTCTTTGGATGCAGTATTACGCTACTGCATAGCTACCAATTTCTAAGATTTTTTCTTACCAATAAAACTTACCAGTAAATTTTGCCTAATTCAATCGCCGAAATCTAACAATTGTCAACGATTAAATATGGCGAAAATTTGAATTACATTTTAGAGGTAACAAAACCGTACAAATTGGCAGCTAAGTGATTCTATTAGTGCCATGAAAATTGCAGGTGTAGCCTCTTCTTTCTGCTCAAAGTATTAAATACCTTTTTGTAATAGAATTTATACTTTTGAAATCGATCATTTTCTTCTGATGGACTGATGGATTCCATTGTTATGAAACAGCCATTATAAATGAAATGTTAGGTGAAGACGAAAGAGCAGTCGTAAAAAGTTAGAACTCTGATTTTTTTTTTTTTTTTTGAAAAATAAATTATGGCCCTCCCCCCCCCCCCCCCGCCCCTTCTGACCAGAAAATCAGAATTCTAACTTTTTACGGCTGTTATTTTATTCTTCACTTAGCATTTCTTTTATAATGACTGTTTCATAATAATGGAATCCATCAGTCCATCAGAAGAAAATAACTCTATTAAAACGGAAATTCGGTTAAGGAGGCCCGAGACACATTTTAAAATAATTTTTATTTATTGAATTAAAATTTTGAAATTTTTTGTGATGGTTAACCATATTCTTTGTAAACAAAATCACATGATAAAACTTCTCATAATGTTTTTTAAAAAATTTAAAATTTAAAATTTATTACAAAAGCGGGGTAATTTAAAATCGTTATAACTCGAAGTATTATCTGTAGAATTTCAATTTGTTTTCATTTAAATAAACAGAAATAATTAAGTTTTAATTTTGATTCAGCATTTAAAAAAATTTTATTTATATAAAAATTAAAAATATTTAAAAAAAAGATGTAACTTAAAAAAAAATCATATTTTCAAAAGTAAACATTTTTTTTTTTAATTTGCCGCGTTAGAATTAAAGTAAACCAATTGAATAAGACATGTTACAAGTTTGAACTGTTTATCTTTAACGGTTCAGGGCTTATAACAATTTAAATTCGAGAAATGTTGAAAAAACCCATCATGAAGAAAAACGCATTTGCACAAGAAGTCGTTTTCACGACAACCATTGCTTGAAAGTTAGATTTTGAAAGCAAATCAAAACGAAAAAATTAATATTTCCTATTTTAGTTAAGATAGAAATATGATTTATACGTCATTTTAATCAGAAAAAAAAAAAAAAAAAAAAACAGAGAAATTTTTAATGCAATAAAAGTTTTTTAGAAAATTTGAAGATTTTTGTGTCCCGGATCTCCTTAAGCAAATCTACTGTATACTTTTTTTTTTAATCTTCTTGCAGAGAACAACCGTATTTTCTGGTGTATAAGTCGACTTTTTAAACCGGTAAAATGCAAAGAAAATTCATTATACACCAATTATAAAATCAGACATTCGATGATTGCGGTCTGTACCTATCGAGATCAGCTCGATTGTTTCCTTGCTAGTTATGACCTGAAAAAATTATCATTTTCGATATATTTTGCGCAATAATTAAAAAAGATTATTGTTATGAAAAACATAAATTCCTTTTAAGAAAAAAAAATATATATAGTTGACTTACAGGAACATTTATCATTATGAAATGAACTAGAGAAAATAAAGTATAATTTTTTGTCTTTTCAAATATTTTAAGCAAAAAGTATTACTAACACAAAGAGGAATTTAGTTCTAATATACTACTGGTCATGAAAATTATTTCTCTTTTTCATCCTTGTTAGACTCGAAAGTTCTGAGCAATCTTTTACATTATCAAACTTGTCGTAAGGATCCTAATATTCAACGCACTTAATTTTAATTCCTTTACCTAAATCCCGCTAAATATCATCTTCCTCACCATTCAAGAAGTTAGAAATGTCACACTTTTAAAAAGCTTTAATTTCTACTTTAAGTTTTATATTCTGCATCACAAAAATTGCAGTTATTTTCTATTCTTTTGATGATTTTTACCTGTGACTTTTCCCCAACACTTTCATTTTCTCAAAAAGAGAGAAAAAAAAAAAAAAAAAAAAAGAAAAGAAAAGAAAAGAAAAGAAAAGAAAGAAAGAAAGAAAAGAAAAGGAAAGAGGAAAAAAAAGAAGTATTTTTTTTTTCTTCTTTTGGCTTGAATTAAGTGGTCAACTTATGCACCGAATACAACCCAAATACGCCATTTCAGGTTTAAAAAAATGGGATCAACTTATACACCGGATTGACTTATACACAGGAAAATACAGTAGATAAACAAACTCAAATCGATAAGCAAGAATTCATGTTATGTAATTGGTTAATTACCTTTATATTACCTTATTACCCAACTCCAATGCCCAATATTGTAGCCAGTTGTCGGAAAGAAATCGTAGCATAAATTTTCGGATTCATTTCTTTTATGAAACATTAATATTTAATCTCACATTTTTTTTTTCAATATTTATACGTGTCTTTAGTTACAATAACTACAAATTTATAAAATCGTTATTTAAAATAAAATGAATTTCTGTGTGTTTATATATTTAATTGTTTTTCTTGATTTGACCACGTCTTGCGTGTTTTCAAATTGGCGTCTAGTTCTTTCCACAGCTGATTGCAAGAAGTAAGTTGCGTGCATTTTTTGCACGGGCGTATAACGGAAATTGTCAAAATAGTTTTTAATCTTAGTAACATATTTATTTATTTATTTATTAATAATGCATGCAGATTGAATCGTTTGGCCTTTTTTTTTTTTTTTTTTTTCGCATTTTTAAACATTTAAACTGCAACATATTATGAAATTCAATAAAACCTTTCATGATATATTATTTTATAGCGTTCTAAATAAAAAATAAAATAAAATAAAATGTCTACGTTCCCTCACGTCCCATCATGTCGTAAAAAAAGGCAAAAATGAAATGACACATTATTCATTCTCTTTCAATATTTTTGAATATTGATGGCAAATATGTATGTTGTATGAATGAATCAAGAGGAAGAAACGAAACCGAATTTCTATTTCGAACTTGGTGTCAGAACTTATGTGTAAGTAGTTAGCTTTAATGACAGTTACAGTTGATTATTTTTCTTTGTATGTGTTTTTTATTACGTGTATTATTTTTTGTATGTGTTTTTTATTTCTTGCACAATTTTGTGTATGCGTTCTTTCGTTTATGAAATACTGGTATGACTGTCATTATACTTGTATATTATAGGGGAAAAAACCCACATATTATACTCTCTTAAAAAATATATCTCACTAGGGGGCTCTGCCCCCTGCAAGCTACGCTCGTCAAACCCGTTCGGACACCGCAGAATCTAAAAGCATGCTAATTTGATCGGTATTAAAAAGATTAGAGAGGATTGTATTATACTGAAAAAACCTGTAGCGATCTCCCTGTAAACGGGTTTCATTTCAATTCCCTTTGATTGCAAAAATTTAAGGCCGAATCAGTTGCTGTTAAGACATCCAATGGTTGTTTTTGTGTTTGATTAAAGAAGACCAGTTAAACATTTGAAAGGAAGCTAAAATAAAATGAATTAAGTAAACAGAGTCTTTGCCTCCCGGTATTTTTTAACAGCGTTATAAAACGATTGACATAATACAATTAATTACAGTTACTACAATTTACTGCTTTAACCCATTCAAGGGCGGTGGTTCATTTTTGGACCACTTAATTTTAATTCTTAAATGCCACATTGGCACCAGAATATTGGAATGAAAATTTTCCTTAAGTAAGTGAACAAAAGCATTTTCGTATTTCGAAATTTGTTTGTAAATTCTGGTGCCATTCACTGATTTCAAAATTTTACTAATAGAAGTACCTTACCCCTGAAAGGGTTAAACGCATATTAATGTATTTATTATTTTAAAGTTTCCTTTCTCTTTTAATAGTCACGTGTAAATACAATTTTCAAGACATAATTTTCAATATTTTCCTGCTTTTAACACTTACTCATTTAATGGTAATTTTAAAGGTTTTTTTTTTTTTTTTTTTTTTTTTTTTTTTTTTTTTTTTAGGAAATATTATTCTTTGCGATGTTTTTAGAATTGACTATTATCAACAGTTCTAGGAGGATCCCTTCTCGTTTTATATTCATGGCGGCCGTTTTGGTACTTTAATGTTACTTTATTGTTAATAGCCACAGGCAATAAGTCGCAAATATTATTCTATCGCCATCATTTCACTTATACAGTAAACTCTGTCTAAGGCGGAATCGGTCGGGACTGAGAAAATTTTCCGTGGTAGACAATATTCCGGCTTATGCAAAAAAGCTCCCCCCCCCCCCCAAAAAAAAAAAAATCCCTCGAATATGACGATTTTTCATTGATTCTCGTGACTAGAATAGAAAATCGGTTGAAAACTGAAATTCTGAAAGATTCTTTGTCTTTTTAAAGATAAATGAGAAACATTATTCAATTTCTTAGTATTTCTGTAATACATTCATATTGGAAATTTATACACACATAAACACACACACACACACACACACACACAAAAAAAAAAAAAAAAAAAAAAACTTCGAGAATTAGACAGAACACTATAATTTTGAATTTGAGTACAATCTTAAAGTATAATACATTGTACTTTCGAAAATATATATTTTGATAAACGTTCATTTTACTAGAAATATTAACTTTTAGATTCAATTTTGCATATGAAAAAATGGCATAAGCATAAATTCCTTAAAATGTAAAGTTTCTGTTCTTTTGAATTAACTTTTTTAAGAGGTTACGGAATTTTAACTAACGTGCTCGACATTGAGTTATTTGACTTTTAAAGTTTTAAAGTTTAATAAACAAAACGCCTTTCATTTTTAAATTATCCTTTTTCCGGCTTATGCAAAATTTTGGTTTCGGTGGGACCTTAAAATCCTTTCCGTTTCGCGTTAGACAGATTCCGCCTTATGCAGCATGAATTAATGTAATTTTCTATGGGTTCGCCGGGACTTGAAAAATTTTCCTCGGTAGACAGATTTCCGGCTTATACAGAGTCCGCCTTAGACAGAATTTACTGTATTATAATAGTCCAAGTCATGTAACTGCCACAAACAATTATAACCCTTCGCTTTTCATAAGAAAGGTTTCCATTTTGATTAAAGAATCAAAGTTATTTTTTCGAATAAAACTACATAAAAGTTGCCATGGTCGTAAAGAATTCTTGGTACTTTTATGTTATCCGGGTGCAAATCTCGCCAATAGATTTTTTTTTAACTCGCCAGTTAGCCTTTTTTTATTTTCCGAGTGGTAAATTAAAACGGTACTACTTGGTTATCCCATCGACCAAAAATCTATCGTCAGACATATAAGATTAAATGCCAATTATGGCTTATCGTAAATGTCACATTCACTTGACAGACATTAAACACATTACACGTGTTTATTACGTCATCAAGTGTTTTTTAATTCGACGTTTTATTTGTATGTTTATTAATGTTTTACTAATTTATTTGTTCTTTCGTTATTTAAAATAAAAATTACGTCAATTTGTATAATTTGGTGAGTGGTTTGGCAATTTATATAATTTGGCGAAATTAGTTGACAGGATAACTAAGCAGTACCATTAAAACATTGCTTTGAATTTGAAATTAAATGACAGGATTTGTTGCATTACTTAATCGGGTTTGGCGTGATTTTTTTTATGACAATTTGGCGAAAACCTCGTTTTCGAATACCAGTTACACATGTATTTTTAAATTATTTTCTATTATTTTTTAAATGAAATAACAATAAATAAATAAAAAATTATTTTATAATTTTTTATTTATTTATTGTTATTTCATTTAAAAAGGTTTTCGCCAAATTGTCATAAAAAAAAAAAAAAAAAAAAAAAAATCACGCCAAACCCGATTAAGTAATGCAACAAATCCTGTCATTTAATTTCAAATTCAAAGCAATGTTTTAATGGTACTGCTTAGTTATCATGTCAACTAATTTCGCCAAATTATATAAATCGCCAAACCACTTACCAAATTATACAAATTGACGTAATTTTTATTTTAAATAACGAAAGAACAAATAAATTAGTAAAACATTAATAAAAATACAAATAAAACGTCGAATTAAAAAACATTAACCAGGAGAAGACCCTTTAATTGCCTTCGAGGAGGACTTAAAGGAATCGACTGGGAGCAGAGACTTCATGTCCAATCCACACCTTCCACCGGTGCAGCCTGTTAGTACCCTTGCCTAGTGCATGGGGAACGAACGCAGATGGGCTTCCTCCAACCCGCTTGGCCAGCGTGGAGGAATTCGGCCAACTACCTCCCCTTATTTTACCATGAATTCACAAAATAAATCACGGCCCTTAATTCCCGGCGGTCTGAATGTTCCTGGTTACGGCAGCGATCAGAAAGACATAAAGACAGAGGGTGCTAAGAATAACCGGGCTCGGCTAGGCTGCCATAAGTTGATGACATTGGCTACGTATAATGGACGATCCCTATCTTCGGAAAATCGTTTACAGGAACTTGAAGAAGAATTAGACAGAATCAACTGGGACATCCTAGGATTATGTGAAGTAAGAAGATAAGGAGAAGAAAAGATAGATCTTGCCAGCGGGCATGTATTATACTACAGAGGCACAGAAGATGGAAGAACAAGTGGTGTGGGATTTCTGATTCATAAAAGGTGGAAGAATCACATCGTAGAATATGATAGTGCATCAGATAGAGTTGCAAGGTTAGTAATACAGGTGTCCAGAAGATACAAGCTACAAATTACCCAAGTTTATGCACCAACAGTAAGCTATACTGATGAAGAAGTTGAGGATTTCTATGAAGAAGTAGCTTCAATGCATCAAAAGGGAAAATGCTACATAAAATTAATAATGGGAGACTGGAATGCTAGAATTGGAGAAAAAGAGAAAGGCGAGTTATCAGTAGGAAATCATAGATATGGGATGCGAAATGAAAGTGGAAACAGATTGATTGAGTTTGCAGAATGTGAACAGTTGTATATCATGAATTCATTTTTCAAGAAAAAGCCACAAAGGAAATGGACATGGCGTTGTGCAAATGGCTCAACAAGTGAAATCGACTACATCTTAACAAACAAAAAACATCTTATTCAGGATTGCAGCGTTCTCAATAACTTCAATACAGGAAGTGATCACAGGTTGGTTAGATGCAAACTTCTGTTAAATACTAAAGTTGAAAGAATGAAGCTTTTGCAACACTCAAAGAAATCAATCGATATAAATAATCTCCAGAAACACAAAGAAGAATTCCATTTGGAACTTAAAAACCGTTTCCAAGTACTTCAATCAGCTTTAGAAGAAGAGCAAGATGTTACAGTAGTGAACAAGAAACTAACTAATACTCTACAAGATATTGCAAATAAGATAGCCGGCGATGCACAAGTAAAGCAGACAAAGAAAATAACAGAAGAAACAAGAAGATTGATGAAGAAACGCAGAGAATTTAAAATAAAGAAAAATGATCTTAAATCAAGAGTTGAATATGCTGAATTATGTAAAACGGTAAGAAAATGTGTTACAGAAGATATCCGAAAATTTAACTCTGATCTTGTCAAGAAAATTCTAGATGATAACAAAAGTTTAAAATCAGCTAGGCGCAAACTTTATGTTGGAAGAAAAGGTATTTTTGCACTAAAGAGGGCAGATGGAACAATCACCAAAATCAATAAAGAAATAGTACACATTGTCGAAAAATTCTATAACGATTTATATAAATGTGAAGACCAAAGAGAAATCAACCTATATAATCCACGAGAAAACTTAATAGAAACCGAAGCCATAATCCCAGTGATGACAGACGAAGTTTTACAAGCCATTAAATTTATGAAAAAAGGTAAATGCCCAGGAGAAGATGGAATTACAGTCGACCTTATCAAAGAAGCAGGAGAAGAATTTGCAAAAATGTTCCACCGGTGCAGCCTGTTAGTACCCTTGCCTAGTGCTATCCTTACTGTTTCCAAATGTCTCAAGAAGTCAGATGTGCCAGAAGATTGGAATAATGCTGTGATGGTGCTACTTTACAAGAAAGGAGAGAAGGAAAACATTAAAAACTACCGTCCGATCAGCTTACTATCAGTGATTTATAAAATTTTCTCCAAAGTTTTAACGACAAGACTTGAATCAGCTCTGGACTCAGCTCAACCTAGAGAACAAGCAGGATTCCGAAGTGGATTCGGCACAATGGATCATATCCAAACGGTAAGGGAACTCATTGAAAAACATAAGGAATATAATTTACCTCTTTGCCTTGCCTTTATTGATTATGAAAAAGCATTTGATTCGGTCTACACATCAGCAGTAGTAGAATCTCTGGAGGACATTGGTATAGACAAACCATACATCAATATTATAAAGAAGATTTACAAGAAAGCAACAGCAACCATCCGCTTGGACAAAGGAAAAGCAAAGATCAAGCTTGGAAGAGGGGTAAGACAAGGAGACACCATTTCGCCTAAGCTTTTTACGGCTGTCTTAGAAAATATTTTCAAGAAGCTGGATTGGGAAAACAAAGGGATTAGAATAAATGGGGAATGTTTAAGTCATCTCCGATTCACTGACGACATTGTAATTTTCAGTAACAGTCCTGAAGAATTGGAAAATATGCTAAAAGAGTTGGCAGAAGCTAGCATTAATGTGGGATTAAAAATAAACTTGGAAAAGACTAAGGTGATGTTCAATTCATTTGCATAAAAAAAGAAAATTGTCTACAACAACACTGAAATTAAAGAAGTGCAAAGTTATGTGTACCTTGGGCAGGAAATATCATCAGATAATAGTATCATGAATGAAATCAATAGAAGAATAAGAAATGGATGGAGTGCTTTTGGGAAGAACAATATTATTCTGAAGAGTAGCATGCCCCTTTGTTTGAAAAGAAAGGTATTTAACCAATGTGTTTTGCCTGTGCTAACTTATGGAGCAGAAACATGGACGCTAACAAAACGGATGGTACAAAGATTACAAACAACACAGAGAAGTATGGAAAGATGTATGCTAGGTATAACTAGAAGAGATAGAAAAAGAATAACCTGGATAAGAAGTCAGACGAAAGTTTTTGACATCATTGAAAGAATTAAACGGCTAAAATGGAAATGGGCTGGGCACATTGCAAGAAGACAAGACAATAGATGGAGCAAAAACACCCTACAGTGGTATCCCAGAGATGTAAAACGGCCAAGAAGACGACCTCAAGTAAGATGGAGTGATGAAATCAGAAAAGTAGCCGGTGTAAATTGGATGACTAAAGCACTAGACAGAAAACATTGGAAAAATCTGGGGGAGACCTACATCCAGCAGTGGATTGAAAACGGTTGATGATGATGATGATGATGAAATAAAAAATTAATTAATAACTATCGAACAAAATAATTTATAACATTTTTTTTAAATAAAAAGAAAATAAATGTAAATAAACATTTATTAATAAATAAGCAACAATAGCCGGGTTACCATGTCAGGTAAAATAACGTCATTTTGGCGCCATTTAGGTATCCCGGTGCGTATATAACATCTGCGCCTAATATTTTTCTTTTCGTTTCGTTTAAAAAAAAGAAAGAAGTGAAAGCCATTAATTTTAAACTTTTCAGTTTTAAATGAAAGTTTTGTATTAAATAAAATGATAATGAAATACAAAAAAAAAAAAAAAAAGAGCATTGATCTTAGCATACTTTTAAGGGAGGCCAAACTGGTCGCCAAATTAGTTTAAAATAACAACCTTTTCTAAAATATGAAAAAAAATCTGTTATGATTAAAATTTGAGTTGCCATCATTAGAAAAAAGCACTTAAAATTAGAAAAGAATTAATATTTCGAAAACTATTTCGAATTTTAAAATTCTAATACCAGTTTTGAGATCTGCGGATCAATACCGATTTTCGGTGTTAATTTCATCGCATCCATATTCTAAGAGAAATCGCCGCGAAACATAATCAGTTGTTTAGACCTAGCATTGTGAATGGATAATATGTAATCAAGAAAGCAGCAAAAAAGACGGAGGTCTGACATTGGTCTTTATCAGTCGTTTCATAGAATCGTTTCATACATTTGTTACATTTCAGTCGTTTCTTATATCCGTTTCATAAATTCGTTTCATTAGGATTTTATATATATATATATAGGGTAGATATAAATAATATCGCCACAATCGCATTAAAAAAAATTGTTACAAAATTACATTTCTTAAATGTACAGAATGCACCAATTCCATTTAATAGCAAAATACATTGTATGAAAACTCTACGTCTTGAAAAAATATTTTTCACAAGGTCTATAACTAAAACAATAGAACTTATTTATGACACATTATTTTATATCTCCAGGGCCTGATTAACCTCTGAATCCAGGGGAAGCACGGTATCACTTTGGGGCCCTTTTTTATCTGTGACAAGTTTTCTTAATTCTTTGTACATGAAAACTCATCAATGATGCTAATATTTTCCGCGAGTAGATTAGCCGATTCCACATATGTCTCATTAAACGGCTTTTTTATGTTCCCTCTATATAATTCAGATGTATTTAGTACATATATCTTATAATCAATTAATTACTCGGGTGGTTTCTATGAGGATGGTAAATGATTAATTAACATCCTATCGATCATATTCATATTTCACGATTAAATAAATTTCCTGGAATAAGGAATGATTAAAATTCAATGTGAAAAAATTTAAATGGGAATTAAAGGACCTATTGGACAGTCATTTTGGAACCTTCTTGAATTTTAGAGGGGAGGCACACGTGCTTCACGTGCCTTTTGGATAATCAGGCCCTGTATATCTCTCTAAATTTAAGTATAAAGATTCGGCAGTAAATATTAAATATTGAGCTTTTTTATTTCGCCTACATTCTTTAAAGCCACACGTGTGCAAACACTTCAAAAATTCAATGACACATGTTTCATGCCTATCAAATATTAGTATTAAAAAAAAAAAAAAATACAAAAAATGCATATCATAATAAATTCATATGTTTCACCACCATGGGGTATTCCGAACTTGTTGCAAATATTAACTTATGCGCAAGTAATTAGTTGATAGTTTAACCTACACTAGTCCTTTTTAAAGCAAACACGTATATATATATATATATATATATATATATATCACATATAAAATGAGAAAAATATTGGTACAAAATTATATTCGTTCAATATATAGAACTCATTATTTTCATTTAACAGCAAAATACATTTTCCGAAAGCTTTAAATATTGAAAACATATTTCCGAAACTATTCATAGCTTTTGATTTAATATAATCATGGCTTTCTTCGTTCAAAAATAGCAAAATTCAACTAAAAAACATTATCTTTTCAATAGCTTAAACAAAAATACACTGTCTTATTTTATATCTTTCTTTCTTCCAGTGTTCTTAACATTCCCCTGAGGAGATATTTCATAATTTATCACAAATACACCTGGCTGCCCATTTATTCTTTATTGCATCAACAAAAACACATAAACATCTCCTCCCCCCATAACACTCTCGTTCTACAAAAAATCGATCAAGTATTTCCAGAGAAAAAAATATCTAATAGAAAAAAACTAAAAAATAAAAAAAATCCAATCTCCCCCTGCAAAATCGCGACTTCCCCCTCTTCCATCCATTGAGATGATTTGAAAAGGAAATCGAAATTCTCCCTATTGTGGTCGTGGGTAAATATTGGGGCAATGTGGTGCCTCTGTGAAAAAAAGGTGGGTCAAAGGTCAATATGTGGTTGGTTAGAAAAGAAAAGAAGCCGACTAAACATAGAATCACATTTCTTGTAGTACAATTGTGTATGAATTATTTTAATAATAAACTCTTATCCCAAAACTACGATGCTTGTTTACAAAAGACTGTCAAGGGGGATATTTTTCAAATAAATTATTTTCGCATATCAGTGGCTCTAGCAGGAGCAGTGGTATTTTTCATTGTGGTTGTACAATGAAATGTTGTTACGTTGTAATATGGTATGTTTCTTGAAATACAAAAGGATCTTCATTATTAATTTTTGGTTAATGTGAAATTACGTGTGATATTAATGATAGTAAAAGCACATTCTATTAAAAAAATAATATATATTTAGTAATTGTTTTAATAAGAAGCCAGATGAAATATAAATCTATGTAATTGTAAAACAGATTTTAAAATAAGCATGTATTACGAATATCACTGATTTTTTAACGAAAAATTTTAAACTTTTTTTCCATATGAAAATGGAAAATTAGAAATTCTCCTTATTGTGGTCCTGGGCAAAGGGAGGTAAATATTGGGGCAATATCGTATCTCAATGAAGAAGAAGAAAAAACAAAGAAGGTCAAAAATGAATATGGAATTTGGTTTAAAAAAAAGTCAATTAAACATGGGCTTACATTTCTTGTAGTAATACATTGTGTATGAAATATTTTAGTAATAAACCTTTTTACTATAATTACTATGCTTGGATAGTTGGTTTTATAAATAAATGTTTTACACTTTTTTTCCCCAAATAAAAATGGAAAATTAGAAATTCTTCATATTTTGGTCGTGGGCAATGTGGGGAGGGGAGGGGGATAAATATTGGGGCAATGTGAAGAAGAAAGAAAAAAGGTAGGTCAAAGGTGAATATGGAATTGGTTAAAAAAGACAACTAAACATAGGGTCACATTTCTTGTAGTAATACATTGCGTATGAATTATTTCAAATCCTTAATAACCCTTAATAAACCCTTATACTAAAATTAGTTTTGATACAAAATATTGTTAAAGGATATACTTTTCAGACAAAGTGCTTTTGTACAGTAGCGCCAACTTTTAAAAACATATTGGATAGGCTTACAAAAATTTGAGTGAAATAACACATTAGAATTTTTTTCACAGTACATGTGTGTGGTGAGAGCGGCTGGAGAGGAGCAAATAATGACTAAATATTAAAATTCGAAGTCAAATTGTGGTATTTCAACGTAAAATATAAAATTATTATAATGTAATCATAATTTAATAAATAATTTATTAAATTATATTGTTACAAGTTCTCCCTTTCAAATACATTAATATTTATTATAAATTAGGGGGCTCTGCTCGTCAACTCCCGTTCAGACGCCGCAGACTCTAACAGCAGCTAATTTGATCGGCTTTAAAAAGATTTCGGAAGATTGAATTATAATTTGAATCTGACAATTATAATATGACGTAATTTTCACCAAACTTTTCTTTCTCTTTTTAATATTCACGTAAAAATACTTTTGTTAGAAATGAAATATTATGATCATCTTAAAATATCAAATAAACGTCTCGCGCAATTTTTAAATTTAAATTGTTTTGCAATATTATTTTTTGTTCATTTTACGTAATAAGTGTAATGTGACGTAAATTCTCCTATTTAAGACTTCTAACGCATGTTAATGAATTTATTATTTTACAATATTCTTTCTCTTTTAAAGTTCACGTGTAATTATAGTTTTTATGACGTAATTTTCAATGAGTTCCTGCTTTTTATATTTTCTGTTTATAATAGTCACGTGTAAAATAAATTTTTAATTTGAAGCAAACATTATTGTTTGCGCTGTTTATACAGCTGGCAACAGTTTAAATTAATACAATTTTCTAAAATATCTAAAAAATATCTCTCGAAATGCTGAAAATTTGAGTTTAAAATGGAAATAAAACCTCAAAAAATGAGTCAAATTAAAAAACTAAATGCAATCTGCACACCGAGAAATTCTGACGCATAAAATGATCTAAAAATGATTAAATTCCTATGTACAGTTTTTGATCCTATAAAACTTTTTTAATGGAACGATTTTGCTCAACTTTGGCATTAAATATCTCTTAAAATAATTCTTTGATTTGAAAACTGTCTGCATCAGCGTGTTTATCAAACATTTCTTTATAATACTACCGATTTTCATATTTTTGTTTGCAACAGTTTTTTTAATATTAACGAAGAAAGGCCATGCTTAAGCATTCAAATTGGATTCCGATCTTTCCGGAATATCTACGCAGATTGTCATTGGTCCATTTCCAAATCAAAACTTTTTTTTTATATATAGAAGGATAACATAAAAATTGCTAACTATTGAAAATGCTAATATAATATATCAAGACTAAATGAGGACGTGAGTTTCAAAACTCGCCTTATCCAAAATTAAAAAAAATCGTGTTTTCTCTATTAATATATGCTATTGTAAACATGCACAGAAAAAATATTAGACTCTTCAAAAAATTTAATTTTTTCCGGTATTTATGGCTTTGTAAAATCTCGGTTTTCAATGGAAATCAATGGACGCAGTTAAAAGTTTTTCGCAATTTCCCAAAATTTGATTTTCGGGTTAAGACGAGTTTTGAAACTCACATCCTCAAATATAGTGAAACTTCCACATTTAACGAAGTCTCGTCGTTACATTTAAACACTTCGTTATGAAAAAAATTCGTTAAACAAAAATTAACTAAAATTCATAAAATTTGTATAATAAAATACACATGCATAATATGAAAAATACACATAAAATGAGAATATTGAAAAATGTATTTTAATTCGGGCGGTATTTTTTTTATGCAATGCAGACATATGAGAAAAATTTAATTAGAATAATGTGTAAAAACCCATAATAAAGAGAGGTAAAGAAAAACTGAAGCGTAGCGTAACTTTCTCTCTTTTTCCTCAGTATTTCAATTCTTTAACTTTAAAAAAATCTGTAATATTACTTTGTACAGGTTTCTTATAAAAAATATGTTGTTCAGAAAAATTTTCACATTTTTGTAAGTACCCGAACAATTAATCTTGTAAACTGTAATCCACTTCTTATTGTATCGAAGGCTTTTAGCATATCTTCTTTTGAATGGAAATGATTAAATAAATAAAAATATTCATTCATGCAATCCGCTGAAATTAATTCATACATTTATCGCAACAGCAACCTCTCCGTTCGAATGTTGTACACGTACGAAAGTGGTATAAATTTCTTTATATAGAATATATTTTTCGCAATATGGAGATTAATTTGCGTGTTAATGGTGTTCAAAGTCAAGGTTCAGCAGAAAATTTCGTTAAGTAGAAAACTTCGTTAAAGGGAAGTTTGACTGTATCAAGAAAAACTAAATGTCATTTTAGTCATCTTCTTCGACTCATCAAGACATTAAAAGTGATGGCAAAATATGAAGGTAACTTGTTTTTGAAAGATATTTATTTTTTCATCTGCTGAATGTGATTTCAGTGCCCCTATACATATCTAATTGTTGTCCTTATTATTTTTCCGACAAAATTATTTTGAGAACTTAAAAAAAAAAAAAAAAAAACTTCAGCTATTACTTAAATAAATAATAATATATGTCAATGGAAACCGGGTGGGTAGAGAGATCAAATTAATGGGTGAGCTCGCGCCCCCACGGGCTTATACACTATATGGCCAAAGGTGACCGGTCACTTGCAATTTTACACGTTTTTTTAAATATCTAGAAAAATACATGAGGAATTAACCTGAAACTGCCGGTGTGTAAACAGTATAGTATAAGTCATATATTTCCGCGAAGATTTTTTTTCCGAAACCCCATGGGGGACTGTCAACAAATTGAAAAAGAACGAATATCTTTTGGATAACCCTGCGTAAAAACTAATGTAGCAAAAGCGTTCAAACTCGAGATTATTAATAAGTGGCTTATTGTAATATACTGTGTTCATTTTTATGAGGATAGCATGTATACTCGTACAGAAATTCAGGTTTTTATAAAAACAGTCCCAAATTTTGTCAAGTTTTTTTGCTTATAATTTGCAGAGTTCTTAATATAAAAAAAAGTTCTTTTCAGAAAATATGACGAACAACATTGTACACAATACCCAGCGATCAGAATGAAAAAATAATAAAAATCGTATGAAAAATGAGCAGGTTTACTAAATAATGATTCACTGCGTATGCTCGAACGTAATCAAAATATAATTTGCATAATATGTTAGCTAAATGTATAGAGCAACTATTGTGAATGTCTCAAAAACATAGTTTGAAAAGTGTGATAATAATCGTTTATAGAATAAGCTCAAAATCCGTTGTTCCCAAAAGGAAGCAAAAAGATGAGGGGCTGTATCCAAATACAGTAGTACGTGCAATATTGTGTATGCTATATTGGCAGTAATCAATGAATATATGGATACAACCCCTCGTCTTTTTGCTTCATTTTGGGAACAACGGATTTTGAGCTTATTCTATAAACGATTATTATCAGATGTTTCAAAGTATGTTTTTGAGACTTTTACAAAAGTTGCTCTATACATTTAGCTAACACATTATGCACATTATATTTTGATTGCATTCGCGCATGCGCAGTGAAACAGTTTTTAGTAAATTTCTTCTCATTTTTCATCCAATTAGTATTATTTTTTAATTCTGATTGCTGAGTATTGTGTACAATGTTGTTTGTCATATTTTCTGAAAAGAACTTTTTTTTATATTAAGAACGTGCAAACTATAAGCAAAAAAACTTAAACAAAACGTATAAAATCGCAAGTGACCGGTCACCTTTGGCCATTTGGCCAAACTGCTTTTGTATTTCGCACATCGTAACTGTACTAGGATCAGTGATGCCTTTAAATGTTGTTGTAAGATAAAATAACCTTATATTAGAATTATATTTGTTGGATGAAATAAAAGAGGAAATCTTCATTATTCATGAAATTAAACATGGTAATTTATTAAAGTACTATAATCACATATTTTTAGAAAAATGATTTAGTAAAGAAAAAAAAAATCAGTAGGGAAGCAAGGGAAATATGAATTCAGATATCAAATCAAATTACGGAAAATATTTTAGTCTTGTATAGATTACATATGATGCAGTTTTTCATCCAGTGCAATTTCACACTTTCTTTTTTCAAACCTTGTACGAAATATTTAATTTGTTTTTTAAATTGAACCAGTTAAGTTTATTATTTAACTAAAAAAATTACTTTCATGAAGTTTTCATTGGTTTTAAAATAAAGTTTTATCGAATGATCGATTCTTTATTAATATTCTTTGATTGTCATGAATTGAAAGTAGCTATCAGATGTCAATGGAATGTCTTGAATAAAGCTAACTTTTTTATATTTAAAAAACAAATCAAAATTTCCCCTATTGTAGATGTGGGTAACTACTCGCTGTATTATTTCTATAAAGCATTTTATTTTATAACAGTCTAGAAAATTCCTTAAAATTCTGAAAGCCAATTTTTCCGCGAAATATCACCAAATTTGGCACCATTTTTTCATTTGGCGCCAAGCATGGAGAAAGTTCTATGTATCTTAATTGGTTGAATTCTATTTCTCAGAACGTTCTATGAACTCTGATTAATTTGTTTCATGTATCTCCGCCCTTGTTGCGAAATTCTGGAAAATTTCTTCAGATTCTAAAAGCCTTTTTTCGCCAAATGTCAACAAAATGTCATCAAATATCGCCAAATTTGGCAACATTCTTTCATTGAGCACCAAGAAAGTCTTTTGACATTGGTAATCTTGAAAGGTCAATTTTTCCGCCAAATCACGCCACTGTTGCTGATATTTCGCCAAATATCACCAAATTTGGCGAACTCTTGTCAACTTTGCGACTTCGTTTGTTTGCAGCCAACTGTCTGTTCAATTACTGAATAACTTTTTGAACCTTTATTCCCTTTGCACACAAGATTTACTCGCATTGACCCGTAAGTGACTCCGAAATGACCCATTAATCGAATTTTCTCGAACACGTGACCTAGCCCAATGGTCTTCCCGCATCCGTAAACGGCGAGATACAAAACTTAGTCTAAATCGTTAGAGCCGTTCTTTAGATAAGATTTACAGACACACACGGATAGACACATAGGCGCACACAAGATTTACTCGTATTATAATATAGGATATATTTTTACTTTCTTCTATCTTTACAAGAAGAAAGTATTGGATTCGTGAAAAATTTTGACTTCCGGTTTTCGACGGATTTATACGTTTTAGAATGCCCAGAACACGATTTAATGGTTTTTAGAAAATGTCTGTCTGTGAGTCTGTCTGTCACTCTGTGAGTCTGTATGTGACAAAAATTTTGTGGGCGCTCTATCTCAAGAACTAATGCACGGAATTTCACAAAACTTTACATTTAGTTAAACCTTGATATAAACTGGACCTGATTAGTTTTTGGTGTAAATAGCCCAACAGGTGGCGCTGCTATGTGGCATTTTCACGATTTCTGCAATAGCTATATCTCAAGAACTACTGCACGGATTTTCATAAAACTTCAGATTTAGTTAGTCCAGAACATAGTTTGGTGCTGATTACTTTTTTGTGAAAATCGCTCAACAGGTGGCGCTGCTATGCTGCATTATTCATGATTATCGCAATAGCTCTAACTCAAGAAAAAATGCACGAATTTTCATCAAACATCAGATTCAGTTAATCCCTTATATAAATTAGTGCTGTTTAATTTTTGGTGTAAATCGCCCAAGAGGTGGCGCTGCTGTGCTGTATTTTTCACGATTCCCGCAAGAGCTGTATCTCAAGAACTATAGCACGGATTTTCATCAAACTTCAGATTTAGTTAGCCCTTAACATGAATTGACTTATAAATCAGTGCTGCTTAATTTTTGGTGTAAATCGCTCAACAGGTGGCACTGCTATGCTGTATTTTTTGCGATTTCCGCAATAGCTTTATCTCAAGAACTAATGATTGGATTTTCAACAAACTTCAGATTCAGGTATATACCTTGATATCATTTAGTGCTGCTTATTTTTGGTGTAAATCGCTCAACAGGTGGCGCTGCTATGCTACATTTTTCAGAATTTCCGCTATAGCTCTATCTCAAGAACTAATGCACGAATTTTCATCCAACTTCAAATTCAGATATACTTTGATATGAATTGGTGCTAAATCGTTGTTATTTCTTGTACTATTTAAATGATTTAATTGACGTGATTTATATAGAAGAAAGTTTTGTGATGGCCACAACATACTAGTTTGTTTTTAATTTTATGTAATTTATAGCTACAAAATATTGATTTTATAGTCAGTGCCATGGTTTACAATAGATATTTAAAATATTAATTTTATGAAAATTGCATATCAAATTCGGGAGTCTCCAAATTCAGACGTATTAGGGGAAGTTCCCATCGAACTATGCTTTAATCAGACACTAACTGAGACTTTTTAATATTGCTATGCGATGAAATGTTATTTTATTGGTAAGCTGTTTGCTGCGAGAAATAAAAATAAATTTTCGTTATTAATGGATATTTCCATACAGAATTATGCCCGAAATTTATAAAACTGAAAGTGTATACATATTTTAGAAACATAAAAGTTTTGCTACATAAGCAGGCAGAGTATGATTTCATCTATCAATTCTAATTACAATTTTTTTTTTTTACTTATGCGTATATTATGAATGTCACTTTTTTTCGGTGACATTTTATACATGTATATACATATATTGCCATTATAGAATATTACAATTCATCATCAATTTCGATGTATAATTTTTTTTTTCAAATTTTGAACGAAATGTTTGACTAATTGCATCAATTAAATTTATTTCATCATTTTTCGAAGTTTTTAACATGACTTATCTATTTCTGATCATAATTTACCATAAAATTTATTATCAAAATACTATTTAATGCAAACAGAGATCATATACCAGCGAAGTGCATTGGAAGAACTATTATCTGTTTATGTTTCATACAATATATTTCAATATTTAACACACTCATGAAATATTGAGCTCAAATATATTGTACATTCAAAACTTTTCTGTTTCACAATTAGCGTAAATTTTAAAATAACTACGTATTAAGGATAATCCTTATTAAAAGTAACGGTTAGCTTGATTGCGGTGACTAAACGATTTTAAATCTGGGATAATTTTAATCTAAAATAACATTCTATAAATTTTTGTGCAAACATTTCCGAATAATTTTACAGTCCATAACCATGAACATCATTATAAATTTTGATAGTTCTTTAACATTTATGTGCCTATCCTTGCTATTTATCCAAATACATACTGTAATTTATGGGCTAAAGTGAATGGAAATTTGCATAACGCACATCAAAGATTCAAACTCTGCTACAGAAAGATCTATTTTCGGTTTTTAAAAATATTTCTTTGAAACCTAAAAGTATGTGCAGGATGGAATTTATTTAAATAATAATTTGTTATGCAATACATTATTATGATATAATTATTAGCAACACAAATAACGAATATCGATAACAGAAACTCGCATTTCTTTAGAATAGGAATGCACATTGCAAAAAAAAATGGTCTTAATGAGAGGTTATAGTTAATAATTCCCCGCACCCTCCCAATATTTTCTCAGACGTCTTGTAAAAAGGTCACATGAGTTAGGAAAAAAGTCTGAAAATACATCTGGATTTATAAGCCTTTCATTGACTACGTTATTGTATGAGTCATTCTCATTAGTCATGGTGCCTATTTGTATGCAACGTCCTTTTTTTAATCTTAAACCATTTCACTAAAAGTTTTTTATGTATTTTTAATCTACCCCCTTCTCCCTCGCCCTAAAAAGAATAAATAAAATAAACTCTGGTATAAAAATCTCTCTCTCTATTTTCCCTAGTTTTTGTTTATCTATTTTGCTCTTTTACATTCTATTATTCTATCATTAACTGCTACAAGAACTTACTATTCAAACGCAAGCTAAATTGCCTTTTTAACCACAGTGTAGAGAACAGCATAATTAAGGTAATCTCATTAAAGATAAAAACAATTTACTAGTCAACTCGCCGCATTCGGTAATTAACAAGACAATTTCCCCCTTGTTCTTTTCAAAAATGAAAAGTCTCCCTTTTTTTTTTTTTCAAGTTGGGATTTTTCTCGTAATTACTAAGACTAATAAAATGAAATTTTTTGCATAAATACCTCACGTTCTTTTTATTTGCGGTTGTTTGACCTTTAATTTGGTGTTCTGTAATCTTCTCTAATTTCAGTCGCGATTCATGCTTGGAGCAGTCATAAAACGTATGCTCGTCTAATCGCAAAATGTCAAAAGACACCGCTGCCAGTAGTGGGCACATCGACTTGTCAAAACCAATCCCGAAGTGTAAAGAATTTGTCTATTAATCTCTCTCAATTCTATTCACCAATGACACTTACTAATGAGCCCGAGACCAACTGGCGCCTGCTGAGCTAAAGAAAGAGCGGCCGTTTTTAACCACGCTTATTACGATTGAGACGCATAAATAAGAAAGAAAATACAGTCCAATCCCCCTCCCCCTTTCTATGATCGTAATATGAGAAAAAGAAATTTTTTTGGAAGAACGTTGAAGTAAAGAAACACTTGCATATAGAAGAATCAGAGTGATCTTGGAGTACAATAATCAAGAAAGTTTGGAAGTTAATGAATAACTAACAAATTAGACAGTTATAGAAGAAAAAACTGACTTACTGTCATCATGCATTTATGAGCCAGGATAGTCTAAGAAATAAATTCCTTATAATTTTAAAATGACCCTCACTCTTTGGTACATTTTAATTCCATAATTAATACTCACTAACTTAATACCTGACCTCTAAACTTACATGCATTTTTATCAGTGTTGTAGTCGTAAAAATATCAGAGGATATACGCTAAAGTCACAATTGTCATGGCTAGAGTATACGCTATAGCTTTATTTGAGAAACAGAGGGTGTACGGAGCTTCTTTAAAAAATCCAGAAGGTATACGGCGTATACCTCAGTATACCCTCCACTACACCCCTGATTTTTATACACTTACTTTATACGTATGTAAATACTTACATGCCTCCATCTTTCGTATCTACGTTTTACAGCACGTACGATGTACTGATTTTTAGTTCATACACTTATTCTAGTTGCTACTTCGTATATAAGTTATACGAACGATGTTAAAAAAAAGAAAAAAAAATCTACAATAGAATAAGAAATAATATTTAAAATTTCGACCACCAATCGAGAAGATGATGGTTAAAGAAAAAGAAATCGGAATTATAAAACATTATTTAATCACAGCATTTTTTCAACGTGCATCCCATTTCAGCCAATCGCATGTTCAATAGTAATGAGAAGAGGGATTCTTCAAAAATTGCTGGAACATGGAGTGTTATGCCTGCTTTTATTCCATGCAGAGTTCAGGTGCTTCTTTCATAGACGTTATCTTTCAGGAGTTTCCCCAACCAGAAGTCATAGGGATTCAAGTCCGGAGAACGAGGAGGACGAGCATTCGCAAAACTTCTCAAAAGACATCGCTGCATGAGTTGGTACATCGATTTGTCAAAACGGAAGCCAAAGTTTGAAGAATTTGTTTATTAATCTCCCTCTGAATTCAATTTTCCAATGACACTTGCTAATGAGCCCGAGACCAAGTGGCACCTGCTGCTGTTTTTAACCATTCATATTTAGAATGAGACAGGTAAATTAGAAAGAAAATGCAACCCCTCTTCTTCTATGTGGTCGTTAATGTGAGAAAAAGTTTTTTCGGAAGAAGGAAACGTATATAGAGAAAAACTGAATGGTGTTCGAATTTTGCCTTATTTACTCGGTAAATTGCAACACATTCATCATAAAGGTCTAGGATTGTTTGTACAGGAGTAAGTAATAAAACCGTCTTGTCTGTTGCTCAACAACATTCTTCAATAGCTAGCACATGATTGTCAAGAGTTAAATCCAAGTAAGTATTTTCTGTTACCACTCCTATGATTCCCTCATCTATTCAGTGCCTGATTTATGGCAGGGCATTCGGGGCACGGACTCAGGGCCCCAGACTTTCAGGGGCCCTCAAATGCTGCTGAAGGTTTTTCAATTATTGTCCAAAATCTTATGTAGTTTTAACATCTAGTGGAATTTTGCATTTCATTCTACATTCTGTTATTTTCGTATTGTATTTTTATAAAATCGTATATTTTGTTTGAAACATCCATATTTAATTACTTTATTATGGCGAATATTTTCTTTTATCTTTATCACTTTAAAAATATATTGCATTTTTAGTTCTTGTTTAATTTTGTTCCTGTTCTTTTCAGATCATTTGGGGGTTGATGAGCGTAGTTTGTAGGTGGCAGAGCCTCATAATATTTTAAATAATTGTAGCTTGGTACTGCGGAATTTTTTTTTATTAGTTGTTGCGCACTTCATCTGTCTAAATATATAGACTTGCATAGGAAAATATAATCAGCACCACACAATTTATTGTAAAACGTCTATTCCTTTAAATTCCCTATTTATGAAATAATTATTTAAAAGTAAATTAATGATTATAAAATTTAATTTTTAATGGATATTTCAAAGTAATTATTAAAGTCAATTGTGGTTATGTTAATAAGTACATTTTCAAAAAATTTTTACTCAATACCCCCCCCTCCCCCCCCCGTAAGTATCTGTGCCCGAGGCCCCCAAATTTGTAAATCGGTCCTGCGTCTATTATAAATTAATAAAAGCAAATAAAATTTATTTTTCTGTTGATATGTTACTGGAAATTTGTTTCAAATGATAATTGAAGACCTGCGTAGAAGATTTTTGTCACAAAAATTAGAATTCGAGAAAGTTGAGGTGAAAGTTTTTTTGTTGTAATTTAGTTATTTATTTATCTCCTTCTTAGTAGCATATGTTTGAATGTTAATAGTTGATACTAAACTAACCTAGAAACATTTAATTAATAAATATTAAAAATTATTTTCACCATTTAAATTATTAAATATAAAAATATTAAGTATTAAAAGATACTGTCTCATATCTTCAATACTAAGTAGAATTTTAGTACTTTGGTTTTACCATATGATGTAATACCTCATAACGCTTTCATCCATAAAATAAAGCAAATTTTTGAGAAAATGTATCATAACATGTTTTTGCACTAAGCTCTTCAATTAGCATTTGGAATATACCTAAGCGTAATAATTTTTGTACAAGGTGATTTTCATAAGTATTACATAATTTCTTCATAAATTTTACTACACGAGGCAATGATCTAAATCTACTTATATGTACTATACAATACAATAAGCCTAATCTAATGCAATAAAATACATTTTTAAAAACTCATAAGATTTTAAATTAGAATAAGTAAGGTAAATTTATTTTGGGGAAATTTAATTTGGCTTGATAAAAAAAAGCCACTTTTCAGAAAATAACATTAATATTATTATGTGGCTGAATCGTACAATATAGTTTTACTGTAGATGTCATTAGCTATAACTTGACCTAAGCAACTGTTAGCTGATTCAAATATTATAATTATTGTTTTTGTATAAATACGTGAGTGGTGCAATAATTTTGCCCCCAATGTATATAAAATATTTGTACTGTGATGGTTGATGTGGAATATCGAAGCCTAATCTCTTAAATACCTATATGCTCAATTTCAGAACCGTAGCTGCTATATTAACATAGTTTTGGAGGGAGGGGTGAAGTTTTAAAGACCTATTTTTGGGGGAGTTTTTAAGGAGGGGGTGAGGGTGAAATGCTGATTTGGAGCTTATGAGGCTACATTTGTGACAGTGGTTGAGATGTGGCTACATCACTATGATCCCGAGTCCAAACGACAGTAGTTACATCTCATCCACTGACACAAATCTAGCCCCATAAGCTAAAAACCAGCCTTTCACCCCCACTCCCCCTTTCACTCCTCCCTCAAAAAGTATGTGAGTATAGCAGCCACGGTTCTGAAATTGAACATATAGGCGATATTCCACAACAACCATCGCAGTATAAATATTTTATATACACTAGGGACAATAATTATTGAACCACCCTCGTATATGACTTCCAATAAAAAAAAAAAGAAAAAAAAAAGAAAAGAAGTACACATAAATGTGTTCGCCTATTGTATCCAACGGAGGATGAAATTGTCACTCGTCGATAGTATCTGATGGTCAAAAAAGTACAAGCATGGGTATACAAATCATCCGATGAGACTGATTCGACTGATTCGATGATCCGATGATTCTGAGTTAAAAGCGAAGATGCTGGCCAATGAAAGATAAAGTTAGAGCTACAGGTGGTAAATATAAGCCTGGCTGCATTAATTATAAGAATATGTGAAAACTTTAATTTTTTACTTCATTATAGCTGGCATATAGCACATAATAATAATTCTATTTTTTTTCGACATTCTAAATTACAGAATTCGATATTTTATTGAGAATGTGTGATTAATTTAACATATTAAATAACTATTTTATCTTATATTAATAATTATATATTATATATGTAACGATATTCCTTTTTTTTTTTTTTGAAAGATTAACGGAAAATGGAGATATAGAACAGAACTTTCTATTGTTCGCAATGATATAATAGTGACCTGGTATTTTTATTTTTTAGTTAGAAATCGCTGATATTGAATACATAGAGCTATCAACCCTCTTACAACTCAACCCCCTCCTCTCCTGCTCTCTTTTCCTTATTCCTGTCATTCTCTGTATTTCCCGTGATATCATCTTTCCTGGCCTAGTCGCGTGCATACTTGGTAACGGTTGCTACAGAAACGTAAAAAGGTATAGGGGTGGAAGAAGGGGGGCTTGTCATTATGTGCGACGCCATTTTGTATCGCGGAAGCTGGACAGTCGTTCGGAAGTCAACGAGTCTCTGGCCAATCAGAAGCTCCGTTATGACCGCCCTTACATCGAGTAGCCATAGCAACGGTCAAGACTCTTAAAACGATAGAGATCATAATGCTGTAAAAATGGTGGGTTTTCAGATTTTTATAGAGCTATATGATTTTTACGAGAGAGAATACGACTTTAAGCCTCTTTTTTAAAAAAACTTTACTAAGACAGCTCATGATGCATATTTATTAATGTACATGTTCATGAAATATGTTCATAAATATCTTGGAACAATTTGCTGCTAAAATCAAAACCAGAACAGTTAATAAAATGACAGTAGAAGCGGGGAGGGGAAAACCGTGTACCTGAAACGAAAGCTATGAAGAAACATGCAATGGTGTTTTTTTTTATTTATGTTTCGTAGAAAAAAAGGTTTTTAGGGCAAATGCTTAGAAAATTCTTTATTATGTCAATATTTTCTACACCAACAAGCACAGCATATTAATATGCTTTAAAAATAATATTAAAAAAAGGGATTTTTTTTTTGTTGTTGTTGCTGTTAGATTTTAAATGAAATATTTTTGAAAATCATCTCACAATGAGAGGGCCAACCTTGTTAATCACACATTTTGATTATTTTAATATATGTTATAGGGTAGAGACCCCTTAGTTTCAGGTTCAACGGATTTTATACAACGCTTGTTAGTTCTTGAGAAACCGGGGGATCTAATATTAGTATACGATTTAAATACTTACTTTGTAACCAGAAGGTTAGGTTGGGCGTAGCTCAGTTGGTACGGCGTTTGCTGGCTGATACGCGGGCTCGGGTTCGATGCCAGAAAGCTCTAAATTTGTTTTTCTTATATTTTGTTTTATAAATATATTTGTAATTATAACTTAATAATCTCATTGTCAATTAAAATTTATAATATTTTATTTCAATTATAATTTTAACCTATTTAATTTTTTTACTTTTAACTAAATAGTTGTATAAAACATCATAAAACTGTTAATTTTTTTAAAAATCCCTTTTAAAATGTATTTCATGTATTCTTTATCGATGCAATGATATTGAACAATTGTGTCAATTCATGATTTTAAAGAAATATCATTTATACATTGCTTTAATAAGGGAAATCAATACGATGATACTATTACTCTGTTTTTAAAGTAACAAGCATAATCATATTAAAAGTTAGCATCGGAATTAAATTACAACGGCATTTTTGCATATTAAAGATTTTTAAATTTGTAATACGTATGCTTGCGCTTTCAAATATTTTGTTTTCCCCTTTATCTTCCTTCTGCTTTTATTTTTATTTTATTTGAATATGTTTTATTTTATCATAACTAGATGACCCACAACAGGTTTGTAACGATTTTGGAATTTTTATTATTCCATAATAGATCCAATTTCTTTTTAAATATCTTTAAAGGATGAGAAATAATATTTCAAAATAAAAAATGATAAATTTAAGTTTAAATTTGTTAACATTATAATTAATGTACGATATTAAAATTTTTAATTGAGATTATTAAATTATAATTACAAGTATATGTGTAAAACAAAAAATGAGAAAGACAAAAAATGTAGCGCGTTCGGGTATCGAACCCGGGCCCGGGGATAAGCCAGCAAGTGCCGTACCAACTGAGATACGTCCAACCTGCCCTTTTCTGTTACAAAGTAAGTACTTAAGTTGTGTATTAATATTAGACCCCCCGGTTCCTCAAGAACTAACGAGCGTTGTATAAAATCCGTTGAACCTGAGACTAAGGGGACTCTACCCTACAACATATATTAAAATAATCAAAATCTATGATTAACAATGTTGGCCCCCTCCTTGTCAGTAGTAAACTTAATAAATCTAAATTATAAAAATATTTATGTAGGTGTAGTATGTGTGAAAAAATTGCAGATGTTTGTCTATTAGGGAGCCGATAAGCAAATGACTATGAAATAATTTTGAGACAAATTGAAGTATCCATCCTATTAGAGGACGTACGTTTTCCATACACTGACAAAATTTTCACCGTTGGATTACGGGAGAAGTTTGGCAGCACAGGTTCCTGCATTTTGTTGTAATATTACAGTATGTACCGTTATCTATTTAGACAGTATTAGACCGTAAATCGCAATAAATTTTACAAACGTACCATTCCATTTCAATATTTTTCTATTTCATTTAAATTTTTGGCAGTTCCTTTATACTTTTCACGCTTTCTGCAATCAATGATTTCCACTCGTATGAAGAACGGGTTTTGCATAAAAACTATTTTTCCAGCAGATGACACCCTGAGAGATTAATTTCTATATCCAAAAAACCTCTAATCCGTCATGTTCATCAAAATCGCTTAAGCCGTTTTCGAGAAACCTAATATATCTTCTATTAAAAATTCTTAATCAGATATATACACTTACAAAAACAATAGATAGTGCACATTGCATAAAAATAGCTATCAACTGGTCAATATTATAAAAATCTTACATGTGCAAACAATATAACGACATGTGTAAACAATATAACGATTTCAAAGATCTTTTTAATATTATAGATTTATTAGATCTACATAATATAATGAATGCATTATTTAAAAAGTATCATCATAAATTGACTTTACCAATGAATATCAATATTTTAATATACTATGTATGATATATTTTCAAACTCTTTCCATTTTCAAACTCTAACTAATTTCAAACTAATTTCATTATCTGTAATAACTATATATTGCAAGACAACACAATTAACAGAAAGTCGGTATGCGACAAGGAGGATGCACTTCCAGTTCATTATCAGACTTATATCACTATGGACATAATTATTGTAATAGAACATACTTTTATATCGTAATATTGATGAAATAATTTTAATTGCTACTGATCAGACTAACATTTCTCAATTTCCAGGAGATATCATACTAATTTAGAATTAACGCATATAAAACCGCCTATCTAACAGTACCATTAAATTTTTAGATCTTAAAATTACACTAAAAGAAAACAAAACAATAACTGACCTATATGACAAACGTAAAGAATTTTAATTCAAATTTAATACATTTACTCATTTTAAATCATGTCTCCATATCTCAGTATACCGTAATACACTACTTAATAATTTATATAGAATAAAGAGTTTATGTTCTTCTCATGTCATTAACAACAACATATAAAAAACTAATTTATGATGCATTAAATCGATAGTTTTCCTAAAAAAATTATATGTTCTTTAATATACAATTGGTACATTACATGATCTTAGAACCCAATTAACACATTGCTAAAAAAAAAAAAAAAAAAACCTATAAAACTATAAAATAACAATAAAAAATGTAAAATATAAATAAAAAATATTACAGGACGGATAGGTGGGTAGATGTTAGAGTACGGGGGGAGAGCGGCATTGTCTGGATACTACGGAATGGTTAATTATAAAAAAAGAGTGGGTTGTTGATTAATAATTACGATATGTCTTAATAAACGATATGTCTTAATTACGAATGTCTTAATGTACAGCTATATTTAATAATTTACATTAAATCTATATATTTTCTTTATTAATTAATAATGTTAATGTTAAACTTGTATTTAAATTTTAGCCGAATGCGCACAATATCATATTAATATATCATACATAGTATATTAAAATATAAGAGCATAAAGTGCATGTATCAGGTTGTAACGAAAGTTTCCCGCCACAGCTAATATCGTCTTTTCAAACAGTTCGCATTGTCGTATTTTCTCATATTTTGTCAAACGATTTTTGGCATTTGAAAGAAAGAGACTTGCTTTATAACACTGTGTTGCGAAATTTGTAAAAAAATATCGTTAACATTAAATACAGGGTGTCTGAAATGGAACTATCACGCTACCAGATTAGAACCAGCATTTACTTCCAGTTCTGTTGCAAAAAGTCAGCTACAGAATATCCCCGAATCATGCGTACAGCTTTAGGCACCACTACTGAATCATGTGACCCTGTGAAGTTTTGGTACCGAAAGTTCAAAAACAAGGACTATGACATTCAAGAAGCAGAGCGCTCTGGCCGGCTTACTGATGTTGAAGAGGCCCGCCTGCGAGAACTTGTAGAAGAATATCAGTATCCAACCACTCAAGAGCTAGCTAAGGAGTTAGACGTTAGTGCCATGTCCATTAGACGCGCTATGCATTGCATAAACTTGACGTACAAGTTCAATCGCTGGGTGCCGCATGAGCTGACTCAAGCAGATAAGTGCAGACGTGTTCAGGCCTGCACTAATCTGCTCGAATATCAACGCAAGCACAAAATTCTGGACCGTTTCGTCACTTGTGACGAAAAGTGAATTCACTTTAACAACACAAGCCGAAAAAAGGGTTGCTCTACGCCCGGTGAGCCCGTCGGCAGCGTCGCAAAGCGCAATTTGACTAACAAAAAGATAATGCTTTGTATCTGGTGCGATTGCCGTGGTATTATCCACAAAGAGTATCTGGAAAAAGGTAAAACCATGGGCAGTGAGGTGTACAGCAAGATGTTAGTCCGTGTTGACGCTGCTATCAAGGTAAAATGTCAAAATGAGTTTCGGCGCAAGAAGATAATGTTTCATCATGATAATGCTAGATCACATATGTCTGCATTCACTGGCTGGACTCTGTATGGACTCAAATGGAACCTTTTGCCACACCCACCATATAGCCCTGACATCACTTCTTCGGACTACAACCTTTTTTCACACTTGCAGCTACATCTTGCTGGTGCTATCTTTAATTCTGCACAGGACGCCTGAAATGAGGTTGATCTGTTTTTGGACCCGCGGCCCCCAAGTTCCTGGGCCGAAGACTTTGAAAAACTACCAAAACCTTGGCAGAAAATCATAGATTCGGGTGGTGATTACTATCCCCACTAAAGGCACTACTTTCATGCTTTTTTTCTAACTTTATTAAGAACTTTTTTTGGCGGAAAACTTTCGTTACAACCTGATATTAAATATTAGTTTTATTCTTTGTTCTAGCCTGTCCACAAAACTATGTATATTAAATTTTAAGAATGTTTGTGGGCACATTAAATGTGACTTATTACTTTCAAAATTTAAATTGTTAAATTGAATTTACCTAATAATCATTGTTTTATTTATTTATTTATTTATATTTATTTATGTAAGTGATTATGCACTGTCGTGACAGGGATTTAAATATTAATATGTTATCGTATGGTACATTTATTTTTATGAAACATTAATAAATGAATAATCCATATCACCATTTTACATAACTACTGTTTTATGCATATTTAAACAACTGTAATTATGAAAATTTAATAAATCATTTACCTTTTTTTTCTTATATTTTGATATAAATGTATTTATATATTTTTAATTATCATTTATATATCTATAGACAGCATATGCTTTACAGCTTAATCCAATAATAGATATAAATATTAATATATTTAGTTTAATTATATATAAGATATTATTCCAAAACAGTGTATTTTATTTATAGTAAATACGACAGATGGCAGTACTGTGTGTCCTTGGATAACAAGATGGATTCATTTTTAAATGGTCTATAGGTGGCAGTAGGCACCATATATTATGGTTTACACCCGCCTGTACGATGCATTATTGCTCCTTGGCCCATAATCATTTAAAAACTTTTTTTGGCAACATGTGCAAATAATCTCTTACCCCCCCCCTCCCTTTTATTTTGATGCATCATTTAAGGTAAGAAAGGATCTCAAATTGGTAATATGTTTTTAATTTTTAATTTATTTCAATCTAATTTTATTTTTAACTTTTTTTGCTTTCTAATATCATTATTTCTGGATTTATTGGGTGTGGTAGTCCTAATTTCGAATTCTTTAGCTTTTTATGGCTAATGCAAAGATGAAACCACACACTTTATTTGTAGTAATCAATGTAATTAGGACCTGATGAATCTGCATTGGTTCCACAAATTTCCATTTTTCCCATGTTTTTTTTTTTTAAATCCATGTTAAGGGATCAGTTTTATAGACATGAATAAATTACTTTTTTACTTATAATTTTACAAATTTTATTGGTGATTTATAATGGTTATATATATATATATATATATATATATATATATATATATATATATATATATATATATTTGTGCGTGTGTGTATGCAAAGAATTGCTCGTTTAATAACAGATTTTAGAAATTCTGATACCTTGTTCCTTTGATTGGAAAAATTTCCATAGTCGTACGTTCGGTGAAAAACTAATTTTATTTTTGTAAACATTGTTATAATCTCTTACGCTCTCCAATGCTCTCATACAATTGAAATTGTATATTATTGTATTTGATGCCAGTCTTGACTACGGATCCGATTCTGGACATTTTACCAGCACGAAGAGCAGGTATAACATAATAAATTGTTTCATTTCGCACATACTACATTTTATTTTCAATATTTTTATACGTTATTTCCATTTCAACACTTTTTACGCTTTCTGCAATGTTTTCCGCTTATGCAAAGAACGGGTAGCGCGTGAAGATGATATTTCCCGGATGTGTCATTCTGACAGATCGATTTCTAAACTCAAAAAAACCTCTGCTATTCCGTCCTTTTGATGAAAATTGTTAGAGCCATTTTTGATAACTCAAAAAGTATGTACAAGAATTCAAGGCCGTAGCCAATGGATTTATCACTGGGACATTTGATCCACCTCCAAAATTTCTGTCAGGATGACAATAATTATGCCATTAACTATCAGTCAAGATTGTCAATATTCGAAAATTAACTATATTCAACATTCAAAAATCAAATTTCTACCCTAGCTTATCTTTATTGTTTGATTCCGTCAGTATGTTGGGAATAAACAAATACATTTTCTAAGAAATTTAAAAAATTCATTTCAATTTTTGGAATGAGATTCTGTAAAAGCAGAATGTCAAAATAAACTGTTTACAACAGGCTTGATACAAATCGCCAGACTTGTTAAGCTTGGACACTTGAAGAATGCAATGGAATTCATTTAAAATATCCACAAACTTAGCTGTTCCGTCAGGCTTAAGTAGGTGAAGAATGCAATGAAATTAATTTAAAATATCCACAAACTTAATTGTTCCGTCAAGCTTAAAAATAGTTGAAGAATGCAATGAAATTCATTTAAAATAGCCACAAACTTAGCTGTTCCGTCATATGCTACTCGAAAAATATATTTGACAATAAAACATTTGAAAAAAAAAAATCTGTACAAAATTTCAAATATTAATTCAGTCGACACCAACGTCAATATATCACCGAGAAAAGTATTTAAATAAGATTATAATTTTATTTGCTATGAAAAGGGCTTACATTTTCTTTTGTAATTATATTAAATTGAATTATTTGAATTCACAACAAATCTTAATAAAGCTTCTTAACACTGGCCTCTATTCAATAAGTAAAAAACAGATGTAAATTAAGACAAAAATAAAATTCTGGACTCCAAATCCTCCTCCAAGACCGTAGCCAGAAAAATATTACAGAGGGAATATGTTTTTTACTAACTGAATAGAGGAAAGTGTTAAGAGTTTTTATTAAGCTTTATTGTGAATTCAAATAATTCAACTTAATATAATTTCAAAAGAAGATTGAACCTTTTGCGGTTGAGTACCGGCAAATTTATTAAGCTTTATTGTGAATTCAAATAATTGAACTTAATATAATTTCAAAAGAAGATTGAACCTTTTGCAATTGAGTATCGGCAAATATTTTTATATTTTATTCGCACCACTATATTTTAAAATTAAAATTTTTAGTAAATTTTTCTTGCATATGTCGTCAAAGTGAAAGTAAGAATGTTTCATTTGAATGTTGAATTTTGACTGTACCTTTTCCAGTCTTAAACCTCTTGACCGATATTTAATGATATATTTATAATCATCCTGACATAAATTTTGGAGGGAGATCAAACCCTGGTGGTCTCAACAGTGGCTACGGTATTGTCCTCCTTCGTAATATTTTTTTGGCTACGGTCTTGCAAGAATCGCTAGTTTAATAGTATAAGATTATTTTGTAATGGATACAGTAAAACCGGCTAAAATAGAATCGCAAGGTACCAGAAAATAATTTTGTTTTAGACAGGGGTCTGTCTTAGCAGGTACATTGTCTATAGTAACTGTATTGTATTCATTTTGGCAAAACTACGGATTTTTTCATTTCAGGCAGGATTCAGCTATATCTATAACTTCCGTTTACTCATTATGGTATTTTATCAATATGTGTTTTTTTTTTTTTTTTTTTTTTTTTTTTTTTTTTTCATTTTATAACGTACTTGCTGGTCTGCGACTTTTCGCGCTTGGAAATAGGATACAAGTGTTTGAAAATATTGGTAAAATAACTTTGTGTGTTCATTAAAATTAAGAAAAAATTACATTGTTAATATTAATAAAAATATTATTAGTAATTAAAATAGAAAATGTTCATTCCAATACATTTTAGCCCCACCCTTTCTTGCGAAAAAGGAATAAAATGTTGTCTGTTTCTAAATTCCACCCACCATCTATCCTACATTGAAAGAAATTTTGAAATAGGTTCCGTAATCTGAGAATAATCGTGTTTTTTAAACGTTTTTCGCTCTTTTCACCTCTTTAATTTTCGAATTTTTAAAAGATGTTCTTAGTGAGCATTTTAGTTTTAAATGTAACCATCAATTTATATTTACAGTTTTTAAACCGTAACAATTTCTAAGTAGTCATAGAAAAATTTTCGTTCTTGCACGTTCTTGGGTTTAATTTAAGGTATACCCAGATAAAAAAAAAAAAAAAAAGGGATTGTCTCCATTATCAATCCTGACAGAATTTTTGAAATCGGCTCTGTAGTTTTAGAGTAATTGTGATTTTAGAATGTTTTCTGTTGATTTTATTCTTTTAATTTTTGAATAAATAATAATAATAATAAAACCCGATTTCGTTTGATAATTGGATTCTTAAAAGTAACCATCATGTAAAATTTCAAGTTTCTAGCTGTAAGAATGTCTAAGTAATCGTTATTTTAGAACGTTTTCTCGCTTGAATCTCTCTGTAGAAAACCAAATAAGGTGTCTGGAAAGATTATGGCGATTATTGAAAAAAACTTAAAAGCTCAATTAACATTTGGCAGTATTATCTCTTGCAATATTTTCCCGTATTTCACGCAACTTGAAAAATCTTTTTTTCTCCACAATTACTTAGATTTTTTAGACAGAAAATATTTCGTTGCGGTTCTTAATGTCAATTTTTAGAGTTAATGTTTTTATCTTTGAAAAAAGAACGTAACAAAGGCAGGAAAAATGAAAATCAGAAGCTAAATTGCGAGGTAAATACAGTGATTAGAACAACATATCTCAGATATGCTCCTGTAATTTTGTCGATTAATTAAAACCACACGAAACCATTTGGAGATGAAGCATGACACCTTTTCCATTAACTAATTTTGGACTTCATTACTGATAGAGAAAAGTAAAAATTAAATTAAAAAGAAATAAAACTTTCAATTCTTCTTGTTATCAATAGTTTTTGTCTGAATTTATCTATTGATTCTTCAGTATGTTCTCATAAAAGAGATTTTGGAATTACCAATCGTAATTTATTTTATTTACTTCATTTATTCGCTTAATTTAGCTCAATTTCTTCACACGAAACAATATTTCGTCAACCGCAACCTAAAATAAAACAAGTTGGAAATTGCTCGTCAAACGTGGCAAATGAGGTGCGTTCGTACTACTATAACTAGTTCTATAAATATTTTTTGCACCGCATATTGTACTGAATGTATATTTTAGTGCACTTCATAAGTGCATATCAATTTCATTCTGTTAGAAAGGCTGTAACATCATTAAAATGCACTTGCAATGATTTTTTCCCATTGGCTGTAATGTAACGGAAAACTTTTGACTGTCCCTGTAATTAAACTATACATCCGATTTTCATAAAATTTGAAATGACTCGGCAAAATTTTGCAACAATTATATATTTAAAATTTCAGACCATTCGGTTGGGTAGTTTTTGCTCTGTTATGTACGGACAGACGGACTGAACGACAATTATAGGTGCTACGTATTTATATAATTACGAACGCACCTAAAAAAGAAAAAGAAAGGAAGAAAGAAGCCTGTAAAAGCACTTTTTCAGCAAGAAGAGTTTCAATGCAAGGGAAGTATGTTCTGTTCAGCAACCGTGCACTTCACATTCACACTAGTGCGATATATTAGTTCATAATTTCAACTGCGTACAACTCTGTTTGCAATACAAAACACGATTACTACAGAAAATTTAACGAGGAATCGAACTGTGATACTTATTTATCTCTCTATTCTAAAAAAAAAGTAACTACCGCTGTCACCGCCGCCGCCGCCGGTTTTGATTTTTTTGTGACCGGAGGCCTTTCTTCGTTAATATTAACAAAAATAATGCATACAAAAATATGAAAATCAGTGGTTTTATACAGAAATGTTTGATAAACGCGCTGATGCAGACAGTTTTCAAATCGAAGAATTATTTTAAGAGTTATTTAATGCTAAAGTTGGACAAAATCGTTCCACTAAAAAAGTTTTATAGCAGCAAAAACTATACATGGCAGTGTAATCATTTTTAGATCATTTTATGCGTTAGAATTTGCCGGAGTGCAGATTGCATTAATTTTTTTATTTTGACTCATTTTTTCAGGTTTTATTTCTATTTTAAATTCAAATTTTCAGCATTTCTAGAGATATTTTTTACAGATTTCAGAAAATTGTACTAATTTAAACTGTTGCCAACTGTATAAAAAGCGCAAGCAATAATGTTTGCTTCAAATTAAAAATTTATTTACACGTGACTATTATAAACAGGAAAAAAACGTTCAAATTAGAATTAAATAATTATGTATAAAAAGCAGGAACTTATTAAAAATTACGTCCTAAAAAGTATACACGTGAATTTTAAATGAGAAAGGATATTGTAAAATAATAAATTCATTAACATGCGTTAGAAGTCTTAGGAGAAATTACGTCATATTTACGTCACATTATAGTTATTACATAAAATGAACACAAAATAATATTGCAAAAAAGTTTAAATTTAGAAATTGCGCTAGACATTTATTTGATATTTTGAGAATTAATTTAAAATGTCTCATTTAAAAGAACTTTCTTTTCGCTTTGTTAAAAAATACCAGGAGACAAAGACTCTCTTTACTTAATTCCTTTTATATTAGCTTATTTTGAAATGTTGCTACACGTGTATACGTCATCAAGTTGTTTTTATTTCGACGTTTTATTTGTGTTTTTATTAATGTTGTACGAATTTATTTGTTCTTTCGTTATTTAAAATAAAAATTATATCAATTTGTATAATTTGGCGAGTGGTTTGGCGATTTATATAATTTGGCGAAATTGGTCGACAGGTTAATCAAGTAGTACCGCAGCGGATTTGGCGTTAAAATTCCCCAATCAAAGAGAAATGAATAGAAATTCGTTTATAGGGAGATCGCCACTGTTTTTTAAATTATAATTCAATCTTTCGAAATCTTTTTAAAGCCTATCAAATTAGCGTGCATTTAGAGTCTGCGGTGTCTGGACGGGGGTTGGCGAGCGTAGCTCGTAGGGGGCCGAGCCCCCTAGTGTATATAAAAAAATAATAAATTTTCTTAATGTAAAAGACAAGTTAAGGAAAACATGTTTTCAAAAAAAAAAAACGCCGACATTTGAAATTTTGGTCGGTGCGAATTTGCACTAGTTCACGGTTAATAAATCCTTCTCTTTCAAAAATGACTGAAACGTCACTTTTTAGGTGCGTTCGTAATTATATAAATACGTAGCACCTATAGCAGTCCGTCTGTCCGTCCGTCCGCATATAACAGAGAAAAAACTACCCAACCGAATGCTCTGAAATTTTAAATATATGATTGTTGCAAAATTTTGTCGAAGCATTTCAAATTTTATAAAAATCGGATGTATAGTTTAATTACAGGGACATTCAAAAGTTTTTCTTTACATTACGGCCAATGGGAAAAAATTATTGCAAGTGCATTTTAATGATGTTATAGTCTTCCGAATGGTCTGAAATTTTAAATATATAATTGTTGCAAAATTTTGTCGAGCCATTTCAGACTTTATGAAAATTGGATGTATAGTTTAATTACAGGGACAGTCAAAAGTTTTCCGTTACATTACGGGCAATGAGAAAAAAATATTGCAAGAGTTTTTTAATGATGTTACAGACTATGCACTTATGAAGTGCAAAAAATACATTTAGTACAATATGGGGTGCAAAAAATATTTATAAAACTAGTTATAGTACGAATGCACCTTATTTGCCACGTTTGACGAGCAATTTCCTACTTGTTAGAACAGTTATAGTTTCATTTGATAAATTTTATTTCACCCATTATTATGTATTCAGACATATTCTAATAACATCTAGAAAAAATCATTACGAACTCTGAGGACAATGGGACAATTAGAACGGGAACAGTTAATATAAAATTTCATTGTTTAACTTCACTGGCGATATCGCATCTCATAGACTTTTCCTTCGGGACTTTTCGTTAAGCTGTCATTTTATTAATATTGCTTTAAGCTCTTATTTTTATCCTATCTATAAAACCAGAAAGTCCCAAAAATGTGGTCAGCACACTGTTTGTTGCAAAGTTTGTAGGGACTCAATTGGTAACATACTAAAAAAAGAAGGGTTTACCCTCGTACATGTGTTCGAACGCCATTTTTGATTAAAAAAAAATTAATAATAACTGGGCAATA
This sequence comes from Maratus speciosus, assembly GCA_963932465.1. Lineage (NCBI taxonomy): Eukaryota > Metazoa > Arthropoda > Arachnida > Araneae > Salticidae > Maratus > Maratus speciosus. Next base: position 394,030,834 of record OZ010786.1, read on the forward strand.
TTCATCCAAAAAAGTCTGTGTGCATTTTATATTTCATATGCTGCTATTAACAAGTTTCTTATTTGTGTATGTCTTCAAGACATGAAATTTATGACATCCAAGAAACAGCGAATTAATAACGAAACAATTTTCTTAAGAAAAATCTAACTGACACTGAAACGTGCAATACAAGATAGTATAAACTTGTCTTTTCTCGTAAAAAATGATTTAAAAGTACAAAGTGGAGATTTTTATTCTTTGATGAATACTGAAACCATAAGTATTGCCTTACCTGAAGTATGAGATCGCCTTCCGCTAAACCGTCGTTGTACAAATGGTCACGCGACTTCATAGCGTGTTCCTGAGCTGGCCGTTCCTGGTCCCGGTACAGAGCAGCTGCAATAAGAAGAGAGGAAAAAAAATGAAATCAATGAATGAACAACTCAAAACACGTGAATGAATGAATGGATGAAAACAAATTACACACATCACGTAACAATTTCATTCATAACTTTGCATTTATTTAATTCTGAAGTATTTGAATCGAGTTTTTCCTTTTGATATATGAATACTCATACATCACATATAAAAGAATAAATGCATGCATATAGTAAAAAAAAATCCTTTATACATATATCAAAAAATCAAATATAATTTTTTTTTTTTTTTTTTTTGACGCAGCTCATTTATTTTTTGTATGGTTTGCATGCACGTAATTACATAACGAGGTGCAGGGTTGAATTTCATTAAGCAGGCAGTTTTGTATGGCATGTATCTTTCATCATTATTATCTTCTTCAACTTTATCACATAAAAGCTATATTTATTTATTTGGTGTTAAACATATGAATTTTTCTTTCAACTTATATGTATTGAAATAGCTCAAGCACGGTCATAGTATAAATTAGACATCACAGCAATTTTCTATGTCATTGCGATGTGGATGCAGTTATGGTGAAAATACATCTGTAAATGGCATGAGTTGGATAGTTCATAATTAATGATTTTTTAAGATGTTTTGAAAGTATGATGCAGTAAATCATTATGAATATTTGAAATACAGTAGAGCACCGATTATCCGAACATGTCGGGACCGACCCTAGTTCGGATAAACAAAAGTTCGGATAAATGGACAGACAATTTCAGGGATGTTCCTGATTACACTAAAACTTTCACACTTTATCCAGGCTTAAGACTGGCAGCACTAGTTAGTGCTAGCGTGTTTAAAAACTGTTTTACTTTTTTATCATTTAATATTTTCTTTTCCCCTTTCTATCATTTAATGAACTCTGGAGATTATAATTTAAGCAAAAATGCATTCGATTATTGCTGGCTTCAAAGAAGACTTTCTTTCCAATGCTGCCACATCTCAAATTCTTCTTAAATACGTTAGTTGAATAGGATCAGCGATCTTCTGCCGTTCGAGCCATTTCATATCTGTTTCCAAACATTCAAAGGGTCGTTATGGGATGGACCTGGGTCATTTTCAGAGCATTCGATTTCATTTCTTAAATTTCTTTTTCATCTTAAATCTCATCCCCAATCTCATCATCATTAAAAAAAATTTTTTTTTGAGAGAAATAGGCTGTTCTGATAAATAGAAGTTAGGTCAATTTTTTTTTTTTTGGGGGGGGGGGCGGGGGGTGAAAAATAGGCTGTTCGGATAACTGGAAGTTCGGTTAATTGGAGTTCCGATAATCGGCGCTCTGCTGTAAGTATAAAAGTAAAAATAGTCTTTTAAACATCCTTTTATACGCGTTCAATATTTATCTTTAAAATCACGACTAATTTCACGACTGCAATTCACGTTGTTACAAAACCTTCCATCCCATCATGTTAATTTGGCATGGACTCCGATTATGGAAAATTCGCCGCTTTGGTTTACGTTCGATAGAAAGGCAGAGAAGTAAATTTATTAAAAAATTACATTTTTTTGCTATACTTCCTTTTTCATTTCTGATAATAGGAAAGAAAAAACAGCGTTTTTAAACTATCTATAGGATTTTTTAATTGTTTTAAAAACGAATAATCATAATTTAATAAATATTAAGCTATTGATTGAAAAAAAAATAGTACGCTCTAAATACATATTTTTTTATTTCATTTTCTACGTTTCAGCATTCAAAATATTTCTTTGCTGCAGTTTCACAGCCAGATGGGCTATTTTAGCGAGCGTATCTTAGCCCACTGCTTGTCGTGCTGCCAAATGTGTTTACCATTGTTTTGTAACTCGTATACATTTATAAACAAAAAGGGTACTTAGGCGATTTATCACCTGCGCCCGGCTAACGGGAAAATGCATTAAAATTAATTTATTAATTTGTAATTGGAATCTAAAAATATTAAAATGTATTGTCATCAGAAACATACTTTTATACACAATTTTTATAATTCTAGTATATGAGGAAATGACTTCGATTACAAAAATCGATTACAAAAAATACATCCATATATTATAAATACGAAACATACATCTTTACATACATGAACAAAGTTAAGATAAAATAAAATAATGTAAAAAAGCTTGAACATTAAATTTTTTTTCAGGATAATTTTCTTATTAGCAAGACATTTAGAAGAGTTTTTCGGGGAATAGTTATATGAAGTCTTTATTAGACATTCATCTGTTTAGAAACGTGGACTGAACAGTTTAAAAGATTCTTATGCAATCGACTTTGTTGCTTTAGCTGTTTTAAGTGCTTAACATTTTATATTCCAAATCATGATGAATCAATGAAAAACTGATCTTCCAAAGCATTTTTACAAAATTTTTGAAAATACGTTAGAAGAGTTATGCAATCATTAAATAATTTTAAAAAAGATTTCATCTAATTTATAACGTTACTCAAATTATTTATTTTAAATATTGTTTATACGAGGAAAAGTCAGTAAGTAGGTCACAAACTGATATGAGAGGTCGGAAATTAGTAGTAAATTGCTTCCAAATAGGCCAATAGGTAGCAGCATAATCCAACTATATGATGTTAGTTTCGAATTTATGAGACAGCAGTTGTACAAGATGAGTAGGGTCGTTCAAAAGTTGTTGACGAAGAGAGAAGTGGTCGTCTGGTTGAGATTGCGACAAAAGAATCAGTATAGAAGGTTAAGAAAATGGTTAGAGCTGACATGCGAACAACAGTAGACAGCATAGCAACCATTTCCTCAACCTTCCAACTGATTCTTCTGTCACAATCTCAACTGGACGATCACTTCGCTCTTCGTCAACAACTTTTGAACGACCTTGCTCATCTTGTACAACTGCTGTCTCATAAATTCGAAACTAACATCTTATAGTTGGATTATGCTGCCACCTATTGGCAAATTTGGAAACAGTTTACTACTAATTTCCGACCTCTCATATCAGTTTGTGATCTACTTACTGACTTTCCCTCGTAGTATTTTGTAGAGTCAGAAAATGTATAAATTTAGAATATATATTATAAAGTAAAAAGCATGTCCGTGAGTAACGCTGACAAGATATTGACGGTGGCAATACTTAATCAATAAATTTTGCTTTTACTCCAATTTATTTTAACTTCTAATCAACACATAATTTCAATTTTTGCACCGTCAAATAGTCAAAAATTGGCGATTCAAGCGCTCGAATACGCCATCTGGTGGAGAAAAGATGTAACTTCTCGCTTCAGGATACTGGCGTGCAAGCGCATTGCATTACATGTGTTTTAAATTTGTTCAGAATGATTATTCTTTTGCACAATTTCAGATTTCCTGTGACATTTGTGTTCTGTCTTATATGACAAAGTAATCTTTATCCGAATTTGAATATCTAAAACTTTCAAATGCATGTACAAAAAAAATTATTTCAATGGCAATTTAGCATTAGTTAAAGGGAAATTAAAGGGACAATTTTCCTGTACCGAAGGCTGCGAGCAGCGCCTCTATAGGCCGTTTTAATTCCAAATAGTTCCTTCAAATGCAACTTGTTTGAAAACTGTATATCTATTTACTGGTTTTTTTTTATGTTTTAAAAATAATTTTCGAGCATGATTAAAAAAAAAAATCTTTATCGCGTGCGGCCGATTACGAAATATCAAACCGTTTGCATTTAAAACAATTTAAATAGTTCAGAATTTTCTTTTTGCTTGCATAAACCACTGAAATTATCTGAACAAAGGGTTGGGTTGGGTTGATTGTTGACGGCCAATTATCTACACGAGGGATATGGGCCCTAGGGGAGTGCCTTCCGTGGAGGTCTTTCTAAGGGAACCTAATCCGTATTAACGCATGGAAATCCACGGTTCGAAGAAAACCACGAAAACTCCGAACGATTAGGCCGACGGGCGCGATTGGGTTCGAACCCAGCACCTCCCGTCTACCAGCTTCGAGAGCAGAACCTCTCAGCCACTGGTGGGGCCTTCTGAACAAAGGAAAAGCGCCTGTAAGTAGCGAAATCTTTGGTGATTTCTTCGGCTGTTAACGCCTCGGATATGGTTAATATACGAAGATTAGATTTTGATAAATTTCAAAACTTTAATTGAATACATTATCCATATGTGTGATATAAAATGATTTTTAACATTGTTAGTGAGAAATCTAAACAAATATTTTAAATGTAAAAGATCTATTACGCGGTTTGAATTAAAAAAGAAATCTTTTTCAACTATGTTCTATAACCTGGGAAACTTGTGTTGGATCCCCTAGAGTATACATATATACAGGGTGTCCATAATTAAACGACCCTACTTTAAAGTTGTCTACAGACAAAACTATTGTTCATAAAGTTGGGAAATTTGGTGAAAGACATAATAAAGGAATGGGAATTTGTTTAAACAACAACAACAAAAAGTTCAAAATTTCGTCACCAGACGGCGAAGCATTACGTTAGTTTAGAAATTTTATTTATTAACTTAACCTGATTCTAAAGACAGCATTTCGCGACATGTTCCTAGCATTTCCCAGAATACACTGCGGTCAACTGTAGAACATGCTATCTTACGATTCCAAATGGTATCTGAAAATGATGACCGTGATGCGGAACATGTTTGGTTATAACAAAATTTGTTAAACTATCGTAAATGTATGCAAAATGTGTAATCATTTAAAAATCGGCCTCCTAATTTTTTTTTTTCGCTCAATTTCCTATACCTTTATTCTGTCCTCCACAAAATTTCACAACATTTTGTACAATAGTTTTGTCTATATACAACTCTAAAATAGGGTCGTTTAATTATGGACATAAATAAAATTGTAACCTGTAAATTGGACCCTGTAAATAAAATTACTAAACTATCGTAATGCTTAATGTGTAATTTATTAAAAATCGCCCTCTAGTGGTGATTTTTTTTTTATTATTGTTATTCCTTTATTATGTTTTTTACAAAATTTCACAACTTTATGAACAATATTTTTGTCTGTAGACAACTTTAAAGTAGGGTCGTTTAATTATGGACATCCTGTATATAGAAATTCTTCAGAGCTAAAACTTTTCACCGAATATTTTTCAACTTCAAAATGCTAAACAACTACAATTGGAGGGAAATTATCCATTTAAATATATTTTTGCCTTATACGGCGGAAAACGCTTTCGGAATTTCAAACATGATAAAGTAAAATATCTATAATTCACTCTAAACTATATTGCTGCCAATCAATGGGTTAAATTAATTTTATGTTAAGCTTATTAATAACACTTCAAAGTACCGTCAAGGCATAAAAGATTAAGAATAGTTTCATAGTTTCTCTCGTCCGAATGAATGAACACTTGTCGAAATTAAAAATGATTTTTGCATTAAAAAAATAGAGGGTAGTTTTAAAACAACTTTTTTTATTTTAAGGTTTTTAAGTTATCTTTCAAGCTTTCGTATTTACCATTTAAAATACACTGAAGCTCATATATTAAAACGAACACGCTTCGTCCACAAGTAAGATAAATTTTGATGAAATTTCACATTTTTTTTCTCTCTATAACTTCCTTTCGGGGAAACTACATGAATTATCTTGATATTCATAAGAGAATAAATAGCAGATTTTGGCTAGAAACGAGATGAAATTAAAGCATTATTCAAGATCTTTTTTTTTCTTTCTTCGTCGACATGTTTATATTAATCCTTTCCATGGAGCAGATGTTAAAAATGAATTCAGACGGCTGGCATTCGAGGCCTGTAGTTCTTAGAAGTCAAATCGATAAAGGGAAGTCGACGGATAAGAGAATTCAGAAAATGAAAGAACTGGCGAGTTCTTTATGGGGATTTAGTTATACGAAAGAATAATTTTGTGCAATATTTATACCGTAATTATCAAATGAAAAATTTAATTACATGGATAATTTATGGCCAGACTAATTTAAAATTGTTCGTTTTCTTTTTCTTACGATTGTGATTTATAAAATTTAAAAATTGTATCTTAATGAATAAATAAATGCTATTACATTTATTTATTACACAGGAAAACCTTCTTAAACCGTCACTCACTTAAAACATTACACCGGATATGACGCCACTTTCTTAAAAATCATGCCAAACAGATAAGGAAACAGTCCTAAGAATCTTGAAATTCCGTCACTCTAAAAATATGAGAGTCCGTTAAACCGTCACTTTCGACTTCCGATTTTTCCTTAGCTTTTCTATCCCCCTTAAAAACGATAGCTGAATAGAACAAAATAAAAATTTGTGATACAAAATTAAATTAGAGTGAAGAGTTAAAAAAAAAAAAAAAAAAAAAAAAAAACGCAATGTATGGATTGTTTACTTGAAAAATAAAATCTAAAAAAAAAAAAAAAAAAAAAAAAAAAAACCGAATTAACCATGTATTGTAACTATTGTACCATGCTTTTAATTTAATAGTCTCTTTCTTTATTGCGTATATCTTTAATTTTTTAATGATAATTAGAGTTCTTAGTTTAGTACCATTTTTAAAGTTTATATTATCGTTTCTTTTTTTCAACATTGTTTGAAATATTTATTAGAATGTGCGAATCAAACCCTCTACTAGGCTGCACGAATTACATTTTGTCGTGCACTTTGCAAAAAAACTATTCAGTATTTTGACTTGAAATTAAACATAAAAATAAATTATGATCTGTAGATTTGCACAATATTATTTTTTTTGTAGAATAACCTTAAAAAATTTATTATTTTAATTAATTTATTTTACATGTTTTTCTATTACGGACGCATTTTTTGCAAATATAAAATGAAACACGTATATTTTCAGAAGAAAATATAAATCATGGTGTTAGTCATTATAGATAGAATCATGATTAATTAGTTTCACGATTTCTTTTATGAAATTTTTAAAATACTCTTTTTTATGAAAATTATAGCATATTTTTAATGAATTAAAATTTGTGAAAATTCAATCATTTACATTCAATTATAAAAGTATTTTTCAGTGTTAAGAATTCCAATACACAATTTATTCTTATTATGCGAAATCATTTAAGCAGACAATGTTTACGCATTTTAAAAGAATTATATTATGATTTTTTTTTTTTTTTTTTTTTTTTTTTTTGTAAAGTGACAACAAAAGAATTGCAAACAAATAAAATTAATTGTTAAATTCGTTATATCATAAATAAAAAATTCCGAGGAAATTCTTAATTATTTGACTGAATTTACATTTTAAAAATTAAAATGCGCCAAAATATAAAATAACGTTTTTGCTTAATAAAGATGCAAACATAATATAAAAAATATTGTTACTTTCAAATATTTGTCTTATTAAATAATGCCAAACGAATCCAAGCAAAGCGTGGCTTTTGCTAGTGTAAATATTTCCTCTATTGTTATAAATAACAGTAATTCACAGTTTAAATATTGCAATAAACTGTCCAGTCATTTGACCCTTTTTTATGCAAAAGCAAAACAGTTCCATAACCGTATCTTAACTCTATTCAGGTGATAATATGGTCAATAATATGGTCAGATACGTTTCATAATATGTTCAAATAATCGTTATCTTTAAAAAATGGTCGAATGACTGGACAGTTTGCTTCAATTTTTTAACAGTGTAAATACAGTTTGCTGCAATATTTTAACAGTAATGTAGAACCCCGCCAATCGAACCAATTGGGACCGGTGCCTGTTCGGATTACAAAATATTTGGATTACCCGAAATTATGATAAAAATAAAAAAGAAAAAGGTTTTTGCTAAAAGAAAATGTAAGTTATAAGTACTCAGTAGTGCAGTAAACATCCTCTAAACCGACATCCTAAGGTCCGGAATGTTGGATAATCTGGCACGACTTTCAGAAAGAAAAAGTATTGCTTGTTTAATCACTCGTTACGTTTATAATAATCTAATGGAACTTCAAAATAAGAAATTACGTAACAACTCATTACAAACGGTACGAAATCGCGACTCTATAAATCGCTCAGTCACGGCGTCAGTGAAGGGGGAGAAAAAATATTTCTGTAGATAATTTGCGAAGTCAAGTTGTTGAAAAGGAAAATAAATTTTTATCATCTGAATTAAATGCTTTTTGCATTTAAAAAAAAATAATTTTATAGTGACTGGCAAACAAATGGATATTCGAGATTTTTTTAAGATGACTTCTACGAGTAGGCCTACAGCGTATGTTTTCATTTTATATTCGTGTACATATGTTGAACTTTTACATTATTGAATTTTGTTTTCTCTGCAAACTATTTAAAGAATAAAAATCATTGCTTTACCGCCATTTTTTGTTTAATACTAACTTCTACAGGTTTTTCCCAACATTCATCCTGTAATCCGGAAAATTTCGCAGTAAAAAGTGTAAAAAGTACTTTTTTTGTTTTTAGTACAATGATTCAATATTTTCAGTTAACCTCTTAAGTATAATTTTCGAAAATAAATTAGGTTAGGATTAAACAGAATTTCGGATTAGTGGGGTTCTACTGTATATTGTGAATAGAGTAGACTATAAAATAGTATATTATGAAGGTGGTCGACACAGAAAAAAAAACTGTTATTTTACCAGATTTAGGAAAAATTGCTGAACAATGTATTTTTTATAACTAGTTCAAGTGAAACATTTGTAAATTAACCCTTCACTGCACGATGTGCTACATCTGGCACATACCTAAAAACACTGTAATTCTTATTATGTGTCATGAATTTGGCCACTATGATCTCTATCCCTGATCAAGAACAGTCCGAAGAATGGAATAACACTTATTTTGTTCATGCCAGGTGGCTGCATTTGACAAAAAATTAGAATTTGTTCTTCGGATGCAAAAAAAAAAAAAAAAAAAAGAAAAAAAAAATCGATCAAGCTTTTAAGGTAAAATTTATTGTCATTATTTTTAGTGAATACTTAAAAATATTAATATAAAAAAAGTTGCAGAGTGTTAAGCAGATAAAATTAATTAATTTAAGCCTATTTAGATATAAAATATAGCAATACAATATTTTAAAACCCTAATTGTGTACATAGGGTACACGCCATAAAATACCAAATTTTAGCTGAAAATTTGAAATTTAATTTTTTTTTACTATTTTCCCCATTATTAGACCGATATATAGATTTCAAATAATTTTTTTCATAAAAATAGAAAAAATCGTGCAGTGAAGGGTTAAGGGCGTTTATACCCTTCATCTAGAGCATACATTGCACTGTTAAAAATTTGCAGCAAACTGCCCAGTCATTCGGCCGTTTTTATAGAAACCGGTTCCATAATCATAATTTAACTGTAATTTGGTCATAATTATATTCCATAATATGGTAACATAAAATTAATAATATTGTCAAATAACCGTTATCTTTAAAAACGGTCGAATGATTGGACAGTCCGTTGCAAAACTTCAACAGTGGGTTAAAAATCTGCATCAACTATACAGTCATTGAAACTGCAATTTATCTCGATTCTAACGAATGAGAACAAATTAAGGTCAAATAAAAGTTATCTATAAAAACTGTTAAATGACTCGATAATTTGCTGCAGAGTTTTAACATTGTAGTAGAAACACAATAATTTACAAAGCTTTCGTTTGACTATTTATAAAAAAAAAAAAAAAATATCGTTCAGAAAATTTTCAAGAATCTTGTAAAATAACCTTAGTTTTATCTCTATGTTGACCAATGAGATCGCTCTATAATATGGTTAAGTAACCGTTATCTATAAATATAGTTGAATGACCGGAAAGTTTGCTGCAAAAATTATAATGCATTTTCTTATTGACATTTTTTACTGTGTCGCGTACACACTGTTAAAAATCTGCACCAAACTGCTCAATCATTCAACCATTTTTATAGAAAACGGTTACATAACCATAATTTAACTCTATTTTGACCATAATATTGTCAATAATTATTATCAGATACACTTCATAACATTGTCAAATAACGGTTATCTTAAAAAACGGTCGAATGGCTGGACAGTTTGTTGCAGATTTTTAACAGTGTGTCAAAAATCTTCATTAAGATCAAATTGTCTAGTCATTCAGCCATTTTCATAGAAAACGTTGTTGTAACCGTACTTTATCTATATTCTAACGAATTAGAACACTTCAAAATACGGTCAAATAAAAGTTATCTATATACTCTGTTAAAAATCTGCAGCAAACTGCCAGTCATTGAACCATTTTTATAGTAAACGGTTACATAACCATAATTTATCCCTATTCTGAAAAATGAAAATGCTTTATAATATAGTCAAAAGTCAAGTAACTGTTATCTATAAAACAATTAATGTCAGGATAGATTTTTAACAGTGTAATATAAAATATAAATCTGGTATACAGAAAATTGTTTTTCTTTTTTTCCTTTGTAATAAGAGTTTTTATAACAACAGACATTGAAAATTAATTATTCTATTCAATCTGTGTATACGAATCTCTAGTGTTAGCATCGGAACACTGTTAAAAATCTGCAACAAACTACCCAGTCATTCAACCATTTTTATAGACAACGGTTTCTTGACCATATTATGAAGCATTCTCATTGGTCAGAATAGACATAAATTACGGTTATATAACTGTTTTACATGAACATATTTAAATGTCTGGACAGTTTGATGCAGATTTTTAAGAGCATATTTAATTAAACTGTTATTTACCATTTCAGCAAAATTACGAATTCACGAATTACTTTAAAGTATTTCATTTTTAAATATAATGGTAATGTCTTTACAACCAAACATAAAATTATAAATTAAAAAAGCTAATATTTTACAGCACAGATTTTTAACAGTAAATAAAATTAAACTGTTATTTAGATTTTAGCAAAATTACGAAATTATTAATTACTTAAAAGTATTTCATTTTTAATTATAAAGGTAATGTCTTCACAATTGAACAGGCAAATATAAAATTATAAATTGAAAAATCTAATATTTTACAGGTAAAAAACAAAACTTTCAAATAAATCACCATATTTTAGTCTTTCTTTTTATTATTCTGAAATTTAAGAGGAAAATTATACGTTTTGTTACTTAAGTCAACAAAAACACCTTCAGCATTTTTCTTAAACTTATTCAAAGTGAGAAATGAAACACCAGGTTAAAAGACCGAAAATTATTTCCTTTTTTTTTTCATTTTTTAATCGTCATTCTTAGTATTTTATTATTCTGGTCTTTTTTTTATATACATTTTTATTACACGCACGCAAGAGCGGAAAAAAAAAGAAATAGTGGAAAAAATGCCTTATGAGCGTAAAGTGGAATACGAGGGGGAAAAAAAAACTTAAAATAAGAGAGAAGAAATGCGAGTTGATGTTGAATTGAAATGATGATTACCATCTTGTTGTTGGGAAAATTAAAACAAGTTTTAGGAAAGATGAATTTGGAATCGGAAGTGAGAAAAATGAATACATAAGTGCTAGTTGTTTTGCTTTTTTGTTATTTACTTCATTTTATTTACTCATATATACATTTTTTTTTTAAACTTTAAACATCCAGAAAAAGTATTTTTATCGTTAGAAAAAACTTGCTGAAAAGATTGAAAGTTCTTAAATTTGACAAAAATATCTAAAAATATTAAATAAATACATATAGGATCACTAATATATTTTATAACTATCTACACTACTAAACTCTGTGGCTATACAATCCATGAAGGATCTGGGCCGACAATGCCGATCTCTGTTTTCTTGACCCTGGGCTCCGAGGTGCTATGGAGCATGCGTCCCGGCCAGGTGGTCAGCCTAACGCGAGACCCTCGGTGTTTAGTTCCCAAGCAAGCTTGGTATTCATTTTATCGGCTCCAAAGGGATGAAAGGCTGAGTGAACCTTGCCCAGTTGGGAGTCGAACTCTCGACCTGTGGTACGGCAGTCAGATGCTCTGACAACTACACCACTGGGCTTCTTTATAATGACCACATAAAAGAAAATTAACTTTCAATTAAACTTACTTTCAATTAAATGCTTTTAATTTCAAAATTTTGTTCTTTGTTTACTGCCTTATTGTTAAAATTTTGTGCCAGATTAGCTAAGATTAATAAACGCTTTTAAGCTTTTAAAATACCTTCAAACCGAATACTTCATATTTAAAACATTATCTCCATATCACGTACATCTTTTTCATATTTACGTACGTGCATACATACATATATGGGGCATTCTCACAATCTTTTGAGTTTTGGGGAAAAAAATCTGACAAAATTAAACTTGCTAAAATAACATTTTAATCTGATAGACGAATGCCTTAATGATTCAAAATAAAGAAAAAATGGTCAGCAGCGAAATTATTTTTATTTAACTGAGGTTTAAGCTAAACTTACGAGTTTAATTTTCCTTACCATTTTACCCCTATAACTTTTTATTTTCTTCTAAATTTTTACTTATAATGAATTTGCATAGTACCCACAGGACATTCAAATAAGAAATAATAAAAATGTAGTACTTTTAATACAGAATTTTTGTATAACATCGTCTTAAGGCTGTTTTCAAATCCAAAGGGTCAACTTTCTGACATAAGTTTTAATTCATTTTTGTTCGGAAACGCATGAAACTAGAAGGTGTTGTTATTCAGAAACTATGTCATCGAACTGTTTTTTCCGTTTTCTTGTAAACGCAATAGATCTTTCAGAAAATACTGTCAAAGTTGGGATTTTGAAATGAACTTCCGAACGAAAGAAGAAAATCCAGTCCGTAAAGGCAGAAAAATGCCGTGTCACCTGATCAAAATCGCTTCTAACTCAATAGATAATTGATTGATCTAAAAATGGAAAACACAGTTCGATTCCAAATCGCTTCTAGGGTCAGGCTCTCCAATTTTATATCTTTCCGTTAAAAAATGAATTTGTAAATGTGTCAAAACGTTTTGCGCTTGTTGAGCAGAGCAGTTGAGAACAGCCTTAAAGGGATGTTAAAGAAGGTACGGTAAGGTAAAAAAAGGGGATGGTATTGGACAAAATGGACGGTAAGGATGGAACGGTAAGGAAAATTACCACCTATTTTTAGGAAAATCATGTTAAGACTTAGTGATAGCCACAATGTTCATTGATTTTTAGAAACAGTTGTTAACATTGGATTAAATTAATTTTTTTTTTTTTATTAATTTACCTCGAAAAGTGCAGGAATAAACCTTGGGGACGGTGAGACTACCAATAAAGTCACGATGCTTGAAATTGATATTTAAATGATGATTTAAATTCTACAGTAAATTTCCTGCCAAAGAATTTTAGACATTATTTCTCTAGCATACTTCTGCAAAAATTCTGTGGCTGCATCTGAAATGATTTTCTGTGTAATTTTAGAAGAGGGATGGTAAGGAATCTAAAACCCAGGTACAGAGTTTAAAAAACAATAACAACCCTAAAAATGTGTGCAGGTTAATTTTTAGCTACATATTTATATAAAAAAATAGTTCCAGTTTCAGGAAAAAATTACATCGAATTACTTTTATTGAAACAATTTTATCCAGACAGCTCCAAACTTAAAAATCAGCGTCAGGGACACGGGACGGTATAGGAGTTTTCTAGGTGTTTGGACCCCAACATCGTCCAAAACTTATTTATCTCGTTAATATTGTTGTGAAATCATGCAATGGGATGTTCCCCAGTATATGAAATAAAAAAAAACTCAAAAAAGTGTACTAAAACAAAAATTATTATTCAGGGACATGAAAGTCAAAAGATTGTGAGAATGCCCCATATACACTGTAAAAAAAATGATTCTTAATCTGCGAAAATATACTAAAACACGAACAAAAATATACTATAATCTGCACCAAGTTACCATTCCGAAATGATTTCTTTCTCTTCAGAAATCCCAGAAACCAATATATTTTCGAGATTCATAGAAGCATTCATAAAAATGTTTATTTTGCTTCTACTGATTTTTGGAAAAATTTCCAAATAGTTTTCATTGTGTATTAATCAGTTTTCTCAAACTGGAATATCGTTTTCTTGGATGCTATCAATTCTCAATTAAACATTTTCAGCTATGTAAGGGAATTAATACATGGAAGAATAACAGCAACAAATATTTCAATATTTATTATTGCTCATGAACCCTTTATCTACTGGCGGTACTTATAAGTACCACTCACTTTAAACTTTCACCCCATAGTGAATATTACTAATATTCTAATGTGCAAAAACACTCTTTTATCTCCACTTTATCCAGATACATGCAGCACTATTTCTAGGTTTGTTATTTTAGCGAGGAAGGAAGTTTTCTTTGACACAGATGATGGTTTTTGTACCGACATTTTGTACAGATTGTCACGCTCGTCTTTTTATTGCTGCAAACACAGTAAAAGATATAAGATAAAGTGTTGGATTTTTTTATGTGTTCATTCTGATCTTAGAATACAGTTTGACTAGCTATTTTAGGTGAACGGTGTATGTATTTGATTTAACAGTTGAATTACTTGGTGGTACTCATAAATACCGACAGTACACTGGGTGTTGGAGAAAAACTTCTTGTTTACTTTTCGTCTGTGTAGTTATCCATCGTTTTCATCTGCTTTAAAATGTAATTACTAAAATGCAGTGTAGTAATGATTTCTCTAGTATTTCTTTTCTGTTTCATTGTTATTTTTTATATGAAATTGAAAAAGTTGTGGCACCGGCTCGTTTTTGCTATGCTAGAAATGGCATACATTAAATCATGTGTTGCATATGTGGAGATGCAGGAGAAAATGTTGTCCCTGGAATATAGACATCGCATAACTAAAGGACTGCTAACAAGATAGAAACCTTAAAAAAAAAAAAAAAAAATTTTTAAACCGTTTCAGGGGCAAAGCATTTTCAATTCTAAAGTGTTGAAATAAATGATTCGCACCGGAATTTGCCAAAAAAATTATTTGTAACTAAGAAAAAGCCTAATTTCACATACTTATTAAATCGAAAATAGTTTCTGGTGCCATTTGAAATATCTTATGGGTTTTACTTTAGTCATAGTGTACCGACGGTACTTTAATGTACCACTTTAATTAATTACCTCTAAATAATTAAATTTCTCACGGGCGAGTAATTTTTTATATTTATCCTTTAATTTTCATTGTAGTAACTGAAAAAAAAATATTACATGAAAAAAATTGCAGTAGATCATAATGCAGTAGATAAAGGGTTAATGCAAACATTAATGCTGTTACTTTGTCATGTTTACCTTTAAAATCAGTTTTTTGAACATGAAACTGTTTAGTACTTGAGAATTGCTGGCATCCGAAAGACCTATATTTCGGTTTGAGAAATCAGATTAATGAACATTAATTTCAGTTGCTAAAAGGTGTAAATTAAAGCCAGTAAAAATACGTTTATTTTGACTGTTTACAATCTACCCGAGTCATTTTCAAAACAAATAGAAATAAAAATATTCTAAAATTTCACGGTCTATATAGTAGAAGATATTTTAGAAGATTTTTATCTTTATTTGTTTTGAAAATGACTCAGGTAGCAATGAAATATGTAAACAGTCAAAATAAACGTATTTTTACTGGTTTAAAAGTGTTAATTTACAGCTTTTAGCGATTGAAATTAATGTAATATTACAAGGTGTTAATTTGCTATATATTTATAAGATTAATGAACTAAAAAAATACTCGAAAGCATTTTCGAACATCACTGGCAGGAAAATACACTTTGTTTTTATAAATGCTTCTTTAAATCTCGAAAATATATTGATTTCTGAGGTTTCCAAAGATAAAGAATGTTTTTGGCATTATGAGTAACTCCGAAGAAGTCATTGCATAATTTTTGCTCGTGGTTATATTATATTTTTCATTAAAAAACATTTGTCTTTTTTTCTTATATTGTAGCTTTGCAAAATGTGGTGGAATTTTAACAAAAATTGATTTCCATTTCTAGCGATATTTATCTTCCAAATCCTCAACCGGCTAGTGCTTCTCCTAAAATATTTTTGTTTACTCGAATACACCAACTTTCAATACATACAATAGACAAATACTTTTTTTCAACAAGTGAAAGTAATTGTGACTACCGAGGAATCTTCCACAATCTTAATTCTGCTAAAACTATAAATATATTGGATTGATGAGAAAATTAGCTTGTTGAGTTTAATATATATTTAAGATGAATAACATACAGAAATGAAGTAGTAATAAATTATGCTGCGCAATACAACAATAACACATTCCCCCCCCCCTTTTTTTTATCCTCGAGATGTTTTTATAATAAATAATATGACATTTATTCTACGACAAAAGACAATACGCAATTCTGTCAATAATAATGAAACTAAAATATGAACGCAATGTTTATTGCTTAAGATTTGTGGATGTCATTTTTAAAATTAAAGCTTTTGCATTTAGAAATTGTATTACCATTTTTTTCCCAATTCATTTGCGTAAGCAACAAACTTATCTTTCCCTATGTTCTGAAATGCTTTTCTATACTAACCACTTAAAACAGTCATATACTTATTATGCTGTTACATATACCTATTATTCGGTTACTGTTTAGAACCATTAAATAGTTTTATAAGTTGATGAATAATGTAAATTTTAGAAATCGAACCGACGCATGTTTAGGGAATTAATAAATGTAGCTCGATTACTGTGCACAAGCCCAATTTCACTGCCATTATTAATCATACTGGGACATTTTTGGCCACAAAAATCGCGTGACTGGGCAACTAGCAATTGCGTGCAATGAAAATGAATATACTGTATTAAACGACCTCTAATCGCATTTAACGCTAAGATCTTTTACCTTTTAGAAAAGGGGAAACGGTAAAAGGCAGCTAACGGTGTACTGGGGTACGATTAATAGGATTTGGTCTTTTTTCCTTCTACTTATTGTACAACGTTTTGAGATTTTTATCGTGGATTTTAATTATGGGGAGTTTTCATACGACCTCAGATACGATTATTTACTTATTTTTAAATGTAATATTTTTCAGTTTAGATTTTATTTTGTTAATGTAATGCCAACTAGAATATTAATAAGAACTACAGTGTTAAAAACATTTTGTTCTTTCAACACTTACTAATATTATTAAACATGTCGATAGGGTTTTATTTATTTGTCTCATTTTATGTTGAAAAGCTAAAAAATGTTTAATTTATTATTATTTTTCTTATATGTGTTGGTATTATTTTTGGTTCAATGAAATTTTATTTATCACCAAGACATCTTTCAAGAAAATATGTAGTAACTTAGTGAAAGTATTTTTTTTACAAATATTTGAAAGTATTAAAAAATATCAAATTAAAAATTTAATATTTGTTCCTTATGGATGGGCATACCATATTTAAATGGCTACATACAGTAATATGTATCTGAAATTGGAAAGTGTGGATAAAATCATGCATATATCATAATTTTCTTTTTAACGCTTCGCAAAAAATTGTCAAGAAATTGATACATGTTATTGGTATTTACTGTGGCCTGTTGGGCATTAAAAATGTATTATTTACGGTCCATTTACAGGACACTCAAAAGA
Organism: Maratus speciosus; assembly: GCA_963932465.1. Classification (NCBI taxonomy): domain Eukaryota; kingdom Metazoa; phylum Arthropoda; class Arachnida; order Araneae; family Salticidae; genus Maratus; species Maratus speciosus. Next base: position 394,048,601 of record OZ010786.1, read on the forward strand.
ATTCTGTTACAATACGGCCTGCGGTGGAAAATCGTATGTGGTGTATTTTAATTATATTGCACCATTTTAAATATATATTGAAATTTGCATATATCACTGGGCTGTACAACAAATTAATTACTATAGAATCTGGTGTGCGCATAATTTATCATTCATTTACAGGGACACGCACAAGTATTTGGCTACAGTACTGCCTATGCAGAATAATTGCTGGAAATGCGTTTTCAGTTGTGAAACGCATTTTAAAATTTAACTATTGTTTTGCATACTACTTAGTGTGTATAAATTGTATAGATCATATATACAGGGCTACACAAAAGATCTCAAGTACATTTCCGTTTACTGATGGAAATTGCTGAATAGGAAATTTCAACTGCGTTATGCGTTTAATTGAACTAAATTTTAGCATACTATGTAATATACAGTCTTCCCCACTTAATCGGGTCACGGATAATCGAATACCCCGCTTATTCTAATAGAATCTTCCGAAACCGAATTTATTCCTATTGGTTCTATGTCCTTTTCCCCCGCTTAAATCAAATACCTTTTACGAACATCTCCGCTTAATCCAATAAGAACTGAGTGACCGATGTTTGAAGATAGGCACGGAAAGCACGTTTCAGCTGGAATTTCCTTCTACCGTTTGTCATTTTCGGTTCCTTTACGCTAAAAACAAACTTTCAGTTTTCCTGCAATGATTTCGGCCGGCAGGTGTATAATGGACAGGTCAAATGATTTCCCCACCTTGATCTCCGCACCATCACTTCTTGCTGTTAACTAGACTTTAATGCCGTCACTTCGAGACTCGAGATGGTAGTTGTGGTATTTTGCACTCATTCGAAAAATAACTCGATATTTACTCCTTTAAAATTCCACTTAAACAAACCACTTTAAACGATTTTTTTTAAGGCTGTATAAATAATGTAAAAATCAGAAGTAGCAAAGTTTTGACCAAATTCAAATGAGCTGCATTAAGTGTGATGTAAACCATATAAATGTATGTACTGGCATTAAATGAATACGTATTTACTTTATATTAGCATTTGTATTTATTTTAGTTTATCTTATTCTCTTAACGATTTATTATGCTGTTAATTAAATATACCGTAGATGGTTATTTTGGCTTTTTATTATGCATTAAATATTTCAGTTATGATTCCCCGTTTAATCAAATAACCCGCTTTATCGAATATTTTTCTGGAACCGTCAATATTCGTTTAAACGGGAACGACTGTACATGCCAATCAATGAATCATATACAGGCCTACACACAAAAAAAGATTCTGATATTATTTAGCTATTCATGGTAATTGCAGAAATTGGGTTCTCAAATGCGTTATGCATTTGCTAAATTGTTTACTTAGACATCGTTCATCTTAATAAATCGTAAAGTTTGGTTACAATATTCTGAATGTGTTGGAAAGCGTTTCATAATCTATGCTGGATGCGCATGATTTTTCGTTTTTGTTTATTCATAAAGTTATTTTTAATCACTAATTCGATTGCATTTTTATTTTAAGCACATTTTCCTGTTTTACGCGTCGTCGGTTTTCGAAAAGAGTTACAGAAGATATATGATCCATTTTGCGATACTCGTAATATTAGCGTTCAAATCAAAGTCACTTTTATCTGGAAAAAGTATCATTTTTGAAGCACAGTCGACCAGGGGGGGGGGGGAAGAAAGAGAGAGAGCACCTTATACATTTTAATCACCAAATTATAGCAGAAAAAAATTAACATAGCCATTCGACTGGAAATATTATTTCTTTTCAATTCATGTTAAAGGAAATAAGCTTTACCAAAAATGAGGGAAGGGGGTCATCAGTTATGGTAAATATCATTCGAATTCGTGCAATTTTTAAAACATATTGTTATAGTTCTATACAGTGGCGCCAACTTATAGGGGCCCGTGGGGCTCGAGCCTACCCAATAATTTGTTCTCCTAATTAATTTCCCTTTCCCCCCACAATATATTTGTTTATATTTTGAAATCTCGGAAACAAAATTCCCTTTATTGACATTCAAAAGGTCATTTTGTTTAAAAATTGTAGTGACAGCTGTAACAGACACACAGACAGAGCACTAAATGTGTCCACGTATAATTATTTCTCAAAAGATAAATTTCCGGTACATTTCAGTGGATCAGCGAGTGTAAAGCAGTGAGCGAACATTATCTATTTTAATATCCTGACCCCGATATTCATAATACTCTTAAATGACTGAAATGTTTTGCTTCTTGCATTATTAATTTTAAATCATATTTATGGTATATGCTTTTATCAGAAATATTTCATGAATAACATAAACAAATAATAAAACAGGCCTTACCATTTTGCTCAAAAAGTTTGTTGCCCCCAATATTTTTCAAAAGTTGGCGCCACTGGTTCTTATATATATCACTTATTGTGCTGTTAGTAACTTTTTTATTATTGTTATCTTGGATATATTTAATTATTATTATTATTATTATTATTATTATTTGTATGGTTAGAGATAAATTTGCCTATACTTTCAAAAATTTTTAGTCAACATTAATTTTGTATTAGCGATCCTTTCGTGGATTTTTCCATTTCGAGTTCTGCCAAACTCCGAAATTTTAAATATAAACACCTAATTTTGACATCATATTTGGAGTTTTCGGAAAATGTTACTCAAGGATAACAAATCGAAAGTCATTAGGTCAATTACTTTAGGAATTATTAAGGCATAATGTTTGGAACTCCTAATATTAAATTCATCTGTAATCTTTGAAAAACAGATTAAAATACGGGTAGTTTTTTAAGAATAGATTATTTGGCGAAATGATAGGTCAAGTTCTGGATTTGCATGTTTGAAGCTTGTAGAAATATATTTCTTAAAAAATATATATAAGTTGAAATAATTTTTTTTTTCGAAAATTAATTTGAAATATATATACATATTTGAAGAAAATTTCCGAGAAAATTATGAGCTGTATCAGATGAAATTTTTAATAGAATTTGATTTGTAAAAGTTTAAAAAATGCGAATCTAAAATGACAAGTTATTCCGCCAATTGATTTTTGAGTTATATTTTAAAAAAACTACACGCATTTCAATCTCTTTTGCTACGATTAAAATGAATTTAACATTGGGAATTTCAAATTTTAAACCTTCAAAATTCATAACCTGCTTGTCCGAATAACATCCTGTTTGTAATAATAAGGGGAAATTTACCAGAAAATGCAAATCTAATTTTAAAACTAGGTGTTCGTATTGAAAATTTTAGACTTTAGTACAATTTCAGTATGAAAGCAGACTTATTTTTACCCCCCCCCCCCCAAGCGTCTTGCGGGCTTTCCTGCATTTTCATAAAAATACTTATAAAAATAATCTTTATTAAAATTTAGTTTTCTTTCCCTGTTTGTTTCTAAAATACACGTCATGCCTCTTTATTTGTTATACATTTTGAAATGCTATTCTGTTTAAAATATTTTTTGTCTACAACAGATTAAAGTTGTTTTGGGGGAAAATACGGGCCAGCCGCTCAGGGGGTTTTAAACACACACACACACAAACACACACCAAAAAAAAAAAAAAAAAAAATCCGTTCGGATGGCTATATATTTTTTCCTTGTTACGATTTGGTGATTAAAATGCATGAGGTGATTAAAATACATCTTTATTTTTATTTTTTGGACGACCGTACGTACAGTTGCCACTAAATAAATTTGTTTGTAAATAAAAAAATAATATGTCCTAATTTTTAAATAAAATCTTTACAACTTTTTTCCTCATTTTTTTAAATTATGTTACTCTTCTTGAAATCGATTCTATAAAATTAATATTTCTAATAAAATTTTCAACATTTAAATAACAAAGAAGTGTACAGTTGTAATATTTGTGTAACTGTATAACTCCTCCTCCTTTTTTTCTTGCTTATAGATATATTTTTCATACCTTATTTAACTAAAATCTCATTACAAGCAAATATTCAGATTTTATCAATAAAAAATATAGTTATTTAAGACGGTGTATTAAACAACCTTTTAAAACTCATTATGAAAGTTATTCGAAAGCATTCATTAATAATAAGAGTTCTTCTCTGTCATCAGAGCAGATTATTTTTCTACCGAGGCTAATGCATACAATAATCCTATTGTTCTAAAACTAACCATTATGGATATTTCTACAAAATAGCACCAATTATTAAATAAGTGAAGAATGATTAAAGAATTTAAATAATAATTTTTAAAAAAGCACAAATGGTTCTTCCCAGGGAGTTCTTGTGTTGTTGAAAATATTAAAACGCATTTAACTCTTCAGAAAATGTGTTTTAAAAATTTAAATAGGTACATGTCAGTTATCAGCAATGGAATAAAAACTTGTTTTGGGAGTGATAAATGTGTGAGAAAATGAAGTAAAAGAAAAGTGGAAGTAGGCTAAATTAAAGAGCTAATATTAATAGGGTATTTTTGTGAAAAATTTAAAACGTTCGGATAAGTTAGAATATTATTTGGTTATTTAAATTTTATTATGAAAATTAGAGAGTTATTAAACTGATGAAAGGTTATAATGAGTTGCTTAAATTTTCTTGAAAAATCCCTATTGTTTTAAGCGGTTGCGTATTGTTCGAAAAAGAAAGAAAGGCTAAACGATCAGAGTCATTTTATTTACCACGACTTGGATCGCCAAATAAAAATATTTCCATTTTCATAATTATAGTATATAATTGTCAGTTTCTTAAAATCATTTCCTTACAAAAACATTGAAAACAGTTGTGTAATATAATTTTTTGGGCAAATTCAATGTGTCTTTTCAAGAAAATATTCAGTTAAATAACACATAGGTAAAATTATTGTTAGGTATTTACAAACTATAGTTATGTAAAATAAAAGGATTTATATACACGCAGGTGAATTTAAAAAAGTTAATTTATTAAACATACGCATTTATTGTTCAAAAATTTAATTAAAATGAAAAGAATGGCTTGGGTATATTTTAATAAATCAGATCGGCTACACACAGAAAAATACTTTCTTCACGGAAATTCTCCTGTCAGCACTGCTGCCAGCATTTCTCAGTAAGTTGACGAATATCTGTTTATTTTTTCTCCATTACAGGAGATAAAATATACGTGAATTGAAGAAAGTGGGGAAAGCATAAATTTGCTGACCTGGAATCGAACCAGCTATCTTCGTGTAGTACGCTAACCATTGGGCAACAGTTGGACAGAAGTGAAATACTTTGAAGTAAATATGCTTGCTTAAGATGGGTATGACTTGATTCATTTCTTTAAAAAGCTTTTAATTTTGAAGTTAATTTCGGGAAGATTTTGTCTTTAATGAGATTGTGTCTGGGCTTTTAATTAGTATTAGTATATGATAAAAATATGAATTTTAAACATTTTTGAGTAGGCTTCTAGCTGTAAAATATGAATATTATATTTTTATTCGAGAAGATTTTTTTTTCTTTTTTGGGTTTAATAGATTTTTTTTTCCATTTAATATTTAATTTAAAATATCTTTTAAATCTGTTCATTTAAAATATACTTTAAATGCGATTTTTTTTTATAACCAACTTTATAAATTAAACTTTATTTAACTAAGTTATTCAGTTTTTAAAAAATAAATTGTGAGCATTTTTGAATGAATGAGAAAATTAATTGTTATTCATTTTTTAATTCGAAAACTTTTTCTTTTTTAATTAAATTAGAAATCTTAATGTATAGAATTTTTGGTTTTTCAATTTTTAAATAAATTCGGATTTAATATTAATAGAACCAATACGCATGCGTACTAGGAATGAACGGAATTTCCTCCACTTTTTTAGACTTTTGGGAAGAATTCACGGATAAAATATGTTTCCTAGGAATTTGGAAATTATTTGCAAAAAAAAAAAAAAAAAAAAAGAAGAAGAATTTAGTGTAAAATTTTCGATAATACAGTTTACTTACTTTTTTATTTTATTTTATTTAGAGTATATAATTCACTAGAAAATTTCACATTAAATATCAAAGAAAGCGAAAAAAATATATATACATATTTGTAAGAATTTCGCCTATATTACAACAATATAGTATCTATAATCAACAATCTATGTTACAAAAATATTACACCAGTCCAGTAATAAAGAAATCAATTATTACAAACATAGCATGCAGTCAATTTTACAAACTTTTAATATCATTTATAAAAGAGAGACAGTTGAAAATATTAAAAAAACTTTTATTATTAATTTTTTTTTATATAAAAAAGCTTAGGGCATGAGCTAATATGAGTAATAATATTTTGTATTAAATTAAATAAAAAAAAAAGAAAAAATAATGGAATTTGGAATTTAGATTGGTAAAAAAAAAAAAAAAAAAAAAAAAAAAAAAACTGAAAACTTAAAATTTTCAGAATATTTCGTTTGAAGTAAATTCAGCATTTCTCCAAAATGTTACACAGAGGATTAATAAAATGTATGCATTATTTAAAGTTATATATTTAAATGCTAGATTTTGCAGAGTGACTTACAACTTTCAAAATTGTCAGTTAAATTACAAATAGTTCAGGATCGGAAAATTATGTATTAATATGAAAATTTATAAGTAAAGAAAGTACACTATTACTTTGAAACGGAATTTTATTATATTTTAATTTTATTATAAAATTCAGAATCTATGTCTCATAGATTGATTACAGAGTACATTGAATTTATCTATTGTTTTTGTCTCAAAAACTTAAAGTAAACTCTAAACTCAAAATAAAATTTTTCTAGAATAGACCTTTTTTTTCAGTTTGAAAGAATAAACAAAACAAAACAAAACAGAACAAAACAAAAATTTTACTTTCAGCCTTTTTTGCGTTTTTCACTCTAAGCGCACAAAATTGGTCTTTCTGTTTGCGATGGCTCCGCTATAAATCATTTTCTCTCCATTTAATAAACTAGACGAAGACGCTGGGAAAGAAAAACCCCTTTGCAGGATGAAATGCTCTTCCCTTTGCTGCAGGTAGATGATGAAACTGAAGGTGGAAAAAAGAAAGATGAAGGAACGAAAACTGGCGAAAATACCATCACTTTTCTAAATAAACCTGGCCGTTTACTGTCATTACCAGTAACCTAGAAAGGCCTTTTTTGTTCGGTTTTGTTTTTAATGCATTTTCTTTTGGCTTCATTCTAAATCATTTTTCAAAGAATGATGTGTAATGTACTGCCTCTGTTCATCCATAAGTAAAACAGAATTGAACAGAAAAAAGTTTTGGCAGAGACACTACTGATTTTTTCGATAGAATTTTCTCACTCCCTTCTCTTATATCAAATTTTATTATGTTTCATACTTTTGTACGAAAATTAAATTCTGAAGACAATATTGCTCTAATTACATTTTAAAAGCTAAATTCATCATGTTAGGATTGTGAATAAGTATAGTTTTATATGATTTGTAATTTTTCAACTGGGCGAAAAATGTCCAGGCTAGGAACCAGGGATCGCTTACCTGAAGCTCCCAACTGGGTTATCCCGGTCGAATATGCAAGACTAATGGCGGACTACTAATTCACTCAGCTAACCTTATTGATTATATCAATAAGGTTAGGTAACCAATAACGTTAGGTAATCAATAAAATTAGCTAGTGAATTAGGTCCTCTAAATTCGTCCGGGATAGCTCAGTTTACTTAACTTTTTTCTTCTCAGAATATATAATCTACAATAAAAATTCTCTTTAAATTTCAAAGAAAGCGGAAAAAATAAATACATATTTGTAAGAATTTCGCCTACATTACAACAATATAGTATTTAACAACCTATGTTACAACAATATTACACCAATCCAGTAATAAAGAAATCAGCTAATATAAATATAGCATGCAGTCAATTTTACATACTTTTAATATTATTTATAAAAGAGAGACAGTTAAAAATATTTAAAAACTTGTATTATTAATTTTATTATATAAAAGAAGCTTAGGACATGCGCTAATACGAGTAATAATATTTTGTATTAAATTAAATAGAAAAAAAAGTGCAATTTAGATTGTAAAAAAAAAAAAAAAAAAAAAAAAAAAAAAATCAAAATATTTTGTTTGAAGTAAATTCAGCATTTCTCCAAAATGTTACACAGAGGATTAATAAAATGCATGCCTTATTTAAAGTTATATATTTAAATGCTAGATTTTGCAGAGCGACTTAAAACTTTCAAAATTGTCAGTCAAATTAGAAATAGTTCAGGATTATATAGTTATTGATCATATCAATAAGGATAGGTGATCAACAAAATTAGCTGTGTGAATTAGGTCCTCTAGATTCGTCCGGGATAGCTGAGTTAGCAGAGCATTGGCAGTTTCAGTCAAGAGACCCCTGGTTCGAATCGTGGTATGGACATTTTTCGTCCAGTTGAAAATTTCAACTCATATGAATTATTTACCAATTAAAATAATCGTGTTAAAATTGATAAAATATGGCTTTATCTGTACCATTAAAAAGCATAATTTGTCTATTTGTCTGTGAAAAGTAATGCTGCGACGAGAACGTCCACAACAAGAAAGGATTGTGAAGAGATTTTTCTTAAAAGCGGTTCTCGAATAAATAATTCCTCCCGTTAAAACAACGCGAAACTTTTTGACACATTTTCCGACTCATATTTTTAAACCTAAACGCATGAAACTTGCTGGCATGATTAAAGAAGTGACTTGTAATCGAACGTTTTTATTTTCATTTTTCGTAGTTATAAACGATTTTTGTCTAGTGAGATCAGTTTTTTCGCTATGCAGCGCTGTCGCATCGGGGAATATTCTGCCATTATCAAAAAATGGAAAAACTGTTCGATTACATAGTTTCAGAATAAGAGCACCTGCCAATTGCATGCGATTGCGAATAAAATTGGATTAAAAATGCGTCAGAAAGTAGCCAGTTTGGTTTTGAAAACCGCGTTAAATCTCTTTAGATCAGGGATATTGTCTACGTGGCCAGCAGGTCCCATAGTCTTACAAATATTTATATAATACGTATTCAATAATCTACTTGTCAAATCGCTTAGTGTCTAATAACCGACTGATTTTATTTTAATTCTATTTTTATTTATTTTTACGTTCAGCTGCCGTTATAAAAATTAAACTGTACAATGTTGCTCGATAATAAATAAAAGACAATCTTAAGCCTATTGTTTAGTTAATTTGAATGGTTTGATTACTTAGATAATATAACTGTATTAACTAACAAAACAAATCTTTTTGCGCGGTGGTATAGATGCTGGTGAAGGAGAGGGGGGAGGGGGGTTATGAGAAGAGTGGCGATAATGAATGAAAAGTCAAATAAAAGTGTGTAGTGGAAAACAAAAATATTGAGTATCGCTGGTCTAGTCCAGATTCAAATTCTTTATCTGTGGGAGAAATATGTACTGTATATTCCAGCATATAGCGTGCTATTTTCATAAAAAAAAATTTCTCGAAAATTACAGGCATGCGTTATACGCCAGTTAGAACAAGTCGGCGTTCGTAATATAACTAGTTTGATAAATATTCAGATCTTGGTGCAATAGCTGTTGCACTCTTATGCAAAAATGTATGAATGGGAAATTTATTATGATTACGTATATTAAATTCAGTAATACGGAAAGAATATGACTCCATCTTAAATCTGACCTAATCACCATGGCAACTTAGAATCATTACCTGACATTGGATATCACTGAATTAATTACGTATGGTAGTATTTAATAGAATGAAAAAAACTTTTATTAATATCTTTTAACTCGACTTTCATAACATTTGAAATGACTCGATAAAATTCTGCAACGATTATATATATTAAATTTCAAACCATTTGGTTGAATGGTGTTTGCGCTGTTATATGCGGACAGACAGACAGACGGGCGGATCAGAAGACGACTCTAAGTGCTACGTAGTTACATAATTACAAACGCACCTAAAAATGAAAAATTAAAAAAAAAAAAGAAGAAAAAAAAACAGATGATAATAAAAACTATAATTTTTAAGTTAATGAAAACGTTATTAATTCCTGAAGAAATAGTTTTCGCTATCAGATTACATTAAATGCGATAGTTATTACACTTTTAACACTTAATAGTTATTACACACATTACTATAATATTTAATTTATTTGCTTCTATGTATCTAATGAAGGTTTCTTTCCAAAGAATGAGGTGCGCGTTATACTGCAAATATATCTAAAAATAGACAAACGAAGCCTGAAATTTCAGTTGTGCATTATACATCGGAGCGCGTTATACGAAAGTATATATGGTAACTAATTTTTTTTCTCTATACTTCGGTCTACGTGTTACTTTCCCATAATATCCGTTATATTATTTAATACATGCAATATTCATATTTATGGGGTTAAATGTACCAGGAGCATAAAAGAATCTGCATTATTATATGTATTTATATTTAATGTAGACATGAATGCATAAAATGCTTTTTGTTGAGTAATGCAATATGTAAATATAGTGTGTATGTGTGGTGCTTCGTATCATTTTTTTTTAAATTTTGCATTAAATATCCGCTATTATTATGGTATTACATTACCTCCTGTTTTAAAATGATGCATTTGTGCAACTATCTGTTTAACTAATTTAACCTGGTTACTTTGTTTACAGAGTCGTTTCCAAGGTAACTAACTATAATTTTATTCCGTAAGTGGGTATTTATCCTTTTGATATTTTAAAAGGTGCAATTTATTTTAAAAACTAAAACTATTACATTAAAATGTTTTAAATAAAAATTCGCAATGATACAGGCAATTAAAAAAAAACTACGTTAACTAAAATGATAATTGCGTGCTTTACCCAGTTTTTGTTGTTTTACCTTAAAGTTACATTAAAAGAATGGAAGATCGATAAAATAAACGTATTTCTTTGAAATAACTGTTAAGAGTATAGAAGGCACAATAAAATTTTATAAAAGTCAAAACGCTTTTTCAAGATAAACAATGCTTTGTAAATTTTAATCTAATATATAAAATGAAAATTTGTCTGTCTGTCTGTAATTCTATACAAATTCACAGTTTGGAAGCCAGAATCGTGAAATGTTACGTACATGTGTATTAAAACACAGACGAGGCAACTAAAGTCATCCGGAATCGAAATAATTTATAGTGAATTTTTAATTATTAGAAAACCACCAATTTAACAGCAATTTCCTATCAAATTTAAACATTTTTCATTATAGCAGTTGTCAACAATTAAAAATCTACAATAAAATTCTTACCACAACAATTAATTTTCTATTGCAAGATTTACGCGTGAAAATGAAAATGAAATAAATAGTTGAATTAAAAAAAAATGAATATTACGTCAGGTTGGAAATATAATGGATGTAAGCAGGTGAATATATAACGTCATATGAGTTTGAAAAAACATACTGAAACATGATAAAAACCCGATTATGAAAATATTGTCACATTTTAAGATTTTGTGGTTCTCTGAATTTGTTTTCGCCATTTTTAAATCTATTACATATATACAGGGTGTCCCATAAAGACCGCCCAAACTCTGCACAGAGAGTTTCCTCGATTGGAGTACACAAAAAATGCCCAAAGAACTATACCTCTACGACTTATAGTTTTCCAGAAAAAAGCGAAAGAAAAGTATGACGTCACATCCAGTGCAGGGAAACAAACTTTGTTGAAAACTCGAATACCGGCATTGGAAGCCGGTAAATCAGTTAATAAGCATGTAAATAAACTATGGACTAAGTATGGTACGTTTTGATCGATTAATATAATAAATATATACCTCTGCATCACGTAGACAACCGGAGAAGGTTTATTAAAGATTATAATCTTCCAGTTGTCTCATTGACTCAATGATATATTTAGGATATTAACCCTTTATCTACTAACGGTACTTATAAGTACCATTAAAATAACTTGTTATAAAATTAATTTAGTACATCCATTAGTTGTAATACAGTTTAGAATGAGTTATAGATACATTACTTTAAGTTGTTCCAAAAGCATTATTGGTTACACAAAGCAAAAATATTTTTTAAAAGGATGATTTCTTTTGCCTTTGCATCTTTTCAGCTTTCTTGGCGTTGTGTGTGTGTGTGTGTGAGGGGGGGGGATTAAATTCGGAAATGTTTCTATATTTCTATTGTAAGAACATTATATTTGTACATTTCCTAATCCTACAAAATACTAAGAAAAATATTTAAAATAAAAGATTTGAGTGGGTTATAAATATCACACAAAATCCCTATAAATTCAGACTTAATTAATCTTTCTGAATCTTTCTAAAATCCTTCTAAAATTTATTAAATGATTATGTAAATCTTCTAATGTAATTTAAACAATTCATAAAAACTGCTTTAGAAGATAAAATTTTCACGAATTCATAATTCAGTACATAAAGGGTTAATCCAGCAAAATGTACTAAGCTTGGTATATAGGTTATTAATATGCTTATTAATTGATTTTTCACCTTCCAATATCGGTGTTCATGTTTCCAAGAAAGCTTTTTTCTTGCACAGGATATGACGTCACATTATTCTTTCGCATTCCTTTTGAAAATCATAAGTCATAGAAGTATAGGTTCTTTGGGCATTTTTTATGTACTCCAAGGAATCTTTCTTGGGCTGTTTATGGGACAACCTGTATGTACATGTGTGTGTATGCGTGTACATTAGAATTTCTACAAAGTTTCAGGCCCCTAGAGCTCAATCTTAGTGAAGAATTTAAATAAAGATTTCAGACTTTTAAAAATAAAATTCATGGAATTTGGGTAGTACTTGCCGTTTTCCTTTAATCATGAAAAAAATATTTAAATAACAAAATTCTCGGAAACAACTTTTCATCAAAAGGTTTTAATCTCGGCCTCAATCCAGATCACTAAGAGCAACTAAAAATCAGCTTACTCTATCGCCAATATTTTTCTGAATTTTCATGATATTTAACTAGATTTTTTTAATGAGTTGTAAAATGTGAAATTATTAAATAATGTAAAAAAAATCTTTGTTACCGTTCGCACATGCGGAGATAAAAATTATTTCACACAACTGCTCATATTTCACAATATATTTAATATATTTATATTCTAATTGCACTGCATTGTTTCTACTATATTTTGCTAATTAGTCTGGCGTTAAATTTGGTTGAAAAGCCTCCAAGATATAAGCTAAAAACATGCAAGCATTTTTTGAACTAAAAAAAAAATCGCTTTATCTCCATGAATATACGTGCGATTCTTAGACAAATCAATACCCATGTTGGACAGTATCCACATACTTTTATTTTGTAGCGATAGATCATTTTGTTCATTTTAAATTACAGGGAATACCAAAAATTATTATTTTCCTTTGTTTTTTTGTTGCCCCTCCTAATTGTCCTCCTTATCAAATCGACGTTGATGAAGTCAAACATTTTCTTTATAATCCTGAAGTTCCTGAAGAATCCGACAAGTATATTTTTAAATATTCGATAAAATGTCTAAAATTAAAAGTGTCCGGTGATTAATGGCTGTATAGAGTATAAGAGTTGGCTCTTCAAGAAATATAGTTTATGAAGCTGCTTTTGTAGTAATTGTTTTTTAGTTCATTCTATCCTGTACAGTTCAAAAACAGTTTGACATTTTTCCTTTTTATTTTTTATTGCTCCAATGATGAAGGGAAATAAGCTCCTTTATAGCTGTATTATTTTGCGTCTGTTATACTCTTATATATTTTTATATTGGGTTTTAATTTGATTCATGTGTATAACACTTCGGATGCTTTTTCTATTGTTTGTTTTATACTGTATGTTTAATTTTGAAATTGGTTTTTCAAAACATTCTTAAAATTACGGACAACGCCAGGTATTTTAGCTAGTTATTAATAAAGAATCAAAACTCAGTCGAAGTTCCACATTAAAGGAAACGAATTAAAACTATTAAATGAATAATAAGAATGAGACTTTTCAAGCTATTTAATTAAATAAAAAGACATCAAGAACGATTTGAAACACTTTGAAATCAAATGTTCTACTTAAAAATAAAGTAAGCTACAGCATTTAAAATTAAAGTTAGCTACAACATTTAAAAATAAAATTAGCTACAGCATTTAAAAATGAAGTTAGCTACAATATTTAAAAATTTTAAAGAATTTTTTTAAAATTATAAATTTAAAACAGCTATCACTGAACATTTTTCAATTAGTAAATATCTTATCAATGATATGCCCTTTCCTTTTGAAATAAAATTAATAATAATAATAGTAAATAATATATCTAGCATAGATTTCAATAAAAAATTTTATTACAAATTTAAATTTGTAACAACTGGTCTCTGTTTTTTTTTTTTTTTTTTAAATTTTTCTAGCATTACGTAACGGAAAAACAATATTTCATTACTTACTTCAAAATCCTTACCCGGAAGAACAAAAGCTTCTTGCTCTTTGTATACATTTCCCACAGAACTGATGTCTGATTTTGCATAAATCAACCAATGAATTTAGATAAAAAGATTTACTTACCCAAGTTCAAACCTATTATTTTATATCAACTTTTATTTTATTTATTTACTAGCTGTTCCGCCGGCATAGCCCGGTCCCTTGATGAATGAACCTCAAATTTGTATGATTTTATATCTTTAACTCCATTTTGTTGATTTTATATTTTTAAATTAAAAAATCACGAAAAAATATTGAATTGGAAGTATATGCTATTTAGTATTTTATTTTTTGTGTAATTTTATTTTTGGAGTCTATGCGTACCGTAAGCGTGCCAAACGCCATAGAAACACTCAGGTTTTTACTGATTTCGTCGAAACTTTACGCATTTTATTTTGTAGAAAATATTTTTACCCGGTCGAACGTTTCAAAATTTTTGTAGGTGATGTAAATCTCACCTATTCAGATTCAGATGCACTAAAAAGATTGTGTTAAAATACGGACGTTTGTTACTTTTAGCGTAGAAAAAATATCATCTCTGTGAGGTGCGAAGTCACCAGCGTTTGTGGATATATTTGAAAGGGTTAAAATTCATATTTTCAAAAACCGGTTGCACCGTTCATCAGAAAAATATTTCAGCTTTAAGAACATATTTTTGGTTTGTGAGCACCTCTAAAATTGTGTGCTGGAGGGTTGAAACCGTGACGAAACACTCAGATTTTTACCGATTTCATCAAAATTTTCACACATTTTATTTTGTAAAAAATATTTCTATCCTTACAAACGTTTCAAAATTTTTGTAGGTGATGTAAATATAGTCTATGGAGAGTCTCTCAAAAGATTGTGCTAGAATGCGGACGTTTAGTTACTTTCAGCGTAGAAAAAATATCATCTTCGTGAGGCGCCATGGGACCTGCGTTTGCCAGTGTATTTGAAAGTGTTAAAGTTTGTGTTTTTAAAAACCAATTGCCCCATCAATTAGAAAAAGGATTCATCTTTAAGAGCATATTTTTGGTTTGTCAGTACCTTTAAATTCGCGTCCTAGAGGGGCGTTTCAATAAGGGAGAAAAACTTTTTCGGAAAAACGACACTTAATTTTTTTTTTCAAAGTGTTAACTGCGACATTTTAAAAATTTGATTACGCCATTTGAGACTTATGAGTATAACATTTCGGAATACGTCTTTCAATTTTAACTGTACCGAGCGGTTTGGTTAATTTTGATTAAAACAAAACAATAAAAAAACAAAAACAAAAATTCAGTCGAAAACGTTTCTTCGCTATCTCCTGATGCGCAAATGAGTTTATAAGCAAGCGCACCTGCTTCCCTGGACCAGAGATTAAATAGATGACTTTTTGATGAGAATGTGTTGCGATTGTTAATTAATAACTCAACTAATTATTGACATTTTAAAATTCTGAGACTCAGGTGCATTAGGAGAGGTCTTCGACTATCTTCACAAAAAAATTTCAGCCTAGTACGTGCCGGAGATGTCGCTAGCCATCTCAGAGACACACACACAGACAGAGGGAAACTTTCTTTTATTAGTATAGATTTATTTACACTTGAAGGGAAAAGTATCTTTTCCTACGCGTTATATTATCTTAAGAAAGTACACAATATTACATTTACGAAAAAAATCACTAAATACGTAAAGAAATCGCCATTATTATATGTATTTATACTTAATGTAAACATCAATGCAGAATACGGGTTTTGTTGGGTAATTCAGTGTGCAATGCTAATGCGTATGTATGTTTTTTATTTGGAACATTGTATCATGTTTGCTTTAAATATCCTCTCTTATTGTGTTATTTGTTGATTTAAAATGTTATCTTTATTTAAACATACCGTTAATATGTATTTTCATATTTTCAAAATTTTTCGAAACTTTAAAAACTAAAATTATTGCTTTGGAAAGGTTTGGGATGAAAATTGACAATGTTAAAAATAAATTTTAAAAAATTAAGTGACTCGCGCCATAATTCTTTCAGAAGTTAAAAAGCGTTTTAAAAGCCACAGTTTTATTGTTTGTTCTCAAAGTTCATCTTTAAAGAATGGAATATCGATGAAACAAGCATATTTTTCGAAAACAATTTTTAATAATGTATAAAATCCACTTTTTTGTGTGTGTTTCAATTAAAAAAAAAATAAAATTAGAACGCTTTTCCAAATCCAACATTACCTTTGTGAATTTCAATTTTTAATAAAAGAATCAAAAACTCAGTCAAAACTATGTAATTAAGCAAATGGATAAAAAATTGGAATTAAAAATTAGCAGGAGAATTTTCAAGCTATTAAACTGGCTAAAAAAGAATGAAGAACAATTTGAAACGTCTGGAAAAGTAATATTCTATTTAAAAATAAAATCTTCTGCTGCATTTAATTGTATAAAAGCGTTTAAAAAAAATAAAGAGTTATAAATCCAAAACAAACACCTATCGTTGAACATTACAATTAGATAAGTTTTATCAAAGATACATTTTGAAAATAAATTAAACTTTTTGCATCTTCCATAAACTGAAACAAAAATTTTAATTACAAATTTAAATTTATAACAAATTGTTTCTCATTCCTTTCTTGTAGTATTACGGAATGCAAAAACAACGTTTTATGATTTGCTACCAAAATCCATGTTCAAAAGAAAACCTTTCGCTCTTCTGATATTCCATTTAGTATATCGAAATGATTAAGAAGCAAATGATTTAGATTCACGGCGTTTATGAATATCGAAACATGTTCCCGCTGTTACATTTCTCAAAGCGTCGCCACAAGATGCCTGGGAGAGATAATACGTATTTAATTAAAGCTGAGAGATATCAGATAGAGTAAAATAGCCTGCGATGGTGCATATTTGGCTAGTTATTGCCATTTCGAGGGCAGCCAAATATAACGTAACAGTTTTGGACAAAAAATAAGCCTATGGCAGTGTTTCCCAAAATTTTATGCCTTGCACAAGATGCCTGGGAGAGATAATATTATTTAATTAAAGCTGAGAGGTATCAGATAGAGTAAAATAGCCTGCGATGGTAAATATTTGGCTAGTTATTGCCATTTCGAGGGTAACGAAATATAATTTAACGCTTTTGGACAAAAAATAAGCCTATGGCAGTGGTTACCAAAATTTTATGTTCAGCACACGATTTCTGGGAGAGATAATATGTATTTAATTAAACCTGAGAGGCATCAGATAGAGCAAAATAGCCTGCGATGGTGCACATTCTGCTAGTTATTGCCATTTCGTGGGCAGCCAAATATAATTTAGCTCTTAAGAAATAAGCCTATGGCAGTGGTTCCCAAAATTTTATGCTTTGTGTGCCCCTTGGAGAATTACACGTGTCTGACGCCCTCCCCCATTTTTTTTATTTTTAAGCGGCATATATTGTGAGCTGTTAAACAAAGAAAGGGAAACAAAGAAAGGGAAACAAAGAAAATATAGAACTTATGCAAATATAGAGGATGTTCGGGTATTATGGAATACCATTTACATCTTTATTTGTAAGTAAATAGAAAAAAAAAAGAGGTACATTAAAAGTTAGTAAAGAACAAACTTCGACTATTTCTTAACACATTTTTAATGAGTTTAAAATGAAAGAAAAAATACATATCAATATTTAGCTTTAAATAAAGAATAACACTCTTCTGGTAATGTCAACCAGTCGGGTAATATGAGATAGGGTTATAAGGAACATTAAAATTCTCAGAAAAACCATTTCAGAAAAACTATTTAAAAGAATAAGAACAATCATTTAATGAGTACATTTTAGTACATCATGTATAAATCATAATATTCTTTGATTTTTTTTTTTTTAATTTTTCGACTTGTCTTGAAATTGTTGTCTAGCTGATATTCCATATTACACGATATACCAACTTGAAAAACATAACCTCATCACTCGTCAACAAGTTACCATACAGGAGAACTACTAACACAGCAATAAAATAACTGTTAAATTTTATACTGAAGCCGAACAGATTCGTTCTGGATCTCCTAAAACCTCTTCATGTACCTTCAAGGGTTACGCGTACCCCACATTTTGAAAACCCTGGTCGACGATATTACAATGCCTTAAAACTTTTACTTGCGATGATTTTGTTGCCTTGTATATTGTTAAAGAAATAAATGGTGAGCAATGAGATTTTATAATTAATACGAATTTTCTAAAAAAAAATTACCTACAAAAAAGTGTAAAAAACTGAGAATAAGATTTTTTTCATCTGAGATAAGAATACTCCTTTTCACCGCAGTGCTCCAACAACAGGTATTCAAACAGAACTGAGCTCAGATCCTCACGGGGGTATTAGGAAGTCGTATTGCAGATTTTCAACACCGTATGTGCTAGATATTGAAGTATTCCATATTGTCCAACCATTTCATAATATTAGATGTAAATTTTCAACTGGACGAAGAATGTCCGGACCAGGATTCGAACCAGGGATCTCCTGGCTGAAGCCGCCAGTGCTCTACCATCTGGGCTATCCCGGACGAATCTGGTGGAACTTTTTCACCCAGCTAACCTTAATGATTATAGCATCTGGTCTGAAACCTGGTTCAGCTCAACAGAATAAATCACTGGTAATGGAACTCTAGAAATCGCTGGATGCAAAATTACACTAGATTAATTTTAATACAATTATTCTAATTGGTAAATAAATCCTATTAGATGTAAATTTCTGGAAAAAAAGCGATTTCTGGAGTTCCATTACCTGAGATTAATTCTGTTGAGCTGAACCAGGTTTCAGACCAGATGCTATAATCATTAAGGTTAGCTGGGTGAAAAAGTTCCACCAGATTCGTCCGGGATCCCTGGTTCGAATCCTGGTCCGGACATTTTTCGCCCAGTTGGAAATTTACATCTAATATGATTTATTTACCAATTAGAATAATTGTGTTAAAATTAATCTAGAGCATTTCATAATACCTGAACTTCCTCTCCCTAAATATAGCTTTTATTTAACATTTAAGCTTTGCAGGTAGCTTTTTCTTTTTTTAACTAACGGTTTCGCTTGTTTAACCTTTACACATACATTGAATATTTGTCGTGAGCTTTTTGAGATAGAGTCGTAAGGCATATTCAATGTCTAATGTGTTTTTAAAATTTGTTTTTAAAACAGTTATTGGTGAAAAGTTTTTTCACCAATTCATTTTTACTAATTTTTTTTTCTTCACTAATAGTATTTTTTTAGCCTTTTTCACAAATTCATTTACTTGCACCACGTCAGTTTACTATAGCCGAACAGACTCGTTCTGGATCCCCTAAAACCTCTTCATGTACCCTCAAGGGTTACGCGTACCCAATATTTTGAAAACCCTGGTCGGCGATATTACAATGCCTTAAAACTTTTACTTACGATGATTTTGTTGCCTTGTATATTGTTAAAGTAATAAATGGTGAATGGAATATTTAAGAAGTTTAATTAAATTATGAATATTAATAATTGCAGAGATATTTATATTTATAAAGGTAACTGGAGTAAATATTTTGCTTATTATCTAAATATATGTGCAATAATTTTGTGAGCTTAAAACAACATTATTAAAAAAAAAAATACATATATATTTAAAAATTTAGATTAATGATATGATCATTTGCTAACGTAATTCACAATCTATTTCTTTATTTTATTTTAAAAATATCATAAAAAAGCGTATCTATACCGTATTTATTTGTTTAAAATGTACACATTTTTCCAAAACTTTAGGCCTAAAACGGTGGGGCAACATAGCATACACGAAATATTTTCGGCAGATACGTGAAACCATACATGTGCTTTCAGAAATTCACTGAACACGATACATGGATTTTGTAATAAAATTGCAGAAATATAGATGTATAAGTAAAAAAAAATTTTTTTTCAATAGTTTGTGTATTGTGAGTAAATACTCAGTATTAATTTAGGGTGTATTATTAGGTGTGAGGTAATATTTAAAAACAATGTTTCCAATGGAAGAAAAATACACAGTGCATAAATCTTAATTTTACAGTCTTTTAATAAGGGAGCGAGATAAATATGACTGAATACGATAATTTGGGTTCGAGAACAGAATATTTACAAAATTATTTTTAATTTCCCAGATTTTCCTATCGTTAAAATAGTATACTACATTGTGTGCAGTATATACGCGTACACATTACATACGAGTAAATATGATATAGTGCCTAAATTATTATTATGAATCGTATGATGATTCGTGTTTGTCTACATGTCTATATCATCTCTAAATATTTGTATTAATAATTTTGAGATACCCTGTATACACACAGAACGCATACTACACTCACAGTTTACTTAGTTATTTAATTTAACTGCTTTCTTTTTTATCTAATTGAAGAAAATTTCTATAGAATTTACAGGCACATCACAATAATAATGTTCTCAGGTTTCAGTGCAAGAATATATAATGAAGAATGAAAACTTATATCTTCGTCGAGAATGAAAAAAGATAAAAAAAAAGTATTTGTTTATCAACTTGATTAATTGATTTGGTAGGGAAATTTCGTTGTATTTATTCACTATATTTTATTTAAGTGAGTATATTGTTTTTAAAAGCACAACCTTTTCACACAACATCGCCAATTTGCGTAAATATTTTTGATATATTTTCATTGTTATCTTTAAAGTAACTCTGCTGCATTTAGTCAAAATAACCAATTTAAGTTTTCATAGGAAATGTTAAAATAGGTGTCTCTAAAATTGTATTTAAAAATATATTTATAACTGTAAAAGATTACAAAAAAAAAAAAAAAAAAAAAAAAAAAAGTTGTTTTTAAATCATGAAACAGTAGAGATAACAGTTTTAAAACACTAAATTTACAATACAATAAAATGCACATTGTTAGACCGTTACTATCAGAAAAATAACGTCGATCCAAGGTTTAGGGTTTTATGTTCATTATATTTCGGACCTCCCGTCTCGAAAAAGAAAACTATACAACTTTTTAGCTCACAGGCTATCAAAGCCTGAGAGCTAATGTGCTCGCAGGTTCTGTATGTATGTACGTAACGCGATAACTCTTGATAGAAATATCCGATTTGCTTCAAATTTTGGGTATAGGTTCATTCTGATAAGACGCTTCCCTGATTAGTTTTGGGGATTTATTGGCTAAGTATAAACAGAGGAAATGGGGGGATAATCCCCCCATAATTTAAGTAAATGGGTTTTTCATGCAGAAATATCCGATTTGCTTCAAATTTTGCATATAGGTTCATTCTGATAAAGCGTTTCCCTGATTAATTTTGGGGGTTCATTGGTTAAGTATAAAGGGAAGAGAGGAACGGCGGCTTACCCCCCCCCCCCCCTTAATTTATATAAATGGGTTTTTCATGCGGAATTATCCGATATGCTTCAAATTTAGTATACCGTTTATTCTCTATAAGGCGCTACCCTGATTAGATTCGGAGGTTGATTGGTTAAGTATAAGGGGAGGGTGGAAATGGAAGAGGTAATACCCCCCCCCCCCCAAACTCCTTAATTTATTTTTCGAAGGGCATTTTTCTTTGAAAATATAACAGTATAATATACAATTAGAGTGACTAGCCTATGAGCTCAGTGCCATCAGTTTAACTGGGCAATTTTCTTTTTCTTTTTTCTATATTTAATTTAATTACATACATGCTCAGCTGACCAAACATACTTTATACGCTGCTTTGTTTGAGTTTCTTATAAGATTAATCAGAATACCAGTAGACCCGAGCGAAGCTTTCACACTGCAGTTTTTCAGCTTATTTTCTGATACATTTTTTACTAATTTATAATTAACAACGATTCTTTTAATCAGACGACTTGTTTTAACGAAATATCAGTGTGTACTATGTCAAAATGCTGTTCAAAAATCTTTCGTAATACACCCCATTCATCGTTGTGCGCTTTGTATGAGCATAGAAAAGGGGATATTGACATCAGAAACAAGTCGGAAACTGTACATCACACGTGGCAAATGCGGTGCGTTCGTACTATAACTAGTTTTATAAATATTCAGATCTTGGTGCAATAGCCGTTGCACTCTTATGCAAAAATGCATGAATACAACATTTATTACGATTTTATATATTAAATTCAGTAATACGGAAATAAAATGACTTCATCTTAAAACAGGACCTAATCACCATGGCAACCTAAAATTATTACCTATCATGGGATATCATTAAATTAGTTAAATATGATGGGATTTAATAGAATGAAGAAAACTTTTATTAATATATTTTTAAGTTTTGATTCGATTTTCATAAAATTTGAAATGACTCGTCAAAATTCTGCAACGATTATATATTTTAAATTTCAAACCATTCGGTTGAGTAGATTTTGCGCTGTTATATGCGGACAGACGGACAGACAGAGAAACGGACCAGATGATGACTATAGGTGCTACGTATTTACATAATTACGAACGCACCTAATAATATGTATATGTATGATGATACTTAACCTAAAATTATAATGAAAATTCAATATGCAATGTGTGCTGGCAAAAAATCCTATGCAATGATACCTCATTCATCTTTGTACGCTAGATGGTAGTTAAATTCAGTATGCGATGTCAGATATGGGTAAAAAATCCTATTCAATGATACCTCATTCATCGTTGTACGTTACATTTTAGTTGAGAAAAAGGGATGTTTGAGAACACAAATAATACATATGATTATTGTTATAGATCGCTTTTAAAGAATTAGTTTAAAGCAACAATAAGTAAATTCAGAAAATTCCGAAATAATTAAAATACAAGTAAAATTAGCTATAAAAGACTTGAAAGATGTTTTAAAACTAAGTTTAATTTAAAGTAGTGTATTGTTAGCCATATAATTTTAACATAGAAGGTAACTAGATAGTTTCGAAAGTTAAGAATCTATCACATGAAGTTGGTAATAGTTTAACTGATACTACATTAAACGGATTGGAATGCAATTTGAAATGTACATATAAAACTGCTATAACCTATATAAAGCAGTTTTAGGTATAACAAGTAGAAAACTTAAAACCAGAATCAAAGAACATATAGCAGACATCAAGTACAACAGAAGAACCACAGCTTTGGCCAGATTATGCAGCGAAGAACCGTTACAGATCGATTTTAAAAATAGCAAGTTAATTTATACATCAAGATTTTATTTACCCTCCATAATTTGAGAATCAATAGAAATATTTTTACGCAACAAGAATATTTGCAATGATTCAGTGTCCCTTATTGATTTACCTAAAATTTGGAAAGAGATGCTATGTAATTTTAATAACAATAGTAAAAATTAATCCACACTAGCAAATAGCCAAGATAATTTTATTTTTATTTTATGTTTTGCAATATTTTTCATTATGCATGTTGTCTCGTGACATTGTTTACCATGTTATTGTTTTGTTAAATTATATGAAAATTAATCCACGCTCACAAATAGCTAATTTAATTTTAATTTAATTTTATGTTTGCAATGTTTTTCATTTTGCATCACGTCTTGTGACATTGTTTACTATGTTTATTATTTTTAAATTATGTGAAAATATTTTCTATCATAAAGGATTTTGAAAATGTCGCTGTTGGTGCGACGAAACGATCGTCAATCTTAATAAAGATATTTTATCACTTTTATAGCATTATTTTACTTAATCCGTTTATAAGTGATTTTATACATGTTTTTACAATTTGAATAAGATATGCCTTCATCTAATATACTAAATTATTCGGATTCGATTGTAGTTTAAATGTTACAAGTAATATCTGGTAATTTTAAATAAAATAATATCTGAACTTATGCAAATAAGTGCTTCATCAAAGCAGATTCGATTGCAGTTTTAAATGTAATCAGTAATAGTTAATGAGCGTGAATAAGATATTTTCTGAACTTTTCTAACTGCGGTGCTACATTATTACATACTTTTATACTGGCTTCACTTAGTAAATTCCTGTCTCTTTGAATTTTCAAAATATTTTTAAAACTCTTTGAAGATAAATAGTTTCAACAATTTTAATCAATCAGAAAAAAATCCTGCTTTAAACATACATTTTTTAGTATATCACATCATTTGCAAATTCATTACGATAAAAATTAAAGTACATATTTCATAGTTCGATACTTTAAAATATACTGATAGATACATTTTCAAAATAAAAATGTATCTTGTTTAAAAATAAGAAAACAAGATTGTATTTATACTGGCGGGAAGTTCGCCAATTTATTCAACTCCATATGGCAAACCTCACGAGTGAAAAGCGAATCCGCAAATTTCAGCCAAGAAATTTTGTTGAACATTAAAAACCTTGTACTCGTAATTACCCATGAACAATACTCGTTATTAACAGGTGAAGCACCCGTGGCTATGTAATAAGAAAGCGGGTGTAATTCATCAATAAAGAAGAGAGCGAAGGTATAAGGTCCTATAATTACTTAAGGATCGACGATTGGAGAAATGAGGTGAAAGTGGAGATAAAATTTTATGAACTTATGGGAGACAAAATTAGATTAAAGCCTGAGAAAAATAAATAAAGGAAGAAAATATTACCTTTTTAAAAATTTAGGTACACATTTTAAGGAGTGATTTTTTTTTTTTTTTATGAATCTTTCAAGACTATATTAAAAGTTAAAAAGAAAAATTTCTTCTAACTCATTTATCTTATTTTAATAATAATAAAAAAAAAAATAAGAGAATTATCTGTCCATTTAAAAAAATGAGTTCCATATTTTTATTGTTTTTAAAACCAAAATCATATCAATGTAATTACTTTTTTGAATTTTGTCGAAAAAATATATTACACAAATTATTAATTATAGGCGAAATGATAGAAAAACATACATGATAATTTATCACTTGGATAAAGGCTCATTACAAAGTGTTTACAATTTTATCAGGCTCATTACTTTGCAAATATTGAAAGTTTTGTTTTCATAATTCAACACTTTGGTGCAGTTGAATATTAAAAACTTCACTTCTAATATATCAAAAGTGAGTTATATGGATACATTCTATTGCACCTTTATAAGAACGTAGAAACAACGGACTATAAAATTTGGTCGAAAGGATTTTGGACAAAAATTAGACTTCGAGCTATGTTGGAAGGATTTTTACCGTTTATTTATTTATTTATAGTTCTTTTTTACCTGTCTTTTACGTTTACCGCCAGTCTGTCATTGTAAAAATAATATTCCCTTACTCGTGAATTTAAAATTATCAAGTTCAAGTTGATATTGAAGGAAAAACTATAGCTAAATGATAGTATTACCTCTAATTCTAAGAGCGCATACGGTAACAAATAAACAAAACAGATAAAAAATAAAAATAAAAATCTTATTTTATGAAATACATGTTCCATTTCGCTGTGACAAATTTTCACCTTCAGATGAACTCGTCTACATGTGTATCCTCGAGTTTTGCATTGCGGGTTACCATAGTTCGACTTAAATTTAAAAATATCAGCACGTGCCCTTTGCATATGTCGCTACTCTCTTATAAAAGTATTCTAATACAGTAAACTTTGCTTAAAAAAGCATCCCTATTTGTAAAATAAATTATTCTGTTATACAGTGTGTCCGCTCTCAACGGTGTCCAATGGCTAATTCCTAAACCGTTAGTCATAGACATATAGCTCCAATTACAAAAATGTTTTAAATCAGGTGAAGAAATATTTTAAAAGCGGTTTGGGTCAATAAAAACATTTCTTAAAAAAAAAAAATACGAAATTTAAATTTTTATACGGTCCCCCGGTCCCATAAGTTATATTTAGTAAAATTTTCCTATTACACTGACAAGTAAGACAAAAAAAGTCCCATTCATATAACTCTAAAATTGAGCGAGTTATGAAACTTTAAAAATGCATGACTCATACCACTTTTCTGCTCTGAAAACAAATGAGTTCGGCTTGGCTTTGAGGGGTCACATACCAAGTGCTTAAAGTATTCGAAGATCTTATTTCATGTGTATCTGCGCTTTGAAAAAAATCGTACAGGTATTACGATTAAGTTAACATTTATTAAGTTTCAGATTGGCTAAAATAACATATGTTTTATTTTGTCAGGATTCGAGACTGTTTCTTTTATGATTTCTTTTAACAAAAATTATGTTATTTTTATAAGTTTGTATGTTACTTCAACGATCGTATATATGTTTTTCCAGTTCAAAATTTGTACTCGAATTTTAACGCACTTTCAAATATCCGATGGAGATTACATTTTACATACTGGCACAAATCCAACAACAATCTAATATTATTATGATTTTCGGTGGTTACCATTTATACTTATTTTACAGGATAACACAAAAAATTTCGGATAGACTACCACCAGAAGGTTAAGAAAAAGTTTCAGATTAGATAACACAAGACTGCGATGGTTGTATTTTTTTCACTTTTATGTATTTTTTAGCACTGAATACGAAAATTACCTTAATTTATAACCATCATGTCAGGATATTTCTCAAATCATAAATTGTCAAAGTTAAAGAATAAAAAAAAACCGGAAACTATATAAAATAGAGGAAATGACTGTGTTTTTTAACTTTTGATAATTGATTTTTATGCACTTTTTAGCACTGAATCTAAAAATGACCTTTATTTTTAACCATCGCGTTAGAATGTTTTTTGCAAATCGTAAATGCGTAAATATAGTTAAAATATAGCAAAAATCTCATACTATAAAACATATATAAAACTTTATTTTATTTTATTTTATTTTATTTTATTTTATATTATTCAATAATTTATTCGATATTTTTGCTTATTCTGGAATTATTACAGCTAAACAGCTGAGTGGTCCGATGAGATGGGGGGAGGAGGTTCAATTTGAACTTTGAACTTTTTAATTTTGAAATTTGCGATTCGCGAAAAATCCTGATCTGATGGTTAAAAATGAAGATCATTTTCGGATTCAGCGGTAAAAAATACATAATTGATTTTTATGTATTCTGTACCGCTGAATCCGAAATTGGCCTTCCTTTTTCACCATCATATAAAGATTTTCACGTAAATTTTAAAGTTAAAAAAAGAAAAATTGTAAAAATTTGATGCTATAAAATAGATGTGATTGCTCTGTTTTTAACTTTTAATGATTGATTTTTATCAATCAATTTTTATCAATCAAAATAAAGAATTGAGGCTGTTAATTTAGCATTGTATATTTTGCATTAATACGTCAGAATGATTAAAGATTTCAAATTTATATTGCAATGTTAATTTTACTCTCAAACATTTTTTTTTAATATATCTGACGAAATTATATTTCGACTAAATTTGTGAATGACCCCCAATTTGCAGCAAAAAATATGCTCCAATTTTAAACAGGTCAGTTCGGTCAAACTCGGTCAAGTTCGGTTAACTCGGTCAGTTTTAATCGTAGAATAACGGGACTTTTTTTGTATTACTTGTCAGTGCAAAAGGAAAATTTTACTAAGTATAACTTATAGGACCGGGGGACCGTATAAAAATTTAAATTTCGTAATTTTTCAAGAAATGCTTTTATTGACCCAAATCGCTTTTAAAATATTTTTTTTACCTCATTTAAAACATTTTTGTAATTGGAACTATATGTCTATGACTAACGGTTTAAGAATTAGCCATTGGACACCGTTGAAAGTGGACACCCTGTATAAGCGAGATATTATATTCCCAGATGATCATATAATTGTGCTTTTCAGCAACAACTAAAATGAAGTAAGATAAATCTTTAAAGAGCACTTTAATCTTTATCCAAGGATTATTTTAACACTATAAAATGTTACAAAAAAGAAAAAAAAAAATTCTTCAATCCATTCAAGCTCAAGTTCCAATATTTACATTTATATTTTGTTTCTTTTATCCTAGTAAATAGAATTAAATAAAGGTTTTTCGCACTATAATAAATATAAATTTACTTAAATTAGATTGATGTAATCATAAATATTTCACACACTTATATGAATGTATAGGCAATGTGTGTGATATGGATGAATAGGGTAAACAAGCTACAAATGAAAGTCTAGAAAACTTTTGAAAATACAGCTTGCTTTAGTAAATTTAGTGTTTTATAATCGGTAGTTAGGATTACTTTTTATCATCAATATTAATAAAATATAATATTTCATTTGAAATAAAAAATATATGTTCATTCATGGTATCATTTGAAAAAATTAAAAATGCTGTCGTTAGCATTACAGCATTTACCTTTTCTTTCTTACAGTTCCAAGTAAATTTAATATTTTAATAAGGATCCGAACTACTCTTCATTTTTCAAAATTACTCGATTTTTTTTTTTTTTAAATACTGAAGATTAAAAATAATTGAGGTACCCAATCAATATTTAAGATATTTCTATGAAAGAAAAATTAAATTTATACGAGTTTTTCTTCCTGAAAGGTATCTTAATTTTACTTTGTCTTACTAAAAATATTCACTGACATGCTTATTCTGTCTTTAAATATATCCATACTAAATTTAATTACATATCCATACTGAATTGAATTTTTATTCACATTGCTAACAAGACGTAAAACCAACCAAGTGAAAAAGTATACAGGGCAGGGTTCGAACCTGAGTCTACGGTTCAGCGCATCAACGCTCTTCAATCTGAGCCACCTGGAACAATACACCTAGCCTGGCAACTTTCACTCTTAAATATTGACAAGATTGCAACCACAGAACAAGATGGGATAATTTCATGATCACATTGCTGATAAAAATTAAATTTAAAAAATCAAAAAACCCGACTGCGTAAAAAGCGAACTAATTAAATATTTCTCATCAATGTGAAACTATTTTTTTATATTACTTACCTATTTTTTTTTATTTACTTGTATTGATGACTTTTAAATTGTGTTTGATTGTTAGTTACTATCTATAAACACTGTTTTGATGAGGCCTATAGATGTCTTTGAAGGTTAGAGTTGCAGTAAAGCTAGAATCCCTACCTACACAACTAAGGTTGTGTAATATTTAAACAGAGTTTCTGACTGTAAAATAATCGGTGAAACATCGTGTTCATTTTGAAAGATCTATCCAATGATATGCCACTCAATAGGGTGAGTAAAAATTTTTTCGTCTCTACCGCCATTTTGTATTTTACAGCCGCCATTGTGAATTTATAAAAACAAAATCTAGCCTATAACCATCGGATGGTTAACACGAATTGATAAAGACCGCATTCATTAAAATTCATCGAGCCGTGGGATGTTTTGAGGGTATAAAGAAATCCACACACCCAGATACGCGTGAAACACATAACCCTTCTTGGCAGTCGGGTAACAAGGCATTTTAACCAACATTTAAGAGTAAAGGATGCCAGGCTAGGTTTGCCGTTCGAGGTGGCTCAGATGGAAAAGCGTTGGTGCGCTGAACCGTAGACCCAGGTTCGAACCCTGGTCTGAATACTTTTTCACTCAGTTGGTTTTACGCTTGTTTGCAATGTGAATAAAAATTCATGTAATTAAATTTAGATTTTTCAGGTGTAAGTCATCGTTAAAAATTATTATACTATATATATCCATACTTTATGCTTGAGAATTTTGAATTACCCTATATTTTGTATCTCTGAAAGTGCTAAAACACTTTTTTACTAAAGTTAATGCCAAACAATGCCATGCCATTTATTTAATTTATTACGTTATGAGAGTGAAAGTAATTCATAAAGTTTACCCGTGTAATTTCACTGAACTTAATTTCTTTGAATGCTCGCCAACTTTTCCTCCCTGGCAACTTTCCCTTTATTCCTAGCAAACCTCTGCAATGAAAAGGGAATCGGTAAATTTCAGCAAAGAATATTTTTGCAGATTATTAAAGACGCTAGTTCCCGCAATTACCGATGAACAATACTCGTTATTAGTACGTGGTGCACCGTTACTCAAAGAATATCCCGCGGTGGAGATCCGAGTCAATACAAGAGAAAAGGAATGTGGAAGGTTGCGTAATTATTTAGGTAATGAGGGAGATTGGAAGAAGAATATTTTATTGAAAATGAAAGTTCCATAAGCGGAATCGTCGTGGCTTTCCTCTAAAAATGACTTGCAAGATGGCATAGATGAAATGTTGCATTCATATGCAAATAGATACAAGGTTTTCTAGGCTTTAAACTCTAAAAAATTGAGTTACTTTTATAAACAGTTATTATGTGCATAGGTAATTAAAGCTATTTTACCCCTCCTTGGTACCTAATTGAGAATAATGGCTGAAAAATATTAGCTTCTGTGCTTTTTTATTTTTTAAGGCAGTTATTAATACTTCTTCAAATAAACATTGCATGCTTTCACAATGCAACATTTTTCCTTCAAATTTAAGAGAAATATAAAGAAAATTTACTACAAGTAATGCCTGGGAAATTTTAACAAAATTTTGATCCACAGCTAAGACTCTAAAATTAATTTGTGTGATAAATGTATACAGCAGGTTTTCAAAAACAAAATAAGGTCAGCTTTTTATGAATAATGTTCTGTAGCATTTATTTAATTTTGATTGAATACCAGTGATTTTATGCATGTAGTTAAACATTTTATGATATTTCTTGCTTGATAAATTATTAAAGATACCAGTTTTCTGAATTACCGATGAACAATATTCTTTATTAGAACATGGCGCACCATTATTTAAATAATATACTGGAGTGGAGATCCGAGTCAATACAGGAGAATAGGAAGGTGGAAGATTGCGTAATTATTTAGGTAATGAGATAGGTTGGAAGATTATTTTATTGAACAGCAAAGCTCTATAAAACAAAACGAGGAATTAGAATATTAGATCGAGAATTAGAAATTAAGTGTAAGCTGGCATGGTTAACTGTGAAATGTATTAATATGTAAATAGACATAAGTATTCCTAGATTTAAACTGTAAGATTTAAAGATGAATTGCTTTTTGCAACAAGTTAATGTGTATTCAGATAGCAATTTCGATCCGATTCAATACGGGAGAAAGGCAATGTGATAGGGTGCATACTTATTTATGTAATGAGATAGATTAGAAGAAGATTATTTTATTGAAGATGAAAGTTCTATAAAACAAATCGAGGCGGTTTTCATTTAGAAATGACGTGCAGGGCGGCATAGTTAACTTAGATGAAACATATTTACGTGTAAAGAAACAACAGGACTCATACATTTCAACTCCAGATTTCAAGACAAATTAAATTTTGAAAGCAGTGATTGTGTGTAAATATATCCATAATGCGTTTTCATCTCGGTGCACACTTATATATGCTTAAAATTTCTTGCTGCCGTGCAAATTTATTTTTCCAAACAACTACTGGGCTTTCTTAAAGATTTTAAATGATTACACGAAATTACAAAAACAGAATAATATAAAAGAGATTTACTGCGTGGAGTACTTTAAAAATTTTATCATAATGTCATAGCAAACTTTTTTTCAAATTCATTTGCTTAGAAAATTTATGAGCAGGCATTGAGAAATAAAATTTTATCCCATTTTACACATAACATAATGCATATATTCACTGGAACTTCTTAAGTTTTGATTTGGCACCACTGATATTATGCATGTTATTAAACTCTTCGCAATATTTCTCGTTTGATAGATTATTAAAGACGCCCATTTTAGCAATTAACGATAAACAATACGTATTATTAAGAGGTGCAAAAAAATACTCATTATTAAGAGTTGTAAAAAAAAAAAGTATTCATTATTGAGTGGTGCACCATTACTCAAAGAATATAATGTATGACGTGTGAAGATCCGAGTCAATACGGAATAACAGGAAGGTAGAAGGTTGTGAAATGTATAGTATACACGCCTAAATATTTAGGCATAACACACCCTAATTAAAACTATTACAATTTGTAATATTTGTGGTTTATGCTATTAATTACTTTCTTGTAATATATTCTTAACAATGCAAAATTAAGATGTAAATGACAAGTTGTATTATAATTCAGCTACATGAAGCCTTTCATTTACTTCTAATTAAAGCACCAAAAGAGATTCAATTTCTCATTTACTACAAAAGCATTTCGTGCATTTGCTTAACAGGAAAGAGAGTGTTAAGATTCTTTCACTGATAAAAGAGTTCAGTGGACGAGAACACGAAAATTAATGACGGTTACAGTAAGCATTCAGTTCAATCTACAGTATATTTGAGAACTAATTATCAAAAATGGTCTAAATTTACAAAACTGTTTGATTTATTGCTACACAAAGATTACGGCTATTTATTACTTCTATTTTTTTACAGTATTCACTCTGTATTTTATAGTAACTGTTAAGTGAAATATACATCAAACACATATAATTATTTAGGTGAACAAACCTCAATTAAAACTTTCTTTCAGTCTTAAAGTGTAACATATGTCGCTGATGCAATTAATCACTTTCTTGTTATTATATTCTTAACAGTACAAAAATATGATGTAGGTGACAAGCTGTATAATTCTACGTATAATTCAGCTACATGAAGCTTTTTACATACTTCTAATTAATGCACCAAAAGAGATTCAATTTCCCATTTACTACAAAAGCATTTCGTGCATTTGCTTAACAGGAAAGAGAGTGTTAAGATTCTTTCACTGATAAAAGAGATCAATGGACGAGATCATGAAAATTAATGACGGTTACAATAAACATTTAGTTCAATCTACAGGATATTTTAGAACAAATTATCAAAAATGGTGTAGATTTACAAAACAATTTGATTTATCGCTAAACAAAGCTTACTACTATTTATTAATTCTATTTTTACAGCATTCACTCTATATTTTATAGTAAATGTTAAGTGAAATATACATCAGGCATACATGAATATTTAGCTGAACACGCCTCAATTAAAACTTTTTTTCCATCTTAATTTGCAATATATGTCGCTGATGCTATTAATCACTTTCTTGTATTATATTCTTAACAGTACAAAAATATGATGTAGATGACAAGCTCTATAATTCTACGTTTAATTCAGCTGCCCGAAGCCTTTAATTTACTTCTAATTAAAGCACCAAAGAAGATTGTATTTCTCATTTACTACCAAAGCATTTCGCGCATTTGCTTAACAGGAAAAAGAGTGTTAAGATTCTTTCATTGATAAAGATGAGATCAGTGGAGGAGGTCATGAAAATTAATGACGGTTAAAGTGAAGATTTACTTCAGTATACAGAGTATATCATGAGAACTAGTTATGAAAAATTATGCAAAGTGGCACCTGAATGAGACACATTAAGTAATGGGCACGGTAGCCCAATTATGATATGTATAATTTACCTTATAAAATTCTGAATTTGTAATAAATTAGCTTTTATCTAATAAGCAGCCTGCAGCATATTTTCATATCACGATTCAGTTTAACAAGATGTTATTTGTTTCTGACTCTAAATATTTATTTTCAGCATGTTAATCGATTTTTTTTTTAATTTCAGAAAAAAATTAAATGCACTTTAATTTTTTAAGGAATTTTTACTGCTGAATGTTACTTATAACATTTTAAACTATTGTTTACTTAAATAAACGTATGAGAAAGGAAAGAGTTTAAAAGTTGTTTACTTATAAGAAAACAACACACACAAGTTGAAGCTCTTCATAAAATAAGATAAGCAATGAAAATTCTGCAAACAAAAAATATTTCTTTTATTTTTTAATGTAGTTTAAGATGCAACTCATATTTTCATAAGTATTAACCCTTTATATAAGATTATATAAGCTGCAATTCTAGATTAAGAAATAGTTTATAATAGCAGAAATATGTTGTGAGAAAACAAAATTTTATAAATAAATACGAACATAATAATAGAAGTTTATTTACCAAAATATTTTTCATTATTTAATATAAAAACGTTTATTATTTAAATGTTTAAAATTATTTTCTGAAAGTCTGAGTTTCCTGACACGAAAAAAATGTCGTTATAGAATTTAGCTGTGTGATACAGCTATTTTCGGATTCCAGGAAAAGAATAGTATCACCCAAACACAATTTATAATTTCAGCATTAACTGCGCGCCTCTATTGAAAATATAAACGAGTCTTAGATTAAAAAAAAATGCATTCTAATACTAATTTGGATTAGCTGCAAGGTTGAAAAAATGTGACAACGAAAAAAAAAAAAAATAGTTTGCGAAAACACAATTTTGAAATTAATAGATAATTGTGTGTGTAGAATATATGCCAAATGAAAACTGCCCACACTGTAAAAAAAAAAAATCTGTAAAGTTACGAAAATTTTTCTAGGAAACTGGGAACCTTAGAACTTTTTATGTAACGTCAACAACAAAAATTCATGTAACAAATCCAGTTTTGTAACGAAAATAAAAAAATCTGTGAGGTTACTAAGAATTTTTTAGGAAACTGGGATGCCTAGAATTTTTTATGTAACTGCAACCCGGGTTACAGATAAAATTTTAATAAGATTACTGTAATTTTAGTAGATTGTTTTGTAGATTTACATTATTTTTTGTAAACTGTAAAAAAAAAAAAAAAAAAAAAAAAAAATCTGTAAAGTTACTAAAGTTTTTCTAGGAAACTGGGATTCCTAGAACTTTTTATGTAACGGCTACCACAAAAATTCCTGTAACAGCGTCTGTTACAGGAATTTTTCTTGTGGCCGTTACATAAAAAGTTCTAGGAATCCCAGTTTCCTAGAAAAACTTTAGTAACTTTACAGATTATTTTTTACAGTGTACTGTGTACAGATAAAATTTTAGTGAGCATACAGATTTCTGTAACTTTGCATCTGTAGAATTACAGATTTTTTTTTTTTTTTTTTTTTTTTTTTTTTTTTTACAGTGCAGTCCTTTAACCGCTTTTATGGAAAACAGTTAGATAACCGTAATTAGCTCTATGCGGACCAATAAGAACGTTTCAAATTATGGTAAAATAATCGTTATCTATAAAAAAGGTTGAAGGATTGGACAGTTTGCTGGAGATTTTTAACAGTGTAAAATAAAACTGAGTATTTATAAAATATATACTAAAAGCACAATAATATATATATTTATTCAAATACCTTCTATGTTTGAATATGAAGGTTTGCCTATTTATTTATTATAAATACAACATATTATATGTTATATATTGTATATAAAACGTAATAAAATTATTAAAAAATTAACAAGAATGAAGTTTAAAGAATTAATTCATTTTTAAATCCGTTTCAAAGGAGAGATAAATTCTCACATGCATATTGTTAATCCTTCGCGCATTTTCAAAAATTAAACATTTACAAAGATAAAAAAAAATCCTGATAAGGTAGTACTAAATAGAAGAATTATCATTCCTATTTTTTATAGCTGTTATTGATTTTTTTTTAAATTTCGTTTATTTATTTATATGTTGTGCACAATTACAATAAACAACTATGAACCATGCACTGTAAAAAAAAAATCTGTAGTTCTACAGATGTAAAGTTACATGCTTACTAAGCTTTCATCTGTAACTGTGCAAAAAAAGCTGTAAATCTACAAAACTAGTTTTTGTAAAGCTACAGAAATCTGTAACTTTACAAATGAATCTTCTAAAATTACTGTAATGATACTAAAATTTTATCTGTAGCCCTGGTTTCAGTTACATGAAAAGTTCTAGGCATCCCAGTTTCCTAAAAAATTCTTGGTAACCTTACAGATATTTTGATTTTCGGCCCAAAAGTGTGTCTGTTACATGAATTTTTGTTGTTGCCGTTACATAAAAAGTTCTAGGAATCCAAGTTTCCTAGAAAAACTTCAGTAACTTTACAGAATTTTTTTTACAGTGTGCGTATTGAAGAGATAATTTTGTTTAAGATAGCAAAAACTGTCTTAAATGAGAAATTGTACGTTTAAAGGAAAATATATATTTGATTATATGTTTTAATTAAACGGCATATCTGTTATTTTAACACGTTCACGCCGGCGCGCGTGGGTCACACTCGACTGTCTCAGAGCTGACAAGTCTCCGGCTTTTTGGATACCAGTATTTTAATACAGAAAATGTTGTTTTATTTAATTAGAACAATTGGGCGATTTAAAGGAACAACATTTTATCTAAAATAATAGTGGTGTGCAAAAAGCCAGAGACTTGACAACTCTGAGACAGTCGAGTGTGACCCACCGCGCCGGCGTGAACGTGTTAACCCCCTGACCGCCGAGCAAAAGAGCAAAACTGCAATGTTGTTTTCAGTCTAAATTTTTTTTTTAATGTTAAAAAAAGATGTTTTTTTCCAACTTGAATTAAATATTTTTATTACGTATAGGCATATAAGCCTTGAGAGTATTAATCACAATCTAATTTTTTTAAATCTGGATTATATCGGTAGAATTGTATTAATTTAAATAATGCCTCTTTTGCAGTGAAACTTACAGCTAAATGAACGGATATACCAGTTCGAAGCTGTGAGAAGGTTAAATGTGGGTGTTTACAGTGTAAAAAATAATCTGTAAAGTTACTAAAGTTTTTCTAGGAAACTGGGATTCCTAGAAATTTTTATGTAACGGCAACAAGAAAAATTCCTGTAACAGACGCTGTTACAGGAATTTTTGTTGTAGCCGTTACATAAAAAATTTCTAGGAATCCCAGTTTCCTAGAAAAACTTTAATAACTTTGCAGATTTTTTTTTTTTTTTTTTTTTTACAGTGTAGATTCGCAAAAATTAATGCTGCAAAATTATAATTCTACTTAATTGTTATTGGATAATTGTTATTGGATAATTATTATAGGATAATTTTTATTGAGTAAGCTTCACTAAATAAATGAAGGAATAATTTTTTGATATTAGTGCTTAAGAATAAAATTTACATTTGTATTTTCCTCCTTATTTTATTTTTTTTAATTTGTAGAAGAAATGCTGCATTTAGGTCAATGCTCTAAAATCTTATTTTATTGATATGCACAAAACTCTAAGCATTTAACAATGTTTTATTTTTAATCTAACTTTAAATATTAAAAATAAAAATAAAAAAACATAATGTAAAAATTTAAACAATACGGTTTAAGTTGAAAACTTTGATGCGTAATCATTTTATGTTTTATAGTACTTTTTAAACATATTTTAGCAGTTAAAACAAATGATTAATGCTTTTTCCTTTATTAAACAGGACTATAAAAATATTAAAAACGTTACAACACAATGATAAATTATAAAAATTTAACTTTTGGTAAAAATACTTAAATTCTATGAATAATTGTGAAAAGAAACGATAGTCGAGTGTATATTAGGAACTCGAGTTTTCACTTCGTAAAAGTTTGCGTGATAAATGTTAAAGTTTTCAGTTTGCGTGATAAACCTATCTTATACCTTGTATAAGTTAACTTCTAAATTGCGATTTTCCCCTTATCTTTTTCTTTTTGTATCTGATATTTAATATTTTTTTTATTACTTCTCAACGATGTTATTTACCGTAAAAATATTCATTCACGAATCTCTGCTATAGTTCTCCACGTGGATACAGGATGTCTCAAAGCTTTTAATTTAACTTTAGAGTGATAAACACTCGTTAAGATAAATAATTTTTGTGCAGAAAAAATCACGGTTGCAATCGAGTTTTTCCCTCAAAAATACGGAGTGTCTCATTCCAAGCGAAATCCGGATTATCGTTCATAATTTACCAATAAAGAAAAATTTTAATGATCTGTTCAACAGACACATTTTGCTTTGTGTAAAATGTGGTGACATAACGAAAAGGTCTAAAAGTGGCTATCATTTACCTACAAACAATAATACAGTAATACCTCGATATATCGCGCTATTTGGGAGATGAGAAAAAAGCACAACATAGCTAGGAGAGCGATATAACGAAGGGTGCGAGAAGAGTGTTTATAAATTAAAAATAAAGAGCACTAGATTATGCTACGAGGTTTTCGATTTAGAGCTTGTTCAAAAAGCTAGAAGTTCGACACAAAATATACGGAAAATTTTTAAAAAATACTAAACAGTACATATACACATTCTTATTTACATTTTATAGTTTCAGAAAATAAGAATCAGAAAAAAAGAAGTTTTTTATTTTCTTTGATTACCCGCTTGTCACTGGAAATTAAAGAACAAAAAATAACTAATTGCATTTCAGTCATATGCTTAGATTTCGACGTTTCAAAAGTTTTATATACTTTTACGAGAAACTGAGCAGCTTCGGCCATCGGACCTATACTAAATCCTCGCCAGATACTTCCTCTTCATTGTTGTCTTCTTCGCCATAAAACTATTAACTCCTTGAATTGCAGAAATAATTACTTAGTCAGTCAAATTTTGTAGTATGGGTTGATGTCGTCGAAATATACACTGTAAAAAAAAAAGCACTGTAGATTTGCCAGCACAATGTGCTGGAAGTTTGTGCTGTTAATTTTACGCAACTACTGTTATTTTTCATGTTTATATAGTTAGTTATCATGTTTATATCAAGAAACCAAAGAACGCTACAGCACATTCGACTGTGATCGAGTTTGAGCTCGACATGAACAGTACTTTGTACTGTAAAAATGTCGTTTTTTTTTTTACAGTGTACCCATTCATTAGGTACAGAAATTAGGTTACAGAAATTTCCATGCCTAATTGATTGTCAGCTTAAAGGATGTGTTGTAAATTTTCCGGAAATTTATCTGTGGACAACTAAAAAAGAGCGAAATAGCCGAATGCGCGATAAATTGAGGCGCGATATAAAGAGAAGTTATTGGATTAACATGAAAGTGGAATAATCGAAATCTTCTTTTACAATAAATGAAAATTAAAATTCTAGTGCTGTATTCACCTTGAATTATATAATTAAAATACATATAAAAAGCACAAATAATTATACAAAAATTACTTTCAGGTATAAAAATATTTAAAATACAAATTAAAAATATCTTAAAATATATCAGAAAAAGCTAGAACGTTTTCAACTATTACAAGGCCGTCATCAGTAGGATTTAAATGTTGTTATTATTTTCTTTGAGCTTATTTGAGAATTGTCCAGAAGAAAAACATTGTAATTTAAATTTAAAAGTTGTACGTGATGAGATGCCAGATAAAGATTATCAAGATTAGCTCAAACTGAACCTATAAAATTAGATTTTAATAAATCAAAAATTATCTTTGGTACAAATAATTACCAGGAAGCAATCATAAGAGAATCAATTGAAATAATTGCTAATAAAGATACAGCTTGTAACGATGCACGATCATACGATATCTATGGAGTATAGGATATTTGTTGCATAATATATGAAAGCTCGTTTTGTTGAAAATTTGAATAAGTTTATCTGGCATCTCATCTGACGTACAACATTTAAATTTAAATTGCAATGTTTTTCTTCTGGGCAATTCTCGAATAAGCACAAAGAAAATAATAACAACCTTTAAATCCTACTGATGACGGCCTTGTAATGATTGAAAACGTTCTAGGTTTTTCTGATGTATTTTAAGATATTTTTAATTTGTATTTTAAATATCTTTATATTATATTTATGCACTTGAATGTAATTTTTGTGCAATTGTTTGTGCTTTATATGTATTTTAATTATCTTTAATTGCGTAAAAAAGGGATGTATTTATTAATGAACGTATAATAAAAAATGCAAATTAAAAGTCAAATCAATTAATGACATTGTTTTGCTCGGACGTCAAGGTCTATATCGGGATTGAAATTTTTTTCCAACGCTGTTGAAAAGGTTTTATCTGATCATTTATCTATGTGTCCGTGCTTTAAAGCGCTTAAGGGGTCCCAGGACTCTTAAAATTGGAAAAAATGAAAAAAAAAAGACTATTTTCAACATTTAATACCTTAAAATGTATTTGATTTTAAGAAACAATTTTAATTGGAATAAAATATATAAGTATGTTCTTTCATTTCATGTATTTAAAAAGTTATAAGATGCAGAATTAGCATTTACAGGGGTCTCCAAACTGTTAGACATTTGTTGAGCAAAAAATCGGCATAACAGCTTACGAGCACGATTACAAAATAAGTATTGCAACTAGAATGAAAATTTTGGTGCCAACTTATACTTCAGATTGTAATAATTACCCTGATCCTAAATAAATTTGTATTTAAAGCATTTTTATATTTTTAATACAAAGTTGTATTTAGCTAATGCAAAATTAAGAAAATTTCAATAGTATAATCACCTAAAAAAATATTATTTTGAACAATAAAAAGGAAATTTTAGGTTCAGTTTATACAGACTAAAATGAAACATATGTTTTGAAAATTTCATGATAAAATATTCAGAAGTTTTTGAGATATCGTGCGCGTTATGCCCAAAAACGTCATATGGAGAAAAATGACTTCAAAGTTTCGGAAACGCAGCTTCAGCTATTGAGTGGGTATAAATGTAAAAGCCATAACTTCAGTTCTAATAGGAATTTCGAGGAAACAATTACTTCAAAATGTTCAGAAAAAATAGGTGTTTAACATCTAAAAAAATTAAAATTTCTAAAATTTTAAAGCTTTAAGAGTCCTGAGATCCCTTAACTTCGCTCAGATTGCCATGTAATTGATATATGTTATAAGTTTTTACTATGCCATATTTGTATGCTGAAAATGAAGGGCTTAGCATTTATAGTTTGCAGCATGGGATACTCAAAAGAATTCCGTTACATTATGGTCTATGGGGAAAAATCGTTTGCAATGCATTTTAATGGTGTTACTCTATTTTCAGCATACTGAAATTGATATACATCACTGAAGTGCACTAAAAGATGCTTACAGCTGTGTATAAAATCTTACTAGTGTACTTTAATAGGGTGTGCATAGTATTTATTTTTCATTTACAGGGACACACAAAAGAATTTGGTTACAGTAGTGTC
Organism: Maratus speciosus; assembly: GCA_963932465.1. Classification (NCBI taxonomy): domain Eukaryota; kingdom Metazoa; phylum Arthropoda; class Arachnida; order Araneae; family Salticidae; genus Maratus; species Maratus speciosus. The sequence goes on from OZ010786.1 coordinate 394,089,554, forward strand.
TATGAGCGAGAATTGCTTGGAAGTGCATTTTCAGTTGTAGTGTGCGTTTTTAAATTTAACTAATTTTTAGCATATTACTTAATGTGCATAAATTCTATAGAACGTATACTGATGACGGGCTGCACAAAAGAATTCGAGTACATTTCCGTTTTTTGACGGAAATTGCTGAAGAAGAATTTTTAACTGTGGTTTTCCTAACTAAAGTAAATTTCAGCATATTATGTAGTATTGCAATATATGTACAAATCAATAAATTTTATACAGGACTGCACAAAAGAATTCGGAAAGACTGTTTTCAACTATTGATGATAATTGCTGAAATTAGGTTTTCAAACGTGTTATGAATTTTCCAAATTGTTTACTGAGATACCACCTTTCAAACGGCAAAGTTTTGTTATAGTATTCTGAATGTAGCAGAAAGTGTTTCATAATCTATATCAAATGACCAAACTTATATTCTTTTAATGTATTTAATAAAAACTGGATTAAATATAATTATATACAAGTAAGGTCGGGGTTGATTTTCTGGTATGACGCCAAACGTTGACTTCGCTCTTTTCCTTTATAGGGAATTTTTGTTGTATCAGCGCCATAATTATTTAGTATTATCAGCGCCATAGTATTTAATGCTGACTCTGACTGTTGCTATGGGTTGCTGTTTCTAAATGAGTTATGTATCACCACTATAAGCCTGTGATCTCACCTATCACCGACATCTATGTTTGATGCCTGATTTTCCTTTTTTGTTTAACTTTAACCTCACGTCGCTCTCTACACAAAATTTAATAAAACACCGTCTTTTCACAAAATTATAAATTTGTATTTTTGCAAGAAATTTTTATTTAGAGTTGTATCGGATAAAAATTATTGAACATTTCTGAAGACCTGGACCATCAAAATATAGCCTGCGACCCAGTTTGGAAACCGCTTTTTAATAACATCATCGTATTTGTAGATGATGATATAGTACCCAATGCCAACATAATTGCTAAGCTGCTTACAGAAAAAAATGCAGAAATTGTACTTTAAACGTAGCAAATGAGGTGCGTTCGTACTATAACTGGGTTTTATAAATATTCAGATCTTGGTGCAATAGCTGTTGCACTCTTATGCAAAAATGCATGAATACAAAATTTACTACGATTTTATCTATTAAAATTCAGTAATACGGAAAAAATAGGACTCCATTCTTAAATATGAAGAAATCACCATGGCAACCTATAATCATAACCCATCATGGAATATCACTGAATTATTTACGCATGATAGGATTTAATAGAATGAATAAAACTTTTATTAGTATCTTTAAGTTTTGATTCCATTTTCATAAAATTTGAAATGACTCTACAAAATTCTGCAACATATTAAATTTCAAACCATTGGGTTAGGTAGTTTTTGCGTTGTTATATGCGGACAGACAGACAGACGGATAGGCCAGACGTTACGACTATAGGTGTTACGTAGTTACATAATTACGAACGCACCTAAAAAAGCAGATCTCTAGTTCCATAGTTTTAGTAAAATATAAACGTGGCACTAAGAGTACACTTGGGAAAACGGCATTGTGTAGCGCTGCGTTAAATTATATATAGAATAATCACTACTACAGCATGAATTGAATATGTATAATTATAAATTATAGGAGTGATATTAATGAAGACATTAGAACATCCCAATCGTCAGAACAGTGTGTTGTGTAGCATGTCGAAAGGCAATTGCGTAAGGCACCAGAATAGGTTTGAAACGACGAAATTCGACTGGAGTTTGATTATGGATTAGGAAGCCTGTAATAAACTTATACTATTACTTCTTTTTACATTTATTTATTTTTATGTTTTATAAAAATAAAGCATATTTGTTAAACTGTGAAAAACGATAACAAATGTTTTAATAGTGTGCGGCAAAATTAATCTTATTAAATGTACAGTCGTCGAAAAAAAAAGTAAACACCCCCTACTAACTCCCCAACAAATTATCGTAAACGAAAGTTACTGGTACCGAACGATTGGAAATAAAGTCTACTTTTAAATGATGTATATAAAATTTGCTTAGGGGGCCATCTACATATTAAAACAAATCTAAACTTCATTTTTTTTCAATGGCAATACCCAATTTTAACCAGATATTTCAAATCTTCGGTTAAAACTATGCCTGGACACCAAATTTCAAGTTATTTGAATGATAAGTTTTTGAATTATAAACATTCAAAATTTAGTGCTTCTAATGTTAAATTACATTTTCATATTTTTATTTATATCTCCTGAAATTATGCTCCTAATGTGCTAATTTTTTGTGTAGCAATAATACTAATATACCTAAACATAAATACGTTGAATTTGCATTTTTTTTTTTAATTTTATGATATCAGTTATGAAATTAATATTCGAAAAAATTATGAATTGCAACCTACAGTTTTTTTGATGGATTTAGTTTTATTAAGTCCTGCTTTATGGAAATCCAAAATTTCACAATTTTCTTCCAAGTAGTTTTCAAATTATGCTTAAAAAAACAGCAAAAGGATGTTTTAAGGGGCCGTCTGTGATAGAAGTGTCTAGATATTTTGAAATTTCTTCTGCTGTCGTGTAATCTAGAAGGCTTCATTGACTGCTTGAGTGGTGCTTAAGGTGCCTTGATCAAGAAGGGGGCTCTCTCGGTTAACAATCGAGTGCGGAACTTCAATTTGGATACAGCCCTTAAAATAAGCTCGTTTTAAAATAATTAATTTCTCGGAAACTTATGGTACGAATTGCATAAAAATTTGTTTTTAGGCTAATTGAAGGGTGTAGAGTTCATTTATGGTGTCAGAATTGTGTACTGCTTTTGAAAAAAATAAAGTTATGGTTCGTTTTAATAAGTAGATGCTCCCCTAAGCAAATTTTATATACATCATTTAGAAGTAGACTTTATTTCCAATCGTTCGGTACCAGTAACTTTCTTCTACGATAATTTGTTGAGGAGTTAGTAGGGGGTGTTTACTTCTTTTCCCCATGACTGTACACATAAATTATTACAAGCTTAAACATAATTAATACAGTAAATTCAACAGGAGTGAAAAATTAACAGGGGCCAGGGGACTGGGAACCTGGGCCCACATCGTACAGTGCTGTTGCTTTAACCACTAAGCTATCCTGACTGTTGTCCCAGCTCTTCAATTTCTTACTAATAAATTATGCTGGGGACGTCACCGTCCATCTATCAGTCAGCACTGGATGTCGTGACAACAATGAATAAATTACTATTCCGTACTATTTATGTGTATCTTTAATAAGTGATTTCAGGCGCTAATTTGTGTGCTTTAAAATTAATCTTGTAAAACCAGCCTCGATATTTTTGAGTCTTCATTTATTTTTTATATTGCTTATTACATAGTTTCTCGATTATACCTAAAACAACAACTACAACAACAAATTTAAATTATATATATATATATATTAAAAAAAAAAAAAAAGTTCAAAATCTATAAAACTGATTAATTTTTTTGTTTTAACTTTGTAAAAAGAAAACGGTTCTTCATCTTTAAAAGCTCTAAAAATTAATATATTTTTATTTATAAAAACAAAGTTTCTTTAGCTGCCACCGATTTTCGGGAACGACTCGAATAATTTTTGTAGTGTATTAATTAGCTTTATCAATTCTCAATGTAGGTTTTTTGGCTGCTATAAAATTATCAATTGAGCATCTTCATGTTCTACAAAAATATTTTACAGACAATCATGGAAAAAACCATTAAAATTAATATTATTTTTGCGACACTTGTATGTATAAACTCGGTTATGATGCTGAAAATTCTTAATTTAGAATTAATAGCCGATATATAACAACTGATATTACGGTTTGAAAAGACTGATTAATGCACCATAAAAACGACTCAGACACTTTTCTGAACATCAGTGGCAGAAAAAAAAAATTGTTTTGTTACTTCTTTGCTTCTTTAAATCTCGAAAATATATTGGTTTTTGATGTTTTCAAAGATAAAGAACGCTTTTTCGAATCATGGGTAAATAGGAAGAGATTATTGCACACTTTCGTTCATGATTATATTACATTTTCTTAGATCAAAAAATGTTTATCTTTTTTTTTTTTTTTTTTTTTTTACAATGTACGTAAAGAAAACAAGTCGAAAATTATACGCCAAACGTGGTAGATGAGATGCATTCGTATTGTAAATAATTTTATAAATATTTAGACCTTGGTGCAATAGCTATTGCACTCTTATGCAAAAATGCACGAATACAAAATTTATTACGATTATATATATTAAATTTAGTAATACAGAAATAATAGGACACCATCTTAACTATGTCGTAAACACCATGGTCACCTAGAATCATTACCTATCACGCGATATCATTGAATTAATTACGTATGATACGATTTAATAGAATGAAGAAGATTTCATTAATATCTTTTTAAGTTTTGATTCGATTTTTATAAAATTTGAAATGACCCGATAAAATTTTACAAGGATTATATATATTAAATTTCAAACCATTCGGTTGGATAGTTTTTGCGCAGTTATATACGAACAGACAGACGGAAGAACCAGACGACGATTAGGTGCTACGTTTTTATATAATTACAAACGCACCTAAAAATGGCAATAAAATGAATTCGAAATTTATTTGTGCTGTTATAAATGATGAATCCCATAATGCATGAATTACCGTTGTAGATAGGAGTTTACTACTTTTTATACAGATAATGTTAAAAGAAACTGAATTCGTCCCTCACCTTTGTTTTGCTTCTTTGTCCCCTTTCACTGTAAAAAAAGGCGTTTTCGTTGTTAAGTCCGTAAAACGCAAATGAATAATTTGAACGTCTGAGTTCATAATCCAAATTATTGATAGAAAAAAAATTATAATACTTAAAAAAAAAAAATCATCAGTGAATGTCCTACAAGGCGTAAATGGAAAACGATAAAAAAAATAATTAAAATTTAAAATCAATGGCAGTGGTTATTATTAACGCTTTTAAAACCTTCCCTAGGGGTAGCGCCCCCCACTTTTTTGCCGTATAACGCTTAATGTCTCTTGACAATGAAAATTCATTCATGCCATGCAGTCATTATTTTTTTATAATGCCATAAAAAAAACATCCCTTCATTTTTAACAACTAAACGCCCACCTTCATTACATTAACACCTTCCCAAAAAATGGGCGTTGTGAGTTATGAACGCAATTTTAGACACAAAACTGCATATTATTAAGTGATTTTAGCATTTTTTTAAAACTTTTTTTTCCCTAGCGGCTACTTAAAAAAATGAGTGGCAAAAATGAGGTAAAAAATTCCCTCATAGGCGTGGTGAAGAAAGTCATCAATTATTTTCTACCAGGTGTATATCGATTTTAGCAGCACTCTCTTCCGTTGAAGGGCAGTTATCGATATATTGATATAATGTTATAGTAGAATCCATTCTGTCTGAAATTCAGGGTCTTTGAAATTTCTTAGTTATATGGTCCTTATTATCAAACCCTTCATTACCTTGTCGTGGAACAAGATTGAAAGCTCTGTAAGAGTTCAAAATCTGAATTTTGAAGAATCTCTGATTGATTTAATAGATTGGTGTATTAAACATTAAAGAAAATGGAATGGAAGAGCGGCGATAACGTTTTAAAGGAATTCAATTCATTTTCTGTCGAGTAGAGAGAGCCGACTGGTCAAAATGAGATTTTTTATTACATTTAAATTTATGAGAATCGGATAGATTCTTTCATCAATTTTTTAAACAGAGATTACGTAATGTTGTAATAAATAATTAATTGCATAATTAAATAATTTTAAATTTAACTTTTCAAATACATTCTGAATAAGTTCTCTAGAGATACGCCATAACAACGTTACTAATCAAAGAGTTGCATCAATATAATAACATATATTATGTTGATACATCGATATTATAGATTATATTAATATATCGATGTTATTAGTTATGCTACAAATGCATTGATACGCCAAAATAACATTTCTAGACAGAGAACTATATAGATATTTTTATATAATGCTACAAATTCTATCGATATATTGATATTATTGATTATATAGATACATTCATATAGTGTTATACAGGGATAGTGTTATACATTCATAAAAGAATGTTCCAGTTTCAACGATGCATTATAAGAGTTTAATTTAGATTATTTACAACAAATCATACATCAAATTAAAGGTAAACTTAACCCAGTTTTTCTTACAAATGTCCAATATGTGCACGTTTATTTATACGGCACATATTCAACCTAAAGTCCAATTCTTCCCACGCTTCTAGTTGAACTGAAATTACAGATTCACTCTTAGCAAATTGCAGAACACAAAACGCTTTACGCTCAGGAGTTGCCATTTTGCGAAACTGACACTGCAAGCGAGTCAATAACAAAGCAGTACTCGCGCATGCGCTTACCTAAAACTGTTTGGGCTACTCTTTACTTGTAACCTTGAACCAACACCCTACAGCGCTTACAGTTGATACTATTAAAATTTATAACTGGGACATTCTTTTATGGGCACCTGTATAATAGAATTCATCCTCTCTGAAATTGAGTTTTTGAAATTTCGAGCTTTCTTAGTTATATGACCCTTATTATACGAGGGTGTATCAAAAAGTTTTTGCCCTCACATAGAAATAATTGAGCGAAATTTATGAAACTGCTACATTGTTTTCGTCCTTTTCTATATAGTCACCGTGCACAGTAACACATTTCTGCGAACGGTATTTGAAAGAGACGGGTGAAGATGTATTCCAGGAGGCGCGATAGTAGACCCAAAGGGAGAATTTTTCTAACTTGTGCCGACCCCCCACATGTAACATGTTGTTGTAAAGGCCTGTTGCCACTTATTCATGTTATGCACTCCCGAGCCCCCCCCCCCCAAATTTGTCCCCTGGGGGGCATGGATGATGTCCGCAAAATTTAAAAAAGTGCCCCTCGGAGGGCAAATTTGGGCGGAGGAGCTCGGGAGGCCCATAGCATGAATAAGTGGTCACAGACCATTCCAACAATATGCCACATGTGGGGGTCGGCACCAGTTAGAAAAATGCTTCCTTTGGGTTTACTATCACGCCTCCTGGAATACATCATCTCTCCTCTCTTTGAAATACCGGTTGCACAAATGTGTTACTGTGCACACTGACTATATAGAAAATGACTCATAAAATGTAGCAATTTCATAAATTTCACTCAATTATTTCTATGTGAGGGCAAAAACGTATTGATACTCTCTCGTACAAATCTTTATCACTTTGTTGGGGAATATGATTGAAAGCTCTACACCCTGATAGGTTTACTAAAACGGCTTGTTATATATTAAAGATACAGGATAAGAGAGCGGTGATAATATTTTTAAGGAATTCAATTCATTTTCTGTCGAGTGCAGATAGCCATCACATCTAAGTAAAACTTTTTACTACATTTAAATTTATGAGAATTATATAGATTCTTTCGTCAATAATAATAATAATAATAATAATAATAATAATATATATATATATATATATATATATATATATATATATAGTATTATAATACATAATTAAATATATAATAATATAATTTTAAATTTCACTTTTCAAATGCATTCTGGATAAGTTCTTTAAAGATATGCCATAATAAAATTACCAGTCAAAAAAATAAATCGATTAATGATGTATATTGTATTGATATATCGATATTACTGATTATATCGATGTTATCGGTTATGCTAGAATTATATTACTATTTGCTACGCGAAAATAAAATTTCTAAGCAAATAATTAATTATATATATATGAAATATATCGATATTTTGATTGAATGCTACTTATTACATTGATACATCGATATTATTGAGTATATAGATATGTTCATATAGTGTTTAGTAAGATTCATTTTGTCTGAAAAAGAGTTTTTGAAACTTCGAGGTGCCTTAGTTATATGATCCTTATTATTCAACTCTCATTATGTTGTCGGGGAATATGATTGAAAGCCTTTTAAGAGTTTTAAATCTGAAGTTTGAAAATTTTCTGATAGATTTATTAAAATGGCTTATTATAGATTAAAGACAATAGGATAAAAGAGCCGTGATATCATTGTATTACTCGTCTATTAATTTCCGTCTTGTAGAGATAGCCGACTGATCAAAATGAGATTTTTTATTACATTTAAATTTATGAGATAGATTCTTTTGCGAATTAAAAAAAAAGGTATATTTTTTTATGCAATATCAAAATACATGATTAATTATATAATTAAATAATTTTATACATTCTGGATAAATTCTCTAAAGATACGCCAGAATAACACTACTGATGAAGAAACATATTAATATAATGATATGTATTATATTGATTATATCGATATATTGATGTTACCAATTATACGCTAGAGTGACAAGATACGTCAAAACATTTCAAGACAAACTTATAGAAATATATCGATATACATTGTTTATTCTTCCTAGAATTAGAGGTTTTTGATATTTCGAGCTTTCTTAGCTGTATTATCCTTATTATCAAACCCTTCATTACGTTGTCGGATTGAAAGATTTATAAGAGTTCGAAATCTGAATTTTGAAAACTCTCTGATTGATTTAATAAAATGCCATATTAAACATTAAAGACAATGGGATAAAAGAGCAGTCATAAAATTTTAAAAGAATTTAATTCATTTTCTGTCGAGTGGAGATAGACTACGGCTATCTCCACTCGACAAAGCGACGCGACGATGGCTATAGTAGCTGTCACGTCTAAATGAAACTTTTTATTGCATTTAAATTTATGAACAAAGGATAAGATGTATGGTCAATTTAACTTAATGTTGTAACTTATTTAAATATTTTAATTAAGAATTTAGGATAATATAGAAGTGTATTAAAATATTTTTTAATTTAATATTTTAATTACTATATTTTCAATAAATTTTATAAAGATATTTTGGAATAACATTGCGGAGTAAATATTTAAAAGTCAAATAATTTTAATTTTTTATAGGTATTTTAAGGAATGAAATAATTTATATTACGTTATTAAGAATTAAAATTGTTTTAAATTACTTGTTTTAATTACATTTTGAATATGTTTTCTAAATATATAAAGGACGTAAATAAGATTTTTTTAATATATAAGTTATATTTAAATTTATGATGAAGGAATAGGAAATCGATTTTTTCTCACTATTTTCAGTCAGTTTAAAAATCCTTTTTAAGTAATGTTATACTTTCTAAATGAGACTGATTGAAATTTTTTTAACTTACTTACTTTAATTACATTCTAAGCTGTTTTAATTACATTTAACTTTCTTTAATTATAATTTCTAAGAACTCTTGATAAGCATGTCAAGGAAAATACCAAAGACAAAATAGCAATTTTTAGATAAATATACTTCAGTAGTTGAAAAAAAAAAGCTCTACACTGTAAAGAAAAAAAAAAAAAAAAAAAAAAAAAAAAATCTCAAATTGGCAGAAAAAACTGTTAATTTTGGCGCCAGTAGTAAACCGTTTAATTTATAGAAGATATCTGTAATTTTTCATTAAAACGTTTTTTTTTTTTTTTCTGTAAAAAATATTTTTTTTCTATAAAAATTACGAAATCCATATATTTTTTTTTCAGAAAAAACAGTTTTTGTTTAAAATAGTTTTTTTTCTGTAAAAAATACAATTCTTTTTCTGTACAAATTACAGATTTTTTTTTTTTTTTTTTTTTTTTTTTTTTTTTACAGTGTATTACATGTTATATATTTTTACAGATAAATTAAAAATATGAGGGGTGCTAAATATTTTAAATATAAAATAAAAAAGCATCCATTACTGCAGCTTTTAGTATCAATTGTTTCAGAAATTTCAGTGTAGTTTTTCTGTTTGTAGAAGGTGTTTGAAGATTCTTCAATGACTCCATTACATTTATCTTCAACAGTTTTGTCTTAATGATTCCACAGTTTGAATACATTGTATTAAAATAGACAAGGCTCCAAGGCTATTCAAGAAAATGATTTTCCTACAGTAATATGGCACATTCTTAATCCTATGGATTTTAATAATCTATTTTGACCTAAAAGAAAACTTTGAATTTAAAATGACATATATATAAAGAATTTACCAATTATAATTCCAGAGATGGAAAAAATAAATAAATAAAAGATGTACGATATTCCTTTATTATAGTTGAAAAATTCTAAAATTGCAACGATTTATTCTTTGAAAACTTTATGTCATGTCACCGCATTGAATAGAGGGAGTTAAGGGTTAAAACCTCTCCTAAAACATTTAAAAAACAATAAGATGCGTACAAAACCCGTTGTGTTAAGATGAATACATGATGAATAAAAGCAAACGCAAACAAAACATAAATAGACAAAATAATTTTAGCGTGCATCTGCTTCAATGATTCACATTATCTTCTTTAGCTTTTTCTTCTGCTTAATTATTATTAATAATAATATTAATAAAAGAATAGAGGGAGGTACAATAGCAGCTAAGCACGTCTTTTTTCTGCTTTCTTTCTTTCTTTTTTTTATTTATGAAGACTGAAGCAGGGACTCGTTTTATGAAGCCTTTCAGTATTTGAATGCTAAATTAGATTGTTGTGCTTTTCATTACATTGGTTTTGAAATGTCAGGCATTTACTAGAAACTAATTTATCAAGAGTTAAATAACGATAGTGTTTGTTCATTTTAAGAGTAAGAATGGTCGAAAAGCCCTGGCAGGTAAAGATTCTGGTGGCGTCATTGCTCCTTGCAATACCCACTTCATATTTATGTTGGCTCGGCTGCAAAACGAATAAATAAATAAAAGTAATAACAAAAAAATAATAAAGAAAGAAAGTGACAATACTTTTTTTTTCTGAAATCAGTAAGCAAACATCGAGTTTGAATACAAAAGGTACCGATTTCTATTAATTCTTAAAAGAAGAAATTAACAAATAAATCATGTTTTTTAAAGTTAAAATTAAAACGAAAGGATCTTCTAAAATTGCATACTGTGAAAAATAAAAAATCTTTTAAATTATTCCAGAGTTAAATAATGAAAGTAAGCCGTTGCACATTAATCACCAATAAGCCTTAACTTTCATTGTTCTGTTGAAGATTTAAAAACTACATGTAATATTTCAAGCTTCTGTCGAATGTTTTAATATGACAACATTCATTAATTTAATTCGAAACACTGCCTTTGTTATGTTCTATAAGCGCATCCATCTTATAATAACCGAATTAAAATTATATATGACTTCGTGAATTCTTAAATAACCTAAAGGAAACTAAAGAGTGAGCGTAAAGTAAGAAAACATTTGTTTCCCAAATCCATTTTTCAAAGCGCAACTTCTTTTTCTTCTTAATGCAATTTCGAGATGGCTGCTAACAAAGCTTTTAGCGAACAATCAAAACAAAAAGTAGCTCCTTATCTGCAAATTTTTAACCATTCGCAATTTACCAAAGTTCAAACGTCAAAAACTCGGACAATTTGATTGTTCCGCCTTCTTGCCTTTTGGACTGACGAAAAAATTACAACTTCTGAAACCCGCCATTATACCAGTCCAATTCTGCGGCAACGCGGCGCGCATATCTGATATCGTTGCCAAAGACAAAAGAGTAACTAATGACTAAAAAGCGGGTTTTACCTAGTCCTATATTGTAATTATTTTTCCTTGCTTGTGAATTTAAGAGCTGCAACTGCTGTCGCAACCGATTATCATTATTGTTATTATTCTTATTATGAACCTTAGTTGCTGGAAATCGTTCCACTTGGCGAGGTTTCAGAGTGTCATGCTCAATGTATTATTATCGTCTTCATCGATTTTTTTTTCTTGGATTGATAGTTATTAATATTTCGGCTTTTTCGAACAACGGGTTGATATGCATGTTTATAAAATAGCTTCTTCGAAATGTTAGAACTGTTCTCCCATACAAATAGCGAATTAGATTTGAGTTTTAAAAATGGCTCAGCATAATGCGTAGACATATGCATCAATTTTGAGCATAGGGTACTTAAATTGACATATTATTTTTGATATTTTATATAATTATTAACTTCATTAAGTTCGAGTGGTTTGACCAAATTGTTCTAACATATAAACCACGTAATTATAGATGTTATTTTTATGTCAATGTATAATACATACGTAAAATTTAAATTCTAAGATATAAAGGCATCAAACATAATGTTATTCAAACCTAAATGATGCCTTCTGCCAAAGGTGTAACATATTTTCGCAATCATTATTTATGCTTTATATATATGGATATGAATTTTTTCGTACAGTTTTTTTTATAATAAAATACATCACATTTATATATGAATGAAGAAACAATCATTAATGAAAACGTCGGTGGGAGGAAACATGTTAATATTATCTTAGTAAATTAATCCTTTCGTTACTGGCGTCCTTGATCAATGACATACTTTTAAGAATTTTTAAAGACGTTTAATTTAATTTAATAAAACAATTTTACAAATTTCGTGTGCATTTTTATTTATTTCCTTATCAAAAGCGCAAGTATTTAGAAATCAAACCAACAGATGAGAGAAAATTTTTGAATTCGAAATTTCACCGGGATATCTTTGAATCAAGATGGATGATCTTGTCGACTAAAATCCTCTAATTTTGATATAATTTAATATCTGAAGCAGCTTATATTTTTCATTTTATTAAATAAACTATAAAACTTTAAACTTATTGTGATACTTATAAATAATTATAATTTTCTTAAAATGCATGTTCATGCAGATGAGAGAAATTTTTTTGAACTTGAAATTTCACCGGGACATTTTTGATTCAAGATGGATGATCTTGTCGAGATAAGCTTTTTTAACATCCTCTAATTTTGATATATTTTAATATCTGAAGCAGCTAAATATATTTTTAATTTTGTTATATAAACCATAAAACTTGATTTAAACTTATTGTGATACTTATAAATAAATTATAATTTTCTTAAAATGCATGTTTATGCTGTTTGCCCATTCTATAACAACAGCAACAACAACAAAAAATAGTCAGGAATTTTTTGTTAGGTCGTTTTTATCTTATTGAGAGCATGATTAACAATGTGTGAACACCTCACAATTTTTATTTCAGTCTTTTAAATGTTGGTAGTGAAAGAGTTATCACTGATATTGATCTCAATATTCTGATAATATTAGGATATTTCACATTTTGGAAGTAAGGCATATAGGGACGAATCCACACTGTAAAAAAAGACAAATGCTCCTTAATATACGAAACGAAAGTATACAAGAATCACTTCCCAGTTACCCACGATTCCGAAAAGCCTGCTTTATCTTTAGAAACCTCAGAGCCAACATATTTTCTACATTTAAAGAAACATTTATAAAAAGAAAGTTTTTTTTTTTTCTTTTCTTTTCTTTTTTTTTTTTTTTTGTTGTTGTCAATGATTTCCGGAAACATTTCCGAGTAGTTTTCGTAATGTATTAATCAGTTTGATCAAACCGAAATATCAGTTTTTAGGATGCTATCTATTCTCGATTAAACATTTTCAGCTAAGTAATTGAATTTATGCATGCAAGAGTAACAACATTTCTTTTACTACCACTGATTTCCGAAAACGTTTCCTAGTAGTTTTTATAGTGTATTAATCAGTTTACTCAAACTGAAATATGAGTTTTTAGGATGCTATTATCGATTAAACAGTTTCAGCTGAGTAATTGAATTTATGCATGCAAGAGTAACAAAGTTTCTTTTGCTGCCACTGATTTCTTGAAACGTTTCCTAGTAGTGTATTAATCAGTTTACTCAAACTGGAATATCAGTTTTTAGGATGTTATCTATTCTCTATTAAACATTTTCAGCTGCGTAATTGAATTTATGCACGCAAGAGTAACAAAATAATATTAATTTTAATGTTAAAAATAATACTGTTATGTGTAAAACATGTTTTTTGAACATGAAAATATATTCTTGAGAATTAATAGCATCCGAAAAAAAAAAAAACCTATATTCTGATTTGAGAAAACTAATTAATACACTATAAAACTTGAATGAAAAGTTTCTGAAAATCAATGACAACAAAAGAAACTTTGTTTTTTACCAATTCTTCTTTAAATCTCGAAAATATATTGGTTTTCGATGTTTCTAACTGTAAAGAACTCTATTCGGAATCGTGGGTAATTCAGAAGAGGTTATTGTGTACTTTTTTTCGTGGTTGTATTGTATTTTCCCAGATTAAGAAACATTTGTCTTTTTTAACACTTCCCAACTTAATTGAAAAGTGTATATGGATATGGTTTGTACGTCTGTCCGTGCTCTAACTCACCTAAATTTTGTCGGATTGTCATGAAATTAAGATATGTTATTGAGATTTACTATGGCATCTTCGGTATTGAAAATGAAGTGTGTAGCATTTATGGTTCATTTGCAGGGATAATCAAAAGAATTGCGTTACATTACGGCCTGTGGGGGAAAATCGTTTGCGTTGGTTTCACAATTTCAAACACATTGAAATTTATATATCTCTGAAGTGTACAAAAATATGCTAACTGTAGAATATGGCATTCATAGCATTCATCGTTCATTTACAGGGATAATCAAAATAATTCCATGACGGTCAATGGGAAAAAATCGTTTTCGGTGCATTTTATTCACGTTACACTATTTCAAACACATTGGAATTGATATATATATATATATATCTGAGGTGCATTGCTGTATAGTGTGTATAGCATTCATAATTGATATACAGGGGCATACAAAATAACTCGGTTACAGTACTCTCTACGGACAATAATTGCTGGAAGTACGTTTTCAGCTGTAGTAAGAGTTTTTAGATTAAACTGATTTTTTCTCTATAATTTGGTAGGTATAAATTCTACAGATGATATACAGCGTATCACCAAAGATATGAAGTGCATTCCCATTTATTGATGAAATTGACGAAGGGGAAATCTGAACTGTGCAATGCGCTTCCTAACAGAACTAAATTTCGGCATACTATTTATTATATGATAAATCTACAGATCATATACAGAACTGCACGAAAAATTCAGATATTTTTCAAGACTACTGGTGGTAATATCTGAAATTGTATTTTCAAATGTCTTATGCGTTTTACAAGTTGTTTATTTAGGCATCATTTTTCGCTTTATAAAACTGTAAAGTTCAATTATAAAAGTTTTGAATGTGTTGGAAAATGTTTCATAATAGATATTTAACGCATGATTTTACGTTCTTGTTTATAATGTAGCTCAGCTTGAAAGAAAGATGTCATATATCTTCAGACGGCTCACGTCTTAATGAATTATTAAAACACACACACACACATATATATATATTAATTTTCTTTGAGGTATGTGGATTTATTCTCAAGTTGTAAAATAGTGAATTTTGATTTAAGGCTGCTAGTCACTCAGCTTCCGAATTCCTGTCGGTAATGTTAAGTCGATGGGCGTTTCATGCATTTTTGTATTCAAAATGTCTCCTCTGGAAATTAATATTTTTAACTTCCTCTTTCAGTGTTCTCTTCTTAAAGGATGCCACTTTTTTCTTAGTTCTCAAAATATTTCTAAAATTTATGCTTAATTTAATATTTTATGTTTTAAAAACTGACGAACTGGGAGTAAACTTTTAACACTTCATATATAATTAAGCGTAGATTTTAGAAATATAAATTAAAAATATTAATTTCCTGAGGAGATATTTTGAATATAAAAATGCATCAAACACCCATAGATTTAACATTACCAAGACGAATTTGGAAGCTGAGTAACTAGCAGACATAAGTTACTTTAACAAACACTTAAGTTGTGGTTTTTCCATGCAATGAATCTTTTAACTTTCGAGTGTGACTATAGAGACGGCTGACAGAGATGGTTTAGTCTATTTAGTTATAAATAGTGTTGCCAAGTGCCCGGATTTACGCGGGATATCCCGAAATTCATGGCTTTCATGTGTATGAAATTCTTTTAAATTTATTTTAGCATCATGTTACTGGTTAGTTTGCTACTAGTAGAACTTTATGCAGTAATCATATTAAATCACAAACTGCCTGTAACGGAAAATTTTCACGTTCTCGCCAAAAGGAATCTACCTGCTCAGAAGAAAACTTGTCTAAAACGGATTTTTTTTTCTTGTCTGTGATGAATATCACTGTAGAATGCGCGTACATATAAAATTTTAATTCTTCATCATAAATGCACCGACTTTGTGAACATCGTATATAAATTGGTATGTTATTTTTGATTTGATTATAAGTTTCACCAAATGTAAGGGTTTGTCAAAACTGTTCTCACACATAAATAACTTATTAGTTAGGATTTTTAAAGAGAACTTTGAGAAAGTCTTGCTCAGTGTGTTATTATCACTTTATCAATTTTTCTCTTACGAAGATATTTGTTATTTTGGGTTTTGAGAACAATGGGTATAAAATACCTTCTTCGAGATGTTAGAAAAGTTCTCACATATAAATAATTAATTAGTTTTCGACTTTAAAAATATTACTGTATTAATCTTTCTGTCATCGTACATGAAACTTTAAAACATAAAATGCATCGATTTTATTGATGGATATTTAAATTCATGCATAATTTTCAGCCATTTCGTTTGACCATGCTAACTGTGCTATTATCTTCTTCATCAAATTTTCCTTCTATAAACATTTATTAATATTTTGGATTTTGCGAAGAACGGGTTGATGTAAATTCTTGTAAAATAACTTCTTCAAAATTCAGTTAAAATTATTAAAATATTCTACGGTTTAATGGTACAATAGATGATCATTATTCTCTCTTGACTATATCATTATCGTATATTAGACTTGCTGCGGTTTTTTATAAAATTATTCATACATAATTGAAAGTCGTAGCTTAAGTCGAGAATTCTCTACAACTTATAAATATTTTGTTCAGCGATTCACAATTAACGTAAGGCAACGCAAACAGTTTTTATATTGAATGCTAAGAACTACTTTAAGAAAGGCTGTATCTGTACTGTTTTCATCAAAATTCAGCAGCTGCTGTAAAACATGGAATAAGAAAGTCCCACAAGATCTGCAAAACCTAAACATAATCCAAATAAATAAATAGATAGAAAAATAAATGAGAGGAATGATCGTGACCGGAAACTTGATAAGCTAATAGCCATTTAGTTGAAGGCGCTTAAATCATTTGCTGTGCCAAAAGAACCGGAAATTATTGTTTTATATTCTGTATATACAATTCTATGCTCAGCTTTAGATTATACCGCCGGGTATTTTCTTAATATGCTCATTTCATTCTAGGAAAAATGTCTCTTTTGGCTTTTAATAAGGCATTGTGTTGGTTTTGAGCTTTACTTCTCACAGAGAAGTGGAGTTTTTCTCAGTTATGTTTATGAATATGGAAAAGTCTTAAATGAGCTTTAGGAGAAATGACGCCCAAGTAGTAATGATATTTTTGGGAAAGGCTGAGTGAAAAGACTTTTGTTTAAATCTATTTCTTTGAACAGCTATTCCTTTATTAGCATTGTTGCATCCTCTTTAACGGTAAACTACACTGTTAAAAAATTTGTGCAGGTTAACCAATTTTTAGTGTTGCAATAGCTACAACCATAAGATGGCGAAACTTCGTTTTAACATTTGGAACTTCCGTCGAACCATAGCTTTTCACTTTCTTATGGTTGCAGCTACTGCAGTACCAAAAATTGGTTCAAACCAGCACACAATTTTTAACAGTGTATGCATAATTTTATGCAGGGCATAGTGGCAAAATTTTTCGAATTCTTAGTCGAAACTCGAATCCCTTTCTGCTTTCCCGAGTTTAATAAGAAATTACGTAGGTATTGCTAAGTGACTATAGATAAATATTTTATGAAACGTAGACCTCACAAGGGACATGTGAGTAAAATCTTTGTAGTGTAATCTTCATTGAGCTTTCTGGCGAATATTCTTGCGAACCTTTGTAGAGAGTTTAAGAAGTTTCTTGAGCGCATTTATTGAGTGAAATAATTAAACACTAAAACTGCATTATTTTTAATACAAACACTTAGACATAGTTATTAGTTGTAAAGTTAATATTACAATTATTTGACGCATTCATTATTTCTGCATACTTAAGTAATTTTATTATTGCCTACTCAAAATCAAAATATACTGATACAGCCTTCCTGAAACAAAATCCCTGTTAAAACCCACACAGAAAAAAAATCTCTAAAAATGTAAAATCTTTATGATTTTAAAACTTTAAAACTAGTAGGATGTGCCAATCCCTAAACTCCCTTCTGTCTCATACATAATACATCAAAATTCGCTATCACATGCCGCAATTAAGTGACAATCTATGCGCATCATGAGCATTTTAAAGGTACAGATTCGTTGAATTGTGTGCATTTAAAAAGGAGGTATAAGTATAGCACTTTACAAACAGATAATTGAATTTTGGTATATTCACTTAGATGTCTGCAACCAAAATTCCCAATCCAAAGAGCATAAAAGAGACACGTGTTAGGCAGTATGCACCCAAGAATAATAAGGATTATTTATGGGAAAGTGTAACAGAATGTGAAGTTTGATTAAATTCCGTGCATTAGTTTTTGAGATAGAGCTATCGCGAAAATTGTAAGAAATGCAGCATAGCAGCTTCACCTGTTATATGATTTACAAGAAAACCTAATCAGCAGCAACTCATGTCAAGGTCTAACATAAATTTCTCAATTGATATTTCTCTTTCAAAAATTATCAGTTTTTTTTTTTATTCGTTCTCCGTCATTCAATCAAATGCAATTTAGTTCTTAAACGTGTTCGTTGCAGAATTTTTTATCTTTTGTTTAGAAAAAATGTGTATTTTTTTAAATGTAATTTTTATAAAGACAGCTATCAAAAAAAGGTCCGAATTGTTCCGGAAAACGGGATTTGTTCTCTTTCTTACTTAGATATTAAGTGAGAGAAATTCATAATAATCACATCCGCCGCGATCAGTCCGGGTTCGGTAGACCCACGAAATTAATTAAAACTCCTTAACACGTTCGAAGTTTATTTGGCAGCAGAATATTGAAAATATCGGTTTTAAGCATAATATTCTTATGATTTTCCCCATTTTGTCATAGAAATTTTCCGATTCCGACATCAGATTCGCATTATTCAATTTTTAAAATATAAAGTTAAAACATAATTTCGACGTCTTTTACGAGCTTTACATTAATGTCCACGAAAACATGTCTTTCAAAATAATTTTCGCCGACATTCAACCCGATCTCAGTCCGACATATTTCAACTATAACCCGAAATGCTTCAACCCGAACACTAAATGAAAGTAAATTAAATCATCTTTTAATGCAATAATGAAAAGTAGTCTACAATTATATCACTAATACGATTTTTATTTTTTATATTGAATAATGATAATGTCTATATTCTTTAAAATTCAAATATTATAAAATCTCTGAATAGCGGATACCTCTGCATTGGTTCGGGTTATCATCAATTTTCTTTTTTGCGAGTGGGTTGACTGTAATTTCTATTTTATTATTATTATTATTATTATTATTATTATTATTATTATTATTATTATTATTATTATTATTATTATTTTGGCGAGTAGAGTTCACGGTAAAACGTTTCTTGGGGATGACATTTCGGTTTTTGCAGCAACTTTTTTTTAGGATAGAGAAATGATATTTTAAAATAATGCAACTTGCACTCTAAATAGAAAGGAGTGACTATTCACTGCGGAGGAGTGAATATTCACTCTATCGTAGAGTCAAATTATGCCCAACCTCTTTAGAGTGACTATTCACTGCGAGTAAAAGTGGAATTTTTGACTCTCTGAAAGACTGAATACTCAATCCGTGAAAGTGAATATTCACTCTAAACAGGGGTGAATAATAACTTTTTCGGAGGAGTGACTATTCGCTCTTGCTAAAGGAAAGCGTTTTTTCACCCCTGGTGGAGTGAATAGTCACTCTTTCATAAGAGTGAATGCTCATTTTTTATGGAGTGAAATCTTTTTTATGTTGCTTTTATGGGCATTTAAAAAAAATCATATCTTTTAGAGCATGCAACGAAAATAGATACAAGCGTGATAAAGATTGCAATAAAATACTTTACGGGCAATATTTATATAATTCATAGTTTGTAACACTAATTGAACTTTTAAGGAAAAGGTCGATTAAAGTTACATATGAATTAAATTAGATTACTAACAGAAATAAACTAAAATATTTTATTCCAATCTTATCCCTTGTGTTTGCTTTCATTGCATGCCCAATAAATATATGATAGTTTTAAAATGCCCATAAAAGCAAGTAATTACCCGAAATCTTAATCAGTTTATATTATTTCTTATTTTTCAGATACCCATTAAGTTGTATTTAGTATTTTAACAATTCCCGTGATGTACGTTATGTTCTTTTTAGCTATTTTTCAGAATCTTATTGTTCTAAAATATTTTTAATTTTTCCACAAAAAACATAATGTTTATCAACTTACATCTTTTTTTAATAAGTTCTAAGCTTGATCTAAATATTAAGAATGTTTAAGTTTTATTTTTATGTGTTGCGCTCTATCATTGTTTTATTAAATATGAACATGGAGTCTAGAGTTTTTATATTCTCTGGAATATGTTTATATTTTTCTTTTAAACACATTTCTTCACTTAATCATGATTCCAAATTTTCTTCCGCTTTTGCTGAGAAACGGATATTAATGCAACGCTTATTTATGAACGATATGATAAGCCATATTTAATTTTAATTTTTTATTCCCGTATATATTGTATTTTGGGAATAGGAGCTAAATAGATTTCGTATGTTTTATAGGAAAACATTGATCTAAGAAATAGAAAAAAGAAGGAAATATAAAAAGAAAGGAAATGACTGCATACGTACTGTTCTTATTGTTTGAAACACACTTTTAATGCAAAAAGTAGTATTTATCTCTTTAAAATATATTCAATCTTATACTATGAACTATGTGATACTATGAACATTTAAAAAATATACTAAAGCAGTTTTATTTAACTTCATATCAGGCATAAAAAACATTTTACTTCAATGCTTAAAAATCATGTTTATTTTTTAGGTCCAATGATTACGTGTATCATAAATGTAGAAAATGAGCTTACAATAGAAGAAAATTTAATAACCGATTCAGAATGTCTATTCTATAATTAAATGTTTTGATTAAAATCATAAACAGCAGAAAAATGCTTACATACAATTTTAAAACATAAATATACCAATTAGAAAAACACTAAAAATAATAATTAGTATTTTATAATTGTACTATTAAACAAAAACAATAATAACGGAAAATACTGTAAGTGTTTATAATCAGAAAACTGTAAAAAACCGAAAAAAATCTAGCAGCACCCTATTTCAACACATTTTCAACAAATCTCAAAGGAAAACAATTACTGATCAATGTTTTTCTATATAACATAAAACTATTTAGCTCATAATCGTAATATACAAAGTCCACAGGAATAAAATATTAAAATTAAATAAGACTTACCTTTACGTTCCATAAATAATCACTTTAATAACATCAGTATATGTTAATCCTAAAACGGCGAACGCCGTTCTCTTATCTTAAAAAAAGCGTCGTAGACTTGTTGTTCTGATTATAGCTGATGAGTAATACCAATATATACAATTAGAGATCAACCGAAAATTCAGTTTCGTTTTCGTCCCAAAATCTGAGTTTCGCTTAAAATTCGTTTTCGGCGAAAATGCTGCCAAAAATTCGGCAGGACCGAAACTATCTATATTCCAGAAATCTCGTTTCTTCCTTCGGAAATTTTCAACATTACCCAATGATTTGATCTGTATCGGCTCAAATGAGACTATCTTTTTTTATTACTATGAACTTCACTGCGTATAATTATCCGTCATGACCAGGGATCTCGCCGGCTTTTGACCAACATTAGCGATTTGGCGAATAATAAGAAAAAAAAAAACAGTAGCCAAATGAATAAAAATGTTAGAAAATAGATTCGGCTTGAAACACTGACAAATCTACCTTTAACCTCTTATAGTATCGCTTCTTTTCATCTATAACTATTGAAAATAAGTGCATTGTAAATGTCTGCTAAATGTGTAAATGAATCAGACATTCCTTTAGCGGTCTAAGTAAAACTTCTAAGCAGCTATCTTTGATTTACCATAGCGAAAATATACACTAAAAATTGTTATGAGATTTCGACTCTAACCGATAGAAAAAATTGACTGTCCAATGATACCTTGTATACAACTAATAAGTAATATGGTAAATGGCTAATTTGAACACCGCATTCCAGCAAAACTTTTCTCTATTTGATGCTTAATACGAGTAATTTTGTTTGTGTTTTGACCAGCGTGACGTGACACCGCGTCGAAGCATAGATGATGGTTAACTGACAACGGAGAAATACCAATCGCATAATCCTTTCTGTGTCTTTGGCTGTCGCTAAACTGAATTGGTGTTGAGTCAGTATCTCTATAAATACATCAAGTATAAATGGCATGGTGCGATTGAAGATTTAAAATGACATCAATCATTCAGCAACGTGGATAAGAATCTCGATTCCATTGGCACATACACCGCACACACACACACACACACACACACAAAAAAAAAAAACAGAAACTGAGCACTCGCAATTTGGCGAGTCTGATTGTTCGTTTATTCGCCAAATGAAGCATTTTGTCGTGATTTGGTGCAATGGCGAGCGGCAGCGAGAACCCTGGTCATGGCAGACTGAAGACGGAAGTGAAAATTATAATGCAAGCAATGCATATATGATGCATATATGACTCAATTTTGAAGATACTTTTCTCACGCTCGTTAAAAACTGTAGACTTAACAGTAATAGAAAAATTTTAGTTTGAAACCGCAAAAGTCTTTCGAATGCTCTTTGAGAAAGCTCTATCATTCTGTATTCCTTATGAATTAATTACATTTTATTTTATATGAAAATAAAAACTTCCATAAATAATCACTTTAATAATATTCGTATTATATTTTAATCCTAAAATGGCAGAAGTCTTTCTCTTATCTTAAAAAAAAAGCTCGTAGACAAGACTGTTCTGATTGGCTGATAATACGAATACATTCATTACTCATTCCTGCTTAGAATGAGTATTCACTGTTGAAAAGGAATGCGTTTTAATGCCAAATCAGCGTAATTTCCAAGGTTACATTTTGAAATGGAGTTTTTGAAAATTAAGAAGTGACATATTTTGGTGCTTTCCATTATTTTACTCCATATATTGGTTCAAAGTTGAGCGTAATTTTTTAAAAAGTGTATAATGCCAAGCTTTCACTCTCGTCAGCGGAGTGAGATATTTCACTCTCGACAACGGAGTAACATATTTCATTCTCGACAATGGAGTGAAATATTTCACTCCTTTGTAGTGAGTAGAAAATTACACACTTTAAGCAGTGTATTTTTATAAAAGTCACTCCAAAAAGAGTGAAAATGCCTGTCACTCTTTCAAAGAGTGAACTTTTCACTCCTCCTAAGTTTAGAGTGTGAAACATTTAAAAACGTTTTAACTAATGCATTTTTAATTTTTTATAAGGAATATAATTTAAAAAAATCTTTTTCGCAGATAAATAGTTCAACGAGCCTCTCCTTAAGAATAGCAGACAATGGCTATTAATTGAGAATTACAGCGTCTGGGAAGCTGTCAGCTTAAATCCTAGATGGTGAAAATAAAGATATCTATTTTCTAACCAAGCAAGGTTTAAATGAAAAACAATAGTTAAAGAAAAAGAGAAAAAAAAAATTGTAAATTAGCCATCGCAGTACCACCACTTACCCAAAATGCCGGATTGCAACATACCCATTGTTTGAACCTTCCAAAATGGGTTTCTTTGCTGGAACATCAATCCAAAGTTATTTAAAATTAATATTCTGTAGACCGTTAATGCTGAGTCATTTCACAAATCTAATATAATGATTCTTGGTTGTTCAAAAATAAATTTAGAACTATCGATAATTGCTCATTAATCTACTGGAATAGGCGTTACTCAGCTATTACATTTTAAATGTAATTTTTACTAAGACAGAGAATTAAAAAAAGTTCCGAATTCTTCCGAAAAACGGGATTTGTGCTCCTTTTTCTTCAGGTACTGAGCGAGAGAAATTCATAATAATCACATTCGCCGCGATCCGTCCGGGTTCGGAAGGCCCACGAAATTAATTAAAACTTTTTAACACGTTCGATGTTTTTATGGCAGCCGAATATTGAAAATATCAGATTTAAGCATAAGATTCTTGATTTTCTGCATTTTGTCATAGAAATTTCCCGATTCTGACATCAGATTCGTGTTACCCATGTTTAACAACATAAAGTTACAATATGAAGTTATTTTGACGTCTTTTACGAGCTCTACATTAATGTTTACGAAAACACGGTTTTCAAAATAAAGGATCGTAGACATTCGTCGACATTCAATCTGATCCCAATCCGACATATTTCAACCATAACCCGAAATGATTCAATCGGACATTAAATGAAAGTAAATTAAATCATTCTTTTAATGCAATAATGAAAAGTAGTCTACAATTATATCACTAATTCGAGTTTTATCTTTTATACTGAATAGTGAACATGTCTATATTCTTTAATATTCAAATATAATAAAATCTCTGAATAGCGGACACCTCTGCATTGGTTCGGGTTATCTCCAATTTTCTTTTTTGTGGTTGGGTTGACTGTAATTTTTATTTTATTTTATTATTTATTTATTTATTTATTTTTGCGAGTAGGGTTCATGCTAATATCTTTTTATCTTTCTTGTGGATGACATTTAGGTTTTTGCAGCAACAATTTGTTATTTTTTTGTACGATAGAGAGATGGTATTTAAAAATAAGGCAACTTTAAACATTACAAAGCGTTTTAAGTAATGCATTTTTAATTTTTTTCAGAGGAATAGAATTAAAAAATAACATATCCTTTTTCACAGATAAGTAGTTCAACGAGCCTCTCCTTAAGAACAGCAGACAATGGCTATTAATTGAGAATTACAGCGTCTGGGAAACTGTCAGCTTAAATCCTAGATGGTAAAAATAAAGATATCTATTTTCTAACCAAGCAAGGCGTTAAATGAAAAACAATATGTAAAGAAAAAGAGGGAAAAAATTGTAAATTAGACATCCCATTACCCTCCACTTACCCATAATGCCGGATTGCAACATATCCATTGTTTGAACCTTCCAAAATGGGTTTCTTTGCTGGAACATCAATCAAAAGTTATTTAAAATTAATATTCTGTAGACCGTTAATGCTTAGCCATTTCACAAACTTAATGTAATGATTCTTGGTGTTCGGCAATAAATTTAGAACTATCGATAATTGTTCATTAATCTACTGGAAGAGGCGTTACTCAGCTATTATATTTTTTTCCTAACGTCGGCTTCTGATTTAGTTGTTTTTTATTATAAGTGATTTTCAGGTAGTTAGACTAGATGAAGGTAAATATGCTTTTGACAATGTAGCGTCAGAGATAATTAATAATGCATGTAAATGGGGAATATAAAAATGCATTAACAAATTTACGCCTAATTATGAATTCTCCTGTTTTCTAAAATGCATGTAAACATTAATTTTAAATATGTGTGGTTGTAAAGTAACATTATCAAAAGGGAATTAACTAATAGGTTATGTTGCCAGATAACATGAACAACAATGAAGTTTTGTTACGATTTTTATTTACTTTCAATGATATTTGTAGCATAAAAAACATACGGATATAATGTTTCATCATTATTTTATTTCATTTATCAAATTTATGTTTATAGAGTTTAAAGTATAAAATCAACATTTGAGAAACAATGGCATTATATTAGAAATAATTACAATAGAAGTATCTGTTAGTTTAATTAAAAATTTTCACCACTATTGGTGTTTCTTAGAAATATTTATGAAAATCTATTACGAATATTGTATAAATATTGAAAGATAAATTTGTATATACAAATCTTTAATTGCTTGTATGAAAAAAACTTGAATATACATATCTTCAAAAGCGAGCATTTCTTTAAGATGTCCCCACGAAGACATTGCTTCTACATCAGTGCAGCCAAAATTATTCAGATTGTATATTTTAGGGTCTTACTAAATGCTTAGTATATTAATTTTATCTAAAAATTAGTTTGATGTTGAAGACTGACATGGGATTATTGTTCTGGGATTAATGTTTAAACATTCGTCGTAAATCAATACTCAGTCATATCAAATTTATATCAAATCTGACAGAAAATGAAACAGAATGTAGGTCGGAAAAACTGTTAGAACTGTCCAGTATAATAATACCAGGTCAATTTTCAACATTAAACTAACCTTTAATTAAAATTAATACTGAGCATTAGTAAGACCCTAAAATATACAGCAGCACTGCTGTAGAATATTTTACATTAGTAGGAATTCTACATATGTCTATTTTGTACTACTACTAGTATACTAGCGTTTCTAGCAGTGTGTTCTTGACCTGTATTCTGTTTCATTTTCTGTCAGAGTTGATATAAATTTGATACGGCTGAGTATTGATTTGCCAATAACGTTTAACCTTTCATGAGGGGGGGGGGGGTTAGGTTTTCTGCACGAGCACTGGTATGATGTACTTTTTGCGTACAATAGTTACGCTATTACAATTGTAAGATATTCCATACTAATGCATGTATAGTAATAGTATACCAGTAATACGCTAGTATACTAGTAATAGTACATATTATACATACATGTAGCATTCCTACTAATGTAAGATATTCCAAAGCAGCACAGTTGTATATTTTAGGGCCTTACTGAATGCTCAGCATTAATTTTTTATTAAAGATTAGTCTGATGTCGAAAATTAACCCGCGATTAATATACTGGACTGTTCTAACAGTTTTTCCCGACCTGGCATTCTGTTTCATTTTCTGTCAGAGTTGATATAAATTTTATACGACTGAGTATTGATTTACGATGAATGTTTAACCATTAAGGGGGGAGGGCGCTTATGTTTTCTGCACGAGCACTGGCATGACGTATTTTTTGCGTACAATAGCTGTGCTATTACAAATGTAAGATATTCCATAACTGCTATAAGAGAGAGGTTTTAAGAGCAGTTATTCATATCAGTTGTAAATATTGAGTTTAAATTTCTGTGCTATTTCTGAGAACAAAGTTTCGGAAAAATCACGTTTTTCCTAAAAATTTGCGACAGCACGTCCACTGGAACGTTAAAGTACTTGCCAGATCACGAACGCAAACGGTTATCATAGATTTTTTTTTTTTCATAATCTTGATAAGATCCAGTGCTTAGACTCAAGCTTAGGTTTTTTTTTTTTTTTTTTTTTTTGCACGAATACTGCCATGACATACTTTTTGCGTACAACAGTTACGCAAATACAAATATAAGATATATACCACAACAGTTTTGAAAAATAGGTTTTAAGAACAGTTATTCATATCAGTTGTAAATACTGAGTTTTAATTTCAGTGTCATTTCCGAGAAAAAAGTTTCGGAAAAATCACGTTTTTCGTAAAATTTGCGACAGTGCATCAAAGGGTCACTACCCTTTGTGTTAAGACGGTAGTTTAAAGTACCATTAAAAAAACTTGTTATAAAATTCACTTAATACATCGATTAGTAGTAATACAGTTTAGAATGAGTTATAGATAGTTTACCCTTTATCTACTGACGGTACTTATAAGTACCATTAAAATAACTTGTTATAAAATTCATATAATGCATCGATTAGTAGCAATACAGTTTAGAATGAGTTATAGATGCATCTTGTTTCAAAAGTATCATTGATTATACAAAACAAAAATATTTTTAAAAGGATGATTTCTTTTACTTTTGTATCTTTGCAGCTTTCTTGGCGTTTTGGGGAAAGGGATTTTTTAATTCGGAAATATTTCCATATTTTTATTGTAAGAACATTATATTTCTATATTTCCTAATTCTACAAAATACTAAGAAAAATATTTAAAATAAAATATTTGAGTGGGGTTATAAACATTGCTCAAAATCCGTATAAATTCAAAGTTAATTCCTCCTTCTAAATCCTTCAGTCCTTCTAAAATTTATTAAACGATTATGTAAATCTTTTAATGAATTTGGCGCGTTTGCGTACAACGCAATACATTCAGAATAAGTTATTCCTAATGTTAATAAATGTAGCGTTTTAAGTTATTCTCGTAGAAATGATACCTTAAATTATTATTATCAAATTAATAACCAGGCCTTTTGTCGTCCTAGCACAGTAAAGGACTTAAGTATTGTTTTTGACGCTAAACTTGATTTTTCACTCCATATTGATAATATTGTTTCTAACACGTATAAAAAACTAGGGCTCCTTAAGCGTAAAACTAAATATTTCTCCAATCAACATGCATTAAAAGTTTTATATTTTGCTTTGGTACGTCCTAATCTTGAATATTGCAGTCTCATTTGGGATCCTTACTATAATAATAAAATTTAAATTATCGAGTAACTACAGTCTAAATTCACACGTTATTTATTGTTCAAGAGTAATCATACATATTCTTCATATATTTCTTCTTCCTACCTACTCGTATTTTTGCATTCCCGAAATCTAGACGGGATCTTGTTTGTGTTTTATTTTTTTACCAGGTTATTAACATGATTGGTTGTTGTGATATACTTAATTCTATTAATTTTAGTGTTTCGAGCGGGTCCCTCAGGTGTATTCAATTTTTTATATTATCTTTTCTTAAATATAATTATGTTCAGGACCCGATCATGAATAATTGGGGCCCTGGGAAAAGCTAAATTAGGGGGCCCCATTCGAATGTTTGCAACATTATTCAAATAGAACTCATGGTGAGCCACATGTGTAATTCATAAACAATATTTTCGCAACTTGGATTTTTAAATAGAAGAAAATTCTTAACTCTGTGAATTCTAAATTGTGTACCTTAATTAATAAAATTACTCTTTTTTTTTTTCTTAGTACAAAATGAAAATCTTTTATATAAATTTAGCAACTTTTTATATTACTTTAAAATGAATTTAGAAACTTCAACTTATGGAAGAGTGTCAAATACTCTAACATATAAATATGAGTTAATCAAGTTATTTCCTTTTACATCTTTTTAAGCTGTACTACAACATAATATCAAATCGAATACATTCTACTTCACAAGCAGAAATTGTCTTTTCAATAAGTCTAAAAAGATGGCAATTTGGGGGGGGGGGGGGGTTCATATTTAATTCAAAGTTAAAAGAAAAAACTTTGGATACGGAAGAGAATTTAACGCATGTCAATTAGAACTGATTATTTTCATCCACTAAAGTTTAGATATGATTTAGGTTCATTGCTAATACAATCTATTAAAATCAAAATATTATGTCTTACTCAATAATGGTTGAGGTTAGTTTTGCGGAAGTACTGAGCTTTGTGAGTTCTAAATGAAATTTGTTTTTCAGAAAGTTTAATAGAATCTTTAAAAAATGAAATTTGTATTTTGTATTTAAAAATTTTCAGAATTGACATTGGGAAAAGAAAGTAAATATTTTATAAATTAATATATGGATTTGGGGGCCCCTTGAAGTCCGGGGCCCATGGGCAAAGTCCCGATTTGCCCATGCGATAATAAGGGCCTGATTATGTTAGTAATTTTTCGGTACTTTTCGGTTAGCCGGGCGCCAGTGTTACATATACATACATATATCTGTATATATACATGTATTATATATATAGATAGATACAGATATACATATATGTGTATATATATGTGGATATATACAACATATGTATATATATATATATGTATATATACATGTATATGTATGTATATGTAACACTGGCGCCAGGCTAACCGAAAAGTACCAATTTTTCTTTATATAATTTTTACAAAATATTTAATGAATTTTCTGTGCATCTTGATATTTTTGATATGTCCTTTACTGCTTTTAAAGATAAATGTTCTGAATTTTGAATGTCTTAATTTTGTGTTTGTATTCGTGTTGTATGTGATTTATTTCTATATGTTTATATATATGTATGTTTTTCATTATTTTTTATGATGTTCTTACAACACTATAAATGGATTCGTCTATAGTGTGCATTTCAATAAATAAATAAATAAATAAATCTTCTAATGTAGTTTAAACAATTCACGAAAAATGCTTTAGAATATAAAATTTTCATGAATTCATAATTCAGTACATAAAGGGTTAATTTATCTTGTTCCAAAAGCATTATTGGTTGAACAAAACAAAAATATTTTTTAAAAGATGATTTCTTTTGCCTTTGCATCTTTTCAGCTTTCTTGACGTTATAAGTTTGGGGGGGGGGGGGGAGTTTCAGTTCGGAAATATTTCTATATTTCTATTGTAAGAACATTATATTTGTACATTTCCTAATTCTACAAAATACTATAGAAATATTTTAAATAAAAATTTTGAGTAGAGTTATAAATATAGCGTAAAATCCCTAAAAATTCAAATTTAATTAATTAATTTTAATTGGCAATATCCTTCTAAAATTTATTAAATGATTGTGTAATTTTTCTAATGTAGTTTCAAAAATTCACAAAAAATGCTTTAGAAGATGAAATGATCATGAATTCATAATTTGGGACATAAAGGGTTAAAGTGCTTGCCAGATTGCGAACGCAAGCGATTATCGTAGTCTTTTTTTTCCATAATCGTGATAAGATCCAGTGCTTAGGTTTTTTTCATGAGTACTGGCCATGACATACTTTTGCGTAGAACAGTTATGCTATTACAAATATAAAGATATACACATTAACAGTTTTAAAAGACAGGTTTTAAAACCAGCTATTCATATCAGTTGTAACTATTGAGTTTTAATTTCAGTGCCATTTCCGAGAACAAAGTTTCGAAAAAATCACGTTTTTCATGAAATTTGTGACAGTGCGTCCACTGGAACGTTAAAGTACAGTCAATGTGAATGACTTTGAACCACGGGGTGTAACTTTGCACCACCTCCTATTTTTCAATACTTTTGACTCTAAAAGACTAAATAAACTCCAGAACTGTGCTCTGTTGGCAAGGTAACTGGGATTTCTACTCTTTATTTTAGAAAATAAATTAGCAACATTATACACAATTAAATGCATCATCTAACTATTTTTGTGAAGTACTGTTTTCAAGGTAATTTTGAATGCTGTTTAAAAGTTGTTGTAATCCAATTAAATTTTCATAGTAAGTAACAATATACTCATTTATCAGGCATATTATTATCTAAATGTTGTAAATGTGTTAATATTTTGTGATTATTTATTTATTAATATTTAATAAAATGTAAAATAAGAAGGCACTAGCATTTTACCGCATTTTCAGGGTAACTTTGAGCCGGCTCAAAGTTACACTGATGCTTATAATTTACTGATTATAGGTGCTACTGTCGAAAATTTCCCATATTTGCACGTATATTTTATATATAAATGCCGAAAGTGTGCATTAGATAAAACATGTAAATATTTTCACAAATATGTGTAAAATACATAAAATTCATTTAGAGGCGTGATTAGGGGCGGAGCTACTCAAATTTGACATTTCATACGTTCGTCGTTTTTTATTCTTGTTTGAATAATACTAGTACTTGTATGTATTACTGTAAATATAGATATTTTATTGAGTTAAAACATTGAAAATTGTTCTTCACTGCATTTTTATGTTTTACATGAACAATAAACAGGTTTTTTTTAATTTCAAAATGTTCATGGTTCTCTTCTTCTACTTTTCTTATGCCGGATATTTGTTGCAATATCATAAATTATACAAATCTTGTGATGTTGGGAAATGTAAATTCTGAGTCTTTACATATCTGAAAACATTTTTTGGGGTTTAAAGTTGTCCTGACTACGATACTTTTTTTTTATAATGAATTATTTTATATAAAAATTTATCATATGGTGCAAAGTTACCCTAAATGGCTGAGTAACTTTGAACCAGGCTAAAAATCCATTTTTTATTGCTTTTATCCTTATTATTTCTTAATTTTTGATAGTCAAACAATAATTGTCAAGCACAGCTCCGGCTTCCCTGCAAAAATTACACTTATTGTTAACACGATAGCGTCCAAAATATTTGACGCATCGACACAAAAAATGAGCTGGACGTTGGTAGGGCCAATATCTCGGCGCGTATTGAAAATTATAGATATTCGACAACCCTAACAACCTGAAATGTCGGCTCAAAATTTTCCCATAGAGATAACATTGCGAGTTTAATTCTATATATTTGAAAGATATGGCTTTCTTTTTTTATTCATGTACCTTGAGCTTTTCTTTTGCACCAATTTTAATAATTCTTTTTTTTTTTTTTTAATGAAAGCTGTTTCTTTGTAGATTTGCCCGCACTAGCTATTTTTTTTAAATATTCCCATTTTTATATTTAAATTTAAAATTTAAAAAATTTCTATGATTTTTTTTTTCAAAATGGTAGCAATTGGATTACTTCCATTGTTGTAAAGAAAGGAAAAATAATAAGCTTTGCTTATCTTTATTGATGCCATTTTATCATAAAATTCAAAATAAACTTTCTGAAAAAATGGAACAGAAAATGACGTCATGCTTTAATAAAACTCAAGTTTTCCGCAAAAAGCTGTTATAATTCAATTCTTTTTCATTCATTGAGTTTGAGACGCTTGGTGAAATGCTTCAGTGAGGCAAAATGACATCATTTAAATGAAAACGATCATTTTCTCTGATAAAAGTAAATATTTTACTACGAACGTCTCTAAAAGATATAAATTTCTGGAATTTTACTCGCCGATACAGAGATTAGAATCACAAGTGAAGAGTGCGAATGTTCACATGCAAAGTCGTAGTTGACAAACTTGATTTCAAGTTTAGAAATATATGTATTAATCACATATTGCGCATTGTAATATTTTTGAAATGGTGAATGTAAATATAAGAGATGCGTTTGCAAGTTATGAGACGGTGAAAATAACATAAAGTTTAGATTTTACGCGAAAAATAATTCCATGATTAACTTAAGGTGAAATCATTTTCTAAATGGTACTTCTTAGTTATCCCGTCGACCAATTTCGCCAAATTATATAAATCGCCAAACAACTCGCCAAATTATACACTGACATAATTTTTATTTTAAATAACAAAAGAACAAATAAATTAGTAAAACATTAATAAAAATACAAATAAAACGTCGAATTAATGGTTTTATTGGCCATTATTGGCATTTAATATTACAATTAATTAATTAATGGCAACCATCATTGGCATTTAATCTTACAATTTGGCGACAGTAATTTCGACGACGGGATAACTAAGAAGTACCTTTTAAATTTTCAATCGGCAATTTTAAACGGCACAGATGTCATATACAGATGTTACATGACAGATGTCATATTCGCGCGACTTTTTTCTGACGCCAATGTCATATACGCAACGGGTGCTTAACTGGCGTCAAAGTGCCGTTATTTTGCTTGATATGGTAACCCGGATGTTATTGTTTGTGCTGTTGAAGTTTACCCCGAATTGGCGTGGGAAAAAAATCGCGCCAATATGATGACATCTGTGTCTTTTAAACACAACAGCCTCAATAGGTAATTTCATCAAAATTACATATCTTGATTAGGTATAATAAATAATGCAGTTTAATTTTTTAATAGTTTGAACAGTCGAAGTGTATGGAATTAGTATTTTGATAACTTTAAGTTAAAAATAATATTTGTTTTAAGAGACAAAGTAGTAACATATGTATGAGTTAGTTTTTAAACGAATACTTTCGTCGAAATTCGACGAGATTCATCCTGTTATTAATTAAAACATTAGCTCCATTGCTGTAAATTATGCATTTTAACCTCATACGGATCATTATGGAGTCGAATGTTGAAGTCGATGTTCATACATTGGTGACCTGAGATATAGATTACCCCCCCCCCCCCCCTTTCAGAAGTTTTACGTTCTACGTATGTAACAACCACTATTTTTTTTTCGAAGTTTTCATTCTTTGTAAGCTTCCAAATCGATGCAATTCATTTTGAATTTTAAATTAAGAGAAGCGAAAAGAAAATCGAATACGAAAAATACGATTTTGGGCATTAGTCGAATGGCTACGAGTGATACTCAAAGAAATCGAGAAAATATAATGTCATGTATGCATTACTTATATGTACATTCTTATGTATGTATGTTTGTATTCAGACGGATGTACGTTTCTACTTGGAAATTTTCGTAATCGGGATTGTAGACAAATTCATAATTTACTGAGCATTGTTTGATGCGGAAATTTAACAATTTGGTAGCTGTCCCAATTACTGACGATTACTCAATTTTTTTTTTAATTACGTAAGTGAATATATTTCAAATGAAATGCAAGTGAACATTCTGAAGTAAATGAGATAAGCATTTTTTTTTTTTTCTTTGTCAAGATGTACACTAGAAAACAGAAATATGTCGATTACAAAATAAAAGATTACTTTACGGGTTGGAAAAGGTAGCTTCCCCATTTCTTGGTTTTAAGATTTTAGCTAATTTTACTGGCGAACACGAAGTTAAAATGCGAAAAACCCGGTTAGAGAAGAATCGTGAGTACTGAATTTCAGTGGAAATTTCGCCAAATTAGTCAGATGGAGCCAAATTGGCTTAATTTGTGACGACGTATTTTTGGTTGCCAAATTTGGCTACATTTCGTCCAAATGTCGCGAAGCTTAGCGATAAATGCGACGTTAATGCATGTGACTATGATCGCTTATGCTTATGATCGGAGAAATGGATACAACAATGAAAGATAATTCGTGAGAAATCATGTTCACTAAAAGTCATAAATTAATCCCTGATTTTTTTTAATCTGCTGCCTAGATTTAGTGTACATTTTAAGAAATAGACATATTTTATATGTGCAACGTTATACACAGAAGTTTCGAAAATGACGTCAAAAGAAAGTAATTCAAATATATAGAGTTATTCAGCTTAATTCTATGTGGAAAAGTCGCATAAAAATAACCCAGATGCTTCCTAATATTTTCATAATAACGATATAACAACTCAGATGAATAAAGGTATCAAGTTTGATAGAGGAGTATAGCAGACTATCTGTGAGTGTATGTTACATACGTGTTACAAAACTTTACCTGTTGCCATGTTAAATAAGTGTGGGCTGTGCCAGACGAGCAAGTCTTTGAAGGAGCTTTGAAGTTTTCTGCCGCTAACTCGATTGATCAATTTCTCAAAGATCGGAGCTAAATTAAAAAAATCGAAATCTCTCAATTACATCCGGGGTAATTCTTTATCTTTACCGTAGATTCTCTTATCCAATGGTTTCTATTTACTTTTAACATTTCCGAATTATTATAAAGAACAACAAATTATGCTTCCTTCAGTTATGCACTGAACAGCTTTTGTCTTTGCAAACAAAGGTTACAAATTTCCCTAAATTAACTTTTATTATTGGAAAAGGAAGAGCTGTAAAATGTACAAAAATCAAAGAAATTAGTAAAACAATCATAGAGCAGTTAGGATCAGAAGCTATCATTCTTTTGGCACTAACAGGTACTGCTGCATTTAATGTCAAAGACAAGGTAACTCAGTGCTTAATGAACCAACGTGTTTTAAATAGTTCGCTAATGTAAAAAGTCAGCAATACATCTACAGCTCAGAATGGATACAGTGTTATTTCTCATTATTGACGAATTTTCAATTATAGGATGTCGTCTTACGGCTGACCTTGAACAAAGATATCGCGAAGGTAAAATAGATAGCATTTAGCCTTTTAGAGGCTTATTTGTTTAAATCTTTGGACGTATTAGGTAGTTACATCGCGTAAAAGACATCTCTCTATATAAGAGACATTCCTTAAAAGTCATTTTGATTCTTCGCGGACAAAAAATGCTTAGAGCTTTTAAAAAATGTTTCACATTAACAAACTCATTGAGACAAAACGACGATTAGCAGACACAGTTCCGAAAGACTCTGAACTCACTTTGCGTGAGTCAAGTTTTTGATTACCTCTCACCCCTTATGCAACGACGCAAATATATACTGATTTCGGCTAACTTGAATGATTTGAAGGTGCCATATGTCTTTTTCTCAAAACCAAGCAAGCTAAAGAATATATTCAAGAAGTACTTCTTAAATCAAAGCGGGGACCAATAAACAAGAAATTTAGCAGATCACAATGATTAAATAGCAAGATGGAGTGAAGATGGCCACGCGTCTGAACTTCAGTCTAGACTTTCCTCAGCAGCTGGATGCAGGGTTATGCATTATGCTACATACCAATATTTGAACGGAGTGAGAATTGGTAAACGTGTACGATAAAAGATATTGCCAATGGCCCACGTTTTCAACCTCGAGGTTTGCCACAGGCCATAATAGTTCATTTTGTTGAGCATCATGAGCCATTTCTAACTGTAATTTTTTTTTTATAAAACCTATTTGTAAATATTGGAAAGAAGAAAAAGCCTCATTCACACGAGGTCAGTTACCTTTAGCTGTTGAATACCTTGCCACCATACATAGATCTTCGAGTTTAACATTGTCAAAAACTGCTGTGGATATACATCTAAAGGTGTTGTCACATAAAACAACTTGTGTCATTTTTACTGTAGTTTGTCATTTAGAGAAAGTTCTAATGGAAGCAATTTTCGCTAAGGGCAGGCTTTACCCAAATTAGAAGTATGGGAGCACTTGCTGACAGATTAGAATTTGTGCATTACCCGAGGCAACTGACGAATGTGTTAAACACTTTAAAATGAGGTATCGACGATGTTATTTCAACCTTACTTTTATACTATTAAACAGCAATCTAGAAAATAAAACATTTTTTTTAATAATATCTTTTAAGTTTAGGCGTCTCCATGCTCCGACATTTCGGCCTGACGGATACTAGTTTAGGATCATTTCTTCTCTTTTATGCCCCTAGTTGCGACAATATTCTTCAAATAAGAGTGTGACATATGAAAATAGAGAAAATGCGGATCAAAGTTACCCTGATTGACTGTACTTTCCAGATCACGAAGACAAATGATTATCATAGATCCCCCCACCCCTCCCCCATAATCTTGATAAGATCCATATCTCTGGTGAATTAGTGGACTTTGCGAGGTTTGTACTCTAGATTAAAATCGTCTGATCTGAACCACACAAACAAAATATTAGCAGTCTGCACCACTGCCCGCTGAATACTTAGGCCTGAGCAATGACACAAAAATGGCAGTTGCCGAAAGCGGATTTTTTTTCACCGTATGTATGGTCCCTTCAATTTTGGTACCAACAATTTTTAAAAGTTTAGAGCTTTATTTTTCTAAGATTAAACAAGTAAATGAAATCTTTTATAAAATAATAGTGTCAAAATTTAAGGGAACCGGGAAAGCAAAATTCAACTAAAAAATCGATTTTTACTTTTTTATATCATTAAATAGTTTAAACTTTTATCTTTCCAACGATGCGTCACACATGTTTCTACATAAAAAAATAAGTGTTGAAATTATTCCTTCTTTCTAAGAGTACTTCACAGCTTAGTGGCCATTTAAATCTTTAATTGATTTTTTCTGAAAACTTGGATTTTTCAGGTTTATGTTCCTTTTTTCAATATCTATTAAGCTTAAGATCTCAGAATTTTATTTAACACTATTATTATGATATATT
This sequence comes from Maratus speciosus, assembly GCA_963932465.1. Lineage (NCBI taxonomy): Eukaryota > Metazoa > Arthropoda > Arachnida > Araneae > Salticidae > Maratus > Maratus speciosus. The sequence goes on from OZ010786.1 coordinate 394,127,023, forward strand.
GTATACTTTAACACATGGATTTAATGATTTGTTGATAATTATTTATTTTAGGCAGTGAAATCTTACCAAAAATGCTAATTTAAAAATGACTTTACATAAATAATTAATAATTAATTTTGAGTTTCTCTTAGAAAGAAAATGGTCTGTTAAAATACGTAAATCATGTTATTTTAACTACTCTAAAAAATCTAGACCGCTATATTTCATAATTTTTAAGAAAAAGGTACATTAAGTTGGTGAATTTAACATGCCGAAGATGGGATTTCACGGTCCCATTAAGAGACCGTATATACGTAAAAAAAAAAAAAAAAAAAAAAAAAAAAAAATCCGTCTTCAACAGCCGTTATTTTTGTGTCAGCGCTCAGACCTACTATTCAGAGGGCGGTGGACTGCACACAACACGTTCAACGGCCGTCCACGCGGTGGTGCCGGGGAAAACATTAGTGATCCGCAGAAAAATTTGGACACTATTAGAAGAAAAAAAAGTATTTTTAAATGTTTTACTAATAATAAAACAGAAATAAATTTTCTATTTTTTTTTAATTTATCAAATTATACCTAAATATTTAATTTTGAAATTCAATTTATATCAAGCATTTATAATACGATAATAAATTTATTTGTTATTTATTTGCAAAACGGATAATTTCACATTTTCTGCTATATCTTCAAGGCCTGATTTTTGATTCGCCCTATATTAAAAATGTGCGATACTAAAATAAGATCGAATTATTTACTAATAATTAAACAATCTTCAATACTTTTGTTACAATCAAACAACCTTTAAAAATTGTTGTTATAATTAAATAAGCACTTGTGAGTTTTTCCTAATTAAATAAGTATTTATATATATATTGGTGCATTTCATATTTATAAAATGGAATTTTTTAAAATGTTTTTTGATCGTTATAGTATTAATGTATTTATTCTTAAAAAAAAAAAAAAAAATCATTTTAGTGATCCACGGGATGTAAAATTATGAAATGTGTAGTCCGTGAAACCTGAAAGATTGGCAACCGCTGGTATCGACTGCACTATCATTAGCACTATTGACATATTTTAACTCTTTCCAGCATAGTTGAAAAGGGTTCATGACTTCGGTTTGTCTGTCTGTCCGTGATCTAACTCGAATAAATATAGTCGGATCGCCATGAAATTGATATATGTTATTTAGATTCACTATGCCATGTTCGGAAAATGAAAATGAAGCTACAGCTACAATTCCTTTACAGGGACATTTAAAAGAATTCCTGTGCGGAAAAGAATGCCTATGAGGAAAAAGCGTTTGCGGGGATTTTTAATAATGTTTTACATTTTCAAATTTATTGAAATTTATATACATCTTTGCAATACAATACAAGATGCCTACTATACGATATAGTATGGATAGCATTCGTCGTTAATTTACAGGGACACTCAAAAGTATACCACTACCTTCTACGGGTAAAAATCGTTTGCGGTGTATTTTATTCATGTTATACTATTTCAAACATATTGGATTTGATATATATCTCTGAGGTGCACTACAAGATATTTACTATAAAATATGATGTGCAAGCGTTCGTCACTGACACACAGGGACACACAAAATAATTCGGGTACATTACTCTCTAAGAACAATAATTGCTGGAAGTGCGTTTTCTTTCGTGGTCGCATTTTTAAATTAAACTTTAAAAAAATATTTCTTAATGTTTATAAATTCTACTCATCACATACAGGGCTGCACAAAACATCTGAAGTACATTTCTGTTTATTGGCGGAAATTGCTGAAGGGGAATTTTCAACTGTCCTATGAGTTTTCTAATTGAACTAAATTTTAGCATACTATGTATTACATGATAAATCTGTAGTTCATATTGTTGACAGCTATTGTGAAATATAATCTCCAAACAAGGACATTAAAACAATCAAGCTAAGTAAATTGTTTTTCATGCGTCAAATGTGATTTATAAAAACAATTATCAAAAGTGATTATAATCTAAAGGAAGGAAGTGAAAGTGAAAAGTGATTGCACAATCATAAACAAACATTTTACTATAAACATTTCGCGATACTCAAGAACTATAGACATTGATAGACTCTTATTTTAAATTACTATAAATATAAATATTGATACAAATAATTTGCTATTATGATTTATGTCACTAATTTCCTGTTTTTTATTGCTGATAATATTTTATACCTGTTTTCTCTATTTTTCACTTGTATCCCAGACTCTCCAACGGAGAGTATTACTAGTACGGTATTTCAAAAGCTGTTATTAAATGTTAATTTTCTTTCTATTTAAAAAGTTTCCGGACAAATTTAAGTTTTACAAGTCACGCAAAAAAACATGCGTCTTTTAAATGACATGAACATCACACGATCATTGCATGTTGATAAATTAGAAATATAGGAGAAGATCAAGACATAATTACCCTTACCGACGTGTGTTACCAGATGATATACGGATATACATAAATACAAGGTAAGCCCAATTTATCTTACATATGTTTTGTTTTATATTGAGAAATAGATAGTTTATTTTTTGAGGCTAAAATCGAACATCACGCAATTACTGTTAGCAAAGTTTAAATATTGCTATCACATATACAGGGCTGCGCAAAAATAATTATGAGATTTTATTATTATTATTATTATTATTTACTTTTGATGGGAATTGATTAAATTGGGTTTTCAAATGTGTTGTGCTTTTTACAAATCGTTGATTTAGGCATATTTTTCCACCTTATTAAACTGAGAAGTTTTATTATAGAATTCTGAATGTGTTGGAAAGTGTTTCACAATCTATGCTTAACGCATGATTTTACGTTCTTCTTAAAATAATGTAACATCACATGTCGCAAATGTCTTTTATGATTTCTTATGAAAAAAAAAAAAAAAAAGGTATGACTTTCCAGTTTGAGTCAAATGTATTCTTTGATAGCCTAACCAAGAATAGAAATGATAGGGAGATGGGGGAACATGTGAACATCGCAATTTTTCAATAGTTATTATAAGTTTTCTTATTTGAAAAAAAAAAAAAATACTAAAGATGATAGCACCTGTAGACATATGGTAAAATTTTTTTGAAGCTATTTGACATTTTGTTTGTCCTCTGTAGCCAAAACACTGTTTTTAGATCTCAAAAGTAAAATTTCTGTTCCAAGTTGATAAGAGAATAACTTTATTTATTTATTCATTTATTTGAATTTGAGTGTTTTAACATATACTATGAATACTAATAAATATTTTTGATAAAGTTCTTTTTCTTCTAAAATTGAAAAATATTAATAATTTATCAATTTAACAGAAGTAGCAATGCGGGGCACTTGTGAACAGACTAGTTGGGGCAGATATGAACAGTACATAAGTGTGCAAATAATCATTCTGTGATTCTATTCCTTTCAGTTAACTTAATGAGAAATAATGTCAGTTCCATTATCTATAATTTTCCTGAAATAGAATGATTTTGTATTGAAACTTCATCAAACACATCTTTCAGCAAATACATAAAGAGCAACACGCTCGTTTACGTTCAATTTGTACTTTAAATAAATTTAATGTTTTCTACAATGCAATAAGTGTTATCTATTATTTTACTAAACGGTTTACAACAATATTTTTTATGCATTGTTAATACAAAAGTATTACCTTGAACAACTTTACAAATTCTTCTATTACATTTGTTCTGAACTTGCAATGATGGCTTACTTCCATCTCTAAAACAGTTAATGCATATAATGCTTTGAATAGAGATAGATATCAGTAATATTTTAAGAAAGTAAAATTTTTAAACTGATAAATACCGTAAAATCGTTATTGTATACCCCCTCTTTCAAAAGCAAAAGAAGTTAAGGGGGGGGGGGGGGGGGTTAAAGTCGAGATTTTTTTTTATCTTTAAAAAATCCTTCTTTATCTATAATTTAAAAGTAAATAAGGCAAATACAGGAGTGAGAATCTTTCGTATTTCGGCAGATTTCCGATAAATAGCATGTAAATGCTCCCTCCCTGACATTTTCCCCAAACAAAACCCCCTAAGCATAATTTAAAACTTTTAATTCCTTTATTAGAATTGCTTCTTTCTTTATTTTATTTTATTGCAACAATACTTAATGAATCATCTAAGACCCCCCCCCCCCCCCCCCACAAAAAAAGTCTACTTATTTTTACTTTATAATCTTTTGCTTAAACATATCACCCAGAAACTAGAGAAATATATATATACTTTTTTCTTTATGGTGAATTTAACATAGGTAATATAATTAATGATTACGATGACAAATGAATAACAGAATAAAAAACAGTTAAAGGATATTTTTTCCTTGTGTTCACATGTGCCCCAAGTGTGTTCACAACTACCCCACTGATGGGGCACATGTGAACAATTTTTTGAATTTATAAAACTATTAAAAAATGTACAGGTGATTAAAAAAAAAATTACCATATGTAAAAGAAAGTTCTGTTTAGTAGTTTTTGTTTATAGAAATTCATCCAGTTATGAGAAAAAGCTATATTTATACGAACTGTTCACATGTGCCCCCATCTCCCCTATCTATGAGAAGAAATGTTGCATGTTTACATAAGCATTACCTAGACTGTTAAAAATCTCTAACAAACTGTCGTCATTCAATAGTTTTTACAGAGAAAGGTTACTCGATTGTATTATGAAGCGTTCTCATTGGTCAGAATAGAGATAAATTACGGTTATGTTATCGTTTTAAATAAAAATGGTTGAATGACTGAACAATTTGTCCAACACTGTTGAAAATTTGCAGCAAACTGTCCAGTCATTCGACCGTTTTTATAGAAAACGATTACACAACCGTAATTTAACTGTATTCTGACAATATTATTACTCATATTATGGTCAGAATACAGTTAAATAACGGCTGTGTAATCGTTTTCTATAAAAATGGTCGAATGGTTGGGCAGTTTGCTGATTATTTTTAACTGTGAGGAGATTGCGAAATAAAAAATGCTTTAAATAGCCTAACAGCTAATATCAATGATTTCACTAATATATATAAGGATTTTATTCCAATCTTTTTAAGGACATAAAATATAGCGATCTGCAAAGCATTAAAGATAAGAAAGGTTAAAAAAGAAAAAAAAAAGAAACTGTAGAAATATTATTCTGTTTCAGACAATAGGGAAAATAGAGCGCTTATAATATGTATCATACATTAAATCTGTTTTAAAAAACACATTTCAAAAACATACACTTCAAAGGGGGGAAAAGCATACGTAAAAGAAATCTCATAAATCTTTTAGGCAGGAAAACATAAAAAAGTTGATACCGTTGGATCAAGAACTACCACGTATAAAAAAAAAAAAAATTAGAAACAATCTTATTTGAATATACCTCACCCGGCTTAAAACGGCATAGCGGAATACGAAGTATGTCTACCTGGAAAGTGGACATGTATCAAGGCTTAATCTTTTTATCTTTATTTTTATTTCGAATCTGAGAAAAGAAATCACGCTGGGGAAGAATGTACGTTGAGGGCGGGATGTGAGATTAGATGATGTAAAAAGCGTGCTTCTGGTGTTGGGCGTTTCATTGTGGTCTGCCGACCTTGGCCTACCCACTCTTTAATCCTTGTTTATGGGGATAAAGATGAGGAGCTTGAAGAGATCTTGATGTCTGTATTTTGCTTTCAGAAGCGATTGTTAGGAACCTCCGAGGCACTATTAGTGTATCTAATGTGTCTGCTGGGAATAGGGTGGTCAAAAATAGAAGTATAATGTTATACCTTGTTATAAACTGTCAAGCTAAAAGGTTAAGTTTCTCTATATATTTTTATTTATAAGTGGAAAAAAATGAAGAAAAGAAAATCCAAGTTTTAGTGATGCTTACTACCAGCTTTCTCAGTAATTATATATCTCTCTATTCTAAAAAAAAAGTAACTACCGCTGTCACCGCCGCCGGTTTTGAATTTTTTGTGACCGGAGGTCTTTCTTCGTTAATATTAAGAAAACTATTGCATAAAAAAATATGAAAGTCGGTGGTATTATAGAGAAATGTTTGATAAACACGCTGATGCAGACAGTTTTCAAATCGAAGAATTATTTTAAGAGATATTTAATGCTAAAGTTGGACAAAATCGTTCCATTAAAAAAGTTTTATAGGAGCAAAAACTGTGCATAGGAATTTAATCATTGTATTCGTTAGAAGTTCCTGGTGTGCAGACTGCATTTGTTCTTTTAATTTGACTCATCTTTTGATGTTTTATTTCTATTTTAAGTTCAAATTTTCAGCATTTCCAGAGATATTTTTTTACATATTTTAGAAAATGGTATCTCTCTATTCTAAAAACAAAAGTAACTTACGCTGTCACCACCGCCGCCGCCGGTTTTGAATTTTTTGTGACCGGAGGTCTTTCTCCGTTAATATTAAGAAAAATACTGCATACAAAAATATGAAAATCGGCGGTATTATAGAGAAATGTTTGATAAACACGCTGATGCAGACAGTTTTCAAATCGAATAATTATTTTAAGAGATATTTATCTCTCTATTCTAAAAAAAAGTAACTTACGCTGTCACCGCCGCCGCCGCCGGTTTTGAATTTTTTGTGACCGGAGGTCTTTCTCCGTTAATATTAAGAAAAATACTGCATACAAAAATATGAAAATCGGCGGTATTATAGAGAAACATTTGATAAACACGCTGATGCAGACAGTTTTCTAATCGAATGGACCCCCTCCCCCCCTTACGATATCATACGTTATTATACCTCGATCCCCCCCCCCCCTCCTTAATGATATCGTTATCAATGTCTATTTTTTTTTTAATTTTGTTTGCAGTGGTATACAGATATGGTTATACATTTATAATTATCATACTTTATTGATTCAAATGAAAATAAGTCAATAAAATATTACTATTATATATGAATTAACTTTATATCAAATAACACTTAAAAAAATAGTTACTATTTAAAAGTTATTTGAAATAATTTTTTTGCTACATAATGTATTCAACAGTAGTAATGTCTTCTTGATCTTGTCCCCGAATGGGGGGGGGGGGGGGCAGCAGAATTTCTTACGAACAAAACAGGTTGACAACAATTCTTTTCTTTCCTTTACTTGCAAACACAATAAGTATCATTTCAATCATACTTCGCACCTGATTCTCGAACAGTGGATTATATATGCAAACACATGGAATTAAATAATTTTATAATTATTTAATGATTTTAATAATAAATTTGTATTTTCGTAAAAATAGATAACAGAATGAAAAAAATATAATATTAAAGACTATTAGTAATAAAGACTATTTTGATGTAAAAAACAAGTTATATGCACAGCCCCTTAGTGAAAATTAAAAATTAACTGGATTGTGTTGCACAATTCTCTTCCACATTCGTTACACTGAAAAAAAAAAAAAAAATGTTTCTTAACCTTTTAACAGTTTAATTTTTTAAATACAATAAACTAAAATAGGGACAATATACCACTTTTTCCGTACGAGAATATTTGCCTTGTATAAACAATATACTATATGCGACAATAGTAAAGCAAAAATTACAGTTAAAAATTAGTGGTGTCTAAAAACTTTATAATGATGCAAGTAAACTCTTCTTGCCCGAGCGGCGTTCGGGCGAAACTGTTAAGTGGTTAATACATGAAAATATAATATAGCTACGAACCTTTTCGGTGTTACCCATGATTCCGAAAAGCGTTATTAATTATTAGAAATCCCAGAAAACAATATATATATTTGAGATATAAAGAATCATTTATATAAACAAAGTTTCTTTTGTTGCCACTGACTTTCGGAAACGTTTCCGAGTAGTTTTATAGTGTAATAATCAGTTTTCGTAAAGTGGAATATCGGTTTTTAGGATGCTATTAAATCTCAATTAAAATCTTTCAGATGCATAATAGTATTTATACATGCAAGATTAAAAAAATAACATTAATTTTATTATTCATGTTAATGATGTTCATTTACGGTCTGTAAAACCTGTTTTTTGGAACATGAAATTCCTTACTTGAGAATGGATAGCATCTGAAAAACCTATATCTGAATTGAAGAAAACTGATTAATATACAGGGCTATTACAAATGATGGACCCGATTTAAAAAAAATCCTATTTTCGAAACTACTGCACATTTTACAATAAGTGATACATGAATTTAAAGAGAAACATACTAAGTTTTTTTCAGTTACAAATGTTCGATGTGTGACCCTTTTGTTACACGGCATACGTCCAATCTGTAATCGAGTTCGTTCCAAACATTTTGTAGCATCACTCTGTCAATGGTTCTGAACGCTTCCCAAATGCGTTGTTTAAGTTCTGAACATTTTGTTTTAGGCATTGGTGATACATAAACAATGTCTTTGACACTGTCAGAACTTAAAGAACGTATTTGTGCAGAATTCAGAACACTTGACAGAGTGATGCTACAAAATGTTTAGACGAACTGGATTACAGATTGGACGTATGCCACGTAACAAAACGGTCAGACATCGGACATTTGTAACTGAAAAAAACTTGGCATATTTCTCTTTAAATTCATGTATCACTTATTGTAATATGTGCAGTAGTTTCGAAAATATCATTTTTTTTAAAATCGGGTACATCATTTGTAATAGCCCAGTACTATGTATAAAGATATTGAAAACATTTCCGAGAATCATTGGCAGAACAAGAAATTTTGATTTTTTTTTATAAATGCTTATTTAAATTTGATAAATATGAGGTTTCTGATGAGGTTTCTAAACATAAAGAACGCTTTCGGAATCGATAGTAACCCGTAACATGTTATAGTATATTTTCGTTCGTAATTGTATTATATTTTCTAAGATTAAGAAACACCTGTCATTTTTTAGAGTGTATTTTCGAAGATATATTCACTAAATCATATTCAGCAAAAATTTTTTTCGTTAAAATACGGGTTTTTTTTTTCTGTATACGATTTAGTTGATACAAGTAAACATGAACACAGCATCCTATGTTTATGCTAAAAAAAGTCAGGCCCACCCTTTGATTGCAAAAATAAATAAGTAGTCAAACTTCAATCAGCACGGAACTTTGCGTGATGAGCAGTCGTAGTCAGACAGAGGAGTGATTCCGCACAGCGGCTAATTGAATCACTGCTGAGCGACTGAGGATTACATTGAGGACACCTCCAATTATATGCAAATGCACAACATATGAGGCCATGGATAAAATTTTATGTAACGTCCCAGAATCAAATTTTCAGTTCAAAATTCAGAAGAATTCAAAATCAAAATCAAAATTCAGTTTTGTTCAAAATAGCATTTTTGGGTCTTAATAAATTTACACAGCATTAAGTTTCTGCTGTTCAGCTATAGTATGCATAACTCAAAGATATATATATATATGAAGAGCCCAGATGATAAAGGTGGTATCTATCGTTATAAACCGCATGTTATATTATCCGATTATATTATATTATATTATCATTATATTAATCGTATGATTGAAGATAATCAATGGTCCTCTATACAATCGGTTAAATTACTATTTGAAAAAACTTAATACCCACAGAGATTTTAATTGATAAAGGAGGCTTTTATTTAGTAGAAGTAGCAAGACCGTAAGTTTATGCTAAAAAACTGCGGCGCACTCTTTGATTGCAGAAAGAAATAGTATTCAGTCTTCTTTCAGCACGGAACTTTGCGTGATGAGTAATTGTAGTTAGACAGAGAAATGATTCTGCACAACAGCTGATTGAATCATTGTTAAGTGACAGGGGATTACAATGAAGACACCTCCAATGAGATGCAAAAGTATCCCCCGTCTGTCATCTTAATAACTTCCTACTCACCGCATGGGACAACACGATTAAAAATGGATAATAAGCGATATGTAATCACATTTGAGTATTTTTTTGGTTTATAATACCTCTGAGCGTTTAAAATTTAATTTTGAAAAATAAAGTTTTCTTTTTTAAAAAGGTGAATGAATAAAATTTTATGCATGTCCCCGTATCAAATTTAAAATTTGATAAAAAGCAGTGTTTTAAGGATCTAAATCAATGGTTCCCAACGTGGGGCGCACGCCCCACCGGGGGGACATTTGATTCTTTAAGGGGGCAATTTCAAATTTGTAACTCACCCATTCGCTTTCCTTTTTTTATTAAGTTTTTTTGTTGAATTTTAAAAAAACTTAAAATCAAAATGTTAAAATGGAATCAATACCAGAATAATTATATGAACAATTTTTTAAAATATTTTAGCATCGCCTTCTCCCCCCCCCCTCCCCTTTTTTTATGTTTAAAAATTTCTGTAACTTTTCTGGTTACTAATATATTTTACAATTTTTCTCAATTATTTATCGAATGATCTATTTTGATCTATTCATTCTGCTGTATGTAACATAAAGAAACTTCTGCACTTGAAATTACATAAGAGTATACCTAAATCTTATTGTCTTTAACATATTTAACATAAAAAATATTTGAAATAACTAAATATGGTACTAACAACTTTATAAAGTTTTTAAAATTTTAATAGCATTAAATAAGGAAATGGATAAATTGTAAATAACTATGGCTGTAGTGCAGGCCTCCTATCCGGTAAATGAATGTATAACATGTAAATTCGAATTTCAAAATGCGATATAGTACATGGCAGTTAATTAACAATAATTGGGGATGGAAAAAGATAAATGTGTTTTGATGGGGAATAACGGCTACGTACTTGATAAAGGTCATAATCTTGAAATGCTTCTTGTGTACTTTGTTATCCATAGAGAGGAAATTTGGTACCCAAAGATTTTCCAACAACTCTCAATAAGTTACTAAAATTCAATGTAAAATGTGTCATCATTTTCAATTTTAATACTAAATATGAGAGTCTCTTTAGTCATTTTGGGACAATAAAAATACAGGCATATCACTTTTGTTAAACATTCAGGTAAGTTGGGAAGGCACAACAAATCTATTTTGGCATAAAAGTGAAGATTTATAGCCTTAATTCCATTTATAAAATGATACTAAAAACACATTTGTGGAAGAAAATTCAGCTTTATAATAAGTTAAGAAATGTGAAATGAATAGTTATCGTTAAAACTCTGTTAGGCTTCCTTCAGGTGAATACAATTCGATTTTCAAATAATAAGAGGTATAGGTTACAGAAAATGTCTGTCAGGTGGGGGGGGGGGGGGATCGTGATTTTTCAGATGCTTCGGTGGGGCGTGGGCACTAAAAGGTTGGGAAACACTGATCTAAATAAATACAATTTAATTCATAGTATTTGGTTTACAAGATTCAATTATAGTATATGCATAAATGAAAATTTTAAAAGAATCCCTCATTCAAACCGTTTATAAACTTATTTATGAATTAATAAAAAAATTGCTTAAAATATTTATAAAACTTTTATCGCAAACAACTTTTCCTTGGAATGAAATGAATAAAAAAAGTATCCCAATGTAAAGGTATATTTTCTCCTCAAGGAAACAGAAATAACAACGGAAACAAAATTTTATAAAACTAGAAGACCTGTAGGAAGTTTTATATTAACAATAGTTAGTCTAACAAAATGTATCATTCATGGGTTTTTTTGTTTGTTTATTTAGTTTATATCTGTGTGAAGAATTGGAAAGTGTGAAATAACTTGACTCAGGACATCGTTATTGACCAAATGTATTTATTTAGTAGTTCCATATCACATCCAAGCAAGTATTAGAGATTCACGCACTATTTAGAAGGCGGTTGAGAGACGTGTAATTTTTAAAATTACATCATGGCTTCTAGAGAAGGCTGAATCTCTCAAAATCTGCGTTCTTCGTCTACATTCAATATTTTTGATAGAGAATTTCTAATATTTTTCAACAGAGAGCGAATGGTCAAGATGGTGTTAACTTAATACTTTCAGAAGATTTTGGTTGATATCAGGCTATTTGGGGATCTGACAGCAAGCGGAGGCTTGGCCAAACTCTGGACGCGGCTGAATCGCATACACTTGCAAATAGCGCTTAGCTTGCTACTTTAACCTCAATGTTATACAGAATTTGATATCTAAAAGTAATAATTCCTGGACTAAGATTCAACTTCCGAAGGGCAGACTTAGAATTAGGGATAAAGAGTTAGAAAATATTTTAAATGAGAAATTAATTTAAATTTTAGATTTGAAATGGGATTTTAATACACTTGTGTGCAAAAGTTAAGCAACAAACACAAAATGTTATTTTTGTTAGTTGTAAGTATTCAAAAGGAAGTGATATAAACATCAGGTGTAGCAAATAGATACTATCCAGCCTACAGCATAGCGAGTCAATGTGGCTTCACTTTCGCGTCACAAATGGTCACAAGAGTCAAATTCACTACGGAGAACCGAAACGTGTTACTTTATCATTATTATTTCCAAGTAAATGTCATTTGGTGTCTCCACTGACAAGTCACTGTGCTAGTTTTGCGGCTAGTCGCCAGGTGACGTTATTTGGTTTCTCATCACAATGCAAAGAACATGATGAATTGTGAAGTCTCCAAATGACAGTCACATGAGAATTACAAGGCAACTTCAATGTAAACGTTACTTGAGGGACTCGACACAAAGCAACAGTCACAAGAAATTCCCAGAAGTCACCAAATGACGATTATTTACTTGCGAGTGATAGTGAGACGAAAGAAAGATGTCACATTTTGGTTCACTGTAGTGATTGTGACATGAAATTGACGTCACAGTACAAGCTGTGCTGCAGTAATAAGTACTTATTTGCTACACATTATATTTACATAATTTTATTTTGAATTTTCACAATTATCAAAATTAAGATTTGTGTTTATTACTTAACTTTTGGATATCAGCGTATTTTAAAACTTTTCATATATATATATAGGCAACAAGGCCTTTTTTTCCTTTCAGGTACACACTTTTTAAATATCAAAAATGCATAAGCTAATAATATAGACTTTTAGCTGTAATAATCATAGTTTATTATAAATTATGTAAAATAATTTTATATAATTTCTTTTTTAAAAGGGATTTTTTTTCGTAGCAAAATAATGCATAAGAAATTTATCTTTTATATAAAGATAGGCCTATATAGCTGTGTAAGAACGTCTTTTATAAAATGTTGTGAGATCTGTAAAAAACTCAATATTGAATAAGTAACATATGATGCAAAACTCTTGAACAATGATGACTTTAAGATGAAGGCAAATTTTCTTAGAAGAAAACCTGTTAATAATCAGATTTTATTTTATGCCCATGTATATGTTTTATATGCAGGAAACATATTTTAATGTTTTTTTTCTCCCATCGACTTTAGAAAGGTTGATAATTTTTTAGATTATCATTATGCAGAAGCATTGACAAAAATAACTTTTTTGCAGCAGGTATTTATATAAAAGAAAAGTGATTATAAACTATAGTAATAATTAACTATTTATTTTTATTACAAAATCTAGTGAGATATGATGTAAGACGATATCAAGGAATACCAATATTGGAGAAAGAACACATACTACAAAAACTATCAAATAAATCATTTTAGAAACATATCAGAATAACAACGAATTTACTGACACAAAACTAAGTGTTTTAAAAATAGAAAACATCAATGCTATTTTTATACATAAAACAACAACAACAAGTGTTATTTTGCCGTTTCCTAATCTTCGATCAACTGCTCCGTGGCATTCAATCCATTAATAATAGAATTTGAAGAAGGATTAGCCATTTTTCTTTCAACTTACAGAGTGTCTCATCTTATCAACTCTTAGTTAACAGGGACGGTATATTTTTAGGGAAGACTACATTTTAAAAATATCTTAAAGTTATTGAAATTTGATCTATGTAATTTAGGATGGAACTAATTTTTACTTAAGATTCTTATATTCGCAACTTTAGAGGAATTTATTTATTTATTTTTTGCGTTATATTATAGGGTAAATGCTTCAGTAGTTGGCCACAATTATATAAAATGCTTTCTTTTTGGTTCCAAATGAAATTCCTAATGTTTAGATTCCTTTCACCAATCCTTAGTCAAAAAAAAAAAAAGAATTGTGCGTATTTTTTTTTCCAGTAGTAATCAGCCATTTTTTTCCAGATCAGCTTGTTTAAATTCGTATAGTTTTTTAAACTTTCATTCAATTTTATTTTAGAACCCCAATCAACGCCGGACCGAAAATATTCTATCGCGTACCACTTATAGCACTTGTTTTACAAAATTAATTAATTTATTAAATTTGAGGTAATAATTAATATTTATACATCTGTGAAGCTGTCTTCAGACTAGTTAGACTGTTCTTCCCCCTTAGTACTTAACCACGTCAAGAGGGGTGTCACGTAAACGTTCCATATAGGATAGGTTTTTTCAGTCCCATTATATTTTAGTAGCAATCTTTGCCTCTTGCCTAATCGCAGGTCTTGGATTATAAGGCGAAAAATACCATACAGTTATTGGCATTAACAATTTTTTAATGAGGTCCGTCCTGAAGGGGAATCCCGGCGTGAAACCACATGCAGTCTGCGAGTACTTATTTTGTTGCAATTTCTTTATATGCGGGTATTCAAGTTTAAGACGTACTTAACGTGCTTGAGCAGGAAAGGCCCAGAGTAACAGATGTTTCTCAGAAAGATTTACTTTGCAGCAGCCTCCTTGTTGCATAGCATTGATAAAGGGGACATAACTATATACTATAGCTCGTATAGTATCCAAAAAATATCAACGGAGCTGCATCGTTCTTGCACCAATCGATAGACCATCTTTTTGGTACTGTTTTCTACTATAAAAATAAAATTTATACAACAGTGGAGCTACCCGCTCCTTTCTTTTGCATCACTTTTTTTAGGTAGATTTCGTATGAAATACTACCTATTGGCGTCGTTCCTATGTTGGAATTTCTGAAAAATTTTTGCAGATCTACACCGATCATGACCCCTAGAGCCCAAAACCACACTCAGTAAAAAACTTTATCTATCTATCTATCTATCTATCTATGTATGTATCTATCTATATATATCACTTTCTTCTGGGCACGATAACTTCCACAATTCTGTACCAATCTCTTCCAAACTGATACACAAAATCAAGGGGCATAAAATCTCGGTCGAGTTCGTTAATGGGCAAAATCGGACCAAGGGGATGGAAATAGGGAGGGGTTTTGAGACAACCGAAAAACCCCTATAACTTCTTAAATTTTGTACACATCGAATCAGTTTAAAGTTTTTATTACTTCTAAAAATAGGGCCAAAAATTTATGTATCACAGATTTTTGATAAAGTTAAAAATGGGCTCAAGGGGCGCAAAAAATAGTGTTTTGGGGAGAAAAAAATTCATAACTTCGTCACTTCTCAAGATGTCAAATCCAATTAATTTTATCATGAATCTCCTTAACATTATCTACAACTTTTATATTCACAAGTTTTTGATAGGACCAATTCGTACCGCAAAAAAAAAAAAAAAAATTAAAAACGAAAACAAAAAGGGCGTTTGAAGAAGAAAAAAATCCATAACTCCGTCAATTCAAAAGATATAAAATCCCCATGAATTTATCATATATCTTCTTAATATTGTCTACAACATCTATATAGACAAGTTTTGGATAGGACCAATTCTTACAGCAAAAACAAATTAAAAATACATAGCGGTTGAAGAAAAAAATCATCTTAGTAAGGGTGTATTCAAATCCAAACTGCTTATTTTCTGACTCATTTTACAATTCATTTTTACTCTCAAAGGCTTCCAATTGGTACCTTTTCTTACTCAGAAACTATATAATGTACCGTAATGGTCAAGTTTTTTGATAGAGGCAGAATATATTTTAAAACATGCTGTCAAAGTGGGCATTTTGAAAGGAATTTCCCGAAGCGATTGTGTTAGAAACGAAAAATATTGTCTTACTGAGAAAACAATTGTTTATGTATCAAGTTTTAATTAATTAAACGGAAATTAAAAACACAGGTCGCTTATAAATCTCTTTAAAAACTTGTCAACAAGTTTAATGTTTTTCCTATTAAAAATGAATCTGGAGTTATGCCAGAAAATTTCGAGTTGTTGAGCATGGAAAAGTATTGTTTTGAATACCGCCCTAACATGATTCAGATAAAACCAGTTATTATATAAAAATGAAATAAAAACTCGTCAAAAGCGGCCAGATAAAATTGTTAAAGTGGGTTTATCTCTAATCATGATTTGGTTTTTGTTTGTGAAATTAGTATACTTAACTTCAAAATCTACCTCCGCCTGTAGGCCGGGCCGGCAGGGATTTTTTTTTTTTTACTTTTCCAGTGTTTTCACCCCTAACTCAACATAAATCGAGCGTCGAATAATTACGCATTTAAATTTTTTCAGCATTTTTTAATTTTGTAGATGATGGCTAAGATTTATTATAAAATATTTATTCAGGAAACCGTGACGCTCTTTATAAAATTTATCTTTTCAGATTTTTTACTTTTTTGCACTATAAAAAAATTATGTAATGTTACTCCATAAAATTGGTGGCAACATGCTGCTTCTAATTTAATGGAGTAATTTAGCGTATATAATGGTGCAATTTAAACTGATATAACTGGTGTAATATTGCATATTAGTGTGACGTAACACCAGTTATATCGGTTAAAGTACTCAATAGAACGGAGGCATCAAGGCTGCTACCAAATTTATGGAGTAAAGTTACATAAATTTTTAACGCTTTCCAACAAAGTTGAAAAGTGTTCATGCATTCGGTTTACCTGGCATTTGCCTACGCTCTAACTCCCGTAAATATGACCGGATTTTCATACAATTGATAAACGTCATTTAGGGTCACCTAAGCATGTTTGGTATTTTGCATGAAGTATATGGGATTAATAGTTCATTTACAAGGCCACTCAAAATAATTCCATTACATTATGGTATATTACGGTATGAGGAAAAACCGTTTGCAGAGTATTTTAATGACATTACTCTATTTCAATCAGGATTGGGTTTTTGACGTCAAAAACTGGTTTTTGACATGACAAGCGTCAAAAACTGGTTTAAACTGTCATAAACTGGTTTAAACCGTCGAAAACTGCCAAATACATGTAACACGCTGAAACATTTTAACAATAGGTAAACATTAAATAAGTCAATGATTTATGTGATCTTTTATTGAAATTTAATAATTTAAAAAATATATTATTTGCAATAAAATATTTTTTTTTTTTGGATTTTTCAACCAGAAGAAAATAATTTTGTACAATTAAATAATCCGGATCAATTTTACCCCGCAGCATGCTGTAGCACACCACGTGTTTAGCACATTTATTTACACCCAAAAGATTTTTGAGTTCAGGCGCGAGCTGAATCAACTGATACAGCAGTCAACCCTTGCCCCTAATGGTTGGGATGCAAAGTATAAGCCAAAGAATGGTATGGTTTCATGATTTGATCCCTTCTATTATGTACTTTTTCAATATGGGATTAAAGGAATTTTCTTTTAGATGACTGAGCCAATTTTGTTCAGTTTTAAAATGGAAAACATTTTTATATATTGAAAGAAAGCATGTTTTAAAAAAATTTTGACTTTAAGCTTTTTTTTTTTTTTTTTTTTAAATTACTTCTCTTATTTTGTAAATGTTTAAAATTAATAATCCAATTTCAATTTTGAATGGAATGGTTATTGCCTAGACTAAAATAACATTGATTCACATTATCTTGTTATATATATACAAAAAAATCTGCACTTTTCTAAGTTTTTTTTCCCATAAAAAAGCTAGCTTTAGCTTTAAGTTCTCAAAAGTAAGCGAAATTAAAACGATTTTAAGTAAGAGAAAAAATGTACAGCTCAGGTGAGCTTAATGTCTACTTTTTAGAAAAACACAATTTTACAAAAAAATTTAAATAAAAATTTTACCCTGTTAAAAAGTTATACTTAACAATAATACTTTACTATGTACTAATTACTGATATACAGTAAGAGTGAATTTAAAATATTACATGTAATGTTGTCATGTGTGACATTTAATTTGAATTTTTACAGATCAATTTAGTATTTGAGGTTTTGGACAGATGGTTTTTGACAAGAAGTTTTTGATATGACGGTTTAAACTATGGTTTAAACCCGACATAAACTGACACATGTCAAAAACTTGCCAACCCTGTAATTATTACTAATACTATATACTAATTATACAATTCAGTAATAGTGAATTTTAAATATTACATCTAATGTGTGACATTTAATGTGAAATTTTACAGATCACTGTAAGTATTTGAGGTTTTTGACAAGGGGTTTTGACATGACGGTTTAAACCGCAGTTTAAACCGTCAAAAACTGACACGTGTCAAAAACCTGCCAACCCTGATTTCAACTGTATTGAAACTGATATAAATCACTGAATATTTCACTACAAGATGATTACGATAGAATTGGGCCATTCATAGCATTTGTTGTTCATTTACAGGGACACACAAAAGAAATCAATTTCAGTATTGTCTTAAGGAATAATGGCTGGAAGTGCGTTTTTAATTTCGGGATGCGCTTTTAAATTTAACTATTTTTTTTTTTTTTTTTTTTTTTTGTATTATACTAGTTGTATATAAAATCTATACCGCATATACAGGGCTGCACAAAAGAATTCACGTGTTATGCTCCTTTTTAGCAGAAATTGCTGAAGGGGAAATTTCAACTAATGTATATATGTATTTCTTAACTGAACTAAATTTTGGCATGTATGTAGTTAATACATGCAAATCTATATACAGGGCTGCTCAATGAATTAAGATAATTTTCCGATTGTAGATGGGAACAGCTGAAATTGGGTTTTCAAGTGTGTTATGCGTTTCCATATGGTTGAATTAGACATAATGCTTTAACTTATTAAACGGTGCAGTTAGTTATGTTACAATATTCTGAATGTGTTGGAAAATGTTTCATAATCTATGCTTGAAGCATGATTTTTTCTTTTTTGTTTACAGTGTAAAGAAATTTTCGTGCAGATTACAGAACGGGCAATTCGTCGTAAGTGACAATATTTCTCTTGTTAAGAAATCTTCACAATTTATTTGGATACAGAAAAAATACATGCTACATCTTCATTATTAATACCGAGTGTCTAATTATATGACACAAACATTAATTAAAAACAATAAATTAAGATTAAAAAATTTTTGAAATTTTGATATATTTTTTTTATTGCTATGCAACATTTCTCTTAAAATAAGAATAAAATCTATGGTGAAAAAATATTTTTTCCACGTCCAAAGAAATACCTTTCGAAAAACATTCTTTACTTACATGCTTAATTATTCTCCTGGAAGTTATTTTTTTAGAAAAAAATAATGCTTAAAGATAATAATTTAATCTCGACTCTAAGCAGTAACAAAAATGGAAAATAACATCTGTGATAAATTAAAAAAAAAAGAGCACGGATATTTTTTTCTATTCATTAAATTTATGAAGCTATTTTTCGTAACAGACACCTTTAGCAAACAATTACATGGAAGCCAGAAGAAAAGTTTTACATTTTATCGCGGAGGGGAAAAACTAAATAAAAATTCTCTGAATAATAATAAAAAAAACGAAGAGAAACTTCCATAACGAGAAAATTATACACCGCTCTTGTGATTATTTCAAAAAGCTCTCACATATAAAAACACGGCCCACTTTCAGACATGGCGACGCCGCCATCGCTGGTTGTTATGGCGACCATGTCACGTGACAAACAACTCCGCCCCCTTCCCCCCATCTTTTTCTGAGATCTGGTGCACATTTTATTGACGTCTCCTCCCCCTCATTGGTTGGTGGTCATTGAGAGTGTCCGAGCCAATTACATTGTAATTCAATCATAAATAATACGGCTGAGTTTCGATTTTTCATTTTTTGCCATGTTTCGTTTTCTTGCCCTTTTAATAACATTTCGCCCAAACAACTGAGAAAGAGTGAGCTCGAATGTTTCAAAAAGAAAAAAAGATGAATAAAACCACTGTATTAAGTAAAGCTAACAATTACACTTTTACTTTATCTTTTTACTTAAGGAAAGAAAAATTCGGAAAGGCACGGAAGATGGATAGAGATTACTTTTCGTTATTTAATTTTTGATTGAGATATACAGGACATGTGTTTCCTGAAGTATTACATGCGAGATCAGAAATCACAATGCATTTATTTTGTGGAGCTACAGTTATATTATACTAATTAGGTTTACAGAGTTCCAAGAAGTTCTACTTAGAAGTCTGTGCATAAGGTCGACCTTAAAGTAAATAATAACCGCTCTGACTATCCATGAGCTTGTTCACGGATGCAGACCGGAGCGCCCGGGCGCAGGGAGATATCCCTTATGGAGTAGGTCTAAAAGAAGTGAGGATTTTCGAAATAATTCAGTTATTTCGTAATTTTATGGTTCAAAACAGGTGAAACCAATGGCTAAATCTTCTTATCTTTCCGAACAATGTCTCTCGTAATAGGAATACACCTCTATATACACTCAGACAAAATCCAAAACATTCATGAAAAGTATCACGTGATCTGATATAAATGCGATCAGCAACAAATTTTACTTTCGCTCACTTGACCCACAAAAAATCTGCGGTCGTTATGATCACGTGGTTGGGTTTTTTTTTGTTTGCGTTTTCACTTGTTTTGGTAGGTTGATTGATTCGCCTGAACAGCTCGACAAAAAAAAAAAAAAAAAAAAAAAAAAAAAAACACCATATAAAAAGAACAGTGGTGGGACTCAAATAACTTTGTTAGTTAACAATAAATCACCAGATATATAAATCACCAGAACAATTATTAGGTTTGATGAAATAATCTCCCGACTTCTAATAGATCATTAACCATGCCGCAAACTCATGTATCGAGAATAATAGTGACAATAAAAAGAGTAAATGGTAGCAGCTTTTGCACAAATCACATTCACAGTGCTGCAGCAGCTGTATTCGACGAAAATGTTTAATGCGTTCCAGTGTACCGACAATAAGTAATTTCATTGATGAAGTGCTGTTTCGATTCGACCGACGACGTCTGGTACCCACGGTTACGGCACATAATCTTTACTGCGACTCTAAACGTTCTTAAAGAAGTGATCGAGTTAAGTTTCAACGATTTCTCTTACTTAGTAATATATACGATTATTCCGAAGGAATCCCCATTGAAAACTTCCATAAACAGACTATTTATGGTACATGACATATGAATTATAACTTATGATTCTTCCGCTGAGATTATGGTATCAGGGAAGAATTTTAGAAAAGAAGACAAAATACTTCCTTTCTTTTGTTGTTTTTCTCCGAAAAACTTTCAACATATTTTCACATGTTGAATTTATGAATGTTTTTTCATCTTCTTACTTATAAAGTCTATTTTGAAACTTCAGTAACTTTAAAGCCAACATTATTATTATTTAAAACGAAATGCATTTTAACTAGTTTTACAAAACTCGCCTTCCCGTAGTATACTACATACATGTCTAATTAATTTTATTAATTTTGTTTCACTGATTCCATATCGGCGTTCGCACATCAGCAACTGAGAGAATATTAGATATTCTTTGGTCTTTCATCGTAATATATATATATATATATATATATATATATATTAATCAATAATGAAAGTATATTTCTGGTTTAAATTTATCTCATTTATTATCGCACACACTTCAGTCCTTTTTACTTTGATTTACAGCCAAATTCTAAAATTATCATTATTATAAACTAGCGTTAAATCGCAAAAAACTGAAATTTTTATTATATTTTTACGTACTCTAAATTGAGGTTGTTCTGAATATTTTTTTTATAAACATATATATTCTCATGAAAAGTATATTCTACAATTTTTTCAAATATTTCTGAGTATGCACTTATGGAGAACTCCCTTGATATCATCTTATCAAGTTTTCAGATTAATTTTTTTAAAACCTGAGGCAAAAGATAAATTGCCAAATATTGTTTCCTGTAGAATATTTCACACCGAGTAATTATTTAAGCCTTACGAACATTCCCTTTCATATTTAAATTAAATATTTTCGTTTTTTAATTTTATCACTCATCAAAACAGAATTCTTTTTTTTTTTCATTTTCATTTTCTTTTTTTGTATATATAAAATTAGTAACAGTTTTTTCTTTTATTTTTCGAGGTGTAATAGCCGTTTCAATTCTTTCATCAGCAATAAATGTTACCAAAAAATAATCAGTGGTACCTTTCGTCCAAAATAACAGAACTTTCCATCATAATTCTATAACTAATCGACGTACAACGATGTGCTATATACTAAAACCTTCCCCAAAATAATATCTATCTAACAATGCAAATTCCATCAAAATTCATTCGATAGAACTCAACTTATAAGCAGCTGGAACGAAATTTTCGTTTGTATTTTATATATATAAGTAGATGGCACAATCAACATTCAAAACAACGTCATAGTCAGATATAGCCGACGGAAGAGATTTTCTATACTGCTTATAAAAATTCACCGCCTACAAAATTTTAAAATTGGAGTGCAGTAAGAGTTTAGCTCAATTGTGAAATTCGTGTAATTAAACAGAACTAATTAGGAAATTAAGTTTTAAACAAATCAAGTTGTACAGATAAAATTCCTATTAGAATGTTACAATCTGTTAAGATCTAACAATTTACTAAGTTCAATTTTTAAGGTTTAAAAAGCTCTGTCTGTAAAAAAATACATATATTGATAAATTGCTTAACACTGACACTGGCAACTATTTTTTAAAATTATTTTTTGTACCACTATTTCTAAACACCAATATTCTACCTCGGAGATTAGAAGAAATCTGCAATAAAGGTTATTGTTTTTAAATAGTGGTAGACAAAAAAAAAAAAAAAAAGTCTCTAGTAGCAGCTGTGAATGCAAACAGGCTTTATTTTTTGGACATCAGGAAATAAATTCACTACATAAACTTTAAATTTCTAGATCGCCACCCGGTGTGTTTGATAAAGCATGTTAGATTATATAGATCTTTCAACGATTCTTTCAACGATTAAACATTTTTAAACATCATGTTATAAGCAAACACTAACTATTCTTACGAAAACAATCAAATGATTTAGGTAGTGTGTTATAATAATGAATCGAAAAGAATCGAAGAATAGTAAAATTTGAACTTTCTGTGATTATGGCGATCCAAATGGATAGGTTATTGAAAACTGAAAAAAAGGGATGAAAGGATTACGCGAGGTAAAATCATATGAAATCACAGGAAAAAAAAATGACTTTTTGTTTGTTACTATTCATGAAAAATTGCTCAAGTGGTTTAATTAGCGTGAAAAAGTTACGAATTTTTATTTTTGATCAGTCTCGAAAACACAAAGAATAAATTACATATGAACACAATGATTCGAACAGATAGCCTATTCAGAATAGCAAAAGTTCAAAGTAAAAAAAATTAAAATGGATTATGTGGGAAAAATGTCATCCAATTTGTTTATACCTCACCGAGCAAAACAATGACTTTTTTGTGTGTAAATATGGCTGAAATAAAGTTTGCCGGCAAATTCTATGACAAGTTTGTTATTTGCACTGGCCATCATAACTTCTGGGATGATAATGATGATCTTTTGAGAGATAATTTTTAGCCTTGGAAATAGCGTACATCAACGAGGATAACTATAAATAGGAAGTTCTTGATAGGCTGTCACACAAAACAAATTGCTCGGTTTTTAGACAGTGAACACATTTTCAAATGATTGTGCAATATGTATTTGTCAGCAAGTGCTACCATTGTTGAAGAGTTTTCTCGGAGGCTTATCACTTGAACATATTTCACGTGACGTCCATGCTGCGCGGTTTCACGCACGAAAAGCAGCAGTTTGTCAAACGTTAACAAGATGTCCCTCAGGTGTTCAGCAGATCTTAATCGGAGCGCTCATTTTATTGAGCATCGGAGCATGGTCCCGAAAAGAGTTGATTGAAACTGAAATGATCCAATACTTCCGATCTCTGTCTCGAAAACTACGACCAATGTCTTTGTTGTTTCAAATGCATTTTTAAGTTAGGTTATTATAATAAAGGGATCTGTATACCAAAAAGATCTGTACAACTTTCAAAATGTATTTTAACACGTTGAGAGCGACGGCGACTGACACTGAAGCAGAAAAATTTACAATGTTTTAAGCAATTTTTAAGAAAGTATAATTCTGTAATAAATAAAAGGTAAGTAAATTTTAAATAAATTATCAGTAATTACTTAAAACAATATATCTATATTAGGTAGATTTCGTAAGAAATACTACCTATTGCAGTCGTTACCATGGTGCGACTTTTGAAAAATTCCTTCATAACTTTTCATTATAGGATCCCAGGAACCCAAAACCACCCCCACCTAAAAAGTTTATATATATATATATATATATATATATATATATGTATGTATGTATGTATGTACTAAATTTTGTCCGCACGATAAAAGTCGCAATTATGCACGGAACGTCTTCAAACTCGCCAACAACTTTAAGATAGCTAATTTCTCGGCGGGGATTGAAAATGGGCAAAATCGGTCCAAGGGAATGGGAATGGGGAAGGTTTAAAATTTTGAATATCGTCTTAACATGATTCTGATAAAACCAGCTTTTACACAATAACGGCAGGAAAAAATAAATATTTTTTGTTATAGCTGTTGCCAACAATTAAAAAAAAAGCAATAAAATTCTCACCACAAGAATTGCTTTTCTAATGCAGTGTTTTCACGTGAAAAATTAAATTAGATAAACAGTTTGACGAATTGAAAACAAATTGAATATTACGTCATAAGTTTTCTAGAGCGAGATTTCTGCATGAAAATTCAAAATGAAATAAATAGTTTGACGAATTGAAAACAAATTGAATATTACGTCATAAGTTTTCTAGAGCAAGATTTCTGCATGAAAATTCAAAATGAAATAAATAGTTTGACGAATTAAAAAAAACAACAAAATATTGCGTCATATTGAAAATATAATGGACCACAGCAGGTGAATATGTAACGTCATTGAGTTTGAAGAAACGTATTAAAACATGATAAAAACCCGAGTATTGAAATATTAACATATTTTAACACTTTGAGGTTCTCTGAATTTGATTTAGCCATTTTTAAACCTTTTCCATATACATGCGTGTGTGTATATTAGAATTTTCACAAAACGTTTAGCTCCCAAGAGCTCATTCTTAGCGAAGGAACTGGGTTTATCTTTAATCTTGATTTAAGTTTTGTTGGTGAATTTAGTACTTAACTTCGAAATCTACCTCCGCCTGTAGGCCCGAGCCGGCAGGGATTTTTTTTAGTTTTATATCATATTTTAGACCGTCAGTCATCGGTGAATGACGCGTTTTAAACGGAAAGGCTAGTGTCCGATTAACGTGTTAAAAAAATAGAATAGGCCTTACAGCAAAACTAGTTTGCAACAATAGATAGAATAACTCATAAAGTTTTTCTACTGCTTTAGTAAACTTCATCAAGAGATCCTTTCGTATCATGAAGAATACCAAGACGATATTCAAATTAAATCCACGAACGTTTTAGCGTGTTAACGTCAACCTTTCGATTTAGATCAACATGAATCGTTCGATAATTTCTTTGAGTTTGAGTATCGGATTTCGTTTTGATAAACCACTCGATACACCGAGCTTTCTTCTGGGGATCCGCAGTTTTTGAATAACTGAAATTTTTAATAATCATTTATGTGTTGTGCAGCACAATCTATGACCAGTAACATACTGCAGAAAAAAACTTTTGAGTTATTCTATATAATGTTGTAACTAGTTTTGCTGTAGGCCTATTAATTGTTTTAAATAAAATTTTGAAGTTGTACAGATCTTTTTGGGACACTCTGTATTGCTAGACTTTTAAGGCGGTTCTTAAATCCCCTGTTCAACTACGAGAAAATTTTTGGAATCGAAATGAGGTTTCCATTTTTTTTTTTTTTTTTTTTTTTTTTTTTTTTTTTATAAATAAATTTCTTATTGAATTATAAGCAATTGATGTTATGTGGCGACCGGTTTTTCTCCTTTCTCGCCGTGTCGCATCCGAAAATTCGGTTCAAAACGCCAACTTTGCCAGTATTTTATGAAAGATCTGCCACGACTTAAACAAGTGACTATACACACTTATGTTAACACGTACCGCCAATTTCATGCATTTCCGAACAAAAATTAATTCAAAAGTGTGTCAGAAAGTAGCTCCTTTGGATATGGGAACAGCCTTGAGTGAAATTTAACTTCATGCAGTGCAGATATTCTAACACTGTAAACAAAACCTGCAGATTTTACAGTAAAAAACTGTTTATTTTACGCAAATAAATCTGCAAATCATTTACTTTACTGCAGAATATGCTAAAATAACAGAAAGTTTGTAATAAATTACAGATTTGATTTTGGTTAAAAGCTGCAAGTTGTTTATTTTACTGGCAAAATCTGTCAAAATGGCAGAAAATTCATAAGAAGTTTTCGTAATAAGTACAGATTTTTTTCATAAAATAAACAGTCTTTTACTGGCGAAATCAACAGATGTTTGTATTGTGTACTGAGAGACAAGCCATTTAATTACTTTTTTTTTTTTTTTTTTGTCCTGTAGAGGCATTTTATAGATAATGCTCTACAAAATAAAACTGGCAATCCGAAAATCCTGAAAGATTTCACATAAATATTTTTCAGAAAGTTTAAGATTCAATTACTTTTTAAGCATTTATATTGTGGGTGATAGTTTTTTCTGTAAAATCAACCTTTTTTTTTTTTAACCATTTGGAAAAATGGTTTTTGTCCTTTGTCAGGGTAGGAAATCAAAATCATATCTGAAGCGTTTTATTGGTTGAATCCGCATTTTATTCGTTTTCTGATTGGTCTATACAGTAATCTGTATTTTCCCTTTACTTTCAACAGAGATGGATACTTCTGTTGCCACTATGACAAAAAAGATAATAAAAACTACAAAAAAAAAAAAATTAACAACTCAGAAACAATTTGAGATACAGCTTTCAAACAAATTGCATTTAAAAGTACATTTTTTCTCTATATACGATGGTGTAAAAAGTAATATTGTGGGATGTTTAGAAGTTTAAGAATGAAACTTCATTTAAAATTGGTGCAGGAATATTAATGTTTAATACATGGTGTACATAATGAATGACCAGCTAGTAGAAGTTTAAAAATTTACAATACCGAAAAATGTAATAAATGGCGTACGTAATGTATGATCAATTCCGTGCGATTTTTTATGTCTTAAATTTTAGTCTTTGAAAAAATTATTTTCGAAATGGTCTTTGTAATTTGTTAAATTGCATTTTATTGTAATTTTTTTTTTCTTTTTTTACAGGGAAGAAACATTTAAGTTGTTAAAAATTGTGATCTTTTTGCATGTTCATTGTTTAATAATTAATGCAAAAGGATGTAAGCTGAAGTAAAAGGACTGATAAGCATATCGGGTACTTACGTATTATTCGGGCCATGTCATATGCAACTGCTCCAAGCCTGGCGCCAATTATACTAATTACGGTAACCCTTATTTTTTTACAACTTTATAACATATCATACGTAACAATAGCTATAATATAATAATACGTAATATAGTTTATTTATTTTTTATAGTTTATAGTTTATTTTTTATTATAGTTTGCAGTTATTCCTATTTATTTATTATAGTTCATTTATATTTTATTTATTAGCCCTCGATATGCTATTTCTTTCGGCCAGAAATTAAAGTGTCGTCTCAAAAAAATAACCTTACGTTATGTAAGCTAACAGTAAAACAAAGCAGATGTATCAATGTACGGTTGAATACAGATAATATATACTGCAATTTTTTTAACTTCTAAGCATCGCACATTTTCAATTTTTATACCATCGTATATTGGTTAAAAAAAAAGTACTTTTAAATGGAGTTTTTTTTAAGCTGCATCTCAATTTACTTTTGAGATATTAATTCTTTTGTAGTTTATAGCTCCTTTTGTTTAATGTTGGCAACTCAGGTACTCCATATCTGTAGAAAGTAAAGAAAAAATAGTTGGAAAATTGTAATTATATCTTTTTGTTAGCTATTTTCTCATAACAACTGAACAAAAAAATGTAATTAAAATACGTGCTATTTTGAAAAAATATAAATGAATGATTTTTGATAAAACATGGAGCTATTATAAACTATATTTAATTTTAAGTATCTATATTAATGTTACAAACAAATGAAGGCCTATGAATCATTAGATAGACGATTTTTTTTGTAGAGTTTCTTGAACGACGACATCACTTTTTGCTGAATTTGCGTATTATTCAGCGATAGTGACGCCCTATACATACTTTATTGTAGACGTTGTTTTATATTGGATCTTGAATGTGGAATTCTTCAGCGGATGCGAATGACGTCATTTCATATAAAATAAAAGCATGTGTTTTAAGTTTTAAAACTGAAATAAGTTTTGTACTATCTATATTTATATACATATATATCTTTCTTTCATCGAAGGCGACAATAAATTCTGAAAAAGCAGAATTCCAGTTTTCTAGTTAATTTATCAATTTATTAACCATTTGGAAAAATGTTTATTGTTCTCGTCAGGGTAGGAAATCAAAAGCATATCTGAAGGTTTTTATTGGTTTAGTCCGCATTTTATTCGTATTCTGATTGGTCTATACAGTAAGTAATATGTATTTCCCTTTACTTTCAACAGAAAGGGATACCTTCTGTTGCCACTATGACAAAAAGTAATAAAAACTACAAAAAAAAATAATAATAACTCAGAAACAAATTGAGATAGAGCTTTCAAACAAATTGCATTTAAAAGTACATTTTTTTCTCTATCCGACGGTGTAAAAAGTAATATTGTCGAATGTTTAGAAGTTTAAGAATGAAATTTCATTTAAAATTGGCCGTCAGATTTCTTGAAAATCTGACGATGGAAAAGCCTTTTCCCGAACAGCCAATGAAATGCTTGGATAATGCGTAAGTTTCAGGTGGATAATAACTAATGAAAATGAAAGAAAATGAATAATAATTTCTGCCAAAGAGTTAATTTTAATTTGTAAGATTTTCACGTGCAAAAGAAAAATGGAATAAGGCAATAAAAAAAAAAAAAAAAAAAAAAAAAAAAAAGATAAATAGGACAGAAATGAATACATATAAATATTTCACACCAAATACGAGTCGCAGGCGATTTTTGTCGTCGCTTGGAATTTTTACGTGTAATAACACTATTAATGTTTAATTCATGGCGTACGTAATGTATGATCAACTCCGTGCGATTTTTTATGTTTTAAATTTTAGTCTTTGAAAAAATCATTTTCCAAATGGTCGTTGTAATTTGTTAAATTGCTTTTTTTTTTCTTTTCCTGTCATTGTTGTGTAAGAGATGGTTTTATCAGAATCTTGTTAAGACGGTATTCAAAATTTTTTGATATTGTTTGCCATTTTTAACAACATTATCTATTAAATAATGTTAAATTACTGTTTTGAACATGATTGGCAACGATAAACAAGATTGGCAATTGACAACCATTTTTGGCGATCTATCTCACAAGCCCGGATGATACGCAAATACCGCAAGTGGACATGAAACATAAATGACTAAGTAAGTTAAGCGATTTTTGTCAAGAAAGATGAAATACATAACGACAAAGAAGATTCGAAATGCTGCCATGGTCGGAAAGAATTCGTGATTTCTCTGTCAGAATCTTCGATTTGTCGAAGGATTAAGAAAATAAATTAAATTGTAATTAAAATTAACATGTTGCAATGCTTAGTATGTATTTCAAGGCGACCAAACTGGTCGCCAGAGGTGGCTAGTTATTTAATAATTAATATAAAAGGACGAGATATTTTAAATAAGATCCATTCAGAACCAATGTAGATAAAATCTATTATTTCGTTCAACTGAGTTTGAGCTGAATTTTTGCTGTATAGAGAATAATTTGTTCGGTGCTGTAACAAACCAAGTCGTAAGTTGAAAAGTGAGCAATGCGTGGCGTTTATCTTCTACGATTCTGAATGAAATGCAGCAGATCTCAATATCTCTGGTTAGCACCGGTCTACAAAATAAAACTTTTCTTTTACCTTTTAAATAAACGATATATTTTTATACTAATTTGGGGTCACAGAATATGAATTAACCGTTAATGTTAGCTCTCGCTGAAAAATTATGATTAGTTTGAAAAATTATTATTTTGAGTTACACGTTAAAGAACATAAACTATTTATTATTAAAAAAAAAAATCAAATTATTTACTATTTTTTAAAGTTTTTACATGATATTAAGCATTTAGAATAATATCAAAACATTAACCTTATATCATCAATGAAGAAGCCCTCTTCTTTTTTCGCTTGTCTTTTCTGTTCAGATTTAGGCGCATCTCTATTCAAGTTCAGCAGTAGTCTTTTAACATTAACTTATTCACCTTCCCTGGTATCTTTTTCATTGTCGATCTGTCTTGGTGAAATCATTGACCATGAGTGAAGAAAGGGAATTTTAGGGACATATTGCAAATAAGCTGCTGATAATTTCGTAGAAATAAAATTTAACTCCACTCAAGATTCCAACAAAATTTCAAAATGTTAAAATATGATCACTTTAAATAAGCTTTTTTGAAATAAGAGAAAGAAAAAATGGGACAATATATTTCGCATATAAAATAAATTTATTCAATTATTTCGACCTCTGCTCCTAAAATTACTAAGTACCTAGTTTTTGGTTGTTCTCAAACTCCACTTTTAATTTAGGTTAATTATATATTTAAAAACTCTGAGATAAAATTTATTTCAATGTCTAGGCATATGATTTTCATATAGTTGAGAAATTTTATTTCATTCACATTCCAACAGATGTTCAAGGGGGCTGGTCACTCAGCTTCGGAATTCTCCTCAGTAATGTTAGGCCTATGGACTTTTGATGCATTCGTATATTTAAAATATCTTCTCAGGAAATTCATATTTTTAGCATCTTTTTCCTCTGTACTCCTCTTAAAAGATGTCTCTTATTTTCTTAGTTTTCAAAATATTTCTAAAATCGATGCTGAATTTAATATTTTATGTGTTAAAAGCGGGCGAACTGTGAGTAAGATTTTAATGCTTTCTATAAAATTAAGTCTATAATTTAGAAATATTTTGAGAACTAAGAAAAAGATAACCATATTTTAGGAAGTGTACACAAAAAATGGAAGCTAAAAATATTAATTTCCCGAGGAGATATTTTAAATATACGTGTACATCAAATGTCCATAGACTTTACATTAGTGAGGGGAAATCGGAAGCTGAGTGACCAGTTCCCTTAAGATGTTAAAAATGCGATCAATTTTCGATGAAAATGGAACAGATGTGAAGAGATAACATACAGTAGCGCTCAAAAGTATTTTGACAAAGATAATAATTCACTTAATTGAAGAGAATAATAAAATGTAAAAATCAATCATTTATTTTATTTAACCATATTCAGTGTTTTAATTTTAATAAATTAAAAATAAATATTAATAATATTAATAAAATTATATACATACTATATATATATATGTATCTCTCTCTCTATATATATAACCATTAATTAAACATTAGTGACCACCATCAATAATTGTGATAGTATAAATTCATTTACAACAATACAGTGTCCCCAAACACACTGAGTGGATACCAAAAACATAATTAACAAGCTGCTATGTATAAAATAAAGTCCCTTGTACTATATAACAAGAATTAATAAGGAAGAAAAAAAGAAGGATATGGATTTAGATAAAAATAATTGAAAAGCTTATACATTGAATTACGTTATCAAGAGTACAGAATTCAATGTAAGCAAAATCAGTCGTTTTCTGTGAGAAAAAATGCTAAAAGCTGAAAAATTTTTTTCTCCTTACTCTAACAACCAATATAACCAATAGTATAATTTCAAACTGAAAACAGAATAAAATAAAATGCTATGAAATGGAAAAAGCAATATAACATTTTAAATAATTAATTTATAACAAGGAAAAATAGTAATATTACACAAAATACCTAATAAAATCCCAGTTATTTTATGCAAGTACACATCAGCACATGGTATCCATAAGCACGATAAGTTTAAGGTGATTTTTATAGTTAAATTAACACAGATTTTAAAACCTAATGTATACCGTGTGTCCCAAAAATGACTGATTATTTTAAAATTCAATAACTTGCAAACGGTGACAGATATTAAAATAATTCTTGCAGGAGTATTATGTAAGGTGACAGGAGTTTTTATGCTGCGATTCTCAGTTTTAGTTACAAATAGCATCGATAGATGGCACTGCAAGCAATAATCGCCAAATCCAGGCTTGATTTTATGACCTCTCTCTTCTTCCATGCGAAAAAAGGAGATTAAAATGTATTGAATGGATCCCGAAGTACCAAAAATCGGGTGTGAACTGAGCGCCTATTGCTCTCAGCGCCATCTATTGTTTGAAATTCGAACTAAAACCAATAACCACACTACAAAAACTCCTGACATCATACATAACCGTCCTGCAAGAATTTTTTAAATATATGTCACCGTTTGGAAGTTATTGAATTTCATTGAAATCATTTTTGGGACAACCGATATATGATATATATATATATATTTATATCTGAATTTTGTCATGCTGTAACTCTCGAATTTTTGAACTGATTTGGATGAAATTTTTCATATGCATAGTACATAATGTCTCGACCATGTTCGTTGGCCAGCTTCATCCGCCATCTTGTTTCAAAATGGCGGCCATTGGAATTTTTGAAATTTTTTATGTTTTCTAACATTGTATACTTATAGAAAATGTTACGTTTCACAAAATGCAAACTCTTATGTATCATTTTAAACGGAATGTTAGAAACATTAAAAGATATTTTTAAGAGTCACACAGTGTAAGTTAACAACATAGGTCATTTTAAAGAGAAAGTTAAGAAACCTAAAAATTTCCAAACGTGTTCACAAAATTCAACTGACCGAAATTTTGAAACAAGATGGCGAATGAAGCTGGCCAAAGAACTCGGTCGAGGCATTAGTATGTACTATGCATATGAAAAATTTCATCCGAATCGGTTCAAAAATTCGAGAGATACAGACAGCATGATAAAATTCAGATATAAATATTTATATATATATGGATATATATATATATATATATATATATACAGGATGGTTATAATTAAACTTCCCCTCTAAACAGCATCCTACAGCGCAAACGGGTGAACGGAATGCAGCGAAATTTGATATATAGACTATATACGAGATGCGCTCACGGAACTTCGAAAAAAAAAATTTAGTTCCAAAATGTCCACCAGGGGCCGCTTTTTCCAAGAAAAAAACAGTAAAATTTAACACAATAAGCAACCAAAACGGATCAGAAAATAATCAATAAATGTTAATATTGTTTCTGGATCCTGTTTTGGTCGTTTATTGAGTTAAATTTAATGCTTTTCCGGGAAAGGCGCCCTCTGGTGGGCATTCTGGAACTAATTTTTTTTTTCGAAATTCCGTGAGCGCATCTCATCTATAGTCTATATGCCAAATTTCGTTGCATTCCGTTCACCCGTTTGTGTTGCAGCATGCTGTTTAGAGGGGAAGTTTAATTATAACCACCCTGTATATATATATATATATATATATATATATAATTTTATTAATATTATGAATATTTATTGTTAATTTATTAAAATTAAAACACTGAATATGGTTAAATAAAATAAATGATTGATTTTTATATTTTATTATTCTTTTCAATTAAGTGAATTATTATCTTTGCCAAAATACTTTTGAGCGCTATTGTATTTTACATAAATAATCCAATGCTTCCTATCTCTGGCTCGAAAACTCTTAGTTGTCAGAACCGCACTTTTCAGTTATGTTATTATAATACTTCTACACTATGAGGTAAAATTTATTTCAGAGTCTAGACATGTGATTTTGATGCAGTCTAGAAATTTGATTTGATGCAAATTCCAACAGATGAGAATACGATAATTTTTTTTTTCTATCTTTAAAAAATAAAAAATGGATATATAGATATGGCCTATTTTATAAATCAAATGAAATGATCTAACACTTCCCATGCTTTGATGTAAAATTATCATTTCTTCGTCGTTTAAAGCGCACTTTTAAGTTAAATTTTGATATTTTTAGATTTTCAAATAAAATGCTATATAAAAGCCTAGTGTGATTTCTTGGAATTTCAGTGGGTACTTAAGATGTTGAGAATGATATCGTTTTTAGATAACTTTTTAGAAATCAAAGGAAGAACAGGTGTGAAGGAATAGGATATTTTTTCAGAAGTGCGTATAAAAGGAAATGAACCAATACTTCCTATATCTGGCATAAAAATGTTTACGTGCTTATTTTGGTTGCCTAAAACTCTTTTTTAAGTGAGGTAATTTTTACATTTCTAGATTCCGAAAATTTAGCTTGATATAAGATTCCAACAAAGTATTGAGAATATGTTATTTTTTAAAAATTAATTTTAAATCTAATTTAAAATTTAATTTTTTTAATTAAATTTGTGAGAGTTGGCGGTTAATTATTTCAAGACTGTTTTCCATCTCTGATCTTCTACTAAACAGCATTGTGCTATATAAATCGGTGACCCAAACAGTTGGTGGTTTCCTCGTAAGTACACATTTTCTGGTTGTTTCAAAGGCAGTTTTTAATGTTAGATTATCACACTTCTGAACTTGAAGATAAAACTTAATTTCTTGCAGATTCCAACAGACGCTCAAGTTCTTGAGAATACATTTGCTTTTAGAACAACATTTTTAACAATAAACAACTTAACAGGTATAAAATATGGAATATTTTACATAATATTAAATCGGAAGAAACATTTCATAGTTATTAAATTGAATGATCAGAGATTAATCCACATTTATGAATGATTAACGCTGCCGCCAATGTGCAAAATCGGGAAAAGTTATGAGGATTGTGTTAATCGGAATTTCTGTTTCCTATAACTTGAGAAATTTTCACACACCTATACAAAGCAATAATTTAGATTATAAGCAACAAATTTTCTAAGCCCCCCCCCCCAAAAAAGACGTTTGGCAGATTTAAATTTTTATCAAAATTAAACAAAAATTGCAAGACTTTATCTCTTTCAAGTGATTTTGATTGCATGAATACAATAATTTGTCATTTTAGATAATAATAAATAAATAACATATAGTGTGTGTGCGTGCATGTGTATGCATTATTGTGAAAGAAAATTATGTGAATTAAAGATCATTTATTTTATATGTTTTAAAAGTGTTATTTTCCATTTGGAATTTTATTACGGAAAAATGTAATAATCCTACTGAAAGAAGAATAATGTAAAGAACACAATTCTCTTTTGTTCCGTCCAGGTAAAAGAAGATTACTTATTCCATCACGATTGTATAATAGCGTGAGAACATTAATAGTTTACACTGTATTAGAAAATTGCTACTTTGTTCTTCAAACTATTTCAAAACAAGTAGCAGTTATACCGCACAAAAAAGTAATTTTACTATTATCTGCATAAAATAAAAAAGTAAGTGATGAAGTAACCTTTAAATATAGAGAGCAGCGTGTGAGAACATATAAGAAAAATACATTTTTGGTATATTTATTTTATTAAACGATTTTTCTAATCACCTTTTTGCTTTTAAAGTCGATGGTCAATTCAAAATATTTTGTCTTGTATGAGAATTCGTCGATATATTTTTTAACATGTTACGTCTATTATTTTTGTAGTATATAAGATACTTTAACACATATCAATGGCGGATCTAAGGGGGGGGCGAAGGGGCGATCGCCCCCCCCCCTTGGGCTAATAAAGGGTTTGCAAAACGACATTATGCATCCTCACCGGAAATGACTTGGGGCGAAGCTCGAGCCCGGCGCGACCCGACCCGGGTCGCGCCCGTTTAAATCCACTAGACTTGGCCTGGGTCAGGTCTTCTCTCGTTTAGACCCGGGCCGTGCCCTGATCTTAAACTTTTTTGTAGTTTCGGGTCGGGCCAGGCTTCATTTTGTTCTCCAGGTCGAGCCTGACCTGGACTTCGTTTTTCCTAGAGGTCTGCACAGGCCAAACTTTCCTGGTCGGGGCTCGGCCCGGGATAACAGTTAAACGTTCGTTCCGTGCCAGCCCGTATGATAAGACTTATTGGCCCGACCGTGACCCGTGGACTCCTCTAAATTCTTCCCCCCGGAGTCCAAGTTGGTCTGGCATCTTACTTATTTGTCATTCATAAAAATTATATTTATGTTGTACATTTATTTAGCGAAATCTTTAGAAATTTAATTTGATTTGATAAGTTACAGAGATGCATTTTTTAAAATCTACTTTTTTTCTTCGTAGAGCTTTAAAATTATCATTTTCTTTTATCATCCGTTTCTTTCATTCTAAACTGATTTTTTTACTGGATTTTCATTTTAATGTAATTGTTTAAGTCATACTACTTAGTGTTTACGTTCATAATTGTCTAAATAGTCATTAATATTATTGTTTTTCAGTAGTCATGAATATCGAATATAATCTGAAAATGAAATATCAGCATAAGTAAGTGTGCTTTATGAATAATTTTAATTGCAAGATGCAGGCAGGGCTGGAGTCGATTTTTTAGCTTTTATACCGGGTCGAGCCAATAACTTTTTTTTTGTGTGAGTTGGACCTTGGCTTAGCCCTGGAAACTTCAACCCGGGTAAACATCTGACTGAGATATCGAAGCCAACTTTAATTTTTTTTAATGCTTCTTTGAGCCATCATCCCATAGCTGGGGCATTCTCACAATCTTTTGACTTTTGGGGGAAAAAATCTGGCGAAATTAAACTTGCTAAAATACCATTTTAATCTGATAGACGAATGCTATAATGATTCAAAATAAAGAAAAAATGGTCAGCAGCGAAAAAAAATTTATTTAACTAAGGTTTAAGTTAAACTTGCGAGTTTAATTTTCCTTACCATTTTACCACTATAACTTTTTATTTTCTTCTAATTTTTTACTTATAATGAATTTGCATAGTACCCACAGGACATTCAAATAAGAAATAATGACAATGTAGTATTTTTAGTGCAAAATTTTGGTATAACATTGTCTTAAAGGGGTGTTAAAGAAGGGACGGTAATGTAAAAAAAAAGGGGATGGTATAGGAAAAGGGACAAAATGGGTAAAAAAGGAACACAATGGGGACACACAATCAAAAAGGGACAAAATGGAGAAAAAAGAGACGGTAAGGATGGAACAGTAAGGAAACTTACCACCTATTTTAGGCAGATCATGTCAAGACTAAGTGGTAGCGAAAATGTTCATTGATTTTTAGAAACAGTTATTTACATTGGATTAAATTTAAAAAAATAATTAATTTACCTCGAAAAATGCAGGATTAAACCTTGCGGACGATAAGACTACCAATAAAGCCACGGTGCTTGAAATTGATATTTAAATGCTTATTTATATTCTGAAGTAAATTTCCTGTCAAAGAATTTTAGATATTCTTTCTCTAGCATACTTCTGCATGAGCAAAAATTTGAAAAAAATTCCGTCGCTGCATCTGAAGTGATTTTCTGTATCATTTTAGAAGAGGGATGGTAAAAAATCTAAAACCCAGGGACAGAGTTCAAAAAATAATATCAACCCTAAAAATGTGTGCAGGTTAATTTTTAGCTACATAAAACAATAGTTCCAGTTTCAGAAAAAAATTACATCGAATTATTTTTATTGAAGTAATTTTATCCAGACAGCTCCAAACTTAAAAATCAGCATCAGGGACGGGACGGTAGATGAGCTTTCCAGGTGTTTGGACACCCAACATCGTCCAAAACGTATTTATCTCGTTAATATTGTTGTGCAATCATGCATTGGGATGTTCCCAAGGATATGAAAAAAAAAAACACAAAGTGTATTAAATAAAAAATTATTATTCAGGGACATGAAAGTTAAAAGATTTTGAGAATGTCCCAGCTACTGAATATACCAGTTGTCCTAAAATGGACCGACTGATTTTAGAATTCAATAAATTGCAAATGGTGACAACTATTAAAAAATACGTACAGGAGGGTTATGTAAGATGTCAAGAGCAGAGGTGATTCTGTTCTGAATTTTGCGAAAATGTAACCCTCTCGCTGCGCACCCCGCGATTTCCACGCGAACGTAGCATAATTTGCGCAATCCTCAATTTCTGCAGCAAATATTTTTTTATGATCTAGTTCTATTAAGAAAACTCCTTCACAAAGATGTTGGACATATTTTAATTCTAAAATATGTGCAGATTTGGAATGTGTATGAAATAAATGCGCAATTTTTAAACCTATTTTGATTTTTAAAAAAACTAGGGAATCGTACCCGGGCTTCCCAGGTTAAAGAATATAGGGGAAAATATTTTTTTTAATTGAAAACTAAGAAATTTTTTATATGCAATAAAATTTTCAGATTGCCCACTTACATTAAAAAAGCATTTTTCATATGGAAAATACGAATTATACAATCAAATAATTTTTTGAAATTTATCAAAAGCGATATTTTCTTATTAGCCGCATGCTAAGAGTTATCTGACCAAGATTTTGCTACTTATGGCGTCTTTTTATATTCTGATAATTTCAGAGCTTATACGTGTCTGTTAAATTTGTGTTTTATTTATATTATTTTATTTCTTTATTCATAGGGAAGTTTTTTTTAAACGGATATTAGCCTTAAGAAAATGATGAACTCTTTATTTTGTTTTAAGTGCAAACGGATTAATCTTTCGTAATCGAGCTCCGCGTGATATAGATAAATTAAAAAATATTTAATACTTTAAAATTATTTTTAAAACCATAGACAATCAGTAAACTGAGATGAACTTTGCAAACAAATTCCATTTGAAAAAAAAAAAGTCGTATTTGGTGATCTAAAAATTTAAATTGTACAATTACAAATATGTTAGATTTGTGTTTTTACAATATTATTCTTTTATTTGTTTATAAAAGAAGTATTAATTTCGTTAATTTGTCTTTCACAAATATGTTAGATTGGTGGTTCCTTTAATATTATTCTTTTATTTCTTTATAAAGGAAGTATTACTTTCGTTATGCAAAAATAGTCAGAAACAAATGCTGAGCAATGTTTGTTGCTATATGTGCAAAATGTTTATTATTATTATGTATTGAAACCGGCACGTTTTAAGATAAACTTTAAAAAAATCATGGTTAGAATTTTTTTTAGAAAATATAATACATCAGTCTATTAAGATACAGTTTTTAAACAAATTGCATTTGAAAGTAAAATTTTTCCCTATGCGACGAAAACTGAAAATGTACGATGGTCAGAAGATTAAAAAATTGCAGTAGCGAAAATTTCAAGACCAAAATTTGATGGTGAAGTGTTGCCATTCGCAAAATGACGTCAGCGTTATGCGCAGATACGTTTGTTCTTTATAATATAGACAATCAGTAAAATATAATAAATATCAGTTATTAGGATGTGGTTATCAATTGAAGCTCTTATGCTTGGTATTCCGGAATGAAAAACAGCAATTTTCACATTCTCAAAATTTGCATGCGCACTTCTCATATCCATATTCATCATTTAAAAAATTTTTGTATTTTGTTTGATCATTTAAAAATCATTTTAACTCAAAAATTGAAGTCACGATTGTCAGCAACATCTTTTATGTGAACAGACGCACCCTTTAATTGAGATTCTAATATCTCAATTCCGGAGAGTAAAAATTTCCGTAATTTATCTTTTTTAGACGCATTTGTGTTAAAATGTTTAGTTTTAACTAAGAAAATGATCGTTTTCTTTTAAATATGACTTCATTTTCACTTAAATAAGCATTTCGCCTAGCGTCTGAAACTTAGTATCTGTACACATACAGAAGGAAAAACAATATAGAAAATTTATGAGGAAAAATGTTCGTTTTTAAAAGTAGTATGTCATTTTCTGTTATTATGCCCCTAATATAATATTCAGCTCCTCATTGGATTTTGCGACACTAAACCCTATACAACAATTTTTATGAACAATTTTGACTTTTTATCAGAGAATAGCGTGAATAAAGATAAAAATACCTCATTATTTCTCTCTTGTCTGCAATAATGAAAGCTATCTCATTTTCACCATTTTGAAGAAATTTCATAAAATGCTTTTAAAATTAAAATATAAAAGTGGCGATATATATATATATATATATATATATATATATATATATATAAAAGATAGTGTGATCACATCTACAAATGAAGAGCTTTCAGTTAAAAAAAATATATATATAGGTAAAATTGGTTCAGCAGAAGGATCAGGGCAGATGACTAAAAAACACACTTGTGTTTTAAATATATAGATTATATAAAATTAGGAAAAATTAAATTAGGCAAATTATGTTATTTTGATAAAATTATAGTAGAATGTCCTAAAGAATAGTATTAAAATTTTATTATTCGAGAGAATTTTGGATAAAAACTTCAGGAACATGATATTTTAAACCACGAATTATTTGTTTGCTTGTCTAACTCGGCGAAGCAAATCCATCCAGGCGAGAATCATCATTTCTGTAACATAAATCGCTATTATTTGCATGCCGCCTCTCTTTTATAAAGACACTCTAATTTTTTGTAAACCATTGCATTTTATCAGTGTGTGATTTCGATTACATTATTTTCAAAAGTGAAGCATTTTCACCTGTGAAGAATTTCAAAGCAGCTGGGCTGTCAAAATGACGCACTTCTACAAAACATAATTCAGGTTTAAGAATTAAAATACACGCTTTTTTATAAAATGACGTCATTTGCATCCGCTAAAGCAATCCACTTTTACAATCCAGTCTTAAACTTCGTCTATAGAAAAAGTATGCATATGACGTCATTATCACGGAATAACAGACAATATTCTTGACATACCCCATATTTTAATTTCAACTTTTTTTAGGTTTTATGAGAAAATGGCAACAGAAAGATACAGTATCTCCTATTTTCGACTATTTTCCGTTTACTTTCAATGATTTCCAATAGAAATGGGGTACTTTTGTTGCCACAATAAGAAAAATGGTATTAAAAACTACAAAAAAAATTAATATATCAAAAATAAATTGACATATAGCTTTCAAACAAATTGCATTTAAAAGAACATTTTTTTCCTTATACGACGGTGTAAAAATTTAAAATATGCGACGTTTAGAAGTTTAAAAATTTGCAGTAGAGAAAATTGCAAAACCAAAATTTTATTTCAAATTTCAAAGTGTTGCCATTCGCAAAATGACGTATGCGTTACGCACAGATACGTTTGTCCTTTATAATATAGATACGCAGCGCGAGGGTTAAGGATCACGGAAAAAACGCGAATTTGGTCAAAGATCCACAGAAAAAA
Source organism: Maratus speciosus (assembly GCA_963932465.1). NCBI lineage: Eukaryota > Metazoa > Arthropoda > Arachnida > Araneae > Salticidae > Maratus > Maratus speciosus. The sequence goes on from OZ010786.1 coordinate 394,168,154, forward strand.
CGCAAAATTTCTTCAAATGATCGCGGGAAACGCAAATTTTGTCAAAGGATCGCGGAGAAAACGCGATTTTTGTCAAATAGCCGCGAAAAATCGCGAATTTCGTCTAAGGATCGCGAAAAGAATGCAAATTTTATCAAAGAATCGCAAATTTCGTAAAAGGATCGTGGAGAAAACGCGAATTCCTTCAAAGGATCGCGAAAAAAAAATCGAATTTAGTCAAAGAATTGCTTTAAAAACGCGAATTTCGTCAAAGGATCGCTCAAAATACGCATACTTTGTCGAAAAGTCGAAGGAAAAAAAACATGAATTTTATGAAGGGGCTGCAAAATTACACTATTTTCATCAAAGGGTTGCGGAAGAAACGCAAATTTCGGCAAAGGACATGGAGAAAACGCAAATTCCTTCAAAGGATTGCGGAAAAAAATCGAATTTAGTCAAAGAATCTTTAAAAAAAATGAATTTCGTCAAAGGATCACTGAAAAAAACGCGAATTTTCTCGAAGGGTTGCGGAAAAAAACGCGAATTTTATCAAAGGGCTGCAAAATTACAGTAATTTCGTCAAAGGGTTACGGAAGAAACGCAGATTTCGTCAAAGACTCGAAGAAGTGCGAATTTCGTCAAAGGACTGCTGGAAAAACACGAATTTTGTCGAAGGGTCGCGAGAAAAAACCGCAAATTTTATCAAAGGGCAGCAAAATTACACTAATTTTGTCAAAGGGTTGCAGAAGAAACGCAAATTTCGTCAAAGGGTCGAAGAAGTGTGAATTTCATCAAAGAGTCGGGGCAAAAAATACAGTGGTCTCTTTAGAAAACAGCACACATACATACATCTATGTTTATTATTATAGGTATAGTTTTTAACCTGAAATAATATACTGAATTAACATTCGAAATAAAACATGTTAACCCCCAGCTTGCAGGAATTTACACTCAGCCTGGAATCGATCCGAATCGAAAACAGCTAACCCGACCTGCAACAAAAATAATTAGTGCCATGAGTGAATCCCCTCATCTGCTGTAACCTTTCTGAAGACTTGCTTTGAATTTCAGAATTTTTTTTTTACTGCGATTCTTGATGTTAGTTTAAAATAGCAATGAAAAATGGCGCTGGAAGCAATAGGTACTAAATCGGTTCCCGAAGTAGGTAGGTCAGAAATCGGGCCCCGATTTAATGACCATTGTTTGCAGCGACATCTGTCGCTGCTATTGTAAAGTAAAATCAAGAAACCCAGTAAAAAATCTCCTGACATCTTACATAACCCTCCTGAAAGATTTTTTTAAATTGCTTTCACAATTTGCAAGTTACTAAATTTTAAAATCAGTCAGTCCATGTTAGGACACGCGGTATGTTTTTTAATAAGTTTCAAAGCATTCTTTACTGAATTACAACTCATCTTAGATATAAAGAGACAAGCAGTCTTATACCAAATTTGTATTTTTTACATAATCCTGAAGATTAGTATTCTTAAATAATTATTTTGGCGTGTTCGTTATGGAGTTTTTTCTGTATGTAGTTTTTATCTTCAAAAATATTTAAGACTTTCTTTTCAAAAATCGACTCAACCTGAATCCTTGTCGCAAGCGTGAAAACCCAATCCGTAACTGACCCAAACCCGAAATAATGTATGTCAATCTGCCCAAACATAACGCGCTAGACGCAGCTAAAAGGTAGAAGTCAACCCGACCCGCAGTAGAAAAGTAGAAGTCAACCGGGCCCAAACACGACCCGCAGCAAAAAAGTAGAATTTAACACGGCCCGTAGAAAAAGGTAGAAGTTAACCCGACCCACAGCAAAAAGTAGAAGTCAACCGGACCAGCAGCAAAAAAAAGAAGTCAACCGGACCCAAACCCGACCCGCAGCAAAAAATAGAAGTCAACCGGACCCAAACCCGACCCACAGCAAAAAGCAGAAGTAACACGACCCGCAGTGAAAAAATTAGCCCCAACCTGCGCATCAGATTGGAGTTTTCAAATTTCCAAAATCGCCCCCCCCTTGAGGACTCTCCAGATCCGCCCTTGACACATATATATTTTTTATAAAAGCTAACGGGAAGAGTTCCTGTTCCGGTTTTTATGGCGAGCTTTTTTTGGCGATAAATGTTTCGATGTGATTGTTGCGGTCTTCAGCATTTGGGGTTGCTTTTTTTATAAATTAAATGCTGATAAATAATAAAAACTTTTTTTATGGTGAATTTTTTTTTATTTATAATTTTGCGGTGTTTTTTTAAACGATGTTTTTTTTTTTTTGTAGATGTAATATTATGTAAATATATTATCTTTGCATTTTTATATGCTTTAAGATGTATATAAAATTAAAATTTATAATATTATGTTATGCTTCAATTTCACATGTATAATAAATATATAAAATACAAAAATATATATAGTATATAGTATTTATGGTACTTTTCCGTTATACGGACACCATGCCAAAATGTATGCTAATGCGCCAATTATTTCAAAATGCTAAAAGATATTTGTAATTTTATGCCATCAGATTAATATGAGTTTTATTTTATTACTTTATTTTATAACAGTTATTTGTTCACTTATTTTAAGTATATATTTGTGATTTAATGAAATAGTTCGTAAAAGTCTGTAATTTTCAAATGTTGTATTTTTTAAATGCTCACTTTACTATCGACAATGTTCTTCCTTTTATTTTTCAAATGTTTCAATTCACGTGATTTTCATTTTGCGCCAACTATTACGCTTGGCGACAATGGTGTCCGTATAACGGAAAAGTACCGTACTTATTCATATGTATATACTATGTGTATATACATATATATATATCAGTATATAATTACATATATAATATACGTAAAACTAATACACATATATATAACGTTCATAATTTAAAAATATATGTTTATTAATATTTAAAAACCATGTTTTCTGCCATTTTGAAAAATTTGGTAAAACGCTAAAACATCTTATTGGCGCCATTTTTAATTATTTTGCTAATCGCGCCAACCGGAGCAGAATACGGAACGCTTCCCAGGCTGACCAAAATATCTTACAGATAATATAATTTTAAATTTCAGAAAGCAAATTAATTGATTTTTAAAGATATACATTTATGTATTCTGTGGAGTAACTGCCTCGAGAAGAAAATGTATGCAGTCACATGTGTGATAAATTGGTATATAAATAGTAAAAAAAAAAAAAAAAAAAAAAAAGCTTTCTTCTGCTTTTTATTGGTCATTGACAAGTTTTCTCTGAGTAAGAAAAGTTTTTATAACTCACAAAGGGCGAAATAATATTTAATAAACAATTTAGTTTAAATAATAAGTTATGGTACAGAAATGCATGAAGTAATATGTGATTTTAGATTATAACATACAATTTTTAAAAGTATAATTCAGACATTATTTTAAAGTAATAAACTGTTATAATGAAAAGAAAATTTTTTTGAACATAATTAGAGTACCTCTCCACAGCTGATAACTTTTGCTATTTTTTCAAACCACTATTTTTGAACAGAAAAAAATGCCTTATTTAATCGCCGAAGCTTTAGGATTAAATGAGACAAGTTTTTCCGTTCAAAAGTAGTAGCAGAAAAAAAAAAAGCGTAAAAGTTGGCAGATATGCATCTTATTAAAGAGACTCGACACTTCAAAGTAGAACGACAATGAAAATAATAATAATAATAATAATAATAATAATAATAATAATAATAATAATAATTAACATTTAAATAAGAAAATATTATTATTATTAATTAAAAATATTTTAATTCAAAAGTCACCGTTTAAATTAGAAATTCGAGAGTAAAATTTTGAAACTCGTGGAGCCTATTCTAAAAACATTAGGATTAATATTAAAATATTTACAAAAGTTAAAATTGAAAGATAAAGTTATAAGTTAAGTTATAAATAAAGTTATAAGAATGACAATGTTGCAAGAAAGAGAGAGATGATTTCCTAATAATCGATAATAGTTTGCTGACATATATAAGTACACTCGAAACTGATGGAAGTTACTTACAACTGACAGTTATTGTAACCATTTCCACGAAAATCAACTAAAATAACTGCCTTATCATCAAATGCAAGTTCCGTGACAAAAATAAATTTTATATGTCATTTGCTAGTAATGGTTTCGAAAAGAAACAGCATGAGCTAAATGTAACTAATGCCATATTTTATTCAAGGTTCTAAGGCATGTCGAATTCCAATAATAGAATCTGTATTTTCATTCATAATATCAGTTGAATTATTTTAAGCTGTTCGCGGCATATGACTGCTGAATATTGAATAATTAGCAACTTTTATAAATTTGTGTATATTAAAGTAATTTATATACAAGGTGTCCAATCTCAACGGCGTCCAACGACTGATTCCTAAACCGTTAGTTATAGACAATATAATTCCAATTACAAAAATGTTTTAAATGAGGTAAAGAAGTATTTAAAAGTCGTTTGGATCAATAAAAACATTTATTAAAAAGTAACGAAATTAAATTTTTTATACACATTAAGCTATGTACAGTAAAACCTCCCTAAAGCGACGTTGTTCCGTTCCAATAAAAATTGGTCGCTCCGAGATGTGGTCTCTTAAGGGAGGTCATGTTTAAATCTAGATTTTAATTGTTGAAAAGGGGTAACAATTAATGTTACTAAAATTTATTTTTCTCATTAGGAAAAAAAATGAAAATTTAAGTATCAAAACAAAAGTTAATTACATAAGTTAAATACTGCATAGTTTAAAAAATGAATACATTGACGTTTGTTTTAATTTTACGGTTTTATATTTTACAACTTTTATTTCCAAGTCCTATCGAAGTTCAGTAAATAAATGCAATTTTTTTTGGACGGGAACAAATAATGACGATTTCATTATTTATCTATTTCTTTGATGAGAGTTTCCTGACAGAATAGGGCAGGGGAGTTTATTGACCGCCATTCTTAATTTCTCATCAGAGTTAAATTCATTGCCTAAAAAGGCACAAAGGGGTTTAAATACTTAAAAGTTATCGGAATAATAATAATAAAAAAATCTAAACTTAATTTAGAAGTTTGATGAATAATACGGTCTCCGGAATTATTTTTCTAATAAAACATTGTTCAAGCGACCAGAAAAAAAACGGAATTTGTTTCATTTTCTTCAAAAAATTTTTCGCTCATGGAGGAAGTTCAACTGGGATGGTTTATGAATGGATGTAAATTTAGTATTGAGACTATGGGAATAAATTGCGTTCCATGAAAAAATGGTCTTTCAGAGAGGTGGTCGCACAGGGAGGTTTCACTGCATATGTAACTGTAATAATATGTTAATGTATTTTAATAATTACACGAACCGGAACAGTATTCACCTCACCATTATTTCACGAACTGGAACAATATTTGTCATAATTTCACGAACCGGAATGTCGTTTCGGTTTGCTTCAGTACATTTCGAGCCCTGCATACACTTTTCTATGATACAAAGAGGAGAGGAGACACATACACACGCGCACACGGACACACAGACATTTTGTAAAAACATGTTTATTTGGTATCTCTGATGCCTAAAACGTCGAAATCCGTCGAATACCGGATATCGAGAAAAAATTCAATTACAATACAATATTACAGATAGAAAAAAATAAAAATGAGATAAAATTGAGCATTACCAATTATTTAACCCTTTATGTACTGAACTATGAATTCATGACAATTTTATCTTCTAAAGCTTTTTCCGTGAATTGTTTAAACTACATTAGAAGATTTACATAATCTTAATAAATTTTAGAAGGATTAATTAATTTTGATTTTATAGCGATTTTGTGCAATATTTAAAGCTCCACTCAAATCTTTTATTTTGAATGTTTTTTTAGTATTTTGTAGAATTAGAAAATGTACAAATATATTGTTCTTACTATAGAAATATAGAAATATTTCCTAATAGAACCCCCCCCCCCCCTAACGCCAAGAAAGCTGAAAAGATGCAAAGGTAAAAGAAATCATCCTTTTAAAAATATTTTTGTTTTGTATAACCAATAATGCTTTTGGAGCAAGATAAATTAATGTATCTATAACTCATTCTAAACTGTATTACAACTAATCAATGTATTAAATGATTTTTATAATAAGTTATTTTAATGGTACTTATAAATACTGTCAGTAGATAAAGGATTAATTACGTGTATTTTAATACATTTCTTAACACGAGAAACAGTCAAAATTTTAGTATTTGCACTATACGTTATATTTTCGGTATAATAACATAAAAAGAGTGCAACAAAAAGGATGATTTTTTTTTTCCTTTTCTTAATCAAAACCATGTTTCAGAACCTCGATGAATAAATGGTACAGACCACCTCATTCCATTTCTCTCTACTCAATGTTAATACATTTCTTAACACGAGAAACAGTCAAAATTTTAGTATTTGCACTATACGTTATATTTTCGGTATAATAACATAAAAAGAGTGCAACAAAAATGTTGATTTTTTTTCTTCCTTTTCTTAATCAAAACCATGTTTCAGAACCTCGATGAATAAATGGTACAGATCACCTCATTCCATTTCTCTCTACTCACATATAGTGATTGGATCTCCCATTATTTGCTGTTCCCCCAATACCTCAGACAGATAGGTATGCCCTCGTTTCCGCTTTAATCTTCCCATACCTTTCCCATCTGATATTGATCTGAACGAATATATATATATATATATATCTCAAGTGGCGCAGAGTGAAAGTGTTGACGATACACGTGGTGGAATAAATGTAGTTTTTTTTTTTACCCTCACCATATTGATTTTCTTTCTTTTATATAATTTGTTTTGTTCGACAATGTTTGATTTGTGGGTATATGTAAGTATTGAGTGTTTTAGAATTCTGAAATTTTACCTATCTCACCAGTAATTAATCTTGATGTCACAGTATTCATTTAAGGCTATTCTCAACTCCAAAAGGGCAACTTTATGACGTAAGTTTTAATTTATTTTTCGGAAAGGCATGAAACTAGCAGGTGTTGTTGTTCAGAAATTATTCAATCGAGCTGTTTTTTCCTTTTTTTTTTTTTTTTTTTTTTTTTTTTATTTTGTTGCAAACGCAATAGATTTTTCAGAAAATAGTGTCAAAGTGGACATTTTGAACGAATTTTCGCGCTAAAGAAGAATAACCACTCAAGAAAGAGTGAAAATCGTCTTTGTCATGTGATCAAAATCGCTTACAACTCAATATGTAATTTATTGATAAAAAAATGGAAAACACAATTCGATTCCAAATCGCTCCCATGGTCAGGCTTTCCAATTTTATATCTTTCCGTTAAAAAATGAATTTGTAAATGTGTCAAAACGTTTTGCGCTTGTTGAGCAGAGCAGTTGGGAACAGCGTTAAAACTATTTTCATATCCAAGCTGGCTGCTTTCTGACGCATTTTTTAATTCATTTTTTTCACAAACGCATCAAATTGACAGATGCTTTTATTCAGAAACTATGCAATTGAACATTTTTTCCCATTTTTCAGTAAAAGCTGAAGATTTTTCAGAAAATGCTGTCAAAGTCGAACTGCAGGTTTGAGACAGCAATCTTATATAACTCAAGATATAATTCAATTGTCATAAAAAGAAAAACTGTTCGATTACAAATAATTTAAATAATCGTGTCTGGATAATGTTTTATCATATCTAATAACTGCTGAATGCACTTTTATAATTTTCAAGTTCGAAAAATTGGTTTCAAATTGTTTCTTCATGTTCCAAAAGCGCAATTTTCTACGGTACTTACTGAAAGATGCTTTACATTTTTTAAGGTAGAAATAATATAAATTTAAATAAGAATATTTGGAAACTTTATGCATAAAGAAATGAAAATATTTTTATATTCAAATTTCAAAGGATCGATCTGGTTTATTTTTATTATTGCTCCTGATGATGGTTGTGCTGCTTTTGCTCAAATGTTTGATAGTGGTGCTGCTTTTGATTTGGTGCTGCTTATGCATAAACATATTTTTATTTCTATATTCATAAAGTTTCCAAATACTCTTATTCAATTTTATATTATTTCTACGTTAAAAAATATAAAGTTTCTTTCAGTAAGTAGCATGGAAACTCAGTAAATACCATGGGCATACCTGTCTGCCTGAGGTATTGGGGAACAGCAAATAATGGGCGATCCAATCACTATATGTGAGTAAAGAGGAATGGAACGTTTTACGTTTTAATATGAATGAATCCCTAAATGTGTCAACTGCGCGTTGTTGAGTGAGAGAAATATATTTTTGAAGCTTGTCTCTCTTCAAAGTTGTCCTTCAAAGTTGTTTTAAACAAGTCACTTTCTCAAACAAATATAAAAACATTTTCCTTTCTATATACTTAAAGTTTTCAAATATTTTTATTTAAATTTATATTATTCCTCCCCACTCCTAAAATGTAAAGAATCTTTCAGTAAGTACAATGAAAATTTATGTTTTCGTAACATGATGAAATAATTTGAAACCAATTTTTGGAAAATGAAAGTAATGAAAGTGCTTGCAGCCGTTAGTAGAAGAATAATGATAAAAGATTATACGATTACAAGATCAAAAGCAGCCCCTCCATCATCAGGAGCAATCATAAAAATAAACCTGCTCGATCTTTTGAGATTTGAATACAAAAGTATTTTCTTTTTTATATGCATAAAGTCCCCAAATACTCTTATTTAAATTTCTATTATTTCTACCTTAAAAATGTAAAGCATCTTTCAATAAGTACCATGGAAAATTGCGCTTTTGAAGCATGAAGAAACAATTCGAAACCAATTTTTGGTACTTTTATAAAAGTGCATTCAGCAGTTATTAAATATGATAAAACATTATAAGATTAAAAAGGTATAAGATAAACATCAGCAATGCCATCATCGTTAACAACAACAATGATAAACCTGTTCGATTACTTGATATTTGAAGGTAAATATTTGAAAATTCCACAGTTGTGGGATAAAAATATTTTTAAACGTGCGTCAGACAGCCCTATATTATGGATATAGGGAACAGCAAATAACATATGTCTTTATTAATACGTGGAAATTATTCCAGAGAGAAACATTCGCCTTGAATACAATATTTCAAATGAAAATCAAATTTCAAAGTAATTGATTAAGAGGCGCAAAGGCCAACACAGTGAAAGAGATTCCATGCCGGGACTCGAACCCGGGCCATCAGTATAGCGTACTGACGTTCTACCGACTAAACCACATGGAACTATACCCAGCCTGGAAAATTTCTCACTATTATATATTGGCAAGGCTACAAACGCATGTATTAATAGAGTTTCTATCGATGCTGGATTTAATTAAGTTTCGTGTTCGCCCCAGGTCGGTGGCTCACGATAAATATTCCATCTTGTGCTGCGCTTGTAGCCTTGCCAACACATAATAGTGAGAAATTTTCCAGGCTGGGTATTGTTCCATGTGGTTTAGTCGGTAGAACGTCAATGCGCTATACTGATGGCCCGGGTTCGAGTCCCGGCATGGAATCTTTTTCACTGTGTTGGCTTTTGCGCCTCTTAATCAATTACTTTGAAATTTGATTTTCATTTGAAACATATGTCTTATACGGATATATGTATATTATGATATATGTATATGCATATATGTATGTATATGTATACGGATATATGTATATCTACATTATGGATATAGGGAAATGAAAGATTTTAGAACAACCTTCACTTAATATGCATAAATTAAATAGGTTTTCATTTTAAAATTTAATAACATATATTTTAAATATTAAATAGAATAAAAAAAAGGAGGAAGCAGTTTAATTTTTTTATACATAATTATTTACTCTAACATAAATGGAACGAAGGGTTTATAAGAAAAAGTAAACTGATCCGTAAGATTCACTTATAGTAATCATAAAAACTAAAAATGTTAACATAATTTAATTTTTCAGACTTTATGAAAATATTGTCGACCTATTAAAATGTACTGGCCTTGAAATGGAAACAATATTCATGGGAAATAAAAATTTCCAAGTTCTTACATTGGATATAACATAATCATTTTTTTTTCCCATTTATTAAAAAAAAATTGGTACTACTTAGTTATCCTGTCGACCAATTTCGCCAAATTATATAAATCGCCAAACCACTCGCCAAATCATACAAATCAACATAATTTTTATTCTAAATAACGAAAGAACAAATAAATTAGTATAACATTAATCAAAATACAAATAAAACGTCAAAATAAAAATCACTTGATGACGTAAACACGTGTAACTTGCTTAAAGGCAAGTGAATATGACATTTACGATCAACCATTACTGGTAGTTAATCTTATAGTTTGGCGATAGATTTTTGGTCGACGAAATAACTAAGTAGTACCAAAAAATTAAATTTACATTTTATATTAAGTCAATATAGTAAATAAAAAAAAATACTATCAAAACCTTATCACATTTACAAATTATTTTTTAAATAAAGGGCACTGAAGAAATATGAAAAGAATGAAGATAAATAATACTGGATGTATTAAGAAACCGTACACTACTTGTTTTATTAAAACATATGAATAATTCGATAATTTTGATCTTTATGGATGTTTAATAATCTTAGATGTGAAGCTTTTAAGTTTTCAATCCTTTAAAATGCGAAGAAGTCTTAGCGTTGTGACTCTTGTTTGATTAAAAGTTGTTTCAGGAAATTTTTTCAATGATCAGAGAAAACGTAACAGGAATTTCCTAAATTTTTTACACTTTTGAGGTCTTCTAGACACTTGTGTTGCAAACATTATGTAGGTTTATATATACAATGCCTTTCTATTTACTTATTTTTATATACTTATTTATTTTATTTTATTTTTACTCAGTACTTATTAAGTTTATTTCTATTTTTTTATTCTACTTTAAATAAAAGTTAATCTAAATCATTTCTTGATATCTTAAATTAATTTCATTTTTTATGGGTATATATGGCAAAACTAAACATTTTTGATGAAAACCTAATTACAATATAGTTTACCTTTTTCACAGCAGCTGGCACCAATGTTCTGGTTCTCAGCAACTGCTGCCCACATTTTCAAATATTCCTAAATATATTTGCATCCTCACATGCTTTAACATTGTGAGCCAACTTTATGATGTTTTGGATCCTTGTATGTAATTGAGGTGTTGTGCTCTTATAATTTTTAATATCCTGTGTGAGGTGTATCTGTCTTTAGATCTCTTGGTATTTTATTTTATTTTATTTTATGATGCGCTATTAGGTACTAAATTTTGTCATTTTAGGCTTAATGCCGACAAAATTGGATGAAATAACGCATCTTCACTATGAATTAACCAACCAGCACCCCTGATGATTCTGTGGGTTATTTTCTTATTTTACAAAGGGGGGGCAAAGTTTCTTATTTTACATATTGGTTTCTTATGTTCATATCTTGTTCATCTTTAGAATTTTACCATTTGTTCATATATTTGTGATTTCATCTTTATTATATATATATATATACATATATACTAGCAGGCTACTCCCGCTACGCTGGTCCTATTTTTCCAACTTCAATCAAAGAAAATATATCTGTGGAATATATTTCCTGATTTAGAGAAATGATGTAAACGATATATCATTGCAATATTGTATTTACTAATGTGTTGGGACAAAATTTAAGTTATTAAGCACCAACTACTATTTTAGTTGATCAATTACAGTTTGATTTAGCAGGAAAATGAAGCCGTTATGGCAACAGGAATCAAAATGTCCTTTAATAGCTACACTACTGAAATGAAGTGCATTATAATGATAGCAGAGATTGTCCGTCGCATCGAAATAATGTTCAGGCGATTTATTCTCATTTGTTATCTTTTAAATTCCAAACTTTTTGGTCGCGCGTCATGTGTGATTCTGGTAGTTTAAATGCTATATCGCCCTATGTTCTGTTATGTTTCGTAAAACACAATTCTGCCACAGTTTTTCATATTTCCATTTTAGCGAAAAAAATGCAGTTCAAAGTGTAATAACAGTAAATAATACTGTAGCTTCCATCATTAGTTAAAATGCAGCACTCTTTTTAATCCGTCACGAAAAGCTCTCTCAAAAAGAAAAAAAAACTTCTTTTAATTCATGAAATTCTTAAAAAAGGTAATCTTTAATAATCGGGTTCACAGAATTAAAATTTTTTCCCGTAATTCTATAACTAAACGTTGCAGAACAATGTATTGTATACCTAACCCCAAAAACTAAGATTGTAATTTCTATCAACATAATATAAACCGTTCAGTTGAAATGCAAATGAAATATGGTAAAAGGTGATATAATTTTCTGTAATGGAATACATCATGAAGGTTTTGCTTCAAACAAAAACGATGCTTTCAAAATCATTTTTAATACGTCAATTTGCGAGATATCCAGCTACGAAATATTAGCCCGAAATGCTATGAACGGTACTATACTTGATTATCCCGTCGACCAAAAACTGTCGCCAAACTGTAAGATTAAATGCCAGTAATGGATGATCGTAAATGCCACATTCACTTGACATTAAACACGATACACATGTTTGTTACGTCATCAAGTCTTTTTAATTCGACGTTTTATTTGCATTTTTATTAATGTTTTACCAATTTACTATTTGTTCTTCGTTATTTAAAATTGCTGCAAATTTCGATTTTTTGTCTTCAATTCTATATCTAATGTTTACACGCATGTTATAATTACGACTAAAAAAATAGCATTAGGTCCGTTACAATTTTCCGTATCATAGATATTTATTGCGGTTTTTAATAAATTCGATTGTTACATTTAAGTACTTAAATTTTATTCACAAATACAATATCTTAAAATTATCGTTTTGCATGTGGTTTAATTCAATAATTATGCATTTAAATACGTAAACTATTAGTATTATTTTGTTGGAAATCATCTAAATAAATCAAATTTTATATTTGGTATGTTGCTATGCCATAAGTGAACGTCATTATTAAAGTAACCCTATTCTTTAGTATCTTTTTTAATTTAAATTCATTAATTTACAAAAATTTAATTCGCAAATAATAATAGTATTTAATAAATAATAAGCAAAATTTTAGAATCATTCTATACTTCCATTTGTATAATTTGGCTAAATAGTTTGGCGATTTGTATAATTTGGCGAAATTGGTCGGCGGGATAATCAAGTAGTACCTAATAAACAGATGATCTAAGCTTTCTTAAGGAAGCATATTTTTTCTTTTCCAAAATAGCAATATTTATGAAAATGATACATAATTGCATAAATACCCGTAAGAATAATCTTGAATTCCGAATTACTGAGATGTTAATACTAGCATAAAACTAAAAAATTTTAAAGAAAAGAAAAAGCAAAATAAAGGGCATGAAATTTTATATTTTGAGGAGAGTTTCTTATCTTGTCCCGGTTGGCGAAGGAATCCAAAATGGCACAAATAGGCCGCTTTGGCATCTTACCAAAATTTCCAAGATGGTGGAAAAATATGTTTTTTAAACATTTATAATTATTTATTTTTAAATCGAAAATAATATATATGTTAGATTATTCTAACATTGGAAGGTTTTTCTTGTGAACGGAATAACTGGTTGTTATGTTACCAGTAGTGCAATGTTGAAATTAATAGAATCACAGGTAGAGTTGAATCCTCGTCGACTAATATAACGTTTCTCATCCTGTCGACTAATATAACGATATTACGTTATATGGTGATTCGAAAGTGTGGTTAGCTTCGATGTCATAATAGATGAATAATCAATCTGGAAGCCGTACATTAGATTAAGCTGAAATAGAATGTTACGTAGTAAATCAACATGGATATTGGAAGGTAGTTGTAGTTATCGAGTGGTAGTCCAGGTAACACATTTATCCAGTGTAGGTTTCTCCGGAATAATTGAGACAATGCGTAATTTAACTCAAGGTTTTATTTAAAGAGCTTTCGGCGGTGCAGTTTCCACCAATTCAATTTAAATCAAGCCATCGCTACGTAGTATTTAATCATGGGTAAGCAATTATAGATAATAGAAAATATCAGACGGCGACCAGGGGAAGTTATCAAAGTAGAATACGACAAATTCTGCTGAAACACAGCGAGCATCGACTTTTTGTTCCTCCAATGTAAGGATACAAATATGACGTAGATCGCGCTCTCAACCAATGAATGATTAAGAATGTCACGTCATATAAAGAGTGCGGACAGAGCAAGCGGATGAATTTGAAGGGAAAAGGATAACCTCAGAATTGCGCGGGAAAGTAAAAATGGAAGCTAAAAGAATATTCTTGAAAGAAAAAAGCGCGGAAATGGAACATTTAATTTAAGAATACTAAAAGCGTAGTATTTAAGCGATTTAGACAAGTGAGACATTAAATTAAAGGAAATTTAACAGAGTTAACGATAGAGATTATTTAAGGATAAGGATTTAGTGAATATAAAGTAGTAATTTAGAAGAAGATAAGGAAATCGCGGAATTAGATCTAATAATGTAACATATATATCTATTAGTTTTATGTATATTTACATAATATTACATATACAGAAAAATATCGTTTAAAAAATCTCCGGAAAATTATAAATTAAAAAATACAAATATTTAAAAAAATTAATTATAAAAAAGTATTCAAAATTGTTACTTCCCACCAGTAACATTCAAGTAATAAAAAAAGAAATCCCAAATGCTGGAGATGGCAACAACCACATCGAAAAATTCATCGCCAAAATAAGCTCGCCATAAAAACGGGAACAGGATATGGAACTGTTCCCAATATTTATATAACTGGTTTAGAAGTTTAAAATTTTTAACCAAGGATATTGACATATGTTGTAGCCATGATGAAAGAAATTCATTTTGGGAAACATTTGGTCCCGCATAAGAGAAAAAAAGGCAAATTTTATTACGTAAAATCATAATTATATATATTCGAACCCGCGAATAACGGCCCAAGATTTTCAATTTTTCACTCTGAGTCAGATTGTTCATTACTGCATTGAGTGTGCCAATGTGAAAACTGATTTAGTAAAAAACAATAAATTTCTAAATAATCACTAATTGCGAAATCGGTTCATCTTTTGTAATAGGATTCATCCTGAAGAATTCTCTTCAAACATGAAAGATGCTTCCAATAACATAATTTATACGCCAATTGTGTGGGGGTACTCAATAACGGAAGATTTTTCAAAAATCCTGTAATCACCTATTAGTGCAGGCAATAGGGAATTTTACCTAGCAAAATTAATGGTAGTACTGGAAATCGGCTTTCTACACGTTTTTTGGGTTGCTGAATCCGAATTTGTAACTTCCCACCAAAATTTCCCCCGGCAACCTCCCCAAATTTTGGTAAAAAGCCCCCCAAAAAAGGTTTTTATTAAAAAAAATCAATTTTTTTATTGTTTTAGAGAAAAAGTATCTAGAAATTCAGGAAATAGACAAAATTTCCAACAAATTAGACATATGACATTATGACTTAGGATGAAGGGGAAGGGGGGATCTGCCTCGGAACATGCGCGCGGTGCTGCGTAAACTAAGTTGCGCAATTCCACTTAACCATTCACACGTTTACATTCGCCCTCCCATCTCCCCTCCGAACTTTCTCTATAAGATTTACTTTAAGATTTTTGGGTCGCTGAATCCGAATTTTCAACTTTCCCCCCAAAATCCCCTCCGAACCCCTCCCCCCCCCCCAAATAGTTGTTTTTAACCTAAATTTCTTATTGTTTTAGGATTCAGAAACTAGACAAAATTTGCAACAAATAGGATATATGACATTATGAATTAGGATGAACGGGGAGGGTGAGGGCTACCTCTGAACATGCACTGCGGCTCTACGTGCACTAAATTATGAAGTTCAGGCAATTGGGGATTTTATCTGGCAAAATTAATACTAGTTCTGGATTTCGACTCACTTTATGTTTTTTGGGTCGCTGAATCCGAATTTGTAACTTCTCACCAAAATTTCACCCGGCAATCCCCCAAAAAATTGATTTTTTGAAAACTTTTTGGTTCGGAGGTTTGGTTGGTTTGGAGAAAAACGCGCGGGGAATGTTCCGAGGCAGCCCCCTCTCTCCCCGTTTATCCTACGTAATAATGTCATATATCCTATTTGTTGCAAATTTTGTCTAGTTTCTGAATTTTGTAATGTTTTCCTCCTAAAACAATAAGAAATTTAAGTTAAAAACAACTATTTGGGGGTTATCGGGGGGGGGGGGATTTTAGGGGTAAGTTAAAAATTCGGATTCAGCGACCCAAAAAACTTAAAGTAAACCTTATAAATAGTTCGGAGGGAAGATGGGAGAGCTAATGTAAACGTGTGAGTGGTTAAGTGGAATTACGCAACTTAAGGTGTTATTACACGAGGGGTCAAAGACGCTTCAGATTCCAGGCGTCTCCATGTTATTCCTATGGCTCCAGGGGAGTCGCTTGGAGAGCGAGCGTCTTTTTTCTGTCGGAGCATCTTTGACGCCCGAAACGAGGCGACTCGCCAGTAACAGCCAATCAAATGCTTGGAAATCTGATAATAGAAAAGCCTTTTTCGGAACAGCCAATGAAATGCTTGGAAAAGCCGGGCCGTGAGGCGGCTGTTGTCGCTAGACGCCTGGGATTCCAAGCGTCTCCGACTCCTCGTGTAATAACACCATTAGTCCACGCAGCACTGCGGCGCATGTTCCGAAGGCAGATCCCAATTAGTTGCAAATTTTGTCTACTTTCTGAATTTCTAGCTACTTTTCCCCTAAAGCAATAAAAAAATTGATTTTTTTAAATAAAAACCTTTTTTGGGGGGCTTTTTACCAAAATTTGGGGGTGTTGCCGGGGGAAATTTTGGTGGGAAGTTACAAATTCGGATTCAGCGACGCAAAAAACATCTAGAAAGTCGATTTCGAGTACTACCATTAATTTTGCTAGGTAGAGTCCCTATACGATCTCTATTGCCTGGACTATATCAGGAAAATGGGGATGTGTACGCAGTTATACTAAAAAGTAATGAAGTAAAAAAAGAAAAAAACATAAAAATTTATTTCACCATGAATTTTTTTTTAATAATGCGTAATTACATAAATCACTTAAGAATAATTCTAAGTTCCCTTTCGTTTTTTTTTTTTTTTTTTTTTTTTTAATTTTAAATAAAATTAAAAAATTAGGGCTTAAAAAATTACTTAGGGCAATTTAAAAAATTACTTAGGGCACAGATGTCATATTCGCCCCATATTGACGCGATTATTTTCGGTTGCCAATTTGGCGAAAACATCAACAGCATAAACAACATAATCCGGGTTACCACATCAACCAAAATAACGACACTTTGGCGCCAGTTAAGTACCCGTTGCGTATATAACATTGGCGTCAGAAAAAATCGCGCCAATATGGGGCGAATATGACATCTGTACCCTACTTAGTTATCTCGCCGACCAAAAATCTGTCGCCACACTGTAAGATAAAATGCCAATAATGGTTGATCGTAAATGTCACATTCACTTGATTTTAAGCAAATTACACTTGTTTACGTCATCAAGTGATTTTTATTTCGTCGTTTTATTTGTAATTTTATTAGTATTATACTAATTTATTTATTCTTTCGTTATTTAAAATAAAAATTATGTCAATTTGTATGTTTGGCGAGTACTTTGGCGATTTATATAATTTGGCGAAATTGGTCGACGGGATAACTAAGAACTACCAAAATTAAAGCTTTCCCATACTGTTCATATTTTTTTGTTAAATAATATAGCCGTTTCAATTCCTCAATAAAAGCATATTACTTATCGTCGCCAAGATGAGAAACAATGACCAACAGCAACCTTTGCGCCCGAAAAAAAGAAAAGAAACGCACAATTTTGATTAAATAATAATAATAATCGTTATATAGGTAAATCATGCATACAAATGATTCCGAAAACTTAACCAATGGTGTAAATGATAAACAAAATGCATCCTGTACTTTTGAAATAAACGCTGACAAACTTTAAAAAAAAAAAAGAAAAAACCCCGCTATTTTATTGAAATAAAAGTTCAATAAATATTTTCTTATCCAGGTGCGAAATATAAACCACAAAGATGATAAATCGCCAATTATTATTTCAATGGAACGACTTAGAAAATGAATCTTCTTTTAAGCCGTACAAACACGTTTCTTTCACCTTTAAATTAAATATTTTTTTTTTTTATATTATTATTTCTCTGTATTTTTAATGAAATCAATAATAGATTTTTTTCAGGCTGTTTGTATATTTTAATTTCTAAATGATATAGACGTTTCAATTCTTTAACAAAAAGATAGCTTAATATGCCAAGAGGAAAATCATATGCCAATGGCAACTTTTTCGTCCAAAATAACAGAACTTTCCATCATAATTCTATAACTATTCTAATTAGAACAATGTGTTATAGCTTAAAACCTTCCTTGAAACGATACCTATCTAACAGTGTAAGTTCCGTCAAAATCCATGTAGTAGAACTCGAAATATAGATGTTCGAAACGAAATTTCCGTTTGGATTTTATATATATAATAGATATATATACTCTAGTGTGTTAATTCACGTTCTATATTCAGCAGGAAATTCATTTTCTGACACATCTGTCTAAATATATTAATTTTCTTGAATTCAATAAGAGTTCTACGCAGATTCCCTTTGTTCAAAGATAAGTTTGCATTAACAAGAAAAATTAAACTTCATATGAAAATCTTTACAGAGTTATTATTAGCGAATTTATTATCCAGCTGGTTTTCCCAAATGATTAGGCTCAGTTAGTCATTGCAACGTTTGTTGTACCGACACTTTTAGATCTTCTATTAGAGATATGCTATCTTTCAAACTTCCGTACGTGCTCTTATAACAGAAAAAGTGATTAATATTTCTGCTACGGATATAAAAGAATCCCTTACTATTGCAATGAATTTCGCCTTATCTTTGCAATAAATTAATATGTCAAACAACCCAGTAATACTATATTCCTTTTCCCCCTCTTATCACTTTTATTCTTATAATCTCTTAATTTATTTATCATATTTAAAATACTTTTAAAAATTATTGTATAAAAAGAATTGTGAATAATGTCTTAACCTTTTAACTCATTCAATTGTTTTCTCACTTCATTGTGTTTACATCAGACGGCAACACAAACTAAGCAGACGATAATATTAGCTGCGATGATAAACGCAGATGGTTTGAGACTAGAAAACGTTTTCTAGTCACGTTCATCAGCGCTCATCAAAAGCTAATCATTCACTATTTTGTTTGTTCGGTTATTCACACTTCTCCCTCTCTCATGTAATGTCGTCCTAAACTGCTTTTTTATCAGATGTTCATTTGTCGAATTCGGAACTGTCTTTCGGACAGATTGCTATGGATTTCTTGGAAGGGCAAAAACTTATTTTTGTTTTTGATGATGTTTGAAATCTTTATAACCCACTTCAGCTTGTTTGACAACATTGTATTCCATCCATTTCTTTCCCTTCTTTACTTTGTATATATTTTTATAAAGGTAATGTTTTGTTGTAATATTTTGTCAAGTATTTTAATTGGTGGAATCATAAACTATATAACATTGGCATTAACCTATATTAGCAAAGAATATAACCATAAAGAATATTAGTAAAGAATATAATAATAAAGAATATTAGTAAAGAATATAATCATATTAGTAAAGAATATAATCATATTTTTTTTACTTTCTTCTATCTTTACAAGAAGAAAGTATTGGATTCATGAAAATTTTCGAATTCCGGTTTTCGACGGATTTACACGTTATAGGGATCAGAGATTCCAAAAAACATGTTTTTACAAAATGTCTGTCTGTGACTCTGTGAGTCTGTCTGTGTGTATGTGACACAAATTTTGTGGGCGCTCTATCTCAAGAACTAATGCACGGAATTGAATAAAAATTTATATTCAGTGAGTCCCTAATACAAATTGATGCTGATTAATTTTTGGTGTAAATCGCTCAACAGATGGCGCTGCTATGCTGCATTTTTCACGATTTTCGCAATAGCTCTATCTCACGAACTACTGCACGGATTTTGATCAAACTTCAGATTTAGTTAGTCCTTGATATGAATTGGTGCTGATTACGTTTTGGTGTAAATCGCCCAACAGGTGGCGCTGTTATGATGAATTTTGCAGGATTTACACGATTTCCCCAATACCTCTATCTTAAGAACTAACGCACGGATTTTCATCAAACTTCAGATTCAGTTAGTTCTTGATATGACTTGCTACTGATTATGTGTTGGTGTAAATTTCTCAACAGGTGGCGCTTCTGTGCTGCCTTTTTCACGATTGCCTCAATAGCTCTATCTATAGAACTAATGGACGAATTTTCATCTAACTTCAGATTTAGTTGTATGTTGACACAAGTTGTTGTTAATTGGGTTTTGGTGTTAATAACCCAATAGGTGGCGCTGTTATGCAGGAATTTTCACGATTTTCGCTATATCTCTATCTCAAAAACTAATGCACGGATTTTCTCCAAACTTCAGATTCAGTCAGACGTTGACATAAATTGTTGCTGATTAGGATTTGGTATAAATCACCCAATAGGTGGCGCTGCTAAGAAGCATTTTGCTGGATTTAGACGATTTCAGCTATAGTCATATCTCAAGAACTAATGCACGGAATTTCATATCTTTAGAATCCTCATGAGATGCATAGATTGCCATTTAATTTTGGCAGTGTGATAACGAATTTTGAAGTATTAACATGTATGAGATAGAAGAAAGTTTTGGGATTGGTACATCCGACTAGTTTTCTAAGTTGTAGAAATGATACAAAATCATAACAGCAAAGTTCATATAGATGAAACACGTATTTAATTTAGAAAATACGTTTTAAAAGGTAGTAATACAAACAAAATGTTAGTAAAATGAAAAAAAAAAAGGGAAGTTTACTAATAAATGCACAGCTAACAACGTTTCGATAAAGATATTTTGAGCCCGAAAGATTATTTAATAAAATATTGTTTGTTTCTATGTGATACTTAGGTGACTTCATTAATTAAAACTCTTGAAGCGTCCTAACCATGTTTTTTCGCCACGTAATTTTTGGAATCAAAGGCTGATTTTACACAAAATTGATATTAAAGCAATTTTTTTGAAGTGAATAAGATAAATATGTATGTAAGGTCATGAAATAAAAATTCTTATACAAATTTTTCCACAGCTACTATTTTATGAACTGTTAAACATGAATGGAAAATTCTGCAGGACTCTTAAAGGGTATACGTTACGTTCTCGACGGTGGCGAAAAATTAACATATTGATTTTTTTTTTTTTTTTTTTTTTTTCCTTTTAGGAAGGGAGTAAAATTAATGGAAAAACTAATAACTCCAGGCTTTTTTTGTTTGTTTGATTTTGTTTCAAGTATTAAAAAAAAATTTTTTTTGTTAAATTTGGTCACATATTACGTCGGAAACCTGCAGCTGCTTTGACCTGTATCAAAATATCCGGGCTCGATGGGCAGCATCCTAACTTCCTTTAAAAACAAAACAAAAACTATATTAAATATCAGTTCCTTCTTATAAAATTAGGTTGTAGCTAGGGGCCATCGGCTCAAGTTTTGGAATTTTTGAAAAATAACAAAATTTTGACTTTAAACTTACTGGAAAACATAAAATATATAAATTTTCAGAAAATGCCTCGATGGCCCTTAGGCAATTTAATTATGCGTAGATGAGCGGAAATTTTACCCAAAAATGTTAAAAATTGTTCAAGTTATCATGCTGTCCATGTTGAAAAATGTAGTTTCCAGAAAATCGCGTTTGAAGTTTTAGAAGAAAAAATCCCTGCCGGCTCGGGCCTACAGGCGGAGGTAGATTTCGAAGTGAAGTACTAAATTCACCAACAAAACTTGAATAAAGATTAGAGATAAACCCAGTTCCTTCACTAAAAATGAGGTCTAGGGAGCTAAACATTTTGTGAAAATTCTAATATACACGAATACACACACGCATGTACCGGGTGTCCTAAAAAGGACTGACTGATTTTAAAATTCAATAACTTGCAAACGGCGACAGATATTTAAAAAATTTTTGCTGGAGGGTTATGAATAAGGTCAAAAGTTTTTTACAGTGATTTTCGATTTTAGTTCGAATTACAAACAATAGTTGGTGCTGTAAGCAATAGACGCTAAATACAGGCTCGATTTTTTGGCCTATCTCTTCTTCCATGCGGAAAAAGGAGATTAAAATGTATTGAGTGGGTCCCGGAGGACCAAAAATCGAGCCTGAATTTAGCGTCTATTGATCGCAGCGCCATCTATTGTTTGTAGTAATTCGAACTAAAATCGAAAATCACTGCAAAAAAACTTTTGACCTTATTCATAACCCTCCTGCAAGAATTTTTTTAAATATCTGCCACCGTTTGCAAGTTATTGAATTTTAAAATCAGTCAGTCCTTTTTAGGCACCCGGTATATGGAATAGGTTTAAAAATGGCTAAAACAAATTCAGAGAAACTCAAAGTGTTAAAATATGTTAATATTTCCATAGTCGAGTTTTTATCATGTTTTAATACGTTTATTCAAACTCACATGACGTTACATGTTCACCTGCTGAGGTCCATTATATTTCTAATATGACGCAATATTTTGATTTTTTTTTTTAATTCGTCAAACTATTTATTTCATTTTGAGTTTTCATGCGGAAATCTTGCTCTAGAAAACTTAATACGTAATATTCAATTTGTTTTCAATTCGTCAAACTGCTTATTTAATTTAATTTTCACGTGAAAATCTTGCAATAGAAAAGCAATTGTTGTGGTGAGAATTTTATTGTTTTTTTTTTATTGTTGGCAACTACTATAACGAAAAATATTTATTTTTTCCTGTTATTGTTGTGAAAGAGCTGGTTTTATCAGAATCATGTTAAGACGGTATTCAAAATTTTTAACTCTCCTCATTTCCATTCCGTTGGGCCGATTTTGCCCATTTTCAATCCCTTCCGAGATATTAGCCATCTCAAAGTTGTTGACGAGTTTGAAGACGATCCGTGCATAATTGCGACTTTTATCGTGTGGACAAAATTTAGTACATACATACATATATATATATATATAAACCTTTTAGGTGGGGATGGTTTTGAGTTTCTGGGGTCCTGTAATGAAAATTTATGAAGGAATTTTTCAAAAGTCGCACCATGCTAACGACTGAAATAGGTAGTATTTCTTACGAAATCTACCTAAAAAAACATACTGATAAAAATAAGAGAGTCGAATCTTTAAACTGGCTCAATACATTCTCACAAATATTACGAACAGCAACGAAAGCGTGTATCTGTGAGTTTCTACCTAAACACTACATCTGATTTTGCATTGTTTGGCGATGTCAATTTTATCGATCGTGTGTGCGTTCACATTTTTGCTCATATCTTCCTTAATAATTGAGTTATCACTTTAAATCTTTTTGCTCATTATTCTACACACTATAAAGATTTAATTTCCGTTAAAAAAAGGTAAAATATAAACATTATTATAAAAATTTGAATGTTTTTTGTTTATAGTATGCAGAGCTCTCAATCAAATTTAACGCCACTTTCCGTAAACTTGACAAAAACCATTAAAAACATAGTACTACAATTAAAAAATGAATATTTTGAATATTTGATGATATGAGCATTTGTATAAAATAACTTTTAACTGTGCATGCACGAACGATATCAAAAACTTTTTTTTCAGAATTTGGTACTCAACTATGTAGGACAAATTTTTATAAAGCGACGATGGAATATCGCGAAAATTCAGAAATATATCGGCTGTAGAGCAGTGATGTAGCAGTAAAAAACCTGATGGTATCGCTATAGGCAGAAGGTATACACCAGACAGTTATATGCTACAGCTACGGAGTTATCCAGAAGATATACTGCTTACGTATACCACCGTATACCCTCCACTACATCCCATATGTAGAGTGAGCTGATCGACAATTTGTGGAAAAAATCTTATCATCCAGCTACTTTTTGAAAGGAACTGAAACTCAATTCTTTATACCGACAATATCTTTCTGAATGTTTGCGATATTTGTTTGACCTCTTTATAAAATTTGTTTACTTTACTTTTTATATAACTGACTACCCAAATTATAAAAAAACCCTATTCGATTGATTTTTTCCCTATTCGAAAACGTAAATTATGCTATATTTAGACGTGAATGGATGAGCAATAAAAGCGAAAGCAATAGCGCAGGTCGTTGCCACCGTCGTTATGACATCAGCTTAAGGCTTCTTGTCACTCAGTTTCCGAATTCCACTCATTAATACTAAGTCTATGGGAGTTTGATGCACTCTTATATCTTATCTCCTCGGGAAATTAATATTGCTAACTTCTTTTTCCTGCGTACTCTTCTTAACCCTTTCCGGCACAGTGATCCCACTGCGGGACCACCTAATTTTGATTCCAAATTGACAAACGGTACCAAGAATATTTTAATGAAATTTTGCTATTGTAATGAAAGTTTAAAAGGACAAGTTTTTAATTTCTAAGAATTTATGTAAATTCTGGTGTAAGTCAATCATTTCATCACTTTATGAACAGAATTATTCTGTGCCGGAAAGGTCTAAAGGATCTCTCTCTTTTTCTTAGTTGTCAGAATATTTCTAATATCTATGCTTAATTTTATAAGAAGTGTTAAAATTTTACTCCCAGTTCGTCAGCTTTTAACACATAAAACATTAAAATAAAAGCAGATTTTAGAAATAGTTTAAAAACTAAGAAAAAAAAGAGACATTCTTTAAGAAGAGTACAGAGAAAAAAGAACTAAAACAATATTGATTTCTTGAGAAGATGTATTAAATAGTATACCCCCATAGACTTAACATTACCGAAGGGAATTCGGAAACTCAGTGACTAGCAGACTTAAGGTGCTACTTTTTAGAATACATTTCTAATATTAAGTGGATAATACATTTCTCATAGCGACGAAAAATTATGTAATACGAGAAATAGGATTTTGTTGCTAATGAGAATTTTTTAAAATTATTTTTACATCATTAAAATTAAATATCCTAAAGTTGTTATGACTTTTTAGGATTTGAATGAATGGATTAAAAACTGGCATCAAGACCAGTAAATATTCTTTACTATAAGTAAATATAGGCTTTAAAAAAAAAAAAGACTTGTTTTTCTTAATAGTTTTATATAGAATTTACATGTGATCTACATATTCCATTTTATTCAAGTCTGACATAAAATCAATAAATATCATTCTTCATGAATTAATAATTTTTTATCTAACAATTTTAACACTTTAAGCGTCCTAACCGTGTTTCACGTAATCTTTGAATTCAAACCATACATTAGGACTGATTTAACACAAAATTGCCATTAATATTATTTTTTTGCAGTGCATAAGATAAATAAATATGTAATGTAATCATAAATAAATGCCCATACAAATAATTTTCAAAGCTATTATTATATGAAAATAGCAAATAAAGCTTTGTGCAACAATATTAAAAAGCAGAAAAACCAACGTTTAAAATGCACAAATAACATATGAAAAGCAGCAAACAGCTGTTTCGAATCTACTAGCGAGATTCTTCTTCAGTGCAAAAGGAACAGCGTGCTAGAAAAAGCAAGGCTGAGCAAAATCATAGACAGAGACGCGCTGGCTTTTATACCCTATGCGGGTGGCGAAGGCGCCGAAACAACCAATGAGAGAGAAGCAGTGGAAACGACTGGGTGGACAAGTAGCGACATCTACCGGAGAAGTAGAGAAAAGAAACCAAAAAAGGGGGATTAAATTAACGCTTTCCAAATACTTGGAAAATCTGGAGTACTAGATAAGTCCTTGACTAAAGAGTGAGAATTTTTAATGATATGGTAAGCTTCCCAAAAATCAAGATCAAGGTTAGAAGAACATTTTTGGATAATGATGGCTGAGGAAAAATCGAACCTATGTTGAGAAGACCAAGAATGTTGAGCAATAGAAGAACGTTTGAGCTCCTGATTTTTAACATATCCTTCATGCTCTTTTAAACGAAATCTAAGAGCACGTTTAGTCTGACCAATATAAGAAAGACCACACTGACAAGAGATCTGGTAAATGCCCCAATTATCTAGGCGATCAACGGGGTGTTTGAGATTTGAAAAAGGGATTTTATTAACAGGAGAAAAAATAACTTTAAAATCAAACCTTCTTAGGATTTTAGCAACTTGCTGACTGATTTTAGGAAAAAATGGTAATACAACTGAAGTATTAGAGTTGGAATTAGAATGCTTTGCAGAATGGTCGGAATTCGTCAATTTCTTATAAATAGAATCGATAATATTAGAGGAATAACCACGATCGACAGCAACAGCTTTGAGGTAATTAAGTTCAGCACTAAGTAACTGAGGAGTGGAACAAATATTAGTAGCCCGAAAAACAAAAGTATTGAAAGCAGCGAATTTCTGGTTAGGGGGATGAGAAGAATACCTGTGAGGTGGGAGACTGACAGCAAAAGGTTTACGAAAGACGGTAGTCTGAAAGCCATTTTCACAACGAATAACAAGGACATCCAGGAAAGAAAGACAATTATTGGTCTCAATTTCAGAGGTAAATTGAATGCAGGGATCAATGGAATTCATAATAGAGAGAATATTATTAATATCCGAATTCATTTCAATCAGGACATAAACATCATCAACATAACGAACATAGAACGGAAATTTTAAGATTTCAAAAAGCTTGACCTCAAAATAGTGCATATAAATATCGCATAAAATTGGACTAAGAGGATTACCCATAGCCAAACCGTCAATCATACGGAAGAAATTACCATTGAAAACAAAAGTATTTTGCGACAAGCAAGCGCGAGTGAGAAGTATAAGTTCCTCGATTTCAAAATAAGAGAAATGGAATTCACAAAGCCTTTTCTTGAGGCAATCTAAAGCCCCCTCAACCGGAACGTTCGTAAATAATGATTTAACATCAAAAGAAACCATCATGTGACCCTGCGGCTTTTTTAACAAAATCAAAAGAATTCTTAACAGTGAAACAGTTACTGCTCAAAAGTGGGGAAAAAACAGAAACTAAATATTTGGCAAGCTTATACGAAGCTGTACCGACACTAGAGACAATAGGTCTAAAAGGAATGTCAGGTTTATGGACCTTAGGTAAAGCATAAAACCTGGCACAATGCGCAATAGACGGAATAAGGGACTTCTTAAAGTTAGCAGGTTATTTATAAACCCAATCTTAAACATCCTGTTAAACAATGTCTGAAAAATTTGCGTTCTGATCCAAACTTAATTATTACTAAGGCCGACAAAGGTGGTCAGATTGTTCTTCTCGACAAATCTACGTATTTGGAAAAAACCCATAAATTAATTAATGATGGTCCGTATGTGGATATCCGCAAAGACCCTTCCACTAGTGAAATTAACTCTATTAAGTCTGCCATTAAGTCTTCTTCCATTATTCCTGCTAACTTTAAGAAGTCCCTTATTCCGTCTATTGCGCATTGTGCCAGGTTTTATGCTTTACCTAAGGTCCATAAACCTGACATTCCTTTTAGACCTATTGTCTCTAGTATCGGTACAGCTTCTTATAAGCTTGCCAAATATTTAGTTTCTGTTTTTTCCCCACTTTTGAGCAGTAACTGTTTCACTGTTAAGAATTCTTTTGATTTTGTTAAAAAACTTCATAATTTTATGCCGCAGGGTCACATGATGGTTTCTTTTGATGTTAAATCATTATTTACAAACGTTCCGGTTGAGGGGGCTTTAGATTGCCTCAAGAAAAGGCTTTGTGAATTCCATTTCTCTTATTTTGAAATCGAGGAACTTATACTTCTCACTCGCGCTTGCTTGTCGCAAAATACTTTTGTTTTCAATGGTAATTTCTTCCGTATGATTGACGGTTTGGCTATGGGTAATCCTCTTAGTCCAATTTTATGCGATATTTATATGCACTATTTTGAGGTCAAGCTTTTTGAAATCTTAAAATTTCCGTTCTATGTTCGTTATGTTGATGATGTTTATGTCCTGATTGAAATGAATTCGGATATTAATAATATTCTCTCTATTATGAATTCCATTGATCCCTGCATTCAATTTACCTCTGAAATTGAGACCAATAATTGTCTTTCTTTCCTGGATGTCCTTGTTATTCGTTGTGAAAATGGCTTTCAGACTACCGTCTTTCGTAAACCTTTTGCTGTCAGTCTCCCACCTCACAGGTATTCTTCTCATCCCCCTAACCAGAAATTCGCTGCTTTCAATACTTTTGTTTTTCGGGCTACTAATATTTGTTCCACTCCTCAGTTACTTAGTGCTGAACTTAATTACCTCAAAGCTGTTGCTGTCGATCGTGGTTATTCCTCTAATATTATCGATTCTATTTATAAGAAATTGACGAATTCCGACCATTCTGCAAAGCATTCTAATTCCAACTCTAATACTTCAGTTGTATTACCATTTTTTCCTAAAATCAGTCAGCAAGTTACTAAAATCCTAAGAAGGTTTGATTTTAAAGTTATTTTTTCTCCTGTTAATAAAATCCCTTTTTCAAATCTCAAACACCCCGTTGATCGCCTAGATAATTGGGGCATTTACCAGATCTCTTGTCAGTGTGGTCTTTCTTATATTGGTCAGACTAAACGTGCTCTTAGATTTCGTTTAAAAGAGCATGAAGGTTATGTTAAAAATCAGGAGCTCAAACGTTCTTCTATTGCTCAACATTCTTGGTCTTCTCAACATAGGTTCGATTTTTCCTCAGCCATCATTATCCAAAAATGTTCTTCTAACCTTGATCTTGATTTTTGGGAAGCTTACCATATCATTAAAAATTCTCACTCTTTAGTCAATGACTTATCTAGTACGCCAGATTTTCCAAGTATTTGGAAAGCGTTAATTTAATCCCCCTTTTTTGGTTTCTTTTCTCTACTTCTCCGGTACATGTCGCTACTTGTCCACCCAGTCGTTTCCACTGCTTCTCTCTCATTGGTTGTTTCGGCGCCTTCGCCACCCGCATAGGGTATAAAAGCCAGCTCGTCTCTGTCTATGATTTTGCTCAGCCTTGCTTTTTCTAGCACGCTGTTCCTTTTGCACTGAAGAAGAATCTCGCTAGTAGATTCGAAACAGCTGTTTGCTGCTTTTCATATGTTATTTGTGCATTTTAAACGTTGGTTTTTCTGCTTTTTAATATTATTATATGAATTATTAAACATAAAGAAAAAAAAATGACGGACGCTTAAAGGGTTAAGTAGCAGGTAAATTAGCCATACATGGGAATATATAATACCTCATTTAATCAAGACTGGCATCATGTTGCTAAAAACTATCAAATATTATTTACTAAAAGTTATATGTATGTATATATATATATAATCTTTGCGTTATCTAACAGTTTTATGAGTAATTTTCATTCATTTACACGCGATCTGCCTATTTCAATTTATTCAGTCTGACATAAAATCGATAAATATTATTCGTTATAAATTAAAGTTATATTATTTCTTATTTAACAATTACTTTTCTATTAAGAGTTTCAAGTAGCAGTTAAAAAATCCATACGGGAATATACCATATAATATCTCGCTTTATTTAAAATTGAGCAAAGTTATTTCTAAATAAATACTTTCTCATGTACTGACTTTAAGAAGTACATTTAATTTAACCATGTGTGATTTTATTATTTGGTTTTAATCAAGGCTATCAGTAAAATAATTATTGTTATAAATTATAACTTGAATATCATCTTTTTACTTACTGTTACCATTAAGTAATATGCAAGATTTAGTATCAAGCTAAGCCCCGAACCCTTTTCAATGAAGATTCCCATCATGTATATATAATATTCATGTTTAATTTAATACTTACAGAGTGTGTTTTATAAGGAATTTCTAACTTTAAAATTCAAAAATTCACTAACTATAATAAATATAAAGCTGAAAAAAGTGACATAGTTATCAGGTAAACAGCTTATAAGCTTTGTATACAACGATTAAAAAAATATTTTAAACTATCGTCAATAGATGGCCCTGCGCTGTATTAAATATTGTAAAATTGATTATAGTAACCTTTTTTTATAACTTTTTTTTTTCTTTTACTGCTAAGACGTAAAAACGTGAAAAAAAAACTTTACTTTGAAATTTTGAAGGCAGTTTGAGCATTCCTACATTGAAGAAAATTTGAATTATGAAAAAAAAATGTTGTATTCAAAACTTATAAACTATCTGTTAAACAGGTCACTTATTTCGCTATATTAAGGATTCCATTGCGAAAAATCCCGTACTGGCACATACACAAAATTATTTCGTCGGAAAAAAAATTCAGTAAAAATACGGAAACTTTTCTTGCTCACAATGTAGTAACTCGTCATTCTTATAACAGTAATTGTCATATACAGGATGTCCATAATTAAACGACCCTACTTTAAAGTTGTCAACAGACAAAACTATTGTTTATAAAGTTGTGAAATTTTATGGGAATTTGTTTAAGGAAAAAAAGTTCGAAATTTCGCCACCAGAGGGCGATTTAAAATAAATTACACATTTAGCATTACGATAGTTTAGGAATTTTATTTATTAACTTAACTTGATTCTAAAGACAGCATTTCACGACATGTTCCTAGCATTTCTCAGAACACATTGCGGTGAAGTGTGGAACTGGAACATGTTATCTTTAAATTCCAGATGGTATCTGAAAATGCTGACCGCCATGCGGAACATGTTAGGTTTCAACAAAATTTGTTGAACTGTCATAAATGTATGCTAAATGTGTAATACGTTAAAAAATGGCCTCCCCCCCTTTTTTTTTCGTTTTTTTTTTTTTTGTTGTTGTTTGTTTGTTTAAACAAATTCCCATGTTTTTATTATGTCCTCTACAAAATATTTCACAACATTCCGAACAATAGTTTCGTCTGTAGATAACTTAAAATAGGGTCATTTAATTATGAGCACCCTGTAAGTAAAATTTCTAAACTATCGTAATACCAAATTTGTAATTTATTAAAAATCGTCCTCTGGTGGCGAAACTGATTCAGGTCGATAATACGTAAGTTTCAGGTGGATAATACATAAGTTTTAAGAAATCTGACTAGTCGCAGGCGATTTTTGTCACTTGCAATTTTTACGTGTAATAACCCTATTAATGTTTAACTCATGGCGTACGTAATGTAGGATCAACTCCGTGCGATTTTTTATGTCTTAAATTTTAGTCTTCGAAAAAATCATTTTCCAAATGGTCGTTGTAATTTGTTAAATTGCTTTTTTTTTCTTTTGCTTAAACAAATTCTGAAATTCTCATTCCTTTATTGTGTCTTTCACGAAATTTTACAACTTTATGAACAATAGTTTTGTCTGTTAAAGACAACTTTAAATTAGGGTTGTTTAATTATGGACTCCCTGTATATATGTTGCATGTTGCCAAAACATTGCATGCTCCAAAAACATTGAAAGAATTTCCCATGGGATAATTAATAAAGAGGCATCGTAATTTAAACGTTGTTTATTTGGCAGACACATATCGTAACATTTCCAGTAGCTTATCCATCAACTCTCGAATAATCGCTGATCCACTTCATAATAAACTTAAGATGTTAAAAGTATTTGAATCTACACATTGAAAGTCATTCACCCCAAGTGACGTGGATTTATTAAACAACCGAAAAACGTAAAAATCTCTCGCTCCTCGTGTATGTAACAGTATAAATACTCAAAAAAAAAACAGAACGCGGACGGATACATTACAAGTATAAGAACAAATCCCGTAAAAGTAGCCGGAAGGGCGCGATAAGATGCAGAATACGATAGGACTTAGCTGCGGGGGAAGGGTAAAAGGACGCGTGACGACGATGTGAACGCTTTAGACTCGGCGTCAGAATCATTACGCAAACAAATGTTGGCGGGAGGCTGTCCATGGAATTATGGGAAATAGAATATCAGAGAACAAATGCTATTTAAAACATTCGAAACAAAAATAATTTAGTTTTAGAATAAAATGAAAAAAGTAATTTAATGGGTTTTATTAGATTAGACGAATGAATTAAGGTTTTTAGAATAATAAAAGAATAAGCATTTAAAGCATGGAAAAAGATAAAAGATATTTAAGATATTATTAAAGCTGAGTAAAAAAAGGGTAAATATTAAGAATTTGGATATTTTTTACTAAGATAAAAGGGCGAAAATTTTTATTATTACATATATGTATATATATATATATATACATATACGTCAATGAAGTATATAATACCAAATTGAAACCGAGCCTTTCAATTGGGTAAAATGATAACTGAAGACTTGAATGGAAAATGCTATGTAAAAATATATAAATAAATAATAAATAAATTGTAAAGAAAATTGAAATGAAGCTGTTTGTTGTAAGTTGCATTAATTTATAGTTTTTTTGGTAGCGTATCTATTTATCTGTATTATAAAACAAAAACACGTCCGCTAGTAACGCTGATGTCATATTGACGGTGGTAACACCTGATTAATAAATTTCGTTTTTACTGCAGTTTGTTGCAACTTCTAAACATCGCGCAATTTCGAATTTTATGCCGTCGAATAGTGAAAAAAAAATGTACTTTCAAATGCAGTTTACTTGAATATGGTATCTCAATTTACTGATTATTTCTAATTTTTTATTTATATTTTTTAATAATTTTCAATCATGATTTTTTTAAAAATGTATATCTCTTGCGTTCAGTCAGTTCAGTTATAAAAGATTAACCCGTTTACACTTAGAACTTTATAAGTAGTTCAACGACAAACAATATAAAAAGACTGGCTAATATTCCAAAACGAAATTAACATTTCATCAATAAATAAATAAAATAATACAAAAGAAGCACAAATTTAATTGAATTATGCGATTAAACCACTACAATTATCAAAATCAGAAAAGCTGCTGTAAGTAGAAAAATCTCTTCTTCGGGTATTAACTCCCTCCTATATACGAAAGTATCGTTTTTAATAACTTTCAAAATTTTATTTAACTATATAATCTAATTTTTTCATTTAAAATGCTTTTTGGTGGTGTTAGTGGCCATTCAGAAAAAAAAAAAAAAAAAAAAAAAAAAAAAAAAAAAAGAAAAGATTACAGTTTTTAGTTAAAGAAAAAGGTTTCCATCTATATTCTGTAATTCGGAAAACCTGGGTTCGATCCCCTAGTGTCTAAAATGTTAAAAGATGTTGATAAACTTATTTTCATATTTTATATTTACTCAGATTTTATTTCAGTGTTTCATAAATTTTGTATAAAAATAGATATTATTTTCCAAATAGCATAATTACTATCAAAAGATAAATTCATAATGTTAAAAAAATAACGTAAAGAAAAAAAAAGTATACAACTGCTTTAAAATTTTTTATGTGTGCTTTCAGTTGTGTAAAACATAAAAATAGAGATTCTGAGAATATAGTAACAACAATAGTAGTGTTTTCCAGAAAGGACAATGTCTTTTTTCGTTCTGCCATTTTCTTTTCTTTACACGAGTTAAAATTTGCTATCGTTATATCTTTATCACTTTTTTAATTTGACAATTTAGTGATTCACTTCAGATTTTCTGTGGTAAAAAAAGTAGGAAGTATTAAAAAAATCGAAATTTTTTCAATAGTCTTCTCAGGCTTCTAAAAAATTACTCCAAATATAATCATTAGATAAAGAACACGCACAAAAGTACTTAAGATTTCTCCGTAGGAACATAAGTAAAAATGGCGAGCGAAAAACAGATCTAATGATTTTAGAAAGTTCGCCATCATACTTTTAACTTATTGAAATTATACTTTCAGCTTATAAAAAAGAAAATACATTTTTACTTATTCAAGCTATTTCTTTAATTACCTCATGACTTCATGAAACATTTTTTCTTTCTTTATCATGAGAACGAAATATGTTATACCGTTTCAGTTAGATTAAATTCCTTTTTTGGAAGTTTTCATTAGTTTCATTTTAATTGATTGTATGGTTTTTTAAGCATATTATTTTAGTAAAATTATACTCAGAATATTTTCTCCCGCTTCAACCTTTTTTTCTTTTTTTTTTTCTCAAGAGAGATCAAGACAATTTTGTTAATTTTTCATTTGGAATATTAGACAAAGGATATATTTTTTATCATTTTTATGTAAATTGGAAGCATATGTAATACAAAAAAAAAAAAAAAAAAGTAACAAAAGAAAAAGTCGTCTGCTAACGATGGTATTCTAAACTTTGCTTATAAGTTTAATGAGGAGGTTTTATGCAAGCTATTAAGTCACTATATTTTAAACTATGAAAAGATGCTATACGTTTTTGTCTGTTAACCATTTATGTCCCAAATTATGAATTATTAAAACTTTCACTTCAATAATTTCCCCTTTTAGTATGTGTTTGTAAATTAGAAAAGTATGTAATATTAATATGAAGATAATTTTGTTCAATTTTTATTTGAAATAATAGGTAAAGAATATTTTTTGTCATTTTTATGTAATGGAAGCGTATGTCATAAAAAAAAAGAAATTTAAAATAGCAAAAGAAATAGTCGTCTGCTGACGATGGTATACTAAACTTTGCTTACAAGTTTAATGAGGCGGTTTTATGCAAGCTGTTAAGTCATTATATTTTAAACAGTGAAGAGATGCTATACATTTTTGTCTGTTAACCATTTATGTCTCAAATTCTGAATTACTAAAACTTCCACCTCAATAATTTCCCCTTTTAGTATGTGTTTGTAGATTAGAAAAGTATATAATATTAATATGAAGATAATTTTGTTCATTTTTCATTTGGAATATTAGATAAAGAATATTTGTTGTCATTTTTATGTAAATTAAAAGTGCATGTAATACAAATAAAATAAAATAAAATAAAATAAAATAAAATAAAATAAAATAATAATAATAATAATAATAATAATAAAATAAAAATAAATAAAAATAAAATAAAAAGTCGTCTGCTAACGATGGTATTCTAAACTTTGCTTGCAAGTTTAATGAGGCGGTTTTATGTAAGCTATTAAGTTACTATATTTTAAACTGTGACGAGAAGCTATACGTTTTTGTCTGTTAACCATTTATATCTCAAATTATGAATTACTAAAAGTTCCAGCTCAATAATTTCCCCTTTTAGTATATGTTCGAAAATTAGAAAAGTGTGTAATATTAAGATGAAGATAATTTTGTTCATTTTTCATTTGGAATATTAGGTAAAGAATATTTTTTGTCATTTTTATGTAAATTGGAAGCGTATGTAATATATAAATAAATAAATAAATAAAATAACAAAAGAAAAAATCATCTGCTAACGATGGTATTCTAAACTTTACATACAAGTTTAATGAGGCGGTTTTATGTAAGCTATTAAATCACTATATTTTAAACTGTGAAGAGATGTTATACATTTTTGTCTGTTAACCATTTATGTCTCAAATTATAAATTAGTAAAACTTCCAACTCAATAATTTCCCCTTTTAATATGTGTATGTAGATTAGAAAAATATATAATATTAATATGAAGATAATTTTGTTTATGTTTTATTTGTAATAGTAGGTATTAGTAATTTTGTCACTTTTGTGCAAATAGTCATCAGTTGTGAAACAGGAAATGAAAGTTTTTTAAAAAGTTATCTGTTAACGTTAGTATTCGATACTTTACTTACAAGTGTAATGAGCAGGTTTATGCAAACTATTGAGTCACTCACTATATTTAAATCTACAAAAATGTGTTATATATTTTCGTCCGAAATTCACTTATGCCCCAAAGGGACACTATTCTTCCTCCTGGTTTGAGGTATAAGAAACAGCTATTTGGGAAAAATCGGAAAATCACTCCATTGGATAGCATTACGTTCTTGAAGAATTTACTTATTTTTTATTCTGCTACTGAAAGGATAAAGATGCATGTAGAAGATCTGATTAATATAAGGAATATTCGTTTCATTTTAGATTAATTTTGTTCTAATTTTCGAATTTATCAGAAATATAACGTTAAAATAAAATAGGTTTTATCATGGCCGGGTTCGGTATTCCACGATATTGGTGAAGAAAGAACACATTGAAGAGATTAAATGCTCCAATTAAATACATTTAATATTTACATTAGACGAACACAATTACAGCACACACACACAATATATATATATTTAGATAATACGCTTCCCGATTACATATCTCACGAGCGTCTTTTCGAACACCTCCAAAGAACCACATCGTCTCTCTCTCCTCTGGCTGTTGCCATTCCGAGTTTCCTAAAGTCTTTCGACCACGGAGTATAGCCGACTTTCACACCTTCCCTCCAGTTTCTACATGTTGGACGGTGTCCCACACTGTGAAACTACTCTTTAAAGTCTTAACACAAGTCTTACTTAAAAAGTCCTATCAAAAGTCCTAATTAAAAAGTTCTATTTAAAAAGTCCTTCACCTGTCCCATCGAGAGCATTTACTTAAACTACTTAAGATATATGAATTCTTATACACTATATACTAAAAATACACATATTACAAATACACATTATACAATATATAATAATGAAATAATACAAAATATATATATACAGATTTTTTTTCCTACTCATAAATGCGAGATAAAGCATCTGCCACTACATTAGAACTTCCTGGTTTATGAGCAATAGAAACCTGATAGCGAGATAGTGCCAACGACCATCTCTGTAATCGAGCGTTCTTAGGAGTTCCCTCTGTTAAGTATTTTAGAGGATTATGATCCGTATGCAATATTATGGTGGTTCCATAAGTCCACATTTCGAATCTCCCAAGCGCCCAAATTACAGCATATGCTTCTCTTTCAATTGTGCTCCACTTTGATTGAGTTGGAGTAAGCTTTTGACTGGCAAAGGTTATGGGCTTTAACATGCCGTCTTTGTCCCTTTGCATTAAACAGGCACCAATACCCGATATGGAAGCATCGGTGTTTATTTCGAACGGTTTGGACATGTCTGGGGTATAAAGGTTTGTAACTTCACATAAGCTTTCCTTTAACTTATTGAACGACTTTTCAGCATCTTCCGACCATGGAATATCATTTGGAACAGTTTTTCTGGTCAGATCTGTCAAAGGCTTTGCAAGGTTAGCATAATGCGGAACATATTCTCTGTAATAGTTAAATAGACCTAATATGGATCTCAGTCCTTTCTTCGTTTTGGGAGCTTTGAGATGTTTTATTACTTCTAGCTTCTCGGGAATAGGTCCATGTTTGCCTGAACCCACGATATGTCCTAAATATCTGACTTCAGATGCTGCAAAGGAGCATTTTGTCAAGTTAGCTGAAAAATTCAGAGATTTTAAAGTTTCCAAAATTTTTCTTATATGTTGCAAATGTTCTTCCCAGTTAGAAGAGAAAATTATAATATCATCAAGAAAACTTTCTGCATAATCACTATGCGGTCTCAAGGTCTGATTCATTGTTCTTTGAAAAGTAGCCGGTGCTCCAGACAATCCGAAAGGCATTACTTTCCATTGGTACTGGCCTTTTGGTGACACAAAACTGGTCAATTCTCGACTACTCTCTTCGAGTGGGATTTCCCAATATCCCTTTAAAATATCTAGCGAGGTCAAATATTTCGCCGAACCAGCTTTAAATTTTAGGTTGTCGGAATTCTGCATAGGAAAAGGGGAGATCTTGGTGGCGGCGTTTAACTCTCTATAATCTACACACAGTCTGATTGTTCCGTCCTTTTTAGCTACGCACACCAGTGGATACACTATTTCCGCAGAAGAAGGTTCTATAAGATCTTTCCTTAGTAATTCCTGTATTTGGTTTTCTACATTAGCTTTCAAAGTTTCTGGTACTTTATAAAGATGGGGTTGTTTTCTTACAACACCAGGTTTTAAATTTATGCTATGTGAACCAACTTTGGCTCTCTTCAGTTCTCCATCAAAAACCACTCTATATTCTTGGATAAGTGCTATTAGTTCCTTTTGTTATTCTGGTGATAAATTGCCTGAATTAATATTTTTCTGCAGTTCTTCG
The DNA here is from genome assembly GCA_963932465.1 of Maratus speciosus. Taxonomy (NCBI): domain Eukaryota; kingdom Metazoa; phylum Arthropoda; class Arachnida; order Araneae; family Salticidae; genus Maratus; species Maratus speciosus. The sequence continues at coordinate 394,205,933 of OZ010786.1, forward strand.
TCAACGACACTGTATTGTTCTATCGGAGCATGTTGTACTTCTCCAAACTCTTCATCCACTTCGTAAATAACACCAATAGCTCTAATCGGTTGAATATATTTTCGTAATTTGTTCTGATGTAGATGTCGAATACTTCCGTCAGGTAGTTTGACTGCATAGGAATGCACCGATTTTTGTTGAACTATCTCTCCTGGTCCCTTCCATTTTGAACACAGTTTATTAGTGGAATCAGGGATCAGTACTACTACTTCATCTCCGACGGAGAATGTTGTATCTTTCGACCTTAAATTGTGATGATGAACGTATCGCTGCTGTTGGGTTTCAGCCACGGTCTTTGAATATTCTGCCGCGTCTTTTAAACGTTCCCGGAGTTTCTGCATATAATCTGCTACAGACTCTCCAATTCCTTGGGGAAGTACCACTTCATCTTCCCAACTTGATTTCAATATAGCTAATGGTCCTACAGGTGGACGACCGTACACCAACAAGAATGGTGCAACACCAGTAGTGGCATTGGGGACTTCTCGGTATGCCCATAACAGAAATGGTAGTTGTTTGTCCCAACCTCTACCATGAGAGTTTATGGCATGATGTAGCATTGATTTCATTGTTCCCACCCATCGTTCAACCAATCCATTTGATTGTGGGTAACCTGGAGTAGAAAACTTAGGGACACACCCCAATCGTTTCAAAAGTTCTTTTGTCAGTTTTGAAGCAAAATTTCCTCCATTGTCCATGGCGATCATTCTAGGAATTCCAGTTCTAACAAAAACTTCAATAAACACTTCGCAAGCTGCTTTTGCTGTCAACGATTTAATAGGGACTGCTTCAGGCCAACGACTATGTTGATCCATAATAGCCAGAACATACCGATGACCTCGAGAAGACTTCGGCTCAATTGATCCTAAAATATCTGCATTTACAACTTGAAATGGGAGTGCTGGTCTTCCGACCGCTTCAATAGGTGTTCTGTCTGTTACTTTTGTTTTTCTGCGCATTTGACAATCATGGCAAGCTGCGCATAGCTGTTTTACTTCTTTTGGCATTCCTTCCCACCAAAACGACATAGCAATTCTATCTCTTGTTTTCTTAGCAGCTAAATGCCCACCAGTTGGTGTTTCATGTGCTAATTTCAAAATTTCTTGTCTTCTACAGGCAGGTACAACAAGTTGAACATAATTTTGTCCTCCAACTTTGCCTCTATGATACAACAAATCGGATTCTACCCAATAATTATTTTTCTGCCGTTTTGCATCTTCAAAGCATTTTTCTAATGTAGAACAAGCCAATTGCTCCTTTTTCAACAATTGCGCTTGTGAAACGGAACAACTTTCCTTTTGGTCCTCGTTACCAACATTTTCGGGCAAAACAGTTGCCTCGACCGGAGTAGGAATCAGTTCCAAATCTGAAGCTTCTTTGTCTTCATCTTCATTATTTAGATTTGTTTCCAGGTTTCCTTCTGGACACCTTCCCTCCACATTGAATACAGATTTTTCTTTATTTTCTTCAACCGGGGTGATATCTACCTCATCCCCTAAATACAACTTCTGCTGTTCTTTTAACAGAGCGAAAACCTTGGGAGTGATCAAAGCTTCTTCGTGTAATCCTTCCACTACCGCAACCTGTACTCGTACATACGGAATAACCTCATCTTCTGTCCGAAGAGTGAGCGGAATGGAAACAAGCTTTGCTTCTACAGGACTCCCTATTGCGGGTCTCAAGAATACTTTTCCACATGACTGTAAATACTCTTCCGGCACCACCGACTTCCGCAGCACTGTAATCTCCGCACCACTATCGATGATTCCCTGAAACTTCTGGTTACCGATTCCTAGATCTACCTTAAGGAGTCTCCCATCTGTTTCTTCCACCGGAATATTCACATTCAAACAAATTGCATTTAGACCCTTTTTCTCAAGATCGCTTTTGGAAGTTTTTCCTCCATCTTGTTTTGCTGTATTCAATTTGGAACAATATTTCTTCACATGCCCTTCCTTACCACATGCGAAACAGGTATATTTTGTGCGAAATTCTCTCTTTTCTCGTTGCACTCCGAAAGATGCTTCAGTCTTGGGTTCAAATTTCGGTTTACCATCTCTCGTATCTTTTTTTGATTCCGAACTGTAATTATTCCAACTTTGATTTCGAGAGTTAGATAAATTTTTCTTTGGAAATTCTTTTCTTTTAAAACTGTCGGTAATGCTCTCGTAATCATCAAGTTTTTCTGCCAATTCTAACGGCGTGGTAAATGTGAGCCAATTTTCTAAGAAATGTTCTCTTATTTCTACAGGCACACGGAATTTTAATTGTTCGGTTACTATTAAGTCTTTTAATTGCTGGAAAGTGTTAATATTTAATTCTGTGATCCATTCGGTAAAATAACTCAAAAGCTCTTGTGTATAATTTCTCCATGATTTTTCATGTGTTTTGTGATGTTTGTAAAAACATTGTTTTAATTTTTCACTGTTTAACTTGTATCGCTTTAAGATAAGAGTTTTTACAAAATCGTAATTAATTGCATCTTCCGGGGGTTCTCTAGCTAGCATATTTGCAATTTCCACCGGTAAAACTGCCAATAGGTAAGCTACCCAGTCTTTCTTCGGTACTTGTGCCATTTCCGCTCTTCTTTCAAAATTTATCAAAAATAATCCCATCTCATCACGTTTTTCATCAAACTTCGGGACAATCTGTGCTAATGGAATTTTTGGCGCTATCTCAATTTTCGACTCATTTCTTTGTTCCGGAAATTTCTGCAATTGTTCCAGTTTTTTCATTTCCAATTCATGTTCTTTTGCTTCCCTGGCAATTCGCTCCTCCCTCTCTTCTTGTCGTATTATTTCTTCCCTTTCTTCTTGACGTCTCGCTTCTTGACGTATTCTTTCTTCCCTCTCCATTTCTTCTTTCTTTTTCCTTTCTTCAATTACAGAACTCAAAAATCCCTTAACAAATTCTTCTTCGTAATCTTGCACTTCTAGTATAGCTTTTTTTAGATCTATAATTTTTAAATTTTCGACATCCTGAACTCCAAGTTCAATCGCTACTTTCTGTAAATCTTCTTTTCTACTACCTTTGCTTAAAAACGCCATATTTGAAAAATAAATTGGAAGCAATCAGCAATATTCAAACAGTGTTTCTACCCTAATTGGAACTTTCCCTAAGAACGCATTAAACCAAATTTAATTTAAACCTGAACATTCTTTTGTAAATAACCCCTCAAATTGAATGAAATTTATTTTATTTAAATACTTATATTAGTATTACTGACTAAATTAAAACACATTTGCGCAATAATAACAAAAATATATATATATAGAAAACAATTTTTGCAATAATTAAAATATACTTTTACCAATATGTCAAGTTAAAAAAAAAATATTTGCGTTCTCACAAAATAAGAATTTGTCAATGCCTTGCGTATTAATTTTTAAATACATCCTTCAAAAATACACAATACATTAACAATTTTCTTTTTAACACTTCAATCTCTTACTAAATTATATTTCAAAACGAACCAAATATTTATAAATCTCAATATTAAATTAACACCTTTTAATTAAATTAAATTCTATCCAAGATATGAAAATCTTTCTTTTATTTTGATTTAAAACTCAAATTAAATCTCTATATTTCCTTTCAATTAGTCAATCGAAAATAAGCAACAACAAAAACAAAACAAACAAATGCTTAATATTCTGCCACAATTAAAAAAATAAATAAACAACCCAATCCGTAATAATCAAATTTATACATCTCAGTTTCACTGAACAAAGATTACACAACTTTTATTTCATATTTAATCTGAATGAGTCATTTCAAAGAATTCCAGAATAATACGTAACAAAACAAACAAAAAAAAAACCACTTCCTCTACATACTTTGAAATAGCACCTTTTTATCTTAATCACAAAGATAAAAGAATAAATAAAAAACATTTGAAATAATTCTGTTTTTCCTTTTTTTTTTTTTTTTTCTGCAAAAGATAATTTACTTATGTAACACTTTTAGTTATTCTAGTGCAAAGTTTATTCTTAGAGAATAAATAGCTTCATAGACAGACGTGTTATGAACTTTTAAAATGGCAATTTTAACTCATTTTTATGTCTCTTTTTCTTTTCTTTTCTTTTTTTTTTTTTTAACACAATAACTAGAAAATATTTATTTAAATAACAGAATTTAAACTTTCATGCTAAACATAGTTATTTTTAAACACCATCCTATCTGAACATTCGATCAATTTAACAATCATGATACATAATTCTGCATTCATATTATGAAATATACCATAAAATATAATTCTTAAGTATACTTTTCAAACTTAATTACTGATAAAATACCATGTTTATTCCATTAATTGAATAAATATTAACCCGTTGTTTCGAAACATAATATAAAACATATACACATTAAATAACTATATTTTACTAACATATATTTAAAATATGCTCTCGATAGGAAGAAAAAAAAAATACCTTTATGATAGCTAGGCCTGTCATTGAACTCTCGTTGCTGTCAATCAAATACTATCGACGCAATATTATTCACTTAGATTAGGCACAACTTTCTTTGCTTTCACCACAATATCATGCGATGACATTTTTTCTTGCTGGAGTAACACCGCTTATAATTTTTAAAAGCTGGGGATCACCATCCTAGTCGTCTGCGACATTATCATGGCCGGGTTCGGTATTCCACGATATTGGTGAAGAAAGAACACATTGAAGAGATTAAATGCTCCAATTAAATACATTTAATATTTACATTAGACGAACACAATTACAGCACACACACACAATATATATATATTTAGATAATACGCTTCCCGATTACATATCTCACGAGCGTCTTTTAGAACACCTCCAAAGAACTACATCGTCTCTCTCTCCTCTGGCTGTTGCCATTCCGAGTTTCCTAAAGTCTTTCGACCACGGAGTATAGCCGACTTTCACATAGCCGACTTTCACAGGTTTTAGCCTATGTCTGTAAAAATAAGTGAAATTTCGAGTATTTAAACTGAGATTTGTTTATAAATTATTTAAACTTATTTTACTTAAACATGATTTTATTTAGAGATTTAAATTTAAACTTATAGTATTTAGAATTTTTTTAAATTTAAATTTTGCAAATCCTACTTTTATTAATTTTTCCTTTATTTAATAATTAAATAACGAAAAAATATGCCTTGGTTTTTATTAATTTAGTTTCTGAGCTCATAAGTATGACAATAAAATAACGTTGCTAACAGAAATAGCAAAAAAACAACAACAACAAAAAAAAAAACATTAGTGAACAAACGATACGAACATATGATGAAAAAGGAAAACAAATGATAATTCATTAATTATTATTCAATAAATATAACAATCAAATAAGTGATATGTTTATTAGATATCTCATAAATTTCATTTGTAGTAATTTTAAAAACATTTCAAAATATCGCCAGCTGATGACGTTTGCGCTATCTCGGACTGTAAAAATTTTCAAACTAACATCAAAGGTTCTTCATTTTTACCATTTAGTCTATTCATCCCACGAAAAGAAGAAATAAAACTTTATATTTCACCCAAATTTGAGCTTTTTTAAAAATTATAGTATAAAAAATTTATGAGTTACCTGATAGACAGTATCACTTATTGCCTCGTTGTAATTATTATTATTATTAGCGAATTACTAATTTTAAAATTAGGATGTCCTTTATGAAACACTTCGCGTAGGTATAAATTGTTTCTATCCCTTGCTATTATAATACATTGTTATATCAGAAAATTTTATGATAGAAATTGATTACATTAAATTTAGGTTAATTTGTAAATTATAATTTACTTTTCCATTTCAGAAAGTTATTTTCACCTCATGTGAATTTTCCTGTTCCTATGAATATGTTAAATCCTTATTTTCTTCTACGTTATATTTCATAATGTTTAATTACAGATTCAGCAACTAAAATTTTATTTTAATAAAAAACCATTATTTTAAGCACCTATCTAGTTGTTTTTTCACGTAAATATCATTATTATTCTACTCATATTTTTAGAATTTCCGTCGTTCACTTTAAAATTTCTCACATAGGTAAAATATTTCAACACTGCATAGATAAACAGTAAGAAAAGAAGTAACATTTTCCGATTTCATATTCATATATATTTTTTACTGAAGATTGTGGCTTTGCAGAAAAATGCGCATCTTCGATGTTAAAAAATCAAAATTACACATGATAATAAAGAAAATTCCAATATTCTTTTTTAATAACAATAATTAAAGATTATTTATTATTCGAACCTTTTTACTTGCTCGAAAATAAAATTGTGAAAAGCATATTTTATGGAATTAATCATGTTCCACAGTCACTCCTTCCCTTTCCGTTTTTTATTTTACAGATTTTCAAAATTGATGTCGAACTTTTTTTCGTATTACTATCATACATTTTTTTTTTCATGATGCAGCACTTTTTATTAGGAAAAGAGTTGATGCAGGGTACATTTTATAAGAAAACTAGCAGGCTATGCCCGCTGCGCTGGTCAATATTTCCAAATGAACTTTGGATTAAACTAAATGGTGAATTTGAACTTGTATTTTAAACAATATGGATCTTCAGCTTGACCTTGCTCATTACTGAAAACGATGCGAACGCCATTGCGATATAATGTTATCTTAAGCGTTGGACAAAATTTAGCAATTAAGAAGTAATTGTTTTAGTTGATTATAAACAGCGCACTTATGTTCGGGTAATGAGACCGTTATGACAACAGGAATTAATACCTCTGCAACTAATCAACATATAATGAAATCGTATATACTAACACCATTCCTAAAAGTCATGCAACAGGGCCACTTATAACAAAATATGTTCTGTAGATTTTTTTTAAAAGTCTAAACTTTCATAATCAGGTTCACTTAATTTTTGAACTTTTACTGTTGCGCTATAACTAAGTACCCTTGAACAATATGTATACACTAAAACCTTTACAAAATTATTACCTAACTAATTGTGGTATATCCTACGAAAGTATTATAAACAATCGGAATGAAATACAAATTTCCGTTGTAAATATATAGTAGATGATGATGATGCGATTTTGTGTAATAGAATTCATAGTAAAGTTTTCGCTTCAAACAAAAACGATGCTTTCAACATTAAAGCAAATACACCAACATGTAAAGTATCCGATTACGGAAGGTTAACTTGAATTCTCATCAGCAACTACTCAAAGAAAAGTGAATATGTGGCTTTTGTGATACTTTTATGTCAGCCGGGCGCAGATAATAAATCAATAAAGATTGTTGTCATAGCATATTCTTATTTTATTATTTTCATTTAAAACACAAACCTTTCACTCATTTCATTTAAAATGCATGCTTATACTAATTTCATTTAAAAAACTGAAAAGATAAACAGTAACAGGAAATAATGCCATAATTAAAAACAAAAAAATATTTTGAATTTACATACGCAAAATGTAACTACTGCTACTGGAAATTTTAAAAATGCTATCAGCGAGATGTGCGCACGGTTGTTATAAATGTAACCATTTTTTCTTCTTATCGAGGAGCAATTTATAAGTCGCACAATATTATTCCAATTCCAGTTTCTTTCACTGAGGAACCTATGACCGAAAAAAATGGAAAAATACTCTTGTAGATTCTTCGGATGACGGCATCTGACGCCATAAACCGAGTTTATATATATGAAAATATTTTTTAAGTCGTTACAAACATTGCTTTCATACTTAAATATTTTCATTGGTACTACTTGTTATCCCGTCGACCAATTTCGCCAAATTATATAAATCGCCAAACCATTCGCCAAATTATATAAATTAACATAATCTTTATTTTAAATAACGAAATAACAAATAAATTAGTATAACATTAATAAAAATACAAATAAAACGTCGAAATTAAAATCACTTGATGACGTAAACACGTGTAGCTTGTTTAAATTCAAGTGAATTTGATATTTACGATCAACCATTATTGGCATTTAATCTTATAGTTTGACGATGGATTTTTGGTCGACGGAATATCTAGGTAGTACATTTTCCATTTTTGTTTTATAGCGCTAAATTCTCAGTAATTTTTTTCCTTTTATTTTACATAAAATCACTATTTTTTTTTTAAAATTAAGATGCTTGCATTTTTATTTCAAACTCATAGAGCCGTTTTTATTTTTTAGCCAAAAGGGTTGATTTGAATTTTTTCCGTTGCTAGAGTAACGGATGTAATGATAGATATTTTGAGGTTTAGCTACCAAAGACACCGCCAAATTAGAAAAATATGAAATGTGTCATGAACTGTTGGACTTATAAAAATTTATTTGGTAGCATTCGATTCAGCATACAAAACTACATTAAAATATGCTATCATTTGACGCATAATTTTGATATTCGATTTTTTTCCCCTCCCCGTGCAAAAACCATTAGGGGTGACACTTCAGAAAATCCTTTCTTAGCAGAAGTCTATGTCATAAGAAGTATTTTTACCACGGTTTTCAAGATTTTAGGTTCAGTAGCTTGCGCTGTGCGTTAATTAGTCACCTAATCCAGACTTTATTTTATATACTATATTAGATATTCCATTTTGCGGTGAATCGATGATCGAAAATTAGTCCAATATCATTTGAAATATTACATAACAGAGGAGAAAGTACGAAGAAAGACGAAGAAGAAATGACGAATTACAAAAGACTTGTATTTTTTTTTTTTTCAAAATGTTGAATTTTTCGATAGTAATAACGTATTAAAACATAAATTTCCTTAAAAATTATCTTTATTTCCTAGATTTCGAATCTGTGAATTTTCCTATAAATGAAATTGGCGATATGACTTGAGAAAAAATGAAATAAACAATAGATAATATTTGCTTATATAAAATGGGTAATATTCGTTGGTCTGAGTTCGAGTTTATAAATATCACATGCTTTCGGAATTACGGCGAAAAACATTTTAAAAAGTATGAAATTATTTTACAATATGTATGTGTGGCAGAAGTTCACACTGAAATTTAAGTATTCGATTCCATTTTTAAAATATTAACTGATATCTATATAAGTTACAATTGAATATGAAAATGTACTCAAAAAATGATCTCTTTCACCTAAAAAAACACCATTTGTGAGAACATCCTCAAGCTAATGTCACGCTTATGCATTTTTGGCTTAAAATCACATTGTTTGGCGACAAAAGAAAAATAAAAAATTGTAAAGAAACAAATAGTAATTACACATGTGACTCACAATTACATCTGCTTGTTTCTTCTATAAGTCACGTGATGGGACAATTAAATATAAAAAAAAAAGAAAAGAACAGAACAGAAAGAAAATGTCGTTAAAATTTCATCTAATCAAATTTTCAGATTCGTTTCCATATCTAACGCAAGCGATAAAGAGCCAAATATTGCGTATCAAGTGTAATATTTCTTATTAAATTAATTTTTAAGCATTACAAATATTTCTTTCAGGTTTTGATTAAATGTTTCCGTTTTTCAATATTATCACTCATTAAAACGGATTTTCTTCTTCTTTTTTTCTTTTTTTTTTCATTTAAATAAAATTAGTAACAGTTTTTCTTTTATTTTTCGAGGTTTAATAGCCGTTTCAATTTTTTTTTATCAACGATGAATTTCGCCAAGAAATAAAATGGTAACCTTATCGCCCAAAATAACAGAATTTTCCATCATAATTCTAAAACTAATATAGGTAGAATAATGTTTTATAGCTTAAAACCTTCCTTGAAACAATACCTATCTAACGGTATAGGTTCCGTAAAAACCATGCAGTAGAACTCGAAATCTAGGCGTTCGGAACGAAATTTCCGTTTGGATTTTATATATATAATAGATAATAGAATAGATAATAGATTTTATATATATATAATAGAATAGATAATAGATTATGTGTTATGAACTATCTCAAAGTTTAAAACAGATCGCATTGTTAGATTTCCTAATTTTAACAATATCGCGTTATGTTAGTTCCACATTCCACCACCAGAAAGCGCACTCTATTCTTAACGAAAGCGTATCTGAACGAAACTCCTTCATGCAACCTTTCCGTAGATACATGAATCGGGAGGGTGGCGGTCTTAACCAATAATTTAAGATAATTGCTGAAATTACTACGAAAAATATTTTAAAGGGGCTCTACGCGGGCCCCTAATAGAGTTAGAGGAAATCGGAAGACGGCAAAATAATCGCGGGGAAAAGTTTGCTTGGGTGCTTCGGAGCTACTTTTGGCGCGAGATCTAAGCTCTACGACCAATAGGAGCCCAGATATTTAAGGAAATATGAAGTAACAAAGTCCAAAATAATAGAATTTTCCATTCCAATTCTATAACCAATCTAGGTAGAATGATGTGTTATAGCTTAAAACCTTCCCTGGAACGATACCTATCTAACGGTATAAGTTCCGTAAAAATCCATGCGGTAGAACTCGAAATCTCGGCGTTCGGAACGAAATTTCCGTTTGGATTATATATATATAATAGATAATTTTATGGCTTTATATTTATAACTGTCAGACAATAATATTCCTTATTATTATATTATTATCTAATAGAACGTGTTTGTTTTCGAATTTTTAGTTTCTGATTATTTTTAAAAATACCTATCATTATAGAGAAAAGAAGTCTATAGTGTTTTTAAAGCGAGGACACTTTTTCTTTTAGAATTTGTAGACGGACTGTTAGTTCCAAGACGTCATAATATATTTAGATTTATAGTAATGTCAAAAACCGTTGTAAGTTTTCGTAAAAACTCAAACAAAATTTACTTCACCTTTTCATATCATATAAATAAAAACATACATTTATTTTACTTAAATAGGTGTCACAAATATAAAAATTAAAATATGTTGACATGTTTCGGTTTAATAGTAAAAACCGTAATCATAACACACACATGTGTGTGTTATGATTACGGTTTTTACTAGCACTACTTTTAGTAGCACTACAAAGCAATGCTATAACATAGTTATTATTTTCGTTTATTGATAAAGTACAGTTATAAAAAATATAGGACACATTGATTATGGGAAATTTTTCAATATGAATGTATATTTAAAGTTTTAGTTGAATCGAAGTTATGAAAGATTACTTATTAGTGAGAGAGTGATTGTCATTTGTTGAAAAAAAAAGTATGATATGTAATGTAGGCATTGTAATTATATTTTATATTGTATGTATGTGGTCGCCACTTTCGAAAAGTAGAGTCCACAATTTAAATAATTGACACATTACTTCAACATGAAACGCCACTCTGAGATTTACTTAGAAAATAATGGTTAATGTATAGATTTCTTAATTACATGACACATATCTATTTACACTATCAACATATTTACAACTGGATGAAATTGAGAAGAAATCCTGTTTGTTTTAAGATTGTTCCGCGCAGAGAAAAACAGCACGCATATTTTTTCACAACCTCTTCATACTAGCTTCTAAAGAAGAACTCGCGCGCTCAAAACTATGACAGCGCGTAATGATGGGAAATGAGGAGAATACCGGTTAGTTCTGCCACTAATCATAATAATCTTTACATACTTATGATATGCCCGTTACAAGTATATATAAGTCATTGCGGATATTAAAAGCCGACTATTATGCGGATATTAAAACATGACAAGGACGACTGTACTATGGAGCAATATCTTTCAAGGTCCAATTCGCCACTAATACTTTTAAATTTGCTTTATAAAATGAAGTGACAGAATGACAATAACGATAGAAGTGTCCATTTAAAATGTTGATTCTAGAAACGTGTGTTTTTCCAGTTTTCCCACAATGCTTGCAACGTCTCACATGTGTGCCATATGTGCGTGATATGGATGGTGTAAGATCCATATTTTCTTCATCATTATATCTGATACTGAATATGATATGCAACTATATAACAAATTATAACACCCTGTAATAATATACTTCTTTTAATTGCTAAAAGATTTCAAATAGAAACCTTAAAAACAGTATAAAAGTTTTATTAGATTTTTTGCATGTTTCGGGTCCATCGAAGCCATTACCAAAACAACTAAGAATATTCTAAAATTGCACAATCTATGATGTAATGATTTGTAACGCCATAATTCTAATGATGATTGAGGTAATTAATAATTCATAATAATCATACTTCATAATGATGGTATTTCAAATCATTGCATCATAGATCATGCAATTTTAGAATATTCTTAATTGTTTTGATAATAGCTTCGATGGAGCCAAAACATATGAAACATACAAATAACCAATTTTTTTTAAAATTGTTTTTAAGGTTTCTATTTTTCACCTTGTAGCAACTAAAAGAAGTGTGAAATGCAAATGCAAAATTTTCGTCCTACCTTGGAAATAGCTTTTGGTTCTGAGGTAGCTGACACTGAGCCTAAGTATAGAAAGTTTATCAAGTTTCGACAGCACGTTCTGGTCGAAAGGCAGCAGACTTGCTAATGTGTCCAATTCCGCGTTTAAACGCTCCCGGTGACGTTTGCTTGGATTTGATTTTGTTGGTCCTTCCTTTGGTGGTACACGAACACTAAAAAAAGAGAGAAAAGGGGTAATTTTAATAATACAGTATTTGAAACCTAAAAAAGAGCACCAAAAATATTTCAAAAATAAATTAAAAAAGTTAAGGAAAAAATAAACAAAACTATGTCAATCCTCTTATGCTTGGCAACCGCATATGAGGATGTAGCGAAAAACAACTCCCCAGTGAATTATGTATTTGTTACAGACAGGGAGGTGGCTACACAGACCATCACCTGATCGAATTGGTGACTGAAATTCCAGTATTAGACAGAACTCGATTAGCGTTTTAAAATGCAACTGGTCTGCCAAGTCATACCTTGGTGCAAACCACAGGAAGAACCGATTTTAGCGGCTGATCGGTAGGTTTATCGCTGTGTTTTCCTATACCCAAACATATGAAAACACGGAGGACTGACAGCAGGAAAACCCGAAGTTAAATGTACAACTCAACCACTAAAATCGGGTTTGCGGGTATTTTCCACCAAGATATGGCTTGGCAGACCAGTTGGATTGTAATATGCGAATCAAGTTTTAACTAATCCTGAAATTTCAGGCGTTAACTCTATGAGGTGGTGATTTATGCAGCCACCACCAAGTCTATTATTTTTATTTTTGTTTAACACATAAACTTTATATAAAGTTCAATTTTGTGAAATACAGGAACAGATAGTAGAGCTGTTTTTCTTTCATATATTTAGTTAAAATGTGCTCCTTCGTCAGTTACTGTTTTTTGTTCTGCACGGAAGGAGATTTTGACAAAGAATTTTTGTTAGTGAATCTAAATAAAAATATAACCAAATATATATTTGGTACCTCTTTGTTAGGACTTGGTATAACTCAATCTTAAAAAAGAGCAATTTCGCGCCAAATATTATAAACAATCATGAAAGTGAAACAACATCTAATGAAAAATTTCTAATCTTATATGATTTATTTATGTTATATATTTTGTATTACACAGGCTTATTTATGAATACAGTAAACAACTTGCTTCTCACTGTATGTATTAAATGATGTAAACACGAAACAAATGTTAACATATGTAACATATGGATGGAAATTCCATCCATATACTTGATTAAGACTCGACAGGAATCTCTCGTCTCTAGACTTTTAAACATTTCAACATCATACTTATCCTGAAGACGACTGCAGAAGTAGTTCGAAACGTCGATATTATGCTTTATCGTTAATTTTATTTGTACACGTTCATATAAAAGTTCTTGTTTATGTGTACCATAGAGCAAATTTATATGTTTTAACGTATAAATCTTATTTATGAAACAAATAGTTTGTGCAATTGATACATTGAGAGTTATTTCATAAAGATACAACAATCTGATGACTTTTTAAAATGAAGATAAGGAGTGCCACACAGTGCTTTTGAAAATTTTGGTTTTCTCGCCAAATTTAAACTCGCCGTTTTCTTTCTCACGCCATGGCCTCTATAACAAATAATTAGCATGTTTTCTCTTGTTTTCACTTTTGTGTAACATATCCAAAGTTGGAATTATAAAAAAATCTATTTAATAAATTTCAAAAACAATTTTTTAATACTTATAAACGTTATATCAGGGTAATTTTGTAATGAAAGCTTTTCAAACATTCAACATAATTTGTTGTGAATAATCCATTTTAGATCTATTTTATGTTCATAATATGTTTTCTTCTGCTTAAAAATAACTTATGCATGATGAGAGAGTTAAAAACTCAAATCGAACATAATGGCTGTAAGTTTATACAGTGGTACCTCGGTTTTTGAACACAATTCGTTTGAAATAATTGTTTGTGAACCAAATCCAATTTTACCATAAGAAATAATGAAAATACGATCAATTGGTTTCCACCTTCCAAGTTACTCCCTACATATATTTATTAATTTTTCTATAATTATAAAAATTTATTATATAAACGCGTCGGAAAAGGTCATATTTCTATTTTCACTTATAAAATTTATCAAGCAATTCTATTCGGGTAATAACTTGTATAAAATATCATAAATAATAAATAAACAACAGCTTGCAGAGGATGGTGATGATAATGATATGCATTGAATAATTATACTACATATTGAAAAATTCTGTGTTTACGGTGATAATAATAATAATAAAAACCTGCATATGTTATTAACAGTATGCACATAAAAATCAACACTACTGGGAAAACGTTGTAGGAAACCGGTAAAAAATTCTTTTCCCACAGTGAACCTTAGCATTTATGTTTCCTAAACCATCTGTTATCGGTGAACTACTGCTTAATATCTAACATGTGATACTCCAAAATAAGCCGAGTGGCAACTTTAGCTCAGCATGAGGCTCTGCATGGGGTGGGTTTGTATCATCATTTCAAAGATCAAAACCGACATTTGAATAGTCAGGTGATAATTTAAGAGTTTAAGAATTATTTTCTATTTGAATGCGCCAAATTTTCTGTGTCGACTTTGAAAGAGCATGGAAATGAAACAGATTCTAACTCTTTAAGAATTTTTTAAATAAAGATATAAATGTTCTCTGTGAAATAATCACAAAGTAATTTTCATAGGCGCAACAACATATAACGCTCGACATCGAGGTTGGTGTAGAAGAGACGCCTGTAAAGCTAAGATCCTGGGTTCCAATCCCGTGTGAGCCATACATGTAAGCTTGTCCGTCCTTTCATAAAGGGTGAATCGGTCGCCGATTTATTCTTTATGAACTCTTTATAAAACTGCTATCCTCATAATAGAATGGTCAACAAGAAACGGCAGTAAGACAATGCCGAAATGGCTAAAGTGTCCGCCGTTGAAAAAACAAAACAAAAAACATTTCGCTCCCATCATGTTATGCCAAAAACATAAATGTGAAAATGTATGGTTTTGCGGCTTATTAGCTGGTTGAATTTCTTTTTAATTTTGTGTATAAGTTTTACCAGAAACGCGATTGTGTATCCTCTCTTGAAGCAATATTACAAAGCATTTTAGGAAAATAAGACAAATGAAATATGAGGGTACAGTAAAATTCAAACGCCACTTCCCTAAATTTTGAAATTAGCACATTCATGTTTCTGGGAGAAAGGGAGATGATATACAAAGTTGTCGTAAAAAAAACTTCCCCGATGTATGAGCCCCTAGCGGCCTAACCGCTCAACTAATCGATTTTTTTTTTTTTAGATATACCTATTTGAAGGTATGCGCTCGAGATCGTAAAGATTTAAAACAATAGAGCTCCCACGGTTACGGTTGCAGTGAAAAAAAAATCGAAATTTTCTAATTTAGACACCCAATTTTTTTATGTGCAAATTAATCAGTGCATTGAAAGTCCATAAATGGCGTTGGAATGACTCACGTACGATGAAAATTGCCGGTGTAAAACACTTTTAAAAAAGACCATTGCGAGGAACGAAGGAGACATTTTTTCAGTAGCCGATTTTTTTTTTCACTTGTGAACTGAGTAATGTTGTAAGATTTATTTTAAAATGTGTTTTTGAGTTGTTTTTGTGTACACATAGTAAAAATAAAATTTTTTAGAGTGCTGAATATTAAGTTACATAGGAACTGATAAGGATTGAGTGCCACGATATTACACCGGCAATTTTAGTCATACGTATATAGTTCCAACGCCTTTTGTGGTTTTTCAATGCGCTGATGAATTTGCACAGGGAAAAAAATGGTGTTGCCATTCGAAAATTTCGAAATTTTTTCACTGTAACCGTAACCGTGAGAGCTCTATTGTTTTAAGTCATCACTATCTCAAGCGTATACCTTCAAATAACTAAATCTGAAATTTCTTTTCGATTGGTTGAGCGGTTAGGTCGCTAGGGGTACATATATCGGGGAAGTTTTTTTATGACCACCCAGTATATGGCATACACAAAGGCGCATGCGAATCTCAAATGAAGAATCTTTCTATAGCTTAAATTTCTTTTGGAATCCAAATACATATTAATGTAACAAATTGTTTCATTAACAGATATGATTCTTAGTTTTAATTTATTTGATAACATAGTCTCACGCAATAACTGTGCTTTCAATAATTAATCCGGATTAGTGATTGTAACGCTGAAATTTTCTTAAACTACACTCGAGTAGATGATGTAAAACGATTTGTTTATACGCAATACTTAAGTGAAATTATTTAATTAAAACTTTTTTTTTCGATAAATTATTTATACACAATAACGATTTTTATTTCATCGAAGTTAAAAAATATATATAGGTTTTTCACTTTGTCACTGCACAGGTGATGATACCTTAACATTCGCTCTCGATCTCAGCACTCCAGTAACTTTGCTTAAATGGATAAGGTCAATTAACAACAAAAAAAATATTTATTTGGAGGACAAGGAAGTTAATCAAAAGTGACGATGAAAACCATAATGAGGAAGCCTTAAGAAAAATTTACGCTCACGATTTGAAAATGCTCTAGAAGTAATCCAATTATAATCGAAATTAAATGTTCACAAGGATTTTATTTATGAAAATTGTCGGTTGAGGATAACTACTTTGATCATTACGAATACAAAATGCTGCCAATGATGAAAACGATTTCATATGAAATGGCGACAACTTCTGTAGAAATTCCAGGGATCATGGAGCCACAAGGGATAAGTATCAGGTTCAAAAACTAACCTCGAGTCATTCATTACACATTTGACGATGTAAATATCGAGGTTTTAGGCTTGGTAAAAATGCTATATCAGTGATTAAAAAAAACATATATATATATAACAATCACAGAAAGGTACTAATCTAAGTTAAATGTTAGCCGAAATTACTGGTGAACTGAGTAGCAGAATTCAATGGACGCTTTGTCTACCAACAAAAAAGCCAGGTGAACTTTTTCTAATTAAAAAAAAAAAGAAAAAAAGATAAGTAATGGGGCAGGTTTTTTGTACCGTCTAGGGCAGTGTTTCCAGAAGATGAAAGAAGCGTTAGATCAAACATGGCAATAATATTTTGTAGTTGTTTCGAAGCTGTTTTAATTTTTTTTTTTTAATAACGATATCTTTATCGCACTTCTCTTTTGAAAAAACTGATGAGTTATAAAAGAGTCATCAATAAGTCATTAATCTGGTAATTCGAACTTTTATTCTTCTAGGAAAACATAACCAAAAATTTAAAACGTGATGGTAAATTTTTATCCAGAGGATTATTATATTAGCTCTTACCAAAGTATAAAATTATGAACAGTATCTTTAACCGTTTGCATATCAATCAGCGCGCAAATCACTGATGCTTAATAAAAATTCAACAAGTTCCACAGAATATTCCTATAGTTTGACGTATTAAGCTACATGCAAAAGAAAGTCTTCATTTTTTGTTACTGAACATATACTCATAAATTAAGTACAAAAGTGAATTTATATTAAAAAAAAAGACCCCAGAAAATCAAATGAACTTTCCATGAATTTCTGGTTCTCACTACAGGAATTTAAAACGCTATCCAAAATCGAATTTCAACCGTTCCCGGAATTTTGTCTAATTAATCTCAAAATTCCGGGAATGATTCCGAGACTTTGCAAATACGAGTTTTCATCATATTGTTATATTATAAATTTTTAATCAGAATACATGTTGTTATCAGTTTTTATTCTCCGGTTCATGTCGCTTTTAAATAAATGGATGATAATCCGAGAGTAGCCAAATCAGGTAAACGAGAGAATCTTTCATTCTAACTTCAGCAAAGTTAGAAATCACTCAAAGCATCGTGGAGGCAAGAATTAACATGAAGAAGTATCAGTTTTCAGCGGTATGTTACAACAGGTGGTCAGATTTTCATCAAATTCACATTCAAATGCTCTGATTGATTATGATAATACTATTAGCTCTTTTTTTTTATTCGACTTCAATAGTTATCTCGTAAATATACCATTCGTAATATACCATTTCCTTTACATTCCACAAAATACAAAGCAAAAAAAAAAGAGAAAGTTTTGTATGTCGGTATGTCGTTTTCAGTTCGATGCTGATGGCTGACCAGAATTTACACAGTCTTTTACATTTAGGATTGTAGAAACAAATACGCATTTCACTTTGGTCCCAATATGCAACAAGTCTTCTTTATTTCAAAACTCAGCAAAAATAAAACGGTCAAGTTCGAGTATTACTCGCGCACAGAGGGTTACGTACAATAATATATGAATTAGTAAGTGTATTATTTAAAAAAACCGTTGCTAAAAGAATACCAAGACTTTGTAAAAACTATACAACGCAGGGTTGGGTATAGCTGTATTTACTAGAACAGCATAAATGGATATACCATGAAATTTCAAAGAGATATGGAACCTAAATGATATCGAATATAGCTATTCTGTATAATTTTTTTTCTAAATCTTATCCTAATCTGTTTAAAATGAACTTAATGCGGTGCTGACAATAAAAGTATTGCATATTTAAACTTCATTTAGCGTTTCATAAACCTAAATTCAGCGTAGTAATAATCTTTTCTTTTTACAGTGTAGGTAAAACAAAACCCTTGTTTAAAGTTTAAACTTGCATTTTGCTAAGCGCGCTTCGAAAGGAGGTCGCAAACTAGCAATGCCGCCTTCGTCCGTGTCGAGAATCCCAGAATATTTATGTGATTAATTCTCATTAAGTTAATCTGTTTTTAACAATTTGGTGTTTATTGCTTTTATACTGTTACTGGGCATTGCATTACACAAATATATCCTTAATATTTTTTGTCTAGGCTTTAAAAGCCGATGGAGCTTAGAGTACGCCGTCCCTGTCGATTATGTATGTCCAAACCGTCCGTGTCTTTAATGGTTAATTTCTCGGTTAATTACCGACGATTTTTTCCGAAATTCATGATCAAGAATACTTTTATACTTCTGCTACGATAGGTAATTCCTCGACACTTTTCCTGAATGCCCGTAAATTGCAATTTGTGTTTAACGGAAAAATGCGATTTTCCCAAAAACTATGTGACCTAGGGTAATCGCTATAACTTTCCTGCAAGGTTTAAATTAACGTCTACTACCTGTAATTTTTTCATAAATTTAGTTTTAGTAGATTCGGAATTAGATGGGGAGGGGATATTTTTACACTACATTTTCGACCATAACTTTGAAAATATAATACCTAAAATTAAATGAAATATATTTTGAGTTCAGCGTTACGAAAGCTTTCACACGATACCCCACACGATATACAAAGAAACGATTTTTTTCAAGTAACTTAATTAGCCCCTCTACATTTTTCCTAAATATATTTTTGAATATTTATTAATCTGTAAATATGTGGGCCATTAGTCTTTATTACTTCCCGCAATTTGAACTTCTCAGGTTCCATAGTTTACGAGTAAAAGGGCTGTGACAAACGGACAGACAGACACAGGAGTGATCTTATAATGGTTCCGTTTTTACTTTTTAAGTACGGAACCCTAAAATTAGGTATGTTCAAGCTTTTGGCAAGGACACTTTAACTCAATTAATAGAGGAGACATTCAATCTTTTCTTTGGCATGTAAATGTGCATAAATGGTGGAATTTTTTATAACGAGGTGTTGAGAAATCTTCTTTTACGTTTATGCTGAGTTTTCACCCAGAAGAACTTGGAGATCTCGATGTTCGAGCGTCTCTGATCTTTTACATTAAATTCATAATCACTTTTGAATGGTTAAAATTAATATCAATAAGTTCTATCTAACCAGAGTTGTAATTTTGACCGGTGAAAACTAATTTTAAGCATAATAGTGGTCAAAATTGGTTTTAACCGTCTGAAATGGATCAAAATTGGTTTTAACCACTCAAAAGTAACCGAAACTCTATTAAAATAATTAAAGCTTGCATAATTTTCTCAAGCTGAATATTAATGTCATATTATATTATTATATTTAACAATTAATATTTCATTAATTATTAAATATATTTTTCCCTTATATAATAGTATTTCAAACAGAAACACGTTTCATAAATATTATTTTTCATAAAGTGTCCGTAATACATTACACCATTTTGTGGGTAGTAATGAAAAGTTTGGAAATATGGATTTGGAATTTGTAGATTTCATAATGCACTCGATGAATGGTTGTGTAAGCTCTTTATCAGTAGTGAGATTATTTTCCAAGTTTGCCTCATCCAGAATAATCTATGTAATCACCTTAGAATGCAGCAGCGTTTGTGACTTGTAATCTTTTTTGAATTATCTATAAAAAAAAGTTAAAATATTTCTTTTGTTTAATGTGATTTAGTTTCATTTCGTTTTAACAAAAAATTAGATATGTAATTAAATTATCAAACGTATTTAAATATTTGCTTATCTTTAAAAATTTTTGTTCTGTTACATTTTAAAATGAGGAAAATTAAAGTATAGTACTAGGTAAAATATTTGTAAATACTTCCAAACTTTGCATTTCATATTAGTGAATATTTTAAATATTATTTTGACAAATTCTTCCAAATGTTGTACTAAATTTATCATTTAACAAAATAAGTTCAATTTATTTTCCCAGTCAAAATAAATTCTAATCACTGATGGTCAAAACATATTTTGACCAGGTCGGTTAAAACCATTTTTTTTTTCATGTTTAAAACCATAACTGGTTAGCCCATTCACGTGGCCATCATCTTGTATATTTTGTGGACAAAATGCGCAAAGATAATACAATATAGAAATAATCCAAAAAAAAAAAATGCTTAAAAGCTGACTATATGATATGGTGATAATCATCAGTCAATATTTGATTGAATAAATCCATTACAGTGGGGTTAACTCCTAATTTTTCCAAAAAATAAAGGATTTATACCTGGCGTTTCCGTGAAGGTAAGACTTTTTGGAACATTGTCGTCATAATCCCAATTCCACTAATTAGAGGTATTTTGACTTGCTGAAGTTTCAGTTGTTCTTATTACATCGTCAGGATCAGAATTTTCGGAAGATATACGTAAAACATATTTTGTCCGTCTTTGAAACAAAATGAGTTCATCACTGTCACTATTACTGCAAATTTCAAAATTATTTTTATGTTTGCCTACCCTAAATTTCAAATGAAATTATTTCGAACTCATATAAAAGGGTATTTTTTCCCTAATTATATAGAATAATTATTATTTGAAATCAACCGGAACGCATAAAGCTTTAGCCAGGCTAATTAACTTGCACAAAATATGACTGCAATGAATGCACCAGACTCGTTACTGGGCATTGTGGCCACAAAAATACACCACGAGTCTGACTCGTTATTGTGTATTGTGGCAAAAAATTTACCACGAGTCTGAGTCGTTATTGCGCGTCGTGGTCACAAAAATACACCGCAAGCCTGGCTCGTTATTCTGCGTGAATGGGTTAAAATCAATAAGAAAAGTGTAGCTGACGTCGCTGTGTTTAAAATTACTGTGGATTCCACAGTAATTTTCTGTCCGTTTTTATAACTCCTAATGCACATAAGAATTCAGGTGATCTGATTTGTCTATGCCATCACTGCTTTGTGATAAAATTGGCCAATATCGCCATGATGATTCCTGCAATGATCGCTAAAGCAAAAATCTAACATGTAGATTGGTTGATGGAAGTCTTTGTTAACATGACCTTTCCTTATGCAAACCTGTCATTAACTGAGCCGCGTCGCTACAAATTCCCCCAAGTAATCGATGAGCTTCATCTGCACTTCTTTAAAAATTAAAAATATGAAGATGTACACATGGTGTGATGAAGTCGTATAAGTTGGATATCAAAATACAATTAGTCAAGTTTCAAGTTCATGTTTCTAAACTACAAACAATCTTAACTAAAATCACATGCCTTTTTTCGATCAATCATAAAATGTTCTCTAAATATACAGGAATTAAAAACTATTAATCAGAGGTCATATCCATCTTTAAAGTTCGTCTACATCTTAAGAATAAACAAAAAACTAACTTCTTTATGACTTGATATGAGAGCACGTCAAAAAATTTGAGTTAGCTAAATCGTGAGCATTAATCAGTAAAACAAATAACTGGAGGTCTATCAAGATTCAACCTTTTGAGAGAAATTGAAATATTTATATATACATGAATCCCAGAGGGAAAACAACTCAGAATTTGGAACTGATTTTGCAGACACACTTTTAGTGCAACACCCATATCTATACCATGAGTTGCCTAATGTAAAAGTTTGTTTCTTTTACTCCATCTCTCATTTAAAAGTCCTTCGTCTTGTGATTTACTGTTTCATTTAATTTATGTTTAAATGTTTCGAAATAAACGCTTAATTTGAAAATACTATTTGTGTTTAAGTCATTATTGGTAGCACTATGACAATATTAAGAACAACTAAACAACTTGTTGTTATCCACTTTTTGTACATAAGAAATGGCATCATGGCATCTGCCTACTGAATTTCATTAAAGTAGCTTCAAAGGGAATAAAATTACAACTATTCATAATTTGTAAATGAGAAGACCATCTGCATGCGAGTGATGAAAATTCTATGAATTTTCAAATGTATAAAAGAAAATTTTTATCTCATTACAAATTTGGAAAATAATTTAAATTACTTTTTCTTTACTTTTCTTTTTCTTACGTATTCTTTAATATGTTGAATCAGAACTTCTGTCATTTTATATTTCTGAAAAATTATTTCTTTGCAGATACATGACTGATGATAAAAAATTATTTAAACACGTATAAGGTTATAAGTAAAGAAACAGTAGTTGTCTTGAAAAGCATAGTTACCTAGAAGTGAGAATTTTCATATACGGTGCCCAGTTAAGATAAAATAATGAAGAATATAGAGTTGTAAATTTATTTTCGAAAACACTTTATAAAAATACTTGCGAACTTGCCCGGCGTTGCTCGGGTACGTCAAAAAACAGTAGGAATTACGAAAAAACTCTGAAAATCACAATAAGATATCGCGAAAAAATTTTTAATCGCTTCTCAAATTCTGAAAAGAGAAAATATATATATATATATTATGTTTGAAGATTGCAAGTTGATTCCTTTCACTAATGTGGAAAAATAGTAGCAAATCGCTAAAATACACTAAAAATCACGTACGAAATTCCCGAAAAATTCGAAAATTGCTATACGAAATCCGAATAAACTTTATTGAAATGAGGGCAGAATGTACTTTAGGTCAAAAATGGAATGTCAAAAAATTGCAGCAGATCGCGAAGAAACGTAAAAATCGCATTAAAAATCACAAAAAGTTCAAGAATCACGAAAGTCAAAATTTACTATAATTGGGTAAAAGTTTCAAATCTAATTCCTTTGACCTGTGGGCTCTCTTAAAATTTGTGTTTTGGAAATCATGCTAAGCATTAGATCATGTTACTTTTATTCATAATTAATTTACTTGGACTCCCTTAAATGTAATTAACATAATCCCTTAAGTTAATATTAGTTTTTGTTGCATTAAAATATCTCAATTTGTTGATTTTCTGTAAGCAAGTAAACCCTATTGTTTTACAGTGGAAGTCTATCGGAATTTGGCGAAATATTAGAGATATCGCCAAGTTGGCGTCACTTTTGGCGAAATATAGCCAAGTTGGCGGCAAAACTGGATCCCCCTTACGGTAACCCCCTTATATGTATGGACATGCATTACATGCTGTTCAATAATCGCATAAAAAATTCGCTAAAAATTCCAAAATCGCTGCACGAATTCCGAATAAACTTTTATGAAAAGAGAACAAAATTTACTATATTGGGTTAAAAGAATGAAAACGCATTCTTTTTCCTAATGTGGAAAAATCGAATTAATATAATCCCTTAAGTTAATATTAGTTTTTGGTCCCGGGTTCGATTCCTGGCTCTGGCTAATTTTTCACTCCAGTTGGGTTTATTGTATTTATTGTTTGTATGTCTGTATAATATTTATATATACCTTTAACTGTTGAATGCAGGCATTATTTATGCGTGCATGTGTGTTTTAATATATATTGTAGTATGAGTGTTTTATTATAAATATTAGTTTTTGTTGCATTAAAATATCTCAATTGTTGATTTTCTGTAAGCAAGTAATCCATATTGGTTTACAATGGAAGTCTATGGGAATTTGGCGAAATATTAGAGATATCGCCAAGTTGGCGTCACTTTTGGCGATATACCGCCAAGTTGGCGACAAACTTGGCGGCATTTGGCGACAGAACTGTGTCCCTGTACAGTAACCTCCATATAGGTATGGAAATGCATTAAATGCTGTTCAATAATTGCATAAAAAATTCGCTAAAAATTCAAAAATCGCTGCATGAATTCCGAATAAACTTTTTTGAAAAGGGAACAAAATTTACTATATTGGGTTAAAAGAAAGAAACCATATTCTTCTGACTTATATGGAAAAAATCGCCTCGAAACTTAAAAAAGTTCCAAAAATCGCATAAAAAATTAAATAAAAAAAATCTAATCAAAAAATCGAAAATCGGACTTCGAGGTGCAAAACTTCATATATAGACGTACCTTTTCCCCAAATTTTGTAGCTCTACATGCAGCGGTCTTTTCAGAACACCGTCGACACACACTCACTCACTCACTCACACACAAACTTCTTTCTTTATTATTATAGATTAAAGACAAAAATGTTTGTATTTATATATTTGGTGGAAATATATTCAAAATGTATTTCTTATTTAATTAAAGAAGTTAAAAATATCAATAATTTTATTAGAATGTTTATGAACGCAGTTTCGTTTTCGCGGAAGAGAAATCTTCACATAGCTAACATAATATTATTTCAGACTTTGTTCTAAAAACATGTTATTAAATTCTATAGATTGTTTTTCTTACTGCCACATCTCGTTTCTACCTTTAATGTAGAATATTAAGTAACTGATCCTTTCAACGTTCCATATTAATTGACATGCTAATTATTTTTACTTTTTTAATATCGATGTATAAAAATATCAGGTCTTTTTCTAAGAATAATATCATGTAATCTCTTTTCTTCATGTATCATTTCAGTAAAATACATTTAATCCGCTCGAAATAATATTATCTTTCTTTTCTCCTGTACTTACGGTTCATGTGACATCGAAAAAGGGAACAATGGAGCATCCTGAAACTCCCTGTTCCACGCCAAAGAATGTCAAAGACTCGATTTTAGGAAGTGGATGATCTTTGAAGAAGGAAAGATGAAGATCATCATTCAGCCTTTTTATCTTTGTTTCGTTTCTGATTGCTTTTTCCCCCCTATGGAAATGTAATAGAACTAAAGCACTAATTTTTTAGTATTGAAGTTAAATACTAAAGATGATTAAAAACAACAGTCAGTGTTGCGTCAATTTCCTCAAATTTTCTGAAATTTTCCTCAAATCAGTGTTTTTTTCTCGAAATCGTCTCCAACGCAGTTTCTACTCAAAAAAGTAATTTTTCTATTTTCAATTGTCCACTATAAAAATGTTTAACTAATTTAAGCTCGAATTTTTTCCCCAAATCAAGCATTTGTTTAAAAAAAATCCCCATTTACAAAAAAAAAATAATTAAACTCGGCAGCATTTTGCATGCTTATTCGCATCTAAACGAAGAGAATGAGATGTACGTTTTACAACGACAAGTTTGTTTATACTTGTTTCTGAAATCGTTGCCAGAATATGATGCTGGCCTATCATAACGTTAGCTCCATCTACGCTTATACTAATAGCTTTTTCATAGTTTAGATCATCTGTAATAACTTGGGATTTGAACGAATCTGAGATGGTGTTGGCTTCTATCTGACTTAACCTATAAAACTTTATTTTCAAATTTTGATTACTAAAGTACCTAATCGTAATGCAAAGCACCTTCGTTGTATCAATCACTGTGCTTTCGTCAATAACAAAAGAAAAATAGCTGCTTTCCACATCTTTAATTAAATCCTTTAAAAAGCATGGTAACAGAAACGTTTCGGATAAGTCCTGAAGATTTAGTAATGTGAAGGTTTATTCCGTTTAAGACAGCAGAGTTTTCATTTAAGTTCTTATAATGAGTCTGCTGCATTGATTGAGCAATGTTCAGTTCTAAATGTAGCAATGTGATTGTAGTATGCAATTGCACGTCTTGCAAAAAGCTCTATTGTCATTCCATGAAGTACAAATTAACTAGACTTAAACAAAAAAGGTTACAGAATTGTTTTTATTTCCGTTGTATAAATCTGTACTAATAAAAGAAATGTGTATATGTGTTTGTGTGTCTGCCGCGATGACTAGGAAAATCTGCCGCACTTAGTGATCCGGAAATTCAGATGGGGATGGGGATAGTCCAAGGCAGGTCATGATGCACTTTTTGTACATGTAAACTGTAATGTTGTAAACGATGAGCATGAGCATGAGAACAAATGATTGATATCTCCGATTTCTATATTTTATTTTCGTTTTCTAAATCAAAATCGAGTTCGAGACAGATCCAGTGTTCTATGACTAAGAGTAAACATTAAGTGAAATAGTGAAAAAATCCTCAAGTTTTTCCCCAAAAATGTTAATAGTCCCCAAACGTTTCCCCACGAACTACTTGTCCCCGAAAAAATTCCCCAAATTGGGGACAAAATCCCCAATCTGTCAACACTGACAACAGTAGTTAAATTATAATTCAAAATTTTTGTCACCATTTTTAAGGCTATTCTCAAATCTAATTTTGCTGCACTAAAACATTTTTGCGAATTCTTTCAATTCGTAAATGCAAAACATTTGGAAATATTTTTATTCGAATTTTGAGGAATCAAAAAAAGTTTCTTATAATTTTTTTTTCATGAAAATTCTAGTTTAAGCCTATTTTGGGGGCACAATAATCACGAAAAGATGATTGAGTTATCTATCCTTCCTCAAAGTTTGTAGTTATGTGGAGTTTTGTTACCCAATGTCTAAAAATTATAACAAACGTTATTATAATTTTATACCCAAGTGTATTCGCACAAATGTATACACGCCTGTGATTGTACAAATAATGTAACTATAAAACAAAATTTTGCATAAACAAAAATCAGGATTGAATATGAAAAAATAAACTCGAAAACACGTATATGTAAGGTTTTTTTTTTATGTACAAGGATTTTTCAAATAACATGAATAGCATAGTACTTTTATTCAACTACTTGTGTAATTTTTTTTTTTAGGAAAAACTGCTCAAACTTCTGAAATATCTCACAGTTTTTAAGCACATTATTTCTCTTTTTAGCTCTTTCTTCACTACTTGAAGAATTTTCTAACTTCATTACAGCTTTCTAGTCTTTTTACTCTTACGATTCCGTTTTCCCAGAGACTTCACTCTCAATTTATCACATGATCTCTGTTTTTTTCTGTATACAAGTTAATTACAGAGTAATGTCAGGATTTAATTCTCGTTTGATTTATTGACAGCAATTTCTCACATCACTTTTGTTTATGGGAAGTGTCAGTAATTACAAGCACATCATTAAGTTTCAGGTTTCATTCTATTTGGTTTTGTTTAATCTGATCTAACTTCTTTAACACATAATTTTTAACGAACATATTATGCATAATGATCACTTTAATTATGAGTTTTACAAGCTGAAGCAAATCACTTAAAAAAATGTCTTGAGATACCAATGATTAACTCTCAAAATGAATCATTTTTCAAGGTCTTTAGAGATAATAGATTTATAATATTTCTTGAATGAGTATATTCTAATTTTTTTTCGATATTTATCATTGATTAACTTAGTAATTTCTCTTCTATCATCAGGAATTTTTTTCTGTAAATTATATATTACTACAGGTATTACTTAGTGTCAAAATTTTGACTGCATGACATGGGTTACATTTAAGTTAAAAAAAAATATATAGCCGTCTCTGTAAACATGTGTTT
Source organism: Maratus speciosus (assembly GCA_963932465.1). Classification (NCBI taxonomy): domain Eukaryota; kingdom Metazoa; phylum Arthropoda; class Arachnida; order Araneae; family Salticidae; genus Maratus; species Maratus speciosus. The sequence continues at coordinate 394,234,137 of OZ010786.1, forward strand.
GTAGAGTCGAAAAACATGTTTACAGCAATGAATATATTTTTTTTTTATTTAAAATTCTTAAGCAATATAAAAAATAATGTGAAAAAATAAATTCTGCTCTTAATCCTTCCTTTCTTAAGGGGTCTCAGGACTCTTAAAGCTTTAAAATTTTCGAAATTTTGATTTTTTTAGATGTTAAACTTCTATCTTTTCTGAACATTTTGATTTAATAGTTTTCTTAAAATTCCCATTAGAACACATGTTATGTGTTTTAGAATTATACTCGCTCAATAGCTGTAGCGGCTTTCCCGAAACTTTGAAGTTATTTTTCTCCAAAAGACATTCTTGGGAGTACTCGCACGATATCTCAAAAACTTCTAAATATTTTTTCATGACATTTTCAAAACATATGTTTCATGTTAGTCTGTACAAACTTAACCTAAAATTTCATTTTTAGTGTTCAAAAAAATATTTTTTTACGTGATTATACTGTTGAAATTTTCTAAATTTTGAATTAACTAAATACAACTTTAAATTAAAAATACGAAAATGCTTTAAATACAAATTTATTTAGGTTCAGGGTAATTATTATAATCTGAAGTATAAGTAGGCACCAAAATTTTCTTTCTAGTTGCAAAATCCATTTTGTAATCCTGCGCGTAATCTATTATGCTGATTTTCTGCTCGTCAAATGCCTGACAATTTGGAACCCCCTGTAAATGCTAATTCTGCATCTTGCAATTTTTTTAAATACATGAAATGAAAGAACATACTTATATCTTTCATCCCAATTAAAATTGTGTCTTAAAATGAAATACATTTTAAGATATTAAATGTTGAATATAGTCTTTTTTTTTTCATTTTTTCCAATTTTAAGAGTCTTGAGACCCCTTAAGTTACTTTGTTGATCGATGGAATCATTTTAACTTTTATTTATTAAGGGGTCTCAAGACCCTTAAAATTGAAAAAAAAAAATGAAAAAAAGGACCATTTTCAACCTTCAATATCTTAAAATGTATATGATTTAGAAACACAATTTTAATTGGGATGAAAGATATAAGTATTTTCTTTTATTTAATGTATTTAAAAAATTTCAAGATGCAGAATTAATATTTATAGGGGGCTCCAAACTGTCAGACATTTGACGAGCAGAAAATCGGCGTAACAGCTTACGCGCAGGATTACAAAATAAGTTTTGCAACTAGGATGAATTTTTTTGTGCCTAATTATACTTCAGATTGTAATAATTACCCTGAACCTAAAAAAAATTTATATTTAAAGTATTTAAAATTTTTAATACAAAGTTGTATTTAACTAATACAAACTTTTGAAAATTTTAACAGTATAATCGCCTAAAAAAATATTTTTTTTTTTAAATAATAAAAAGAGAATTTTAGGTTCAGTTTATACAGACGAACATGTAACATATGTTTTGAAAATTTCATGATAAAATATTCAGAAGTTTTTCAGATACTGTGCGCGTTATGCCCAAAAACGTCCTTTGGAGAAAAATGACTTCAAAGTTTCGGAAATGCTGCTTCATCTATTGCGCGGGTATAATTCTAAAAGCCATAACTTCTGTTCTAATGGGAATTTCAAGGAAACAAATATATGAAAATGTTTAGAAAAATAGAAGTTTAACATCTAAAAAACAAATTAATTTCGAAAATTTTGAAGCTTTAAGCGTCCTGGAACCCCTTAAAGAATTTTCATTTATTAAATAAATCTGCTTGTATTTTTGCAACACTATTTGCCTTATAATGATAAGTAGGAGTCATTTACAACAAAGTATTGTTTTTACTTTAATAGGAGCAAGTGTACATCATGGGTACTCTTATGTTGCACTTTTATAATCTTACGTAAAGTCTCCCTATTCAGAAATGTTTTGAACTTCGTTCATAATTATTTGTATCTCTATTTTGGCATGCCGACTAGTGTTCATAGCCTGATTATCACAGGGGCACGTGCCCTGGGCTCACAATTTCAGTGTGCCCCATTTTGTGCATTCTCTGAAAATAAAAATTTCAATTAGTAATTCACAGAAAAAAAATATATTTTTCTCATTCATGTAGACTAAACTATATCAGTATTTTTCACTTGTAAACTTCGAAATTCCAAGAAGAACGGATAATACACCTAACAAGTTTTATTCAGTCGTATAGTTTTAGAACATGTTTTATTCAGTCTTATACCTTTAGCGTTTTACTCACTCTAAAGTCCAGATAGTGCAGATGATTTTACCTTCCGATATTTTTTAATGCATTTTTACATGTGTCTATAATGTATTGTTTTTTCGTAAAGTTATGGTTTAAGTTGTAAACTGCACTTAAAACTGTTTGTCCAAATTATAATGCATGGATTGTTTTAAGAAAAGGGGCCCAGACATGGCCTGTGTGCCCCAGGTTCAACATGGAGATAATCAGGCTCTGCTAGTGTTGCCAGGTGTCCCGCGTAAATCGGGACTCCAAATGCTCTGTGTTCCACTAATTTCTTACAGTTTATTTTGTCATCTTTAATCGCAGGTAATGCTGCCATTGGATAAAGCGAAGAAAATTACTTTCAAATACTGGTGTCCAGAGCATTTGGAGATCTGATTTAAGCGGGAAACTTGACACAATACTAATGATGACACTTGATTTTTTCATTTCACTCGCAATTTTCATTGGTATAATTGTTTTTGATTGAAAAATAAAAATAGAAGCAAATTTCCGTGTTAAACATCCTTCACAATGTATAAGAAAATACAAAATGTATATTTCTACACGCTGGTGTAAAATAATTAAAGTTTAAGAAAGACTCAATCAAAATAACTTTCTAAATTATTTGTATATTCATAGAATATACCTCCACATCGTATAAGCGGGATGATGAGAAATTTCATTTTTTTTTCACTGGATAAATAACCACCGTCCACTTTTAACTCCGGGAAATTCACAGATCAAGCGTATGTTCCTTGCTTGGTACATTTAATCCATCACTAATTTGTAGGAAACAAAACAACATCAAAAATTTATTATTACTTTTATTATATTTTTTTTCTTTCACCAGAGCGCATGAACTTGTAGAATGTTAGCTTGTAGAATGTTGTAATGTACCATCATCTTCTAACTCCAGAGATTCAGAGATCTGGCGGACGTTCCTTGGTTGGCACAATCAATTCTGATTTAAAAGGGTTAAATTACTTGCGACTCAACACTTTGAAAGGATACCTCTAACATAACCTTTTAGTTATTTTGTCTCAAAATAAATAATTGTTGAGGATACATATGCTACATACATGCTGTATTGCAATTAATTTTGCAGTGTTCTTATCCAGTAAGGCGCTCCTGTTTATTTAGCAATTAGAGCAATAGATACTTGTTAAGAGAACTCTAATTCGAATCACGATTTAGGTATATAGGGTTGCAGTGAATTGTATTCCACTTTAAACTGAATTTCCGGCTTACTTAACCCTCGTGTGCAAAATTGTTTAGCAATTATACGTTTCAACAAAGCATTGGAGGAGCGATAGTGGTCCAGGACCTTTATATCTATTATCAGATAAACAATAACCATGGTCTTGAAAATACCGAGATTCACAGATATGGCGGACGTTTTTTGCTCAGCACAGTATATTCTGCTTTAAAAGGGAAATTACTAACGACGCAATACTTTGAAAGGATAACTACAACTTATAAATAACTACTTGACTATAAATAACCTCTAAATTAGTCACTTTGTCTCAAAAAAAAAATAATTGTTGAGAATACATAAGCTGCATATATGCTACATTGCAATTCATTTTGCAGTGTTCTTATCCAGTAAAGCGTTCCTGTTTGTTTTGTAATTAAAGCAATAGCTATTTGTTAAGAGAACCCAGATTTGAATCCTGATTTAGGTACATAGAGTTGCAGTGAATTGTATTCCACTTTAAACTGGAGTTCCGGCTTACTTAATCCTCGTGTGGAAACTATAATCGTAAGAGGCCGAGTCAAAAATTCTCTTGATTTTATTTATTTATTTATTTATTTATATGCATGTGTTTGTTTCTGTGTTTTGACACCATGATTATAAAAATCCATGCAATTTCCATTGAGATGTTTGCTTTTAACTGCAAAAAGAAAAAAAATATATATATAGACAAATTTTTTTCCGCACTAAATATCCCCGACATGACATAAGAAAGGGAATATGTCTACATGCCAGTGGTGAAAAATAATTAAAATTTATGAAGGAATTAAGTACAATCACTTCCTAAATTATTTGCATATTAAAGAGATACTTAAATTCATAATTGCCGAGCCATTAAACACCTCAACAAAGTATTAGAGGAGCGATAGTGGACCAGCACTTTCATCCCTTTTATCAGATAAACGATCACCATCATCTTCCAACTCCGGAGATTCACAGATCTGGCGGACGTTCCTTGCTCGGCACAATCAATTCTGGTTTAAAAGTGAAATTACTAACGACGTAACGCTTTGAAAGGACACCCTTGTACTGCACTGTAATTCATTTTGTGGTTAGATGAGTTATTAGAGTCAGGCACGCATTTAGAGACTTGTTAGCGAATATACTCATTGTGCTGATACACATTAGGCGTGGTTTCAGATATTAAATGTTAGATTATGAATACTGAGTACTTCGCACTTTTGTCTCAAAATAAATAATTGTTGAGAATACACAGTGATTTATTTTTCGGCATTAAATTAAAAGGCCATGCGTGTAAACCCTTTAAATTTAATCAAATCCCGAGTTCGTGATGTAATTTCTTTAATGTAAACAAGGAGATATTTATAATAGCGAAAGGACTTCTGTTTATAATAGCGAAAGAGGGAAAGATTACCTTAATTTTTAGTGAACGCATGTTCTTTCTTTTCAGTTTCATTTCTCTTTTCTTATGAAATTAAATTTATATAAAACGCATATTAATTACATAATTTTTGAAATATGAGCTATCTCAAAATATTATCGATTTTTATTAGCTTTTTAATTTGAACTCAGTGCAATTTCTTCATATTTGGAACGTACCCATGCAAGTGCATAAATGCACGCTTTTACACTATAATGTTTGTGTATGTTTATGTATATTACCCAATGACATATATGTGGGTGCATGGATCCATAAAGTTGCAACATATTTCTATGCATATACTTTTACTCTTATTACTTGATATGAAAATGTGAGTTTCATAACTCGCTTTATTCGGGAAAGAAAATTTTGGTAGACCAAGTTTTGTTTCTAAATTCCTAGTATATAAGACAAGTTTCGAAAGTAAACCAAGGATTTCTAATTCTAGAAAAACTTGATAAAACTAGTTTTATTGCACATTGTAGTGTTTTTCGTTGCAGGTTTAACAGATATAGATCAATAGAATATTTTTTTTTTCCCCTTAGGCGAGTTTTGAAATTCATATCCTCGTATATTGTCACTTTTAGGCCTTATGAATTATGCTCATGAAGCTCCTCTGAAGAATCCATAAGCTATTCATAGTTTCTTATTTTTGCTTTTCTAATTTCCTGTATTCATCATTTAAATTATCTTTCACCTAAAAAAAGTTTAAAACCTTATATGTTTTTATGTGTGTGAGCGTGTATAAGTGTCTGTATATATGCTTATATGTATGGACATATGATAATAATAATAATAATAATAATAATAATAATAATAATAATACGGGGTATTATGCATTTAACATAATAAATTTTCACATATTGCATCATCATTTAAGGATATATTTTACTATCTCAATATTCCTCATTGCTTTTTAAATTTTCACAATTATTTGCATAATACAAGGCTAAATTTTACTATCTCAAATATTCTTCATCTTTTTAAATGTTTTTATATTCTCATTTTTTATATAACAATTTTTTGTTTTTAAAACGTTAATTTAATCAATTGCCCTTTTATTTATTTTTATATAATTCTTCATTTCTTTATTTCTTTATTTGTATTAATTTATTCCTTTTCTTTATTTTATTTTGTATTCACTCAGTACTTATTAAGTTTATTCCTATTTTTTTCATTCTAGTTTAACTAAAAGTTAATCTAAGTCTTTTCTTGATTTCTTCAATCATTTTCACTCCTTTTATTTTTTTTTATGGGAGGGGGGGGGGGGACTTAAGATGGCAACACTAAACATTATTGTTATTAATCCAGTTCCAATTTACATTTTTCCTTTCTCACACCAGATGGCAGCACAGTTATGAGTTTCACTCAGATGCTCAGCTGTAGATCACATGTTAAAATAGTCTTAACTTTGTTTTCCATGCTGATATGCAGTAGTTTTGACTATTAGTATGTCATTTAGGTATTGTACTCTAATAATTTTTAATATCCTGTATGAGGTGTATCTTTCTTTGGATCTCTTAGATTTTTATTATCTATTTTCTGTAATGTTTGCGTTATAAGGAGCTAAATTTTGTCATTTTAGGCTTAATTCCGACAAAATTGGATGAAATAACGCATCTTCTATGAATGAACTCACAAGCTCCTCTGACGATTCTGTGAGTCATTCATGGTTTCTTATTTTCCATACTGGTTTCCTATGTTCGTTTCTAAATCATATTTAGAACTTTATAAGTTTCTTCATATATTTGTGATTTCAAATTTATTATATATATATACACACATGTACGTTCAAACGAATAATTTATCTTTACTGTTTAAGTGCTTTAATTCTTATTTTGGCAGCTGTAAATCAATATCATTAGAGTACATTTTATATACCTAGCAAATTATTAAAATATTATTAGAAGACATGCTTTTTGTCTATAATATTCTATATATGCTATCTACAATACATATTCTGTGTATGCTATCTACAATATATATTCTATATATGCCATCAACAACATATATTCTATATATGTTATCTACAATATATATTTCATATATGCTATCTACAATATGAATTCTATATAGGCTATCCAATTTTGTTCCAAACTTTTATTTGACAATTTCAAGTACAACAAACGAGTATAGTTGTTTTCATAACCATTTCGTTTTTGCCATGTTTTATCTAGTTATATATAATCGAACCTCGAGTTAACAATTGAAAATTATTGTTAAATAGGGGAACATATTAGATGAAAAGTTTCAAAAATTTACGTTTCATTAGTATTTAATTATAGTTCATTTTTTAGGACATTAAATATACACTTTGAAAAAAATAAAAAAGTATAGATAATTGCTTTGATTTAGTTTTAAAAATTGGCGGTGACATACCATTTTTAGTTATTCCAAAAGCATTATATAAATGTCTATCACCTTTTAAACCGCCTTAAATATTTTTTCGCTGAATATAATCCAGCGTTTGCTTCAATTAAAGTAACTTTTGAGATTTTATTATATTCTTGTGTTAGAATCAGAATTTAAACCACACAGACTTTACTTGTATTCGTCACAATGTTCTTATATAATCTGTTGTGCAGAAACGGAAACGTGTTATATAGGCCCGAGTCCCATGAACAATTTCTAAAATGAACTGTTTCCCCTCCCTCTCTCTTATTAAAAAAAAAAAAAAAAGTTTTTTGACTTACTAATATTTTGTGGCATTTTTAATGCGCCTTTTTTTCGGCAGCTATTTTTTTCTTGAATTTTGCCACCCCCCGCCCCTTTTCTTTTGTTACAGAAATACCGAGACTAGGAATTTTTAATTGCTTTAAGCTCCTTTTTTTTTTTTTTTTTTAATTCAAATAAAATGTTAAACGTTCATATGAAAAAGGAGAAAAAATATTCTTATTCCGAAAGAAGATGATATATAAAGTGAACTTTCGTTGTGTTTTTGTTAACGATTCTCGAATAACAGTTATATATATTTTTTTATAAATGGGACTGTACATTCAAAATTTTACCCTGTCAACATTTTATTTAGGTTATGATTTAACTATGTACGATTCTGTTTAATTTCTGTAAAAGATAAATAAAAAGGTAGCATTAAATTGGTAATAGACTTTTATTTCACAGGTGTCGTATTTGTGTGGAAACGAGTTATAATCGTGAAAAATTTTGGCTACAAATGTTATACTAAATTTATATTTCAAATTCCTATGAATCAAACACTTCATCGTCATACATCTATCAATAGATAAGCAACAGATAAGAAAGATGACGAAAAAGACAGCGTTCCAAATCCATAAACAATATCGTTAAATAGAGAAAACTATTGTTAAACCGTGAGTCATTATTCAAAATAAAAATAAATATAGTTACAGTTGTGGGGAAAAAAAGTAAACACCCCTACTAACTCTGCAACAAATTATAGTAGAAGAAAAGTTACTGGCACCAAGCGATTGGAAATAAAGTCTACTTTTAAATGATATTTATAAAATTTCCTTATGGGGACATCTACATATCAAAACAAACCCAGACTTTGTTTTCCCCCAATAGCAATAACTAAGTTTGACACCATAAATAAATTCTACTCCCTTCAATGAGCCAAAATACAAATGTTCTCGAAATTCGTAAGATTAGTTTCAGATAAATTAATTATTTTAAAATGAGCATATTTTAGGGACTGTACCCAAATTGGAGTTGAACTGCTACAGTTTGTTGAAATACGATTGTTGAAATACGATTGTTGAAAATTACTGTTGAAATGCTACAGAATGATTATGTCACTTCTATTACAGTCATTCATGGTAACTTTGATCCGCAGTTTCTCTATTTTCATATGCCACGCTCTTACTTTAAGAATATTGTTGCAACTAGGGGCATAAAAGGGAAGAAATGATCCTAAACTATTGTATGACTAATCAAAAATTAAGGAATAATAATGCTAAAAGCAATAAAAAATGAATTTTTAACCTGGCTCAAAGTTACCCAGCCATTTAGGGTAACTTTGCACCATGTGATAAATATTATCTAAAATAATTCATTATAAAAAAAGTATTACAGTTAGGACAACTTTGAACCACAAAAAATGTTTTCAGATATGTAAAGACTCCGAATTTACATTTCCCAACATCACAAGGTTTGGAAGAAGAGAACCATGCATATTTAGAAATAAAAAAAACTATGTTTATTGCTCATATAAAACATAAAAATGCAGTGAAAAACAATTTTCAATGTTTTAACTCAATAATACATCCATAGTTACAGTAATACATACTGTACTAGTATTATTCAAACAAGAATGAAAAATGTCGTATGTATGAAATATCAAATTTGAGTAGCTCCGCCCTTAATAACGCCTTTAAATGAATTTAGGTTTTTTTACAGATATTTGTGAAAATATTTACATGTTATATCTAATGCACACTTTCGGCATTTATATAAAATATACGTGCAAATATGGGAAATTTTTGGCAGTAGCACCTATAATCAGTAAATTATAAACATCAATATAACTTTGTTAGTTCAAAGTTATCCTGAAAATGTGGCAAAATGTTAGTGCCTTCTTAAATTACATTTTATTAACTATTAATAAATAAATAATCACAAAATATTAACATATTTACAACATTTAGATAATAATATGTCTGATAAATGAGTATATTGTTACTTACTATGAAAATTTATTTGATTTACAACAATTTCAAAACAGCATTCGAAATGAACTTGAAAACGGTACTTCACATAAATAATTAGATGATGCAATTAATTGTGCATAATGTTGCTAATTTATTTTCTAAAATAAAGAGTAGAAATCCCAGTTTAGAACCTTGCCAACAGAGCACAGTATTGTAGTTTATTTAGTCTTTTGGAGTCAAAAATATTGAAAATTAGGAGGTGGTGCAAAGTTACACCCCGTGATTCAAAGTTACCCTGAATGACTGTAATCTATTATTTCTTGCCAGTATGATCGTTTCACTCACTTGATATCTTTCGACTATTGCTAGCCCAATGTTTCAATAAAATGAGTAAAATATATGTTTTTCAAATTATGCTTTTCTGATCAATATAGACGGTCCCTTAAACCAATATTTTGATGTTTTTAATCATCATTTGAAAAGTACTTGGAAATAAAATTTGAAATTGTGAATTCGCATAAAGCAGAACATGCTAAATATAAGTCTATCAAAAAATTGCAGGTTGCACTTCATATTTTTTTTCGAATATTAATTTCATAATTCATAATTCCTACTGTAAAAATTTTTAAATTACAAATTCAATGTATTTATGTTTGGGTTTTTTAGTACTATAACCACACAAAAATAACCACATTAGGATTATAATTTCAGCGATACTAATAAAACATATGAAAATGTAATTTAACATTAAATTTTGAATGGTTATAATTAAAAAACTTATCATCCAAGTGACTTCAAATTTTGTTTCTATGCAGTGTGGGCCGAAGATTTAAAATATACTGTCAAATTTGGGTGTTGCTATTGAAAAAAAAAACAAAGTTTAGTCTGGTTTTGATTTGTAGGTAGCCCCCTAAGCAAATTTTAACTACATCATTTAAAAGTAGACATTATTCCCAATTCTCTGGTACCAGTAACTGTCTTCTATTATAATTAGTTGCAAGTTAGTAGGGGTGTTTACTTTTTCTTCCACTGCTGCACATCGGGTTCATTAAAATTTATCGTTAAATTGATGAAATCGCTAAATCGGGTTTCGTTAAATCGAGATTATACTGTATTTTATATCTTATATGTGCAACTTAAGTTCATAAAAAATTCATTTAATTATTCTTACTTTTTTATTTACCACACAGTTATATTTGAGTATTGTTAAAAGAAAAATACCTTTCAATTTTTAAAGTCTTTTGAAATAAAAGTATTCCTAAATGCCCAAGCAAAGCTATTGCTATGGAGCAACACGCAAAAGAGCGTGATGGTTACTATTACTTGGATGGTTACTTTTAGGTTATTCAAATATGGAGCTAAAAAACGAAAATCAACAAGAGGAATACATAGAGACATAAGGTAAAAAACTAATGTAATTTAGAAAAAATATCATAAATATTTGCATTTTACACACACAATAAACAAATAAATAAATAAAAATGACAATGGTTGTACGAGATTTCCACTCAAACTAGATACTTTTGTAATTTAAAGTAGCAAGGTGAATATGTTCATTTTTTGCGTATTATGTTAGACTTAAGTGTATTTTGGAAAAGAAGTAATTTTTGTCGTTTTTATTTTAATATTTTAGTATTTAAAATTACATTAGAATCTGTGGTTATTTTTCTTTTCTCTCATTTTTTCCCCAACTTGTACAGAATTAATAATTTCAAAAACATTTTGTAATTTTTTCTCTATTTTTAAAGTTTTGTACGAGTTTAGCATTATTGAAAAAAAGCTAAAATATAAATATTCTGGCATTTCCTTTCTGAATGAGAACTGATTGATTTCAAGTTTTACATAAGATCGGGTAAGCGAAAAGCTTAAAAGTATTGAAAATAAACACTACAACGGAAATAAATATTTTTTGAATTAATAATAATAATACAGATGAAAAATATTTGCGTACGAAAAACATTTTTAGTATTTTTGATTAAAGTCATTTAAATAAAATATTTAAATTTGCATTTTTGATTAAGTCACTTAAATGAAATATTTTTTTAACTTAAAATTATACTATGTGCAAAATACTTAAAATATGACAAAAAATATTTAAAAGGATGTTAAATTACTTTAATACTTCTTAGTACTTTCAGCTGTAAACACAACCTTCGTCAGAGAATACAAAAATACTGTTATTAACGTCTTATTTTTCAAATTTCACGTAGTTGGTGTCGAAAAGAATGAAAGTGAAAGTCAATTTTTAGACGTGGAAAACATTGGGAAAATAAAATATGGATCTAGAGGAAAGAGGAATATTACTTGTTTCATGATTTTTTAAGCAAACTAGCCAAATTCTGGGTATATTGTGGAATAAAAAGTCATTACAAACACTATTTTCTTTAGTAATAATTTCTATTGATTCACGGATAATTAAATCATGATAATTATTTAAGGGGCATATAATTTTTGTATCTTCGAAATTAACTTGCATATTCTGCTTCTGGTTGAGCCTTGACAGGTCTGTTGCTGGCCGGTTGTACTTCAAATCACTCAAATGTTCTTTCATGCGATCTTTAAGTTTACGAGAAGTCATTCATTCGAGATAAATATTTTCTGTGTTCAGTGGAATTACATATACTCCAGAAACTTCATCTTTGGGGATCGGGTCTATTTTGGCACTAACTAGATCTTTCAATTTTACTGGAGGTGTGGTTATTAAGTTTACGCCAAAACGAAAGAGTGCATATCTGAGTTTTTCGAAAAGTCCTGGTATGTACTTCATTTTGAAATATCTCAAATTACGCAGTAGAGTTTTTTGTATCTTCATGTGGTTTTTCTGTGAGTTGGCTTTTGTTAGACCCCTTTGAAATTAATTTTTTACTCCAATTACGTGCTAAATGTGCTAATTTTGCTAATTTCTGAGCTTTAATTGATTATTCTTAATGACTTTTTTTTCTCATTAGAACTATTAATTCTATAACTTCTTCATTGCAATTTTTTATATTCTCTGTTTGGATGATGACTTACCCCAAACTTAAATTTTATTACATATTTATATAACTTTCATTACAAAATTTTTATATCGTATATAAATAAAGAATTATTCAAAAGTCTAGTACGAAGAATTAAATTTTTTTCATGTTAAGTAAATAAAAAATACTGCGATGCCTACCACGAAAATTTAAATAGTAGTATATGTTAAAAATATAAATAAATAATTATTGAAGCATTAAATAAAACATTAAACTTTATCAACATTCAACAGGGCCGTCGTAAAATTTCCCCCTTTACTACCAGTTTTTGAAAACAATAATTTTCATAAATTCATGTAACATCTGCGATGGAAATTTACCACAAAGGTAATTGTTTTAAAACAGTAGTAGCAAATGTAGAAAATTTTAGGAATGGTGTGAGCACTATATTAAATAAATAAATAATTATTGAAGTTCCACCATGAAGAGTTATATTTTATCTTGTGATGAAAGAATTTATATATATATATATATATATATATATATATATATATATATATATATATTCAGGTAGATATAACACGAAGCATTTCTGTCTTAATTACTTATTATATTTGCATTTTCATTCGGAATTTAAATAAATATGTTATCTCTCTCTCTCTGACGAATTATATTATTATATTATTATTCGGCAGATTATTTGGTGGTATGCTATAAGCATGCATGCATTTGCTATAATCTGTCCTTCAGAGGATAATATGTGCCTTTATATTCCATTTCTCTTTCCCCAATGGGAGAGAGACCAGATCCGATTGGTTCCCAACCGCATCAATGACAGCATCCCTTTTGATCTCAGGCCTCCCACTTAGCATCATTCTCTCTTGTCGTATACATAATAGGAGCATAGTTATGTCCCGAATCTCATACAAAGACTAAATATGTACTGTCCGTAAGCAGTGAAACGGCTTTATTAAACCATTGTTACTCAGTGATATGATAACTAGTCATGAATATACATTAAGGAATATATTATTGGATGCTTCATATTGGCAGAAATGATAACTGATTAAAATTTATTGATGGGATATCGTAACACGAGAGTTTAATCATAGATTGTTGATCATTCAATATTGTGTAGCAAACTATTTCAAAATAGAGAAAATTTTGCAAATGAAATTTTAAAATGAATTCAAATTTTCATTATTTAAAATACAACACATGAATTAAAAATTGGGAAAATCTAAAAAATAAATATATATATAAGAATGCCAAATTGTTATGAAAAAGAATTTAAAGTTTAAGAATAAAATACCTAAATTAGAAATTAGATTAAAACTTCTTAGATGAAAATGAAACAAAATTCAGACCTTGTATAATATTATGCTGTTTAGAAGAGAATAGACTGATTGATCAATCTTAACAATATAAAAAATTTTGTTTTTTTAAAAATCCATGTAAAGCTCTTTTAGCGACAAAATTTTAATGTTATTTATCTAGAATAGAATTATTATATCGTGAATAAAATTGTATATCAGAATATATAATTATGTAAAATATTACTGTTATTCCGGTTTATTAAACCGTTGTTACCATGTGATATAATAACTGACTATTAATATATTATTGGAAGCTTATGTTGGTAGGAATAATAAGTAATTAATAGGATCTCGTAATACGACAGTTTAATTATGCATAGTTGATCATTCCATTTTATGCAACAAGCTGTTTCAAGACAGAATTTTTTTTTTTAGTATTTTTGAAAATGAATAAAATATTCAAATTTCCATGATTTAAAATTAAAAAAGTAATTACAGCTATTATTTGAAAAACGTGTACGAAAAATATATAATTAATAAATAAAAAATTAAATTATGAATAAAGCTCTCTAAAATTATTGAACGCAACTTTATTAAACTTAATTTAAAAGCAGACTAAAAAATCGGTTGAAAATAAATCAAATGATTTAGAGAACTTTCATTTTTTTTTCGGAATAAAGTGAAGGCCACATTATATCATTATGTTTCTTTAATATGAAACAAAAATGTTTGGAGGACATTAAAAAAAGCAAAAAAAAAAATTGATTTCTTAGGAAATTCCATAGAATAAAAATTTAAATGAAAAATGTATTGTTATTTTTTTCGGATAAATTCTTATCTCATTGATAAACTGTAAAAATTATTGATGTGACTTTAAACACCAAAAATGGTGGCAACTTAGTTGCCACCAACAGTAGGGTAAGAAAACACCACCAGTAAATTGGTGTAATGAAACACCAGCAATCAACTGGAGTAAAGAAACACCAGTTTTGGCGGTAATTTAGTTGCCGCCATTTTTGGTGTAAAGTCATACCACTACTGATTTCATTTATTTTAACACCAAAATAAAAAAAATAATAATTTAAAACATTACTTTTTAAATCTAATACAGCCATAATTTAAAATATACAGTCTTACGCGAAAAGGTTGGTAAACTTTTATATAATTGAGATAATTTATTATAACATATAAACATTTTAGTTGGTAAACGAAGAAATTTTCTATATTTACATATTTAAAAATATCATTTTCAAGGGTACCATATAGCGGGAAGGGGGGTGAAAATGTATCTAGAGTATCCCTATATTTTGGTGTAGTCAATTTTTTTAATACATTTTTAGTACTAAAATTAAGCTTTTTTTACTGTACCTGAAAGGTAATTACTTAGTATCTCTCTATCCCCCCCCCCCCTGGAAATACTGAGCTTTCCCACTAAATATAATCAAATGGACACTAAGGATCATTTTAATTATGTTTTACCAATTTGATAAACACAATAGGAATATGACCTAATCATTTAACCCTTTCAGTACTAACATTTAAAAAATGAAATAAAAATTATGACGTTTTCACACATGTTAATAAGGCTCCCAATAAGCTGAATCCATCTAATAAAGAATTTTTGATGAAAATATTTTTTATTAGTGAACGGACACACGTTTTAAAATAATTCTATAACAAAATTATAATTATTTATAACTATCACGATAAGTTTAAATTAAAGATTCTAGTTTTCTTTACAAAATAACAAATATAAGCTACATCTGATATTAAATTACATCTAAATTATACGATTTTAATAACTCTTGCTTACATGAGAGCATCCGCTTTTATTCAAAAATTTCACTGTAAAGTTTTTCTTTAAAAATATTCTCTATATTCTCATACTCTCTATATTCTAAATATTCTAAATATTTGTGCTTTTCACAGGAAAATGTTTAACAATACAGATAAAATTCGTAAAATTATTTTCAATTAAATTAAAAGTCTTAAAATTTTTTCTAAAATGTACGTCCTTGATGAAGGACGGCGGTAGCGAAAGAGTTAACAAAATGAAAATGAACTAAACTAACGATAAAATACATCCGAGTAAATTAGTATAGTTTTAATTCATCAAAGTTCTTAAGTCAATATAAATTATTAGTAATTTCAAGAAATTTTTTCACATTTGTATCAATAAAATAAATTTAATATATAACATAAAGTGCTTAAAATATAACAGCTAACAAATAAACAAAGCTGCGTAAAAAAAACTGACAGCAGCAGTGCAGAAAATTCATCACCTCGCACTAAATTGAGCCACGTGGCCATTATTTTTTGATTGTCGGTGTGTTGTTTGAAAGCATGACCTTATTTTAAAAAGAATGTAATAAGCCTTACTTAGTCATATCTTAAACTATAAAAAATAATAACTTTGATTACCTTATGTTTATGTCTTTACCATGTGTTTATTCATTTGCAGAAATTTGAAACTGATAAAGGACTGCTTAAAAAGCGAGAATTTAAAATGGCGTCGTCTGCTGACGTAACCATTTCGTTATCAAAACACGAAGAGGATTTCGAGAACACCAAAATTGGTGTTTGTCTTCCACAATTTGTATTAAAGAGTAAAATTACACCATTTTTAATGTACGATAACACTTAAAAGATGCTAACACCAAAAGGAGTGCATATTTAAACTTCATTCGGCATTTCACATACCCAAATTAAGTGTAACAATCTCCCTTCTTTTTACAGTGTACCACTACTTTATTAAATCATTGTAACTTAGTTATACATCTAAGATTGATTACATATTCAGAAATATAGTATTAGAGAGCTTATACAGGTATAAGCGATAGCTGATTAAATTTTTATCGATGGTTATCGCGTAACTCGACAGTTTAATTATAGAACTATTGATCATTCAATTTTGAGCAACAGGTTGATTTAAGACGCCGATAGTTTTTCAGAATTTCTGAAAATTTTCATTACAAACCCCAAACTAAATTTTTAAATAAAAAAAAAAAGATAATTTTTTTTTAGGTGAATATAGATAAGGATAGACACTTTAAATTTTCTCAGAAGAAATTTCATATCATATGGTAACTTAATGTTTCTTTTAAGGAGAAGAGAAATGATTGGTGGATCTCAACGATATAAAAATTGTAACTTCTTAAAAAAGACACATCATTCAATTTAAACAAAAGATTTTATGTTATCTTTCTCAAATAATATTTATATCTCAGTGTTATTACAACTTTATCAAATCATTATTACTAAGTCATATGATAACTAAGAATGAAATATTCAGAAAAGTGTTATTAGATAGCTAATACGGATAGATAAATGACTGAAATTAATGATGGAATCTCATAAGATGACATTTAATTACAGATTGTTCATCAATAATCAGTTAATGGTACAAATTGTTTGAAGACAGACAAATTTATACCTTGTTAAGACTTTATTTAGAAATCTATACATTGTTAAGGACTTTCATTATTTCTGAAAAAGAAATTTTAAATGCATTCTTCTTTTACATTTGAATTAACAAAACTGACTTAAAACTGTTGGTTACAAAATAATGAAATTAATATAAATGAAATGAATATAAAAATTACTATGATGCAAAAAATTTTTTGTCTCTAAACAGAAGCATATTTAAAAACTGAAAATGAAAAGAGAATTCAGTTAGTTTGATTTTTCTCCGAACAAAACTCAAATTTTATTCCGGCTGCGTAATTCTTTTAAAAAAATTTGAAAATGTTTAGAAAAATTTAACCCTTTAAAAATCGTATAGAATAAAATTAAAATAAAACTTTAACATTTTTTTTTACTCAATAAAAGTGAAATCTTGTTGATATTTTGCCTTTATTGAGCATTTATGTGTTATGTCTTTATTACATTGTTACATAATAACAACGCATTTATACCAATATTACATTTAGAAACGACTTATGCGATATTTTAGTTTTTATTTGACTCTTTTTTAGTAATGTGATTTTTTTAAAGGGAACAAAACTGTTAGGCATATTTTAAAATAAAAAAATTTAAATAATATAATTTAAAATAAATATTTTAATATTTTAAAATCAGAAGCCTATTAAAAATTTATATTTCTTTCCACTTAGAATAAAAGTAATGCTTTATAGATATTGTGACTTTACTAGATTTTTATTACTCAAGCGTATGGTAACTAATCACAAATATACATATTGATAAATTTTGATAGCATAAAAGCAACTTCGAAGATGCAAAGCTCAAAATGAATGACAAAGTAAAGTTATTAACTTTAGTTTAACTGCCTGAATAGTTATATTAATGTCATATTTCGAAGAATATAATGATTTCTAGAATGTTTATGACATGTAATATTTCTCGAAAGCTTGTAATAATATTCCTTTATTGTTGTATCACCCTTTCTTTTCCTTCATACACATTATTATCACACGTATTTTCATCATATAAATTATTTTTTTTCAAAATATCAAATCAGCCTAATTAAATTTTTAAAATAGTAAAATAATTTAATATCGTTCATATATACTAATACAATTCTTACCTGTTTTTACACAACCTCAAAATATTTACACTTAATCTTATTTTATGGTTTTGCTTTCAGTATTGTTGGGTTTATTTCTTTCAACCACTGTAATAGTTAACAGTCAAGTAACTTTAATCATTTCCAAATAAAATTTTAAAACATTATAACATTTCTTTTATATACAGAGTGTATCTGAAATGCTTTAACAAACTTAGGGGGATGATACCACGCATCAAGACGGACAAGAATGCAATGGAACACGGGGTTGCAAATGACGTTTAAAGGGTGAAAATCGCAAAACTAATAAAAATATCGAAATCTCGCCTGCTGCTTTTCTGCAGAACTGGCTAGTAGCACGAAGCTGGTTTTCCTTTCACTTTGTGCATATCCGGTCAAAAAGATATAAGAAAAACTTGGAAGAAAGCCAAATAAATCTGTGAGCAGGAATCCACGTATGCAAATTTGAGCGTGTCCGCAAGTCGTTCCTCCGTAGATGTACTCTGTGTAATAATGTCCGCGGTCGACTCTTTGAACAATTGTTGTAAAATATTTGCTTTCTCTGGACATCACGGGCTGTGTTGTACCTGTTCTATGCAATAAATAATTTTCTGGAGTGTTTCTTTCTTGTCTCAGTTTATCCATTTCCAGACGCATTTTCTCGATTTTCATTCTTTAAACGTCATTTGCGACCCCATGTTCCATTGCATTTTTTTGTTCGTCTTCATGAATACTATCATCCCTCTCAGTTTGTTGAAGCATTTCAGATACACCCTGTATATTTAATAATGTAGTATTTTTTTCTTAAATCAGTATATACAGTCGAACCTCTATTTAATGAAGTCGCTAAATCCCGGAAAAAAGTTCGTTATATGGAAAATTCGTTAAATAGAGATTCACCTTTCAAAATACTTTAAACTACATAAAACGGATTTTAAATTAATAAACACTAAATATTTTTACTAAAAGTAATAAATCACATTTTTAAAAAAATAAATTATATCGATTTGTTTTATTTATTTTACCCACCAATATCCATCATCAATTTATATTTTCTATGTATTTAAATCGTTGAAATCTGCAAGGAAAACAAAACATTGTCCGGGAAT
This sequence comes from Maratus speciosus, assembly GCA_963932465.1. Taxonomy (NCBI): domain Eukaryota; kingdom Metazoa; phylum Arthropoda; class Arachnida; order Araneae; family Salticidae; genus Maratus; species Maratus speciosus. Next base: position 394,253,476 of record OZ010786.1, read on the forward strand.
ACTCTGTATTTTCTGTTTAAAGTAAATAGTTTTACATTAAAATTAACGAATTTTAATGACATTATCGTATTTATTATTATTATAACAAATAATTTTAACCATGCATTAACATATGCGTCCTTAAATTTGATTTCTGAAAAACTGTTAATTTTGCCCGAGTTTTTTCTTTTAAAAAGTGCTTTCTCTCATAATGCGTCTCGCATCTTTGCACTGCACAAGAAACCTCTTCATGCGTATTTATTTTCTTCTAGCTATAATCCGCGTCCGATTGTTTCAAATGATTTTAGCATTTCATCATACGAAGTTTTGTTAATTCCTGCATCATGATCATTTCCATTATCATCATATTCGTCTTAATTGCAATTCATTGCTGTATTGTTTTTATTTTTCACACTGTCGAAAATATCCAATTAGGATAGTGTTTCCGAGGTCTCAGTTTCAGAATTAAGTGAAAAACAATCATCAGTCAGCACATCATGGTTAATTTCTTCTTTTTTTCTCATCTGTATCCACATTTTTTAAAGTTACTCTAAGGGATTATCGTCTTCATCCTCCGTACTTAACGAATTCTCACTGCTGACAAAGAAGGTTTTAAAACCAATTCAAGGCTATTGAACATCATAATATATGTTTAAAGAAAGAATAAGTTTGAAATGTCCAGAAATATTTTGAGAAATTGGGAGAGAAAAAAAAATAGATCACAAGAAAAAGTTCGTTAAATAGAGAATGCACTTCGCTATTTGGAGGTTATTTTACGAAAAATTTTCTAAAATGTTCTTGGCTCCAAGGAAAAGTTCGCAAAATAGAGGTTCATTAAATAGAGGTCCGACTGTAAAATGAATTTTTTTTAATTAAAAAATGTATGCTAAGAATAAAGAGAAAAGAAAATGTGTCTATCCGTCCATTTGTCTAATCTTCAAAATAATACTTGGAATATCGATATAATTGAAGAGCTCAGATGATAAAGGTGGTATGTGACAAAATAAAAATAATTTAGTTAATCATATGATTAAAGACAATCAAACGTCCTGTATTATCTATTAAATTCCAATTGAAAAAAAACCCTAATACTCACAGAGATTTTATTTAATTTAGGAGACATTTGACAATAAAAAAATATAATTTATTCGATAAAAGTGGTTCAGAATGTGTTTTCTCAAGAGGATGAACGTGTCACTTACCACCTTTATCATCTGAGCTCTTCAATTTTTCTCATTTTGAAATTAATTTACCAGTTGAGATTATTGATGATAAAAGTATTATTATTTCTAATATTATTAATACTTAAAACATATCTAAAATGAATTAGTCAACTAAATTCAACATATTGGCTGTCGGTGTTACTAAATCAATAGAGTAGTACTTCAGTTTTAAAATAGTAATAATAATAACAATTAACTTTATTGTAATTTATAGGCATTCTAAATTTTAAACAGTGAATAATTGTAAAACCTTAGTATTTCTTTGGAGAATAGAAAGAACATTTTATGCAACAAATGTGATAAACATTAATCTCTTCAGGTGTTTTATCCATTTATTCATTTTATGTAAAATAAAAACGAATTACTTGCATTTGAATAGATAATACGACTCTATAATATAATAAATACGAAAAATATGTAAAAACAATAAAATTAAAAAAAATATCGAATAGCATTTCCATCGGAAGAAGGGGAGATATGATGGTAGTTCATTAATTCCTTAGGGGTCGAGATCAATAAGCAGAAGAAAAAAAAACCCTCATGTTATCCGTATGTGTTGCAGTTTCCGACAAGCAGTGGCATCGTTTCCTCATTCAGGGGGGGGGGGGGGGGATTGAATGAAACCTTGTGGGGAGATAGCAGTTGGGGAATGAGGGAATTTCGCAGGTATGGGGATGCAGTATGAAATGCGCTTGTGCACGTTGTTTGAAATAATTATATTACTGAAATACAGTTGTATAATCGTCATGCATTAAAATAAGTACAATATATAGTGTTTTTCAGCTAAGTATTCAAGGTCATATAAAACAAAAAAAATTAACATTAGTTTTTGTAAATAGAACAATGTGTAGAAAGATATATGTAATATATCTTTAAGGTATGTATAACATGCATGTATGAGTAATATGCGTGTGATTGTGCATACGTGTGCGTGTGAGTGTACTGCCTCCTGTTGATAACGACGATTGGAGTTTCAAAACAGTTCTTTCTCACTTTCCCCTCTATGTCCCAACAATACAATTAATTAATACATTACGTCTCCCTTGATTTAATTTATTCATATTTTGGATTTATAATGGTTTTGTGAGGAATTTGCCTAACTATTTTCTACAGCACTTATTTGCATCGTGTGCTTTGGTAATCTTCCATTATCATTAAATTATCCTTATTTTCGATACGACTTTCGTGTCGGAAAATATACTCACATGTTCATATAATATCGTACATATAATTTTTTTTTTTTTATCGTATATACATAATTTTTTTAAAATATTTAATAGTTATAATATATAATTTATTTATCGTAATTTCTGGCATATATAAATTTATTTATAATAAATCAATACATCATAAAAAGAAAATATAGACGAGAATAATGTTCTGTAGATTCTATTTATCTTTTATTATCTCTCCCTCTCTCTTTTATTTATTTATTATGCATTTTGATAGACGTCATAAATTTTCTAGTAAGAATGAGGAGTATTGGTAATGATGACGAAAATAAGATATTAAATTCTTCCGGTATAAGTAAAAAAGAAAAAATAATTAACGAAAAATAAAAAGAAAAAATAATTAAAGAAAAAACACTATTTTCTTCTTTTTAGGTGCGTTCGTAATTATATAAATACGTAGCACCTATAGTCGTCGTTCAGTCCGTCCGTCTGTCCGCATGTAACAGAGCAAAAACTACCCAACCGAATGGTCTGAAATTTCAAATATATGATTTTTGCAAAATTTTGTCGAGCCATTTCAAATTTTATGAAAATCGGATGTATAGTTTAATTACAGGGACAGTCAAAAGTTTTTCTTTACATTACGGCCAATGGGAAAAATTATTGCAAGTGCATTTTAATGATATTACAGCCTTCCGAATGATCTGAAATTTTAAAGATATAACTGTTGCAAAATTTTGTCGAGCCCTTTCAAATTTTAGGAAAATCGGATGTATAGTTTAATTACAGGGACAGTCAAAAGTTTTTCCTTACATGACGGCCAATGGGAAAAATTATTGCAAGTGCATTTTAATGATATTAGAGCCTTCCGAATGATCTGAAATTTTAAAGATATAACTGTTGCAAAATTTTGTCGAGCCCTTTCAAATTTTAGGAAAATCGGATGTATAGTTTAATTACAGGGACAGTCAAAAGTTTTTCCTTACATGACGGCCAATGGGAAAAATTATTGCAAGTGCATTTTAATGATATTAGAGCCTTCCGAATGATCTGAAATTTTAAAGATATAACTGTTGCAAAATTTTGTCGAGCCCTTTCAAATTTTAGGAAAATCGGATGTATAGTTTAATTACAGGGACAGTCAAAAGTTTTTCTTTACATTACGGCCAATGGGAAAAATTATTGCAAGTGCTTTTTAATGATATGAGAGCCTTCCGAATGATCTGAAATTTTAAAGATATAACTGTTGCAAAATTTTGTCGAGCCCTTTCAAATTTTAGAAAAATCGAATGCATAGTTTAATTACAGGGACAGTGAAAAGTTTTTCTTTACATTACGGCCAATGGGAAAAATTATTGCAAGTGGATTTTAATGATATTAGAGCCTTCCGAATGATCTGAAATTTTAAAGATATAACTGTTGCAAAATTTTGTCGAGCCCTTTCAAATTTTAGGAAAATCGGATGCATAGTTTAATTACAGGGACAGTCAAAAGTTTTTCTTTACATTACGGCCAATGGGAAAAATTATTGTAAGTGCATTTTAATGATATTACAGCCTTCCGAATGGTCTGAAATTTTAAAGATATAATTGTTGCAAAAATTTGTTGAGCTATTTCAAATTTTAGGAAAATCGGATGTATAGTTTAATTACAGGGACAGTCAAAAGTGTTCCGTTACATTACGGGGAATGGGAAAAAAATATTGGAAGTGCATTTTAATCATGTATCAGACTATGCGCTTTATGAAGTGCAAAAAATTATACATTCAGTACAATATGGGGTGCAAAAAATAATTATAAAACTAGTTATAGTACGAACGCACCTCATTTGCCACGTTTGACGAGCAATTTCCAACTTGTTTATGTAAATAAAAGTATAAATAATAATCATACATATATGATTGAAATCAGCATATCTGAAGTCATCAACAAAGCGTCATTTTAACGCATAAAAAATATCTATGCCTTTGGGAAAATATAAACTAGCACCTTCGGTTAAAGAGTTTTTTTTTTTTTTTTTTTTTTTTTTTTTTTTTTTTTTTTTTTTTTTTTTTAGTTGTGGGGAAAAATTTCCTTTACAAAAATTAAGGTTTACTGAAATTTAAAGAATATGCTATTAAATGAAATATCACTCATATAGTTATTTTGCATTACTATTCATTTGACTGTAGGCTAAGGAAGAGTTTTTTTTAAGACGTTCGGAAAATGCTGTATTACAAAAGTAATAAAGAGGCATAAAATTTTTCTAGTGTTTTTATCTTTTATCACAAGTTATGCGTTCGGAAAAGTGGTCTCTATTTTAAACTTGCAAAGTGAAATTTATGTTTAAAATTAAGAAAAAAAAATCGCCAATTGTGTTAAGAGAATTAAGCAAACATTTATTATTATTACAGTAGACTTCCTCAAATCCACAACCCTAAAATCCACAAACGCCTGAAATCCGCACATCATTACAGAGGTAAACAAGTAAACTTTCAGTTCAGATGTAGGGGCCAAATTACAGACTTTTTCAGTTTTGTATCATTCTGTATATATTTTAACCTTAATTCTCAATAATATGACTGAACTCATACTTTTTCATGAAGTAAAAAATTATTTCTGTAAAAAGATTAAGATATTGCTGATATGACTGGTAATCACAATCCTCTTGTATTAATCAAGCTTTTTTGGTTATTAAGACTGGCTAAACCTAAAATAAAACTTCCTTATTTTATGATTTTGATTTGAATTAGTAGGGTACCTTTAAGAGGCAAGCTTCATTGAAAAATTCAAGAAAAATGTATTTTTATGATGCATAATTACACATTATTAATTATTATTTATTTGACTTTTAATAATTTTTAAAATCATCATAATTTTTATTACTTTAGTTTATTGCTTGATTATTTTAACATTCTATTATATTTCAAGCATTCGTTATAATTATGATTGCATTATTACATTCAAATTACTGTTTAAAAAATGTAAATAAAGCAATGACCAGAAATCCGCAAAATTCTAAAATCTGCACAGCCTCTGGTCTTAAGCAGTGCCGATTTGAGGGAGTCTACTGTATTACAATAAGTTGAAACATAAATGATGTCATAATAATAAAGGTAAGGCATATGCTATTTTTATTGTATGCAGATAATAACAAAAACAGTTATTAATACAATATAATACTCAATGAAAAATCACGTCCTATTGATGACACCAGACTAGAACGACTTTAAATAAGCCACACAGCCTCAAGTCTAACCTCCTCTAATAAGTGTAAATATCTTTCTATTTCTCTCTCTCTCTCTCTGTGTGTAAATACAAAATCCAGAATCGGCTTATGTAGATTGAATAGAAAACTTAGGTAGAAATTCGAATAACAATTAAATTGAGCTTGTGGTACGAATACAGATGGGTGTGTGTGTCTTTAGACACTAGACCGTGTTCAGAATAAGTTAGAGCTTCAGGTATTTTTATTTTAAAGTAGTTTCAAGTATATGATAAAGGAAACAAAAACGTAATTCTGAAGTTACTTGCAAACTAAGTCATAAAAAACTTCAAATTGTTACGAAACCTTAAAGTGCACCTTTTTGAAAATCGAGATGTAATACAATTTTAAATTTATCTAGTCCAAAGGGGTAACTTTATGACATAAGTTTTAATTCATTTTTGTTCGGAAACGCATGAAACTGGCCTGCGTTGCTATTCAGAAATTATGTAATCGAAAGACGTGTCTAGTTTATTTTGTAAACGCAATAGATTTATCAAGAAATACTATCAAAGTTAGAGTTTTGAATCGAATTTCCGGAGGAAAGAAAAAAAAACAGTCATAGAAGGGAGAAAAATATCTTGTCACATGATCAGAATCGCTTGTAACTCGATAGGTCATTTATTTATTTAAAAAAATGGAAAACTCAGTTTGATTCCAAATCACTTCAATAGTCAGCCTGCCAATTTTATATCTAATATGTTTAAAAATGAGTCTGTCACTGTGTCAGAAATTTTCGCGCTTGTGGAGCAGTAAACTCGAGAACAGCTTTAAATCAATAAGGAAAGTGAAATTTTGTTTTTAAAAAAGAAACTTTAACGAAAGGCTTTTGACGAATAATTAACCTTGAATTAATTATATTGGACATTTCTAGCTGCTATTAAAATCTTAGATCATAAGTATAATATATATATATATATATATATATATATATATATATCCAAAAACCAAACCAAAAATTCGAAACTACGGAACTGATCCAACAATAAATAAACTAAACCAAATGACAACAACAAAATAACTAAAAACAACTAACTTCAAAAACAACATACTTTAAAAACGGCAAACTTTAAAAACATTCAAACTAAAACCAGAAGAAATTGAATCCATGGAGACAGGCGGCATGCACTTGCGACATGCAACTGCGGGGTTAAAACCAGTTTTTATGTGCAAAACGCTCCCCAAACAACCTGTCAAGACCAAAAAGAAAAACTAACAAATCAAATGAGCTGCCCAGACCCATCGAAAACCAACAACTGAACATGAAACCCCAAACAATCGTGCGCGCAAACCCTGAACTATATATATATATATATATATATATATATATATATATATATATATTCGAGCAATTTTTAATGTTCTAGTTAAGCTGTAGTGACATCATAGACAAACAAGACTGCTTCCTTTAAATGCAATGGCCGCATTTTTTTCTGCAACATCTACAACTGAATGCCAGACCAAACGTTTTGATTGCTTTTAACTGATCTATACTTCTAGTTGTTCAAAAGGTGATCTGTTAGTGACAATCATAATAAATTAATGAGCGATTAACCATGGTACGTTGGATTATAAATTAAATCATAGCAAAGAAATCAAGAGGGTGCTTTAGCAAAATACCCACCCCTCCCCCTTCCCTCACATACATGAATTGTGAAATCCAATATCAACATATTAAACAATTTAGAAGCAAATTTACTCACTTACTTAATATAGTTTTCAGAATTTTGTTTTTCGCAATACATAGTTGATACAGGTATATTGCATTTAGAAAAAAAAAAAAAAAAAAAAAAAAAAAAAAATTAAGTATTTTTAAAAGGACAGTAAAGTTTGAAATTTTTATTTAAGCGATATTTTAAAAATATATTGCCTTTATAAAAATACTTAAAATTTATGGTAACAAATTTTGTTCATCTAAACGTTTGCATTGGGCGTCAAATTTGTAAAATCTGTACCCCTTTTTTAAATTTAGCATAAAGTAACATGGAATTTTAATGATTGCTGAAGACTTTCCTGAAATAATTCTAATCAATAAATAAACATAAAATCGCTTAAAATTAAGCTCAGAGATAGGAAAAAAGTTCACTGACCTTTCACTTATATGCGATGTAAGGAAAATGTTTGTTCGTGCCACTGTTTCCGAAAAGAAATTTTCGCCGTAATTAATCACATAATTTATTTTGCTTTTCTGAAAAGGTGGTAATGAAAAATAATTACCGTACTTCGCGTATAAGTGAGAGGTCACTGTAAAAGAAAATAAATTTTTATCGAACAAATAGTTCATCATTGAGTAATTAAAACACTGTATCTATCACTTCCTTACATAATAGACCTGTTAATATTATATCATATTCAAGCTGAAAAACATGAAAATAAAAACCACGAAATCGTGATTCAAACATATTCAGCAGATCCCGAGTGCATTATTACGCCATTCGTTGCGGATCGCAACCTCCAAATAGAACAAGGTTATTTCATATCCTTTTTCTACATTCACCACCTGGTATGGCCCCCCCTACTGTGCCCTCAACAAGGGGTTTTACATGGTCCGCGGGCTGCTTTGTTATGGCAAGCCGAGCTCCATTACTAAAATCCACTCGTTTCGGGTCTGGTCATTTGGAAGATATGACGTGTAATTACCTACTTGATTGGTCTTTTTGTTGCCGAATGTACACAATGTTATGAACCCTATTACTCAAAGGTGGATTAGCTTTTATTCACTACTTTGTACGAAAACCCATCTATAAATCTTTGCTTTATTCATGGAATGGGATGCAATATACACAAAGCATACAGGGTATATGACTTTGTATTTGTAGCTTGATTCTAACGTAGATATTTTTGTGTTAGAATTGAATTTTTTGAAAATGTAGGAATAAATTAATTAGTATGAATCTTTTTTTATGTGTATTTTAAAATAACAGGGAGAATTAAAACGGTCTCCGTTATGTAAATGTTAATTTTAAAATGTTTGACTGCATATGCAATTTTATTTCTCAAATATATAAATAAAATTATGAGGAATTCGTGAATAAATGGAATTAAATATATTTATAAATATTGCTTCTCTATAAAAAGCCGAGCTTCATTACTAAAATCGACTTCTCTCGGAGTCTGGCCATTTGGAATAATATGTGAGGCATCATTACCCACATGATTGGTTTTCCTGTTGCAGAATGTACACAATGTTATAAACCCTATTACTCAAACATGGATTAACTTTTATTTCCTATCTTATACGAAAACACATATGCAAATATTTGCTTTATCCATGGAATAGGATGCAATATACACAGAATACAAAGCATATTGTATAGATCACATTCGTAACTTGATTCTAACGAACAAAATTTTGCCTTGCTCCAGAATTTATTAAAAAAATTAACGAATTTCTAAGTATACATAAATTATAATTTATTTAAAGAACGACCAAACTTAATGAAGAAAATATAAATGTTATTCAGCTATATAAATGTTAATTTTAAAATTCTGGTTAGCGTGAGAATTGAGCAAAATTAATTCATGTTTGAATAAAATTATAAGGATTTCTTGAACATAAAGAACTAAACATAATTTGCAAATATTTATAAATTCTTCATCTTCTAAATATTATAAATCAGCTCATTCGTTCAATAATTTTATTGCGATTTTATTAATTAATATATTTTTTGTAAAAGCATCTGAAAAATAACTATAAGAGGTCTTTATTTTACAGATGTCTTCAAACTTTAATGTGTTTCATTATTATATTAAATCTCCCCACCTTTTTTATGTATACTTTTACTTTTTAGATTTTAAAATTCAGATCTATTATGTCAAACTGATCCGTTGTATGAATAATGCGAAAGGTGAAAAAAAAGTCTTTTAAAAGAGGAATAATATTTTGTAGACGACATCTAAAAATGATGTATTTTAGATTTAATTAAAATGCAGCAATTTTAATTACATTTTTAAAATATCTGTTCTGATTAAGTAGGGAGAGAAGAAGAATTAAGATTTAAGGTAAAAACAAAATCTTTATTGGTACTGCGAACACGGGATGTATGAAAGCAAAGCACTTTTACAGACATGCTTTTTATCTTTTTGGTAGCCACGTGTATTTTGCTTCATAAAAAGATCGATAAATATAAAAGTTATCGATCTCAAAACTAGTAACTTCTTTTAAGCACATCTAATTTTTCTTAGGATTCTATTGAAATATTTTGTCTGCTAACTCTGGTTTGTTTCAACATTGGGAAAAAGAAAGAATAATTCGAAGTTACGAAAATGCAGTATTTCATAAGTATAAAGGAAAGATATGATTGCACAGCTTTTTGGAAATAACCATACACTATGTGCAATGATTTTGCTTATTTAATGAAGCAAAAATTTTTGAAATGGCAAACTAGATTGAGGTTATTTTAAAACGTGTTTACATTATAGAGCCAATTTATCAGTTTTACTGTGCTATGCTTTTATAAACACGTTCTCCTGCATGAGAAACTATTTCCGTTGGCATTTCACAGATTTTTCTATAACATTTGATATATCGATGTCATCATCCTATCGCAGTTTAAAACTCAATTATTTACATCATATTATTCTTAGCTCTTCAGCATGTACAACTTTCGTTTGCATGCTTCTAAGAGAGAATTAATTCTTCTGAGCAATCCGATCACTCTGAAGTTCCCCAGTAAAAAAGAAAATGAAAAGTGCAACAAATGTTCAGAAAATTAGTTCTGTTTTATGAAATGTAAAGTGTTCTGCGTTTTACTGCAACACACACACACACACAAAAAATTCAAATTTATATTTTCATTTATCATCGCCGCTCAAAAACCCATACTACTATAAAATTTGAATGTACAGTTGAAGTACAGCACAATATATATGGTTTTAGAGCTCCTTACTTAAAAAGTAAAAACGGAACCATTATAATATCACTCCTGTGTCTGTCTGTCTGCCTGTCACAGCTCTTTTACTCATAAAATACGGAACGTGGAAAGTTCAAACTGTCTGAAATAATAAAGGCTATTGACCCACATATTTATATATTTACTATTCACAAATATATTTAGAAAAAATATAGAGGGTTAATAAAATTACTTGAAAAAAAAAATCTTTTCTTTGTGTATCGTGCGAAAGTTTCGTAACGCCGAATTCAAAAATACATTTCTTTTAATTTTAGGTACTATATTTTCAGAGATATCGTCAAAAATGTAATGTAAAAATATGTCCCCCTTCCCCCTCCTATTTCCGAATCTACTAAAACTAAAATTATGAAAAAATTAGGGGTAGTAAAAGTCAATTTAAACTGTGCAGGAAAACTATAGCGATTTTCATAGGTCACATAGTTTTTGAGAAAATAGCATTTTCCCGTTACACGCAAATTTTGATTTGCGGGCGTTCAGCAAAAGAGTTGAGAAGCGTTGGAGGTACCTATCGTCGCAGAAGTATAAAAGGATTGTTGATAATGATTTTCGAAAAAAAAATTGTGGGCAATTAGCTACCCTCATAGCATGCATGGTCACAGTGACGTCATTGTGACGTCACTGTAAGTCACTGTGGTCACGTCACATCTGTGACCAAAATGCCACCACTCAGTGATGTCACATTGTGACTGAGATGCGAACTTCTTAGAAAACTTTAAAAAATTACAACAAATAATAAAAACATGTTATTTACTGTAAAAAATATTTTTCTGCCGGATTTAAAATTTTTTTAAACCGTGGTCCAAGTTGCCTCTGTGCCTCTAACCAAAACTTTTTATTTTCATATAACATAAAATGTAATTAATTCATCAGGACACAAAAAGATTTCCTAATTATGCGAATTTCATATTATTAAAAAAATGTTTTAGGTAAACAGACCTCGACTTATCTTTTATAAAAATTTTTGTAAATGATCATCTGTTATACTAGAAGTTTCTCAAAGAGTAGTCGAAACAGTTCTGTGGTTCCAAACTAAAAACTTTCTATTACAGTTAAGTCTGCAGCTTTTAATGAGCACGCAGAAAGCGTCTTCAAAGTTTAGTCATATATGCATTTCTTGCTTTATAATTTGCATTCAAGTCATTTTTTTTTCCTCTTAGTGTTTCACTATTTTAGCTAACTTTTTTTTTAATTCTACTTCTTTCAGAGGTTTAAAATAAAATTGACGTTTTCCGAATATAAAATTTATGTACAATTTATGCAAAGCCCATGACATAATTAATTATTCATATTTTATTTTTTGTTTTCAAAATATATCTTTAAAAATTATTTTACAAGATGTTTTATTCTACAGAAAATTAATATTAAGAGAATGACAGATTGACAAAGAAAAACTCATCTCTTCTCGATAATCTTGTTGTATTTTTAGAAGATATTTTGTATATATTACCTGTGATACAAATTTTACTTTAAAAAAAAGAGGGGGTCTTCATTATTACCATTAAATTAATTTGTACACATTTTGAAAAATTAAGCAATGTTTTATCTAGTAAACTCTAATTATGGATAATATTATTATTATAATTTACATAAATGAAACTTTACAATTCAATAAAACTGATAAAAATAAAAGGTGAAATACAATAAAACATTTCCAAGCAGGAAATTGAATTAGAGACAATTTGATAAAATTATTACGCATTTAATTTCCTTCCGAAACTGTGGTATACAAAAACAAATAAAACCAAAAAACATCTGCTTCGAACTTCGAAACTTAAAAATCGTCTGCATCTGCACTATTTCAGTTGTTACCACTCGACCGCAGAATAACGGATAAAAGTAACAGTGAAACTTTTTAGAATAAACGCGGGACACTGGACAGTTCTGTGGACACTGAAGTTCTGTGGACACTGGACAGCATAGATGTGTTGACACGGATTTAAAAACTGAAATAAGAACGTTCTCAGGATCCAAGTTAGTTCAGCTAACAAAATATAAACCCGAGAAAATTACGGTAGCTTTGACTTGTTGAAGATGATTCAAGTCATTGCTATCGTACTTATTATCGGATTTAATTGGTTCCCCAAAATCAAAGTATCACGTACAACGTCAATGAAATTAGGTAAGTAAAAATATTATTTTCCCTGTTTGCTTTTTTTTAATCACAACAATTTTAGTTAGCTTCTCATAAACATGCTGTAGAACATAATTATTTCATTACATTTATTTTTTATTTTATTGAAATATCTAAAATATTATTTTCCCTGTTTGCTTTTTTTTAAAATTACTATGATTGTAGTTATCTTCTATTAAACATGTTATAGAACACAAATATTTCATTACATTTATTTTTTATTTTGTTAAAATATCTAACTTCCTTTTCAACAGCTTTGATCAGATTATTAAAATTAGTGATTTAAATTGCATTTTAATCTGGTTTATTTTCTTATTTAAATATTTGGTTAAAACCACATGGTGTCATAAATATGAAAGTATATGGACAAGTATTATAATCAATCATTAATATAATTAATAAACATTTAAAGATAATTAAATTATTTAAAAAAGGGCTTTTTATGGAATAAAATTATTGGCAAACATAATTTTTTAATTTTGTATTAAGTGATGGTCTTAAACAATTTGCATTGCATGTTTTTATTTAAAAAAATTACATCTGCTCAGAAGAGGAATTTATAAAAAATAAGACACAACGGAAACGTATACTATTAAAAGAGATCGTAGATATGTAATGTTAAGGAAAAAAAAATGATTATTTAATGTATTATTCAACCTGAGAAATGTTTTAAAATCTATAAAGAAATAGTCATAGCGGGTGGAAGCTTTTCAGTTGTTAAACATTCTTACTGAAATGTTTTCAAAGTGAACTAGAAGTCTGTTGGCAAATGAAAATATAGAAGTTACGCAATCAGTAAGTGTTTAAATATGATTTTACTTTAAAAAAAACGCAAATACTTGAACGGTAGGAATCTAAAATGTAATAACCATCTTTTATTATTTACTTTTTTCTGGATAATTTTATCATTTTATTTCCTGAATGATTTTATGGAGATAAATTTCAAAGTATCGATATTATACACTCTTTATAAACAGCGTGATTAAAATGGATTTCTTATTTATAATTACCATAATCTTGTAAATAAAATATTAGTAATAATAATGAACCTATGTGTGGCTCTATTTTGTGTTTATGGTTTCAATTTTTATACTTTATTTACATTAAAAAGTAGTTAACCATTTGATACTGTCTTCATTATTTTCTTTTATTGTCTCTCTATTCTAAAAAAAAAGTAACTACCGCTGTCACCGCCGCCGCCGCCGCCGCCGCCGGTTTTGAATTTTCTGTGACTGGAGGTCTTTCTTCGTTAATATTAAGAAAAATAATGCATACAAAAATATAAAAATCGGTGGTTTTATACAGAAATGTTTGATAAACACGCTGAAGCAGACAGTTTTCAAATCGAAGAATTATTTTAAGAGATATTTAATGCTAAAGTTGGACAAAATCGTTCCACTAAAAAAGTTTTATAGCAGCAAAAACTATACATGGCAGTGTAATCATTTTTAGATCATTTTATGCGTTAGAATTTGCCGGAGTGCAGATTGCATTAATTTTTTTTATTTTGACTCATTTTTGGGGGTTTTATTTCTATTTTAAATTCAAATTTTCAGCATTTCTAGAGATATTTTTTACAGATTTTAGAAAGTGATTGTAATTTAAACTGTTGCCAACTGTATAAACAGAGGAAGCAATAATGTTTGCTTAAAAAAAAAAAAAAAAAATATATACGTGTAAATAAATTAAAAATTTATTTACACGTGACTATTATAAACAGAAAAAAAACCATTTGGAATTAGAATTAAATAATTATGTGCAAAAAGCAGGAACTTATTAAAAATTACGTCATAAAAACTATAATTACACGTGAATTTTAAGAGAGAAAGGAATTTGTAAAATAATAAATTTATTAACATGCGTTAGAAGTATTAAATAGGAGAAATTACGTCATATTTACGTCACATTACAGTTATTACATAAAATGAACGCAAAATAATATTGCAAAACGGTTTAAATTTAAAAACTGCGCTAGACATTTATTTGATATTTTGAGAGGATACTTTTCAACTGGTATTTTCACGTGAATATTTAATAGAGAAAGAATAGCTTGGTAAAAATTACGTCAGATTAAAAACGATTAATATAAAATGTCTCATTTAAAAGAACTTTCTTTTCGCTTTGTTAAAAAATACCAGGATACAAAGACTCTGTTTACTTAATTCCTTTTATATTAGATTATTTTGAAATGTTGTTACACGTGTCTACGTCATCAAGTTACTTTTATTTCGACGTTTTATTTGTATTTTTATTAATGTTGTACTAATTTATTTGTTCTTTCGTTATTTAAAATAAAAATTATGTCAATTTGTATAATTTGGCGAGTGGTTTGGCGATTTATATTATTTGGAGAAATGGGTCGACGGGATAATCAAGTAGTAACGCAGCGGATTTGGCGTTAAAATTCCCCAATCAAAGAGAAATGAATAGAAATTCGTTTATAGGGAGATCGCCACTGTTTTTTAAATTATAATTCAATCTTTCGAAATATTTTTAGAGCCGATCAAATTAGCGTGCATTTAGAGTCTGCGGTGTCTGGACGGGGGTTGACGAGCGTAGCTCGTAGGGGGCCGAGCCCCCTAGTGTCATATAAAAATAAATATCATTATCTGTATTTCTAATACAATATATACAGTAGAGCGCCGATTGTCCGAAAAAGTCGGGACCGACCCTAGTTCGGATAAGCAAAAGTTCGGATAAATGGGCAGACAGTTTAAGGGATGTTCCTGACTATTCTAAACCTCCACACTTTATCTAGGTTTAGGACTGACAGCACCACTTAGTACTGGAGTGCTTAAAAATTGTTTTTTTTTAATTGTTTTTTGTTTACTTTTTTATTATTTAATTTTTTTTTTCTCTTTTTATCATTTTCTAAACTTCAGAGATTATAATTTAAGCAAAAAATAAATTGGAAGTTAGGTGTTTTTTTTTTCTTTTTTAGAGAGAGAAATATTTGGATAATTGGAAATTCGGTTAAAAAGAATTCTTTGTGAGAAATATGCTGCTCGGATAATTGGAAGTTCGGTTAATTGGAGTTCCGATAATCGGCGTTCTACTGCATTTATAAAACTTTCACCAGACTTTATTCTAAAAATTTCGTTGTAGATTCTAATCTCTTTGTACTATTTATGATAATATCAGGGTTATATATGTCATGGCAACATATATCCAGCCAGATAGATCTTTGGCAAAACATAAAAACTTTCATATTAGACGCAAAATAGAGTAGCTGCGGTGCAATAAGGTATTATTGCAATTATAAGCAATAAGGTATTATTGTTTTAAAAAATCATAGATAGTAAGAGTTATTTTTATAATATATAATTTAATTTCATAAATAAAAATGTAATTTTGGCCATCAATTATTAAAGTTATTTTTTAATAATCAAAAAGTTGTTTTATATATGGATTTTACTTCAAGCAAACCCTGATGTAAAATAAATTAACCATTTATATCCCCGTTATATGCATACCCAAAAGTTTTACTCACTTTTACAGTGAGCTTAAAAATACGATTTTATTTATTGCTGCTATCTTCCAACATAACGAGTATTGCCGAAATTGTTCTTAGAATTCTCAACATAATGATACTGGTGATACTCAGTTAATTTTCTATACCAAAGCTGTATTTTTCATTTGAGTAGTTTCAAATGGTTATTGCTAAAATGTACATCGTAAATTTTGTAATGCATGTATGTGGCATAAAAGACGTAAACAATACGTATATAATGACTATATGGCACATGATGAGCGTTTCGAGTGTATATATATATATGTATATAACGCATGCATAAACTTCACAATGATCTTAGCAATGTCGTTACTGCAATTTTTGCATAATCAAATTTATAGGGGCCTCTATAACAAAGAAGTATCCTATTTTCTCAGCCCCAACTTATTTGAATTACAATCATATATATATATATATTATGGTAATCAATATCATATCATAAAACATATAAAATTTAATTACTTAATATCGGCATTTCTTTTTATCTTTCATTTTTTTTATTATAAATGTTGTGTAATCGAAAAAATTCAACTTCACCAGTGACTTCGAGTTTGTAATGCGTATTAAATGAAATAAATTAATTTCATTCAGTATTTTCTATAGCTTAAAGAATATAAAAAGTACTGTATATATTATAAAATATTATATTTTTAACACAAATTTCATTTTGATATAGATTTGAATATTTAAACAATTGTTTCTTTGGTAATTTTAATGCTTTTAATAAATAGCTAATTTTGAAAAAAAAAATGTGATAGATCAATCATTCAGTTGTCTTCAATATTCTCATTTATTGCAATAGGAAAGAAAGGTGCAACACAAATTGAAGTCTGCGGGGTATTGCATTTTGATTCAATAAAATTCTTTTGGTATACCCTTGTTATAGCGGCCCCCAAGTTTTAATTGCGATGTATCGCCGAAGTATATTAACGTTATAGACGTAAATGATTTTACAACATGCATAATTATGACTATGTGTGACATGCATACGTGTTTACAACTGTACAAGCATGTCATAGTGTGACTTCACAACATTGCCACTAGTCACATATTCGTGACAACGTTAATTACAAAATCGTCACAAATCACACAATTTTCACAAAATTGTCACAATGTGACTTCAAAGCAAGTGTCGCTGTCGTCACAGAATCATCACACTGTTAAAGACAATTTCGTCACAAATGACACATATTTCACAAATTGATCTCAATGTGACTTTAAAGCATTGTCACATTCGTCACAAATTCGTCACAAAGTTAATACCAAAATAGTCACAAATGACACACTCTTCACAAATTTGTCACACCGTGACTTCACAAAGTCGTCACAATGTGACGTCACAGAAGAGCTCTAAAACGGCCATAACGACCTCACATTCTAGTCACAATGACTTCACATCGACGTCACGTGACGTCACATCGACGGTCACAATGTCACAGCGTGACTTCACAACGACGTCGACGTAACGTCACCATGCCTTACGGGTAGGATATTAACCCTTAAAAGGCACAGGCGGCGTACTCTATGCGGCATCGGCTTTTAAAGCTTAGGGAACAACTTTTAATGATATATAACGTAAAGCTAGGAGAGTCTGTGCACATTTCAAAAGAATAATAATAAAAAATCTAAATATTAATTTTTTGCTAAACTATGCATGAATATTTTTGACTTAATTTGTTTTTCATGCATTTCCATTGTTATATTGCTGTTATGCTGTAATTTAATAGAACAGCAGTAATAAAACAAAGGAAACTATTTTGCGCAATCTCTCCTTGCAGGGTAGGAGAGATCGCGCACATGGGTAGGAGAGATTGCGCACATAGGCAGAAGAGATTGTTATTAATAATAAATACAATTAAATTGTTAACAATAATAATTACACTTAAATAACATTGTTGTAAGGTTTTTATGAGTAAATATTATTGTATTAGGAGTGAATATTTCAACCTAATGTTTAATTAA
Source organism: Maratus speciosus (assembly GCA_963932465.1). Taxonomy (NCBI): domain Eukaryota; kingdom Metazoa; phylum Arthropoda; class Arachnida; order Araneae; family Salticidae; genus Maratus; species Maratus speciosus. Next base: position 394,271,610 of record OZ010786.1, read on the forward strand.
TAAAAAGAAAAAGAAAATATTTTAACAACCGTTAAGAACTTTTAATTTAAGAAGAAGATTGAAATATCAGTAAAAGAGCCCTACTAAGATTACAAAATAACATTAATTTACTTGATATCATGTTTAACTTGAAAATTACACCATTTTCATTTCCACAGTTTCAATTATTTAGTTTGCTAACCGAAGTTGTCGTCGTCCACAATCGATGCAATTATTGTTGTAAATCATGCAGCTTTCGTACAATCACCTGCCTGAAGCAATACATTAAATCTAATCAGTGGTCGAAGTTGTCTCCTGGTACAGTTCTAGACATTCAATGCACTCATCCTCATTGACCTTCGCTTTTTCCCTTTAGTTTTTTTATCTCACTTTTTTTGGAAGCACCTTATCTTCCGCTGTTCTTTTTGCAGTGGCATCCTTCTTAAGTCTTTTTTCATGTATATTTTGTGGATCAGTAACATTAGTTGCACTCTGTTTCCTTTTGATTTCATTGGCACTAAGCTATTTGGAATGGGTGAAAGCTTTTCCAAAACATTGTAGGTGTTATTAAAAAATTAATTTTAGTCAACAAAATTAATTTTTTTGCAAATTAATTGTTCATAAATTAAAATACATATATAAATATTTAATTAATTTATTAAAAAATATATTATTAATTTATTGACAAAAATAATTACATAAAATTAATTTAATAACAACTGTATTACTAATTTATTAATAAAATTTTTATCTGCAAAAATATTTTTTTGAAAATTAATTTGTTGCCAAATTTAGTTTCGATAATTATGTGTTTTTCCGAAATTATTTCAAAATTGATTCATTCACCTGTTTTACACGTAATTTGCAATTCATGTAAATTTATCCTATCTTGGTAGGAGAGATTGCGCAGCCTTTTATTTATACATGGCTGTTTCTAAAATGAATTGTTGGTGTTCGCATCCTTAGTCTAGGTTAGTAGTTTATAAGAAATCGTTTAAATTCAAAATATTTTGTACTGCTGACAATCTATAAAAATTCTGACGAATGGTTAGGAAAATTCAAGCACTTACTTTGGAAAAACAAAACAAAATAGCGATGCTTTATCCAAGACGCTTGGAACAATCAATGTGCACATTCATGTAGACACTGTACTAATGCTGCTGTAAAATTACTTGGAATCGCTGCGCGCGCACGCTACTCCTTCCCGTCGAATCTCTTTGTGCGCGATCTCTCCGACCGCGCGATCTCTCCTAGCTTTAACTTATGCGTAATGTAATGTCTTGTTAATTCATATATTTATTGTACGGAACCCTTTGTGTGCGAGCGATACTCGCATTTGACCGGGTTTTTTAAAAATTTAATAATGGGAATACTATTATAGGTAGTTTTGTTTAACAGAGTCACATAAGAAATTCAAATATTTCCCGAATGAAGTCGGCGGGATTAAAATATAGCGATGATTTTGTCTTTTAACTCGTCCAAATTAAAAATTACATCAAATTAACCTTTGAAGAAAAAAAATTCCCCCTTTTTGAAACGGAAATATGCAAACACACTTAAAAAAAAATACATTTTTGAGTGAAATTGTTTAAGGAAAAGTTCATAATTCTCTAAAAAAAATCTTTGTTGCAGTAAAAATATTAAAAATTAAATTTAAAAATATTAAAAAGTAAAAATATTAAAAATAAAAAATAGTAAAATTAAATAAAACATTTAAAAGTAATTAAAAAAATTCTAATTAATTAACTGATAGTTTATTGTGCCAATTGCAACTATTCAAAACGTATTATCCTGTTTAAGACACGCATTGACACTTCACCGATTTGTCGATAAGATTTGATATATCGATGTCATCAACCTATCACAGTTTAAAACTTGGTTATTTACAGCATATTGTTCTTCGCTCTTCAGCATGCAAAACTTGCATTTGCATGCATCATAAGAGAGAATTAATTCTTCCGAGCAATTTTCTAACGGAAATCCCCTTTCCCCCGTAGTCCCCGGTAAAAAAATAAAATAAAAAGTGAAACTAATGTTCAGAAAATTAGTTCTGTGTTCCATATGTGTTCGAAAGCGTTCTGTGTTTTATTAAACACATAAAAAGTTAAAAGTTAATTTTTTATGTATATTGCTTCCGCATAAAAAGTCATATTATTACAAAATTTGAATAAACAGTTCAAGTACAGCCCAATGTTTTCTTATTTAAGAATAGTAATATTATAAATGGTATTATTATAAAGTCTTTGTTTTTAAAGAGTCACTTGAAAAAAAAAAAAAAAAAAAAATCTAGTATATTCTTATATTTTCTGGATGAACTAAGCGCGAATAAAATTTGGCGACGAATTTGTCCTTTTATGTCGTCCAAATTAAATATTTACGTAAAATTAGGGTTACAAAAAAATTCCCTTTTTAAAAAAGAGAAATGTGCATACACTTCATATATATAGATATATATACCGGGTGTCCCAAAAAGGACTGACTGATTTTAAAATTCAATAACTTGCAAACGGTGACAGATATTTAAAAATTTCTTGCAGGAGGGTTATGCATAAGGTCAAAAGTTTTATTACAGTGATTTTCGATTTTAGTTCGAATTACAAACAATAGATGGCGCTGTAAGCAATAGTCGCTAAATACAGGCTCGATTTCTGGTCCTTTCTCTTGTTCCATGCTGAAAAAGAAGATGGAAATGTATTATCCGGGCCACGAAGTACCAAAAATCGAGCCTGCATTCAGCGTCTATTGATCGCAGCGCCATCTATTGTTTGTAATTCGAACTAAAATTGAAAATCACTGTAAAAAACTTTTGACCTTATGCATAACCCTCCTGCAAGAATTTTTTAAACATCTGTTACCGTTTGCAAGTTATTGAATTTTAAAATCAGTCAGTCCTTTTTGGGACACCCGGTATATATATAAGTATTAAGCTTAAAAAGCATCTTGACGAAAGCATACAGCATAGTGAAACAATAATAATAAAAATAATAAGTAAAAATAAAAATTCCAAAATTAAATTAAAATTTTAAAAATAATGTTTTTTTTTTTTTTTGGGGGGGGGGTATTTTGTAATTAATTGATTAATTAATTCATTTTATCAACCTCTCTACGCTTTTTAGGTGCGTTCGTAATGATATAAATATGTAGGACCTATAGTCGTCATCCAGTCCGTCTGTCTGTCCGTCCGTCCGCATATAACATGTCAAAAACTACCCAACCGAATGGTCTGAAATTTTAAATATATAATAGTTTGTCGAGTCATTGCAAATTTTATGAAAATCGGATGTATAGTTTAATTACAGGGACAGTCAAAAGTTTTCCGTTACATTACGATCAATGCTAAAAAAATATTTCATGTGCATTTAATGATGTTACAGCCTTTCGAACCGAATGAAATTGATATGCACTTATGAAGTGAAATAAAATATACATTCAATACAATATGCGGTGCAAAAAATATTTATAAAACTAGTTATAATACAAACGCACCTCATTTGCCACACGTTTACGTGCACTTTCCAACTTATTTATTTAGCCTAGTTGTATGTAAAGATACAATTTTGCAAACGATTTTTAACCCACTTCCAGTTATACTAGAATTATAAAACTTATATTCAAAGGTGTGTTTTCGATAGCAATACAACATTTTAATTTTTTTACAACTTAATTATAAATTAATACAGTAATTTTAAGACATTTTTCACAGTGTATCTCTCGTACAATAAATTGTATGGAAGCTGAAAAAACAATGTACTTAATGTTGCGCCAATAACCGCCCGTCAAAAATTGTCAAATAGCTGAGAAACTGCAACAATGGAACATTTTAAAGACTAAAAAGTAAAAAATAAATTACAAATAAAAAATGAAGAGTGTAATTTTTAAAAATACATATATCAGTTAATGCTTTAATATTATCAGTTAATACTTTAATATTAATTATTTTATGATTATACGTTTAGAAATCAATATAGAAATCCTAAAAAGGTAGTTTAAATAATATTTCATTTTTTTTCCTATTGCCCTATCTTAATAAAAAAAAAAAAAAAAAAAAAATGCAATTTAACAAATTACAACGACTATTTGGAAAATGATTTTTTCAAAGACTAAAATTTAAGACATAAAAAACCGCACGGAGTTGATCATACATTACGTATACGCTATGGATTACATTTTTCGGCACTGTAAATTTTTAAACCATTCATTACGTACGCCATGGATTAAACATTAATATTCCTGGACCCATTTTAAATGAAATTTCATTCTTAAACTTCTAAACATCCCACAATATTACATTTTACACCGCCGTATAGAGAAAAAAATGTACTTTTAAATGCAATTTGTTTGAAAGCTGTATCTCAAATTGTTTCTGAGTTATTATTATTTTTTTTTTTAGTTTTTATTACTTTTTTGCCATAGTGGCAACAGAAGTATCCATCTCTGTTGAAAGTAAAGGGAAAATACAGATTACTGTATAGACCAATCAGAAAACGAATAGAATGCGGATTCAACCAATAAAACGCTTCAGATATGTTTTTGATTTCCTACCCTGTCAGTGGACAATAATCATTTTTCCAAATGTTTAAAAAAAGAGAGCAAAAATTATATATTTTTAAATAAATTCACTTGGTGCTTCCTGAAAACCATACAAAGATCAGTAAATTTTTCATAATCGAGTTCGGTGCCTACGCCAAATTAATGTATTGTAACGGAATTTTTTGGGAAAAAACATGAAATGCATTAAAAAAAAATAAAGCGTAATTTTGAACGTAATAAGGCGTAATAATTGAACATTATGCTTGTAAAAGAGCGCTTTTTAAAAAAACTATTTTTACTTTTACACTTCTTTTTTCTGTTCTATGCCATTCATTATATATTATCCTGCATCTCAGAAACTAATTCGATTGGCACTTTAGAGATGTATCGAAAACATTTGATGTATCGATATCATCAACGTATCACAATTTAAAACTCGATCATTTACACAATATTGTTCTTAGCTCCTCAGCATGCACACGTTTCATTTGCATGCTGGCAAGAGAGAATTTCCCCCCGCGTAATTTTCGAACGGAAATCCCCTCTCCCCAGTTCCAGGTAAAAAAGAAAATACAACATAGAACAAAGGATCTGAAAATTTAATTCTTGTTCCTGTTACGCAATTGAGGTTAAATGTGATGTGCGCTATCTCTTTGAAACTCTTATAGAATAATAAAGAGAAAAGGTGGTAGAGGAGAAAACTTTTGTGAAGTATTAAGGGAATTTCGTATGCAGTCACTGAATATTATATGTAATTTTTATTCTTTTTTGATACTAAGGGACTCTGCCCCCTACGAACTCTAAAAGCACGCTAATTTGATCGGCTTAAAAAAAACAAAAAAAAAAAAAAACAGTGGCGATCTCTTAGTTAATGGGCTGTTCTCGTCTTTGATTAAATCAAATCAGTGAAAATTTTGAAAATAAACTAATATAAAATTAAGTTAGTAAACAGAATCTTTGTCTCCCGGTATTTTTTAACAACGCTATAAGAAAGTTATTTTAAATAAGACATTTTAAATGAATCGTTTTAAATCTGACGTAATTTTCACCAAATCATTCGTTTTCTTTTTAATATTCACGTGAAAATACTTTTGTTGTTAGAAAGGAAATATTATTTGCGCTGGCTTAGAATTCACAACAATAGTTGAAAATATTATCTCAAAATATGAAATAAATGTCTCGCGCAAATATATTTTAAAATTTAAACTGTTTGGCAATATTATGTTTCGGCCACTTTAAATATGACGTAATATTCTCCATTTATGACTTTTAACGCATATTAATGGATTTATTATTTTACAATTTTCTTTCTCTTTTAAAATTCACGTGTAAATATAGTTTTTATGACTTAATTTTCTAGATTTTCCTGCTTTTAAAACGCAATCATTTAATTCTAATTTGAAAGCTTTTTTCTGTTTATAATAGTCACATGTAAATAAATTTTTAATTTGAAGGAAATATAATTCTTTGAGCTGTTTTAAAAATTGGCAACAATTTAAAATAATACCCTTTTCTAAAAGATGTAAAAAATACTTCTCGAAATGCTGAAATTTTGAATATAAAATGGAAATAAATCCTCAAAAAAATGAATCAAACTAAAAAAATTGATGCAGTCTTCCCACCGAAAACTTCGAATGTATAAAATTATCTAAAAATGATTAAATTTCTATGTATAGTTTTTGCTCCTATAAAACTTTTTTAATGGAACGATTTTGAACAACTTTAACATTAAATATCTCTTAAAATAATTATTCGATTGGAAAACTATCTGCATCAGCTAGTTTATCAAACATTTCTCTATAATACCACCTATATTCATATTTTAGTATGCAGTAGTTTTCTTAATATTAACGAAGAAAGAGCCCCTGTCACAAAAAATTCAAAAACAGTGGCGGTGACAGCGTTAGTTACTTTTTTTCAGAATAGATAGAAACTAGTGTAACATATTGTATTTAACAAAAGAAAGTTATACAATATTCAGGATTACCATTAGACACGTGCGAAGCTTTTGCACTTCAATTTTTGAGTTCATTTTCTGATATATATATACTTTTTATTCATTAGTAATTATCTGCATGGTTTTTTTTAATCAAACGACTTGTTTCTACGAAATATCCGTGTACTATGTTCAAAGCCTGTTTAAACACCTCTCGTATAACACCCTATTCATCGTTGTGCATTTTGTATGTGCATAAAAAGGGGGATGGTGATATTATACATGATACTAGCACGTAGCACTATAAGATAATCAATATTCCATGTATGCCTTATAGTGAAACATTGAAAGATTTTCCCATTATAATGGTGGTCAGATTACGAAATTTTGAGTTAGAGTTTTGGTTAAAAAGTGAGTTTAAATAACAATAGTTGAAGTCAGTATTAAATTTTAAAAAAGTATTGACTAATATATTTTTTTAATTTATAAAAATGAATTACAACCATATTTTCATGTTCACTGATATATACCTACCAACTACATTCACATCTCAAAATAAATTAAAACTGTATACACTCAAATCCGTTTTTAACAATATGCATTTTAAAATATTGCTCTTAGTGCTGCTAATATTTTAAACGTGATCTTAACACATTCCACAATTTAGTTAATTTTTTCTAAGGTTATTCCCTTTAATGATAAATTTCACAAATGAAAAACTTTTTATTGACTGTAGGGGTAATCATCAACACAGTTATTAAGAACAACACAGTTATTAAGAACAACACACACAGATGCAAGAATAGGGGAGAAAAAAGTTATTGAAGAAGGCTATCGAACATTTAAATACCTTGAACTAGTAATCCGTCTAAGGCAACTTTCATTTTCAAATGTCCGGCAATCGATCGCTATTATCACCTGGTCACCTTTAAATATTCATGTCGCCCCAGGCAACCGAGGTGAAAATCTGTTGCCAGTAATCACTGCGGCTAAATTACTCGGGGGCCAGGAGGTCACATGATTCATAAGGGGCCAGGTAAGCCACCTAGTTGCCAGATTTCATCTGGAAGGCGTGCAAAGGGATCAATGGAGTGAAATAGAGGCGGTGGTAAAAATCGAACAAAATTGTCTGAGATGCAATCTAATATTTTCTTTTCTTTTGTTTGAGATAGGTCTCATTTTTTATTCGTATTTGATAGAAAAAAATGCTATTATGATTGTATATCAGGTAACGCAGTTTCAGTAAAACCAATTTGTATACCACCGAGTTAGATGCTTATTTCGTTGCATTTTTACTTTCTGCTTTCTAAAGTAGAAAGTATTGTAACTGTAACTGAAATTTTTTTCGACTTCCGGTTTTCGAAGGATTTAGATGTTATAATCATGAACATAGAATAGAGAAGGACTTCTCACGAAATAGGTTTTAGAAGAAGAAAACCGTTCCTTGAAAATTTGTCTAATAGATGGCGCTGTGTCGCACGGTTGTACTCGGTTTCGTCTGCTTCAATTTGCTCTACCAATAACTTCTTTGATCATTGAAATCCAGCCAATGAACGTTGTCCGCTAGAGGCGCTAGTATGTACATGGTTGTATTCTAACCGTTGCCATCCCTTCATTTAAGACCAAAATCGCGACACGATATTCACAGTATTTCGTGTGAAGTCCTTCTCTATTCTATGTTCATGGTTTTAGTGGTCAGAGACCCCGAAAAGCATGTTTATACAAAATGTCTGTCTGTCCCTCCGTATGTCCTCTTTGTATCATCGGAAAGTGGATGAAGTTATGCATAGAACTGAACCAAATTTTTTGTGTATGGTTTTGGCTATGGCCAGCAGGTTCTCTTTGAATTTTGAAATATTTAGCCGAAAGGGGGCTCTGTAATAGCGATTTTTGTGTCATTTTCATTATTGTACCATCAAAAAGCGTATTAAGTTATGCATCGAATTGAACCAAATTTCATGTGTATGTTTTTGGCTATGGCAAACAGGTCCCAGGTGAATTTGGTAATAATCCGCCGGAAGGGGGCGCTGTAATAGCGATTTTTCTGAATTTCCACAGTTCTGTTGTACATCAGCTGTTCATGCAGCGAGGGGTAATTCGCATCCAGCTAACCCGGCGATTCTCAAGCAGCTGATGTCAACAGAATAACGAAAAACATTAACATAAAATATATTATATGAACTTTAAAAAGTTCACTGTTTTACTTAAAATGTGACTAAAATAATAAAAGACGGTGAATTTTTTAAAGTTCATACAATATACTTTACGTCTGAATCAAGGTGAAATATTGAGTTTCGTCTTATGATATTATTTGAAAAATATTGATTTTGTTAAACATTATAATTGAGATTAACTCTTTTTTACTACGATAAGTGAAATGAAGAAGAGACTTTAAATTAAAACCAAAGTTGGTGTAATATTGAATTAATAACACTGAAGTATTAACATGTGTGTAACAATGTTTTGAAATATTAACATGAAAAGAAGAAGCTTTTGGGATTGGCACATTCAACTAGTTTTAAGGGGACAGTGGACGTTTAAAAAATGTCTTTTAATTTTCAAAATAGAGATTTAAATTTTGTGCAAATATACATTTCACCATAAGTATATAGAACATCTTAGAAGAAATTTACAATCTTATAATTTTAAGATCTTTAAAAAAATTTAAAATTTTAAACTGAAAATTAACTTTAAATTAACTTTATTAAAAAAATCTTTAAAATTTTAAAATGCTCCTTCCGTCTTAATTTTTTAGATATGTCCTCGATTTTAGATTTCAATTATGTAAAACTCTATTGCAAATAAATCTGTTTATCGATTTTTTAATACTTTAATTAGTTAATTTTTAGAGATATTTTTCTGAATTTCATATCGATTTTCATCCAAATTCTACCGTATAATAAGTTTAAAATCAAATTTAATAGTCTTAATGAAGTAAAATTTTAAAATGCATACACAGTTTCTTTTTAAGCAGAATCAGGATTCTTCCTTATCAATTTCATGAATTTTGATCAAAAATTAAGTAGCAAGGCTCATTTCAAAAATTAAAGAAAAGCATCAATATTGAGAAAAGCAGATTTAAAGTATATTAAAAAGCCAAAATGGGCATTATTTATTTTAATATAACTTTCAATCAAATATTATTAAGTATTAAATTATGCATAGAGACTGCAGAACTCTGCTAGATGACTGCCTACAGAAATGAATCAGTTGGTAAGCATTCCGAAAAATTTCATCAAACAGGGGCTAAATAAATACAAAAGAAAAAGGGTTATGGTCGTAGGATATGAATCAACGTAAACGAATTAAATAATTTTATGAAATAAAATAACTTCAAAATAAAACCAAACCCTTATGCAATTAACTCGTATATCAATTCAATTATGATTTTAATCATGTATGCCGCTGTCATTCACTCTATAAAAGCTCATTAATTTTTTTAATTATGAATCGGGCCACACGATATGGGGTTAAATTTCAAGGGCATTTGCATCATTTTAACTTATTCAATAAAAAATGTTGGATTTTAATTGATGTAAGGATTTTTTTAATATAAGGAATATCAAATATTCTTATCTCATACGAAATTGCCATTAAAAGCCAATAAAATTTTTATCGGATGCAAAAATGCCATTAAGAGAAATTTATTAAACTTCGAAACATTATGAAATTATTAATCATCATTAAAAATTTTTAATGGATCCTGGGCAGCAATATTAAGAGATGGTAACTATTGAACTTAACTATGAGAAAAAATTATAATATAGCATACTTATTAAAAGTCACAAAAAATGTATTTACATTGTTGCCTAAAATACAATTCCGTGGTACAACGTAAAATAACAGATTCAATTCAATGAAATTAGACACACTTTTATCTGATATTATGAGGCATCTCTTATGCAACACAAGATACACAAGTAAAATTTAAATTTAAAAAATAAAAAAACCCGACTGCGTAAAAAGCGAACTAATTAATTATTTCTCATCAATGTGAAACTATTTTTTTTTTTTTTTATATTACTTACCTATTTATTTTATTTACCTGTAATGATGGCTTTTAAGTTGTGTTTAATTGTTAGTTCCTATCTATAAACACTGTTTTGATGAGGCCTATAGATGTCTATGATGGTTAGAGTTGCATTAAAGCTAGAGATCCTACCTACACAACTTCCAGGTAGTGTAATAGTTAAACGGAGCTTCTGACTGTAAAATAGTCAATGAAATATCGTCTTAAATTTGAAAGACCTATCCAATGATATGCCACTCAATTGGATACGCAAAAAATTTTGCTTTCGTCTCTACCGCCATTTTGAATTTATAAAAACAAAACCTAGCCTATAAACATCGGACGGTTAAGACGGATTGACAGAGGTCTCGTTCATTAAAATCCATCCAGCCGTCGGGAGGTTTCGAGAGTATACAGAAATCCACATACCCAGATGCCCGTGAAACATATAACCTTACTTGGCAGTCGGGTAATAAAATAAGGTAAAGCAAAGATGTCAGACCTACAATGGTCAAAACTTTTTCATATATTATAGTTGGGAAATATCGAAAATACATGTATTTTAGACATTTTCAAAATACATTTGTATTTTTTATTTTAAACGGATAAAGCAAAATTATTTTGTTAATGTGTTTTTTATACCTTTTCGAAGTATTTTCTATTTCCAAAATACTGAAAATATATTTCTCCGTACTTTAGATTTCGTTTTTGAATCATAGATCAGCCTTTTGCAACAGGAATGTTTTTATTTGTCGGTTTTACCAACAATGTTTACGATCCAAACTAAAATAAAATATTTGAAAGATTAACAGCTTCAATGCTGCGATGGCTTGCTTCCAGGGTATCACCAAACGATTGGCGAATCGTTGAGTCATTCGTCTCAATCTAGGTGATGAGGCCCCACCAGTGGCCGAGAGGTTCTGCTCTCGAAGCTGGTAGACGGGAAGTGCTGGGTTCGATCCCAATCGCGCCCGTCGGGCTAATCGTTCGGAGTTTTCGTGGTTTTCTTCGAGCCGTGGATCTTCATTGCGTTAATACGGATTAGGTTCCCTTAGAAAGACCCCCACGGAGGGCACTCCCCCCGGGCCTATATCCCTCGTGTAGATAATTGGCCGTCAAAAATCAACCCAACCCTAGGTGATGAGATTGAAGGAACAATGATTGCTATTTGCAGCCAACCTGTATTTAAGATGAGTTGGTTGCCGTTTCTTTTTCACAAAAAATACGGAAAACGTATTCAAAATATTTTAATAAATTCACCAATGGCTTCGAAGAATCAGTCAAGGAAATCTGATAAAAGTAAAATAGCAGCAGATCATATATAGGTTCAAAAGTTTATATATAAAGACTACGTGACATTTTTATCAAGTTGTCAGAATGCTGCAGGGCTTGAAATATTACGGTTTTTAGTTGATAAATCGATTGATCTGAAAATGTTCAATACATACACTGTTAAAAATTTGCAGCATTCGGTCCAGTCATTTGACCGTTTTTATCGAAAACGGTAACACATCCGTAATTTAACACTATTCTGACCATATTATTGGCCATTTTATGGTCAGAATACAGTTAAATTATGGTTATGAAACCTTTTTTTCCCTACACTGTTAAAAATTTTGCAGCATTCTGGCAGGTCATTCGACCGGTTTTTGAAAAAACGGTTTCATAACCATAATTTAACTATATTCTGACCATAAAACAACCAATAATATGGTCAGAATAGTGTTAAAATTACGGTTGTGTAACCGTTTTCCGAAAAAACGGTCAAATGACCTGCCAGAATGCTGCAAATTTTTAACAGTGTACAGTGAATAAATTCTTCACTGTTAAAAATTTTGCAGCATTCTGGCAGGTCATTCGACCGTTTTTTGAAAAAACGGTTTCATAACCATAATTTAATTATATTCTGACCATAAAATGCCCAATAATATGGTCAGAATAGTGTTAAATTACGGTTGTGTAACCGTTTTCGGAAAAAACGGTCAAATGACCTGCCAGAATGCTGCAAATTTTTAACAGTGTTCTATAAGTTTCATCTGATTCTTTCTTTGAATGCTCTATTCGAAATATTTTTTTGCTTGCGAGCATTATAAATTCTCAATAAAGGAATTAATTATATTGAACGATTCACAGTTTGAGAAATGGGTTCTGTTGCAGGCCAATCATAATTTCCAATCTTAATATTCACTGTTAAAAATTTGCAGCATTCTGGCAGCTCATTTGACCGTTTCTTCCGAAAATGGTTACACAACCGTAATTTTAACACTATTCTGACCATATTATTGGCCATTTTATGGTCAGAATATAGTTAAATTATGGTTATGAAACCGTTTTTTCAAAAGAACGGTTGAATGACCTGCCAGAATGCTGCAAAATTTTTAACAGTGTTGCATTATTGATTGTTTTTATTTGTATAATACTTTACCTTATATGTTTTTGTTGGCTTTGAATCACATCCATGAATGCTTCTCTATATAGATTTTCATTAATTTAAATATTCTTTGTTTATTGTATAAAATATGTTCTTCATAGACTGATTTTTTTCGATATCTATTTTCCTTATTTAAGTAGGGAATCTATAATTTCAAAGAGTTTAATTAGTTTTGCAAAAGCTATTTGTAATGGCTTAGTGCAGTGAACTACACAACAAGTTTTTTTAAAAAAATAAAAATGTATTTTGTATTTTAAATGCGTTTTGAAAAATTCATAAATTAAAAAACCAATGTTTTTTGCATACAAAATTTTGTTTGCAAATACAAAAAAATGTTTTTTGCACTTTGTATACAAAATGATTTTTCGATGCATTTTGCGAACTCTAATATGATATCACCGGAATTATTTGGTTGATAGGGAGTTTGACCATTCCGCAAGGATAGTTAGTAACCTACCGTCACTGACGATTTTCTGTCAGTTCATATTTTCACAATGTTTTTATAGAGAATTATAATGTTTAAAGCATTACTGATACTTAATTTAAAATATAACAATCCACGATATTCACCTCACAAATACTGATCAGAATATCGATTTTGATACTCTTTGCTCTGAAAGAATTCACATATCTTTAAGATCACCTCAAAATATCGGTGACACACTTCTACTACTACGCCAAACTATAGCTGTGTTTACAATTGCATGCCACACGTCTTTCCAATTGAAAAAAATCTTTAAACTCAGTTATTCCGTTTGTATTTTCAAAACTTTTGTCATTTTCGAAATTTCAAGACTCTTCTAAATGTTCATGAAACTTTTTCTATTTGAACCTATTATCACATAATTGAGTTATAAGTGTAAGCTTTTCTAAGAATAGAAAATTCTTAAAAAAGAAAAAAAAATGAGTTATCAATCATGATTTGATTTGTTTTTCTAATATTCTAGTTTCTCACATACGGTTATAAATTAAAACATTTTTCTTAAAAATCAATGCCATTAAACAAATTATGATCCAAAATTTGTTGATTATACTGACAACATATCCCGGGTGTTCCAAAAATGACTGATGTATTTTAAAATTTAATAACTTGCAAACGATGACAGATATTAAAAAAATTCTTGCAGGAGTATTATGTGAGATGTCAGGAGTTTTTATGCTGCGATTATAAGTTTTAGTTAGCATCGATAGATGGCGTTGCAAGCACTTACCGCCAAATCCAGGATTGATTTTTCGCCCTCTCTCTTCTTCCATGCGAAAAAAGGAGATTAAAATGTATTGAATGGATCCCGAAGTACCAAAAATCGGATCTGAACTGAGCGCCTATTGATTTCAGCGCCATCTGTTATTTGAAATTCAAACTAAAATCAATAATCACACTACAAAAACTCCTGCCATCATGCATAACTCTCCTGCAAGAATTTTTTAAATATCTGTCACCGTTTGGAAGTTATTGAATTTTAAAATCCATCAGTCATTTTTGGGACACTCGGTACATATATATGAGGACGTGAGTTTCAAAGCTAGCCTTATCCAGAAAATCAAATTTTGGGAAATCGCGAAAAACCTCTGACTGCGTGCACTAGTTTTAATTGTAAACAAAGATTTTACAATGGCAGAGTGCAGGATAAAATTAGTTTTTTTTTTTTTTTTTTTTTTTTTTTTTTTTGAAAATTGTTGTATTTTTTTGATGCAAATTTATCAATAGAATATATTGATAGAGAAAACATGATTTTTTAAATTTTTCAACTTTTTGTAATTGTGAAACAAAATGTAAAATGAAAGATGGACTAGGAAAATTAAATATTTTATAATACCATAAAAATCGAGAGGTTATCCAGAGATTATCATATAGATTACCCAGAAATCTATCAAAAAGTAGAATAATTAACAATGTAATAGGAAAAATTGCAATATATATAAACTGGTGCGCAAAATTTAAGGACCAATCACAAAATGCTAATTTTCAAATACGCGAACACTCAAAAGGAAATAATATAATTCGAGTAATTACAACACAGCTAGTCCATATTACACCTCATTCATGTCACACATGGTCACAAGTGTCACAGTCACTACGGTGAAGCAAAAAAAAAAAAAAAAAAAAAAAAAAAAAAAAAAAAAAAAATAGAAAATTCCATACATCTCATTATGAGTCTCAAATGATCACTATATGTGAATATGCTGTGACGTCACTGTGATTACTGCTTTGCGACGAGTCACCATGTGACTTTACAATGTAGTTAAATTGTAACTCTCAATCTCATGTGACTGTCATCTGCAGACTCAATTTCAAAGTCATCGTGAACGTTGCATTGTGGTGAGTTCCCAAATAATGTCACATTAAAATCACATGATGATTTTCAGATGACAGAGACTACTGTGAAGTCACCATTGTGCTCTTTTTTGAAAAGTCACCATGTGACTATAATGTGATATTATTTGGTGACTTATCATAATGCAACGTTCACGACGACTTTGAGATTGAGTCTAAAAATGACAGTCAAATGAGAGTCACAATGTAACTACATTGTAAAATCACCTGGTGACTCGTCACAAAGCAGCAGTCACATTGAATTCTCAGTGGAGTCACATATAGTAATCATTTGAGATTCATAATGAGATGTATGGAATTTCCTATTTTTTTGCTTCACCGTAGTGACTGTGACACTTGTGACCATGTGTGACATGAATGAGATGTAATATGGACTAGCTGTGTTGTAGAGATAGTAATTACTCGAATTACATTATTTCCTTTTGAGTGTTCGCGTATTTGAAAATTAGCATTTTGTGATTGGTCCTTAATTTTTGCACACCAGTGTATATATCGAAAATGCTAAGAAAGTAAAATAAATTTAACTTTGACGTGTATTGTTATGAAAGTTTTGAAATTTTAATATTTTAAGTATTAAATAAACTTTTTCATCATAAACTAATAAAGAATTTTTTTAAATTAAAAACTGATTGTTTTTCATTTGAGGTGTTAAAAGCTCTTAAAATTTAGCCATTTACTAGTATCCGTCACCAGGCGTGCAACAGAGAATGTTTTTGCAAAATCGGCGTCACACGTGGCTTTTTTTAATGAATTCACGGTTTTTGATTTTAAAAAAAGTCATTTTTCCTAAGCTATGCGAACTATTGTTATACAGATTACACTTCCAAGTTAAGAAAAAATCCTAAAATTAAAATTTCTAATAATAATAATAATAATAATAATAATAATAATAATAATAATAATATACTCTTTTAATCACTTAAATAGCCTCAAAATGAGACTATTCAGTAGTAACCAAGTACTTATCTTTTATTTAAATTAAAAAAATATTTTTTATATTTAGAATTTAGAATGAATATATATTTCACTAATCTAAACTGTAAAGGATTAAGGTGACTTTAAACAATTTGACCTCACGTGCTAAACGAGTCTCATACTGTCTCGTTCGTGATAACATTTTTTTTTTTGTCCTGAAGTCACCCGAAAAACTCAACAAGTGTGAAAAAGGGAAGCGCAGCGGGACTAAATTGCGGTTCTCCACCTCTTGCGCGCTAAGTGCCATTTATTTCATAATCAATACGCATTTTTCATTTCATCGGAATCATTTCAAGATTGTGCCATGCAAATTCGGGAAACTGTGTCATGAGTCTGAGATTTCCGTGATCATGCTGATATACGGTCTGTATAATTTAGATTAATCCTTCACGGCACTATTTTCCTTTTTAAAGGAAAAAATATTTTTAACATTGCAAAAGTTATTTTCAAATTTGTTTATAATATAAAAAATCTTTAAAACTTCGTAGGGTAGATTGGGTAAAGATGCCGTAATTTTTGACTTAATTGTTTTAAAAATCGCCTGTTGTTTTTATTTGTTATTTATTGATTTCTTGTTAAGGTTTGTACTTTTATGTATGATTTAAATCTTATTTCATCTATAGATATTACATAAAGCATCGAAAATTTTGTTTTTGTAAACGCTTGCCTTTCGGCATCTTACTCCTATCTTGAGGTAAGATGGCCAATATCTTTATGATTGTCATCACGTATTAGATTACATATAAACACCTTTATTTTTGCATGTGCGCATTGCTTTTTTTTTTTAAATGTAATAAAACTGATAGCACGAAATAAAAAATCCCTGCTTAAATCTCAAAATTTTAACTAAACATTTTACATTTTACTTTTGTCGAACTTTAAAATTACTGCTCTTTGTATTATGCTATAAAGGCAGTACTTCAGAAGCCTATTAAGCATTTTATTATCCTTTCAATTAAATGAATAAAGTGCTCTGAAATCAGTCTGTCGTTAAATTTGTTATAGCCTGAATCATGGAAAACTCGATAGCCAAAAAGACTAGAATTGCAAGAAGCGAAAACAATAGATCGTTACAATAAAAGAAAAACAATTAGAGGATATCAACGATCTTACACTTCTTCTAAAACGGAATAATGTTAAAGTAGCAATAATGCTAGCAACTTTTACTTTCGGAGAGCCATTGAATAATATATGTATAATTATTTCGGTTGTAAAATTGCTATTATCTACGACTTGAAAATGAAAATATTTCAGAACTATAGCAATAATTTGAGAAAATATCCTTTTAAATCTTTTGATAACTATTTATTAATCGCTTCGTGGGCTGTACAATCATTTTTATTTCTTGATAAAAATGAACTAAAATGAAATGAAACAAAAAATTTTAAAATCTGTAAAATTAACTAGCTTTATAAGACATTTCACTGGGGAAAAAAAGAAAAGCCAGATTAAAAAATATGTATAGGTGGAAAAATAAAGCCAGAGAAATTATTAGCATCAGATTCCATATGTTATAAATCATTTGAGGAAGTAGTGTAGCGTAGTGATAAGCTACTTTCTTTATGAAAGTACTCTAGGATTAAATGTATTGTTGAAATTTCGCTGTGAACACGTTGTCCGGATTCTAACACCTGTGCATGATTTCGCAAGGTATGGTTGAATCTCTTTGAATACGACTGTCGGGATTATTTACGCACAAATATGTTAAGGGGGCTTCTGTGATTGGATGGCTAGTATAAATATGCTGGTGAAAGCGAGTATCGTTGGATTTGGTTGTGTGCTGACATTTATGGAATATAAACTAAAGCATCATCGCTTCGGAAGTTAAGAGTTTGGATTTCCCCACTTGCTGACGGCTAGTGACGTTCGGTGTTATCTGAGTGTGGAATAGAGATTTCAACTGAGGTGTTTTGCGTGATGGTAAGGTGTTACACCTAAAAATTTCAATAGAAGCACATTTGGGATCCAAGGGATTCTTTTCATGTTAGAGTTATTTTCTATAGTTATTACATATATTTGGTATTTCCAGTGATATTGCATATTAGTGGTATTTTCTGACTTATGAGTGACAATCTATCTAGGCATCTTAATTAGAATTAGTGACAGAATATGACGAAATTCTTGGGGTTAAATTCTCATCTTTTCCCATTTCGTTAAAAGGACAAAAATACAGATTATTCCTCTCTCTCTCTCTCTCTCTCTCTCTCTCTCTCTCTCTCTCTATATATATATATATATATATATATATAGTATACATGTGCATTTTATTAGCCTCTACTTAATAGCCAGGAGAAGACTCTTTAATCGCCTTCGAGGAGGACTTAAAGGAATCGACTGGGAGCAGAGACTTAATGTCCAATCTGCACCTTCCATCGGCGCAGCCTGGCATGGCAGTACCCTTGCCTAGTGCATTGGGAAAGAACATGGATGGGCTTCCTCCAACCCGCTTGGCTATCTTGAAGGAAGTTGGCCACCCCCATCCCCTATTTTACCATGAATTCAGAAAACAAATCACGGCCCTCAACTCCCGGCAGTCTCCATGTTCCTGGTTACGGTAGCTATCAGAAAGACATGAAGACAGAGGGTACTAAGAATCACCCTGCTTGGCTTAGCTGCCATAAGTTGATTACCTTGACTACGTATAATGGAAGATCCCTATCTTCGTAAAATCGTTTACAGGAACTTGAAGAAGAATTATAAAGAATCAACTGGGCCATTCTAGAATTATGTGAAATAAGAAGAAAAGGGGAAGAGAAGACTCATCTCGCCAGAGGACATGCCTATGGTAAGCACAGAAGATGGAGAAACAAGTGGTGTAGGGATTCTGATTCATAAAAGGTGGAAGAATCACATCGTAGAATATGATAGTGCATCAGATAGATTTGCAAGGTTAGTTATACAAGCTTCCAGAAGATGCAAGCTACAAACTACCCAAGTTTATGCACCAACAATAAGCTATACTGATGATAAAATTGAGGATTTCTATGAAGAATTAGCTTCAATGCATCAAAAGGGAAAATGCTACATAAATTAATAATGGGGGACTGTAATGATAGAATTGGGGAAAAAAAGAATGGTGAGTTCTCAATAGGAAATCATGGATATGGGATGCTTAATGAAATAGGAAACAGATGGATCTAGTCTGCAGAATGTGAACAGATGTATATCATGAAATCATTTTTCAAGAAAAAGCTACAAAGAAAATGGACATGGCGTTGTGCAAATGGTTCAACAAATGAAATAGACTACATCTTGATAAACAAAAAGCATCTTATTCAGGATTGCAGCGTTCTCAATAATTTCAATACAGGAAGTGATTACAGTTTAGTTAGATGCAAACTGCTGCTAAATACTAAAGTGGAAAGAATGAAGCTTTTGCAACACTCAAAAGAAATCAATAGGTATTATAAATCTCCGGAAACATAAAGAAGAATTTCATTTGGAATTTAAAAAACGTTTCCAAATACTTCAAGTATTTCAATCAAACTTGAAGAAAAGAAATATGTTACAGTAGTGAACAAGAAACTAACCAATACTCTACAAGAAATTGCAAAGAAGATAGCCGGTGAAGCACAAGTAAAGCACACTAAGAAAATAACAGACGAAACAAGAAGATTGATGAAGAAAAGCAGAGAATTTAAAATGAAGAATAACGATCCTAAATCAAGAGTTGAATATGCAGAATTATGAAAAACGGTAAGAAAATGTGTTATTGAAGGTACCAGAAAATTTAACTGTGATGTTGTCAAGAAAGTTCTAGCAGATAACAAAGTTTAAAATCAGCTAAGCGCAAACTGTGTATTAGAAGGAAAGGTATTTTTGCACAGAAAAGGGCAAATGGAACAATCCCAAAAATCAATAAAGAAATTGTACACATTGTCGAAAAATTTTATATCAATCTATATAAATGTGAAGATCAAAGGGAAATCAACCTACGTGATCCACGAGAAAACATAACAGAAACTGAAGACATAATCCCAGTGATGACAGGTGAAGTTTTACAAGCCATTAGATGTATAAAAAAAAGGTAAATGCCCTGGAGAAGATGGAATTAAAACTGACCTTATCAAAGAAGCAGGAAAAGGATTTTGCAAAAATGCTATCCCTACTGTTTTCCAAATGTCTCGAGAAGTCATGTATCAGAAGGTTGTAATAATGCTGTGATGGTGCTACTTTACAAGAAAGGGGAGAAGGATAGCATTAAAAACTACAGTTCGTTTAGTTTACTATCAGTGATTTATAAAATTTTCACCAAAGTTTTAACGACGAGACCCGAATCAGCTCTGGGCTTATCTCAACCTAGAGAACAAGCAGGATTCCAAAGTGGATTCAACACAATGAATCCTATTCAAGCAGTAAGGGAACCCATAGAAAAATATAAGGAATATAATTTACCTCTCCGATTCGGTCTGCACATTAGCAGTTGTAGAATCTTTGGAGAACATTGGTATAGACAAACCTTAAATCAATATCACAAATCAGATTTACAAGAAAGCAACAGCGACCATCTATTTGGACAAAGCAAAAGCGAAGATCAAGCTTGGAAGAGGGGTAAGACAAGGAGTCACCATTTCGCCTAAGCTTTTTACTTCTGTCTTAGAAAATATTTTCAAGAAGCTGTATTGGGAAAACAAAGGGATTAGCATAAATGGGGAATTTTTAAGCTGACGGTTCGCTGACGACATTTTAATTTTCCATAATAGCCCTGAAGAATTAAAAAATATGTTAAAAGATTTGGCAGAAGCTAGCATTAATGTGGGATTAAAAATAATTTTGAAAAAGACTAATGTGATGTTCAATTCATTTGCATCAAAAAAGAAAATCGTCTAAAAAATCACTGAGATTAAAGAAGTACAAAGTTATGTGTACCTTGGAAAGGAAATATCATCAGCAAGGGATAAAAGTATCATGAATGAAATTAATAGGAGAATAAGAAATGGATGGAGTACTTTTGGGAAGAACAATATTATTCTGAAGAGTAGCATGCCTGTTTGTTTGAAGAAAAAGGTGTTTAACCAATGTGTTTTGCCTGCACTAACTTATGGAGCAGAAAAATGGACGCTCACAAAACAGATGGTACAAAGATTACAAACAACATAGCGAAGTATAAAAAGATGTATGCTAGTTATAACTAGAAGAGACAGAAAGAGAATAACCTGGATAAGAAGTCACACGAAAGTTTTTGACATCATTGAAAGAATTAAACGGCTAAAATGGAAATGGGCTGGGCAAGAAGACAAGATAATAGATGCAACATAAACACACAGCAGTGGTATCCCAGAAATCAGTGGCGCTAACTTTTGAAAAATATTGGGTGGGTTCAAAACCTTTTTAGGGTAAAATGGCACTGCTATTTGTATACATAAAAAGCATGAAATTCGTAGACGCGACTTCTGAAGTGATTTGGAATCAAATAGAGTTTTTTATTTACTATTTATATATATATATGTGTGATCTGATGCAAGTGCGAAAATTGTCTTAAAACAATTTGGCAGCATTTTCCGAAAGATTCTTTAACCCCAAAAATGGAAAGTGCGGAATAATAACAACTGCAAATTTAGGACATTTAGAATCGAAAGAAAAATTAATTCGAGGATATACAGGAAATCTCTTTTTGAGAGAAAATTGTCTGTACGTATTATTTTAGTATGAAGGAGCGGAAGAAGCAGGTTGTGCTTTAGGCTCCTGTGTGTCTGTTATTTTCTTATTTATCATTATATTTTTATCATTATTTATCATTATTCATTTATTAATTTTTACCGTATTTTCAAACAAAATAATTTTGTGAATGTCAGAAAAATAATTTATTTTCAGCGATTGAAAAATAAATAAGCACGAAAATAGAATAATAAAAATTGGGTGGGCTGGAAGGGTAAATTATCGGGTGGGATCTGGCCCTACGGGCCCATATAAGTTGGCGCCACTGCCAGATATGTAAAACGACCAAGAAGACGTCCACAAGTAAGATGGAGTGATTAAATCAGAAAAGTGGCCCGTGTTAATTGGATGACTAAAGTATTAGACAGGAAACATTGCGAAAATCTGGAGGAGACAATACCTACAACCAGCAGTAGACTGAAAACAGTCTAGCATCAAATTCCACGTGCCATAACGCATTTGAAGAAAATGTGTAGCGTAGTGTCAAACTACTCTCTTTATGAAGGTAGTCTAGGATTAGATTAAATGGGTGGAGTGATTGTGTTTTCCGAATTCTAACACTTGTACTTGAAAGTGACACCTATTCTATCATTTCTTCTACTTTTGCAAGTTTGAACATATTTTGAAGTAAAGGAACATTGTATTAAACTTGTACTAGAACGTTTTGGAAACATTAAATTATAAATCAACTTCTAGCAAGTTTCATAAAGGAAAATTTTTATTAAACTTTATAAAAAAAGTTACACATACACATAAAAAAAACAACAAAAAAAATCCTAAAGCTTCTAAACTTCTAATTATCTGAGACTATGATACACAAATAATTATAAGATTTTGTATAACACTTGTAAAGCTGTTTGATAAATCTGAAATTATTGTCACTCCCATATAAAGTAATCCAAACATCTTTAACACGAATAAACTACAGAAGTATGATTCTGTAATTTATAAGAATAAAATGGCAAACTTTTGAAAATTATCACTAGTTTCTAATGTTAGCGTTTTAACCGAAAGCAGACAATTGAATCTGTCTTTTTTTTTTTTTTCCAAAAATGTTTAGTCTTACGTGATATGTTCCGTATATATACCGGGTGTTCCAAAAATGACCGACGATTTTAAAATTCAATAACTTACAAACGGTGACAGATATTAAAAAATTTCTTGCAGGAGGGTTATGTATGATGGCAGGAGTTTTTTTACTGTGATTCTTTATTTTAATTCGAATTTCAAACAGTAGATGGCGCTGAGAACAATAGGTGCTCAGTCCAGCATTTTTAGTATTTCGGGATCCATTCAATACATTTTAATCTCCTTTTTTCGCATGGAAGAAAAGAGGGGCCGAAAAATCATTCATAGATTTAGCGGTTATTGCTTGCAGCGCCATCTATCGATGCTATTTGTAACTAAAACTCACAGTCGCAGCATACAAACTCCTGACATTTTACATAACACTCCTGCAAGAATATTTTTTAATTCGTTTGCAAGTTATTACATTTTAAAATCATCGGTCATTTTTGGGGCACCCGGTAAATTTTTTTTATGCTAGTAGCAGCTCAATATTATTTTTTCAGTAGATACAAATAAGATTATATTTTGTAGATTATAAAATTCTAAAAATATTTTTACTAAAACAGAAACTAGTAAATTTAAGCCATACTTCTTAAGCAATTAGCAAATAAGAATATGCGACCTAAAAAGGGAAAAGAAAGAAGTTGAAAACACGTAATGTAAATTGTAAAATATTAGAAAAAGTATGTTTGCGAAATATTTTGATTAACAAAGTATTTCGAAGTTAAACCTTTTTTGTACTTATTTATATCAAACAAACTTCTTAAGTGTGCATTTTTACACTAATTGTTTCTTCTTTTCTATTAAACTAAGTAAAAATCAGTTTTCTAAGTTAAAAATCAGTTTATAGTTTAATTTCGTCTAAAAATAACTGCCAATAAATTTGGGATCGGAAAGTTCAAAATCAAATAGTAGTTTTATTTCGTCTAAAAATAAGTGTCAATAATTTTATAGTATGCAGATGTGTAAATCCCTAGATCTATCCCTAGATCCCTAGTAAAATCCCTAGATCTTAACTTAAAGCTGTATAAGCTTTAAGTTAAGATCTAAGGATTTTAACAAAATCAGTAGAAATAAATACTTATATGCAACTATGCAAGCTATTTCAATACTAAAAGAGCGGTCTTTGAAAGGATGAGGTAAAAATTATTTGACAAACATATTTCTTAGGGGACTTAAAAAAAAAGCTTTTATTTTTGATCATCATGTATGTATGTTCTCAATAATCACTGACACGTCTAACTCTTTACTATGATTGTCTACTACATTTTAAGCGTGAGCGATGCTAAAAATTAGACTGCCTTTATAAATAAGCAATTGGCGATATACAATACTGTAAAAAATCTGGAACTTTTTCTGCATAGTCACTCCACCGCTTTTATAGAATATCTCTATTCTGACCAATGAGAATGCTCCATAATATCGTCAAGTAATTGTTTTCTATAAAAGCGGTGCACTGTAAAAAAAAAAAAAAAAAAAAAAAAAAAAAAAAAAAAAAAAAACGGAATAAAAGACAGAGATTCTACTAGTAATCGAGAAGCCAGTATTATTTCCATATTTTAATGGAAATTCCTCCCCCCCCCATAAATTCCAGAAATCCGTATTTTTACGGAAATTTTTCCCCATAAATTACAGAAAATTTTCCGCTTTTTCTGGAATTTATGGGGGAAATTTTCCGTTAAAATATGGAAATAGTACTGGCGTCTCGATTGCCAGTAGAATCTCCGTTTTCTAATCCGTTTTTTTTTTTTTTTTTTTTTTTTTTTTTTTTTTTTTTTTACAATGTGGAGTGGCTATGCAGCAAAAGTTACAGATTTTTAACAGTGCACTAATAAAATTTTATTATTTGGAAAAGAACTTGGAGAGTTTTCCATGGTACATGGATAAATTGTGGGTTGCCGTAATTTGGACATAAACTTCCAATCCGAATGGTGCCCTCTGTTATTTAAAAAGGTACTCTACTGGCAAACGACATAGATTAAATTGAATGTGGATTAAAAAAAAATAGGGTTGTCCAAAAAAGAAACTCACTCTATTATACCAAACCACTTTGGATAAAATGCGAAAATTCGCTCGCAATAAGTAAGCCAAAAAAAAAAAAAAAATATGCGTTGTTAACAACATGGGAGTTTTTGCATAATTGCAAACAATTAGTAGATTATGAAACTGCTCTGTATAAGCCACTCTGGATAAATATACCATAAACCACTATACAATATACCATACACCTAAATATAAGATACAGCATAAAAGTGCTCTAGATGTACCACTCTGGTTAAATACACCATACACCATAAACCACTATACCATACACCTAAATATAACATATAGCATAAAAGTGCTCTAGATGAACCACTCTGGATAAATACAGCATACACCATACCATATACCATACACCTAAATATAACATACAGCATAAAAGTGCTGTAGATGAACCACTCTGGATAAATACACCATACACCATAAACCAGTCTGGATAAAATGCACCAATTGTCGCGCAATAAGTTAACAAAAAATATGCGTTGTTAATAACATGGGAGTTTTTGCATAATCAAACAATTCACAGATTATGAAACAGTCACTTGATTTTGAGCTTATTTATTTATTTATTTTCATTTTTTTTTTGCTTGAGAATTACTTGTGCCAGATAACGTGTGATCGGCATTGGAACATTAAGGTCCTAGAGGGCGTTTTTAGAGAGAAGAGAAAGGCATGTTTACTTTACAATGTCGTGCTATCTTATACCTGCTGATTTTTTTTTCTCACAAAATTATGTTAGGGGAAAAAATCTTTAAATGGGAAAAAACAAACACATACACATGCACACAAGCGGACCGAATGCTGGCAAAATAAGCTTTATTTATGGCTAATTGCACAGCGGTCATTTTAAAAAACAGTACGCGAACTCTGCCCTCGATTTAGAGTGATCTGATATCCTCTACTAAAGCAATTTTTCAGTATTACAGTGTATTGGAAATTTTCTTGTGTGTGGGGAGAGAAATCATGGGTTCACAACTTCTTGGTTCCGTTTTTGCAAAAGGACAAGTAAAACATGATAATTCATTCCTTTGCTCACCTTTGAGAATTAGTACTACATGAGACTTATTTTCTCATTACTTCCTAGATTCATCTTGAGTTCTATAGTGTTATGATATTTATTATAACAAGTTCTACCTCTTGTAGCTCGTGACATTAGTTTTGAAATTTCCTGTAAATAGCAACACTAATTAAAGTAAAATTTAGTAATACAAATAGTTTAAAATTGCTATCGCTCTAATAACTTAAGTCTGCCATTAAACCATTTTCTTCGTTACAAATGTTATTTTTTGTAGTTCACACAACGAACCAAACACTACAAACAACTAGAAATCTGTCATGTTAGATATCCACTAAAAGATCGACCCGTTTACACATTTTTATGTGTAAAAAAAAAAAAAAAAAAAAAAAAGAATAGAATAAAATAATTTTATGCAACCTGGTTACGACCCAGCCTTATTTATCACCCTCACTTTCTCTTAAACAGTCATAGACACAGTATTAAAGCTCCGATGATCCCGGTGCATCGCTAATTGGTCATTTGTGCTTCACGGACTAATTGCCACCCTCCCATTTTTGCGGCTCTCTGTCCGTGCGTGACGTCAGCGATCCACGCCCATTAGTCGATCCTAAAGCCCCTCATTAAGTGATGTTCCCGAATTGAAAATGCTAGTAATAGTGGACAGTATAAATACGCTGGAATGGGTTCCGTTAGGATGCGGATGGGTGAGCTTTGGATGAAATGAATGAGCAGCATTTCGATTTTTCGACCATTGTTCGCTCTTGGAAAAGGAATGATTTTTAGCTTAATTTGGTGTATGAAAGCTATTTTGAGTCAAAGCTTTTAGAAAGTTGCATGTGGAGAATTTTTACGAAAATATTATTTAGTTGCATTAGAGATAATAATGAGTTGCAGTTTGATGACAACATTTTAAAATTGATGCGGTTTTGTAGCACTATCAGAGTATTCTCCATGTACCAGTAGGCAATGACTTATTATAATAAGTACATACTAGCCCACCTTGGCAACCAGTTTGGTCTCCCTTAAAATTTATGTTTGGGAAAGCATGCTAAGCATTGTATCATGTTACTTTTATTCATAATTTAATTTACTTGGACTCCCTTAAATATAATTAATATAATCGCTTAAGCTAACATTAGTTTTTGCTGCATTAAAATATCTCAATTTGTTGATTTTCTGTAAGCAAGTAAACCCTATTGGTTTATAATGGAAGTCTATGGGAATTTCGCGAAATATCAGAGATATCGCCAAGTTGGCGTCACTTTTGGCGACTAATTTTGGTCGCCAAATTTGGCGCTATATCGCCAAGTTTGCGACAAACTTGGCGGCATTTAGCGGCGGAGCAGTGCCCCCGCTACTGTACCCCCTTTATAGGTGTGATGATGCATTAAATGCTGTTCAATAACCAATGAGATGCGTTTCATTTGGGCGTTGTCATTAAACAATTAACAAATAATCTCGCTTTCTGTGCCACGTACGATAGCGTAATATATATATAGATTGGGTGATTGCAAAAGTTCGTGCCCGATTTTCAATGCATCGACATTCGAAGTGTATCCAAGTTATTTTAAATGACGAAATGCAGTCGAATTGTGAACATTTAGTCTCTCAGTAATCTCTTCAGAAGTAATCTGTGGATTATTATTCACAAAATCACGGATATTAAGTCATTATCATGCCAGAAGTTCGCCCAGAGCGAATTTTATCGTTTAGATTAAAATCACCATTTCGAAACCAACGAAACTACTTTTTCACTGTCCTAAGAGCGGGAGCACGATTCAAATAAACGTCTTGAATATTTTTTGTAGCACGTTCAACACCTACTCTTTTTTAAAAATCATATCACATAACATGTCGAAAATGTAACTTTTTATATTTTAAAACTGTAAAAATCTTACTTAACAGTAGCATTGCTGTATCTTTATTTAACTTCTTGCACTTTTTTATACAATAACGCTAGTAACATTATTTAAACACTAATTAGCAATTCTCATTGCCACCACTGCTGTTGTCTTCGTCATCACTGGCACAGTGAGTTTCCTCGTAAATCATATCGTCTTCAGTTCCATCCATCTGATTGAAAGTTCCAGTCACTTTGAAGAACTTTATTATCATCAGGACTGAGATGGATTTCCAAGCTTCACATATCCACTCACACACAGTTGGGAGCGACGCACGCTTCATTTTCCCGCTTGAAGTGAAGTTGTGATCTGTTGTTGTCATCCTCTGATTTTAGGCATACCAAAATGCAACCTTAAATGGTTGGTTGATGCCAACTTCTAAGGGCTGCAGCACTTTCGTCATCCCACCCGGTATCAGAACCAAATCACTTGAGTGACGAATTTTTGCTTTTATTCCAGGAATCGTGTGTCCACGGAAGCTGTCCTGGACCAGCGTCGATGGCTGACGTTCCCACACAACGCTAATCAAATCTTTCATGAGCTCATACACCCTTCACCCTTTTTCCTGTGCTCTTACAATTATGCCGACTGCAAAAGATTCTTTTGGGATAGTTTTACGTTCAAAAATCACATATGCTGGCAACCTGTGGTCGTCATCCGTAATGGGCAGCATAACGGTGAACCGTTGCTTGTCGCTCCTATTGTGTGCACGTGAACGCTTCTATCTGCAACGGGATGAACGGTTGTGGCTTCCGGCATGTCAAACCACAATGGAAATTGATCTGCATTGCCGATTTTTGACATCTGATATCCCTTTTGTTTTTATAGCCTTATAAAGTACTGGAAGAACTTGGTATTTTGTTCTTCGTATTCTTCCGGTAGTTTCTGCGACAGCGTTGTTCTTCTCCTGATAGAGAGACTGTTTCATATGATAAAGTGTCGTACCTACCCGTAACTCCCCTTTAAATCTTCTTGGAAAATTAATTTTCCTAGCTATTTTACAGGCCCTGAACATCAACATTTCCGTCGGGACTGAGTATCCCAAATGCCGCAAATCCGTTACATGAGTTAAAAGCTGCTGCTCCACTTGCGGATATTTATACGACTTTCCCCCGAAAATCACGCTTTTTGGATTTTTCTTTTTCAGTTTTTCTTCCATATTCCGCCACGCTTGCACACTTGACTCATGAACGGCGAACTTCCGACTTGAAGCACGGTTAGACTTTTCTTTTGCATACTGAACTATTTTTAACTTAAATGTCGCAGTATAACTAGATCGATCTTCCATCTTACTCGCACGTTGTCAAAAGACGCTCTCAAGTACTATTTCGTTAACTAAGTGACGTCACCACATCATGATACGTCACTCACTCTACCACAATCACTCTCTACCCGAAGCACAGGCCCCTGAATACTTGGCCTGAGCGCTGGCGCAAAAATGGCGGCAGTCGAAGGCGGAATTTTTTCAGCGTGTGTACGGCCCCTTAAATATTCGTACCAATAATTTTAAAAAGTTTTTTCTGCTTTATCTTTCTGAGCTTAAACAAGTCAAATAAATCATTTATGAAATAGTGGTGTCTAAATTTAAGGGACCGTACATACGCTAAAAAAAATTCGCCTTCGGCAGCCGCCATTTTTGCGTCAGCGCTCAGGCCTAGGATTCAGGGGGCGGTGACAGGAAGTCTAAAATTAGATTTTCCTCTTCTTTCCTGACCTCACGTAACATTTCTTTCTAATTACTTTACTGAATTTCATTCTGTCATTTATTCACTTGCATGGCAAATGTACGGGGGAAAAAATCGAAATTTTTTCTTGTAAATTACTGTGTGCACGTTATACACGAGTAAAAACGGTACTTTTAAATACTATTATATTCATAAAAACAAGTGAAATAGTTCAGCTAATAAGTAGAAATTAAGATTAAAGAAACAGATAACGATAAAAAAAAGTCTAAATTTCAGAGGGCAGTTGCCCCACCCTGACAACCCTAAATGACGCAAGGGTATTTAACTTTTTGACTTCCCCATCCCCAGGCCACCTTTGTGGTCTCGGGTTCACGTTACGAGGGAAAAATTGTCTGTTGCCGCAGATGCACTGCACTAATATTAACATTAGTTTTTAGCGCAAAAACGTGTTGTTAATATTTTACTTCTTTTTTGTTTCGAATACTTTTTAAATTTTTGAGGAGGTGAGTCATAACCTTAAAACTAGTCAAATACGTAATACTGTATTGATTCGATATATTGTCATGCAAAACATTTGCATTTCTTTTAGGAAAGGGAATTAAATTTTTTAAACAAATCTCTAAAGATACATTGCACTACATATTCAAGCACATATAACTCAATTTCAGTACTTTCATAGAATGTAGTTTGTGAATTCTTAGATATATTATATTAATTCTGAGTAGCCTAACAAGTTAGCCTTTATCAAAAATTCAAAAATCATATCTTTTCCGTTAGACCTACATCGATTCGGCAAAATGATAGCTTTATAACACAGCATTTCTTTACAGGCCTTTTCAACTTGTAACACCGAATTATATTTCAGGAAGGCAGGTTCATTTAATCATAATGTTGTCATAATGTTTTATTTTATCAATTATAAGACAAGAAATGTACTGAACACAATTTTACAACAACGAAGTTATACTACTTTCAGTATCGTAAAGTAATATTTTAATAAATGTATTTTGAAAACAGAAATAAAAAAGCTGTATTAAAACCTGGATATTTTAAGAAAAGTTTCGATTTGCAGCCGTCTACGGCTTGGGCATCCCTAACCTTGAATAATGGCAAAACATTCGCTCTGCATTTCTTCTAGCTTCGTGTAAAATTCCGCAACTCGTAACTATGGTTTATTGGCTCAAAGAACTTATAACTGTTATACGTTAGAAATTCTTTGATTGACTGTCTCTTTGAGTGTGTAAATACTGTCTTAAAATGAACTGACTATTTCTAAAGTTCAATAACAAGTAAACGGTGATAGCTATTCGATTTATTCCTTCAGAAAATGTGTGACCGGAATTTCTTTACTACTCTTTACCGTTTTAGTTCCAAATATCACCAATTGACGAAGCTACACTGTTTCAAATTACTAGAACGCTCAAACTAACATATAAATATGGATGAATTTTCATGCAATTTTTTTTTCTGTTTAAATTTTGAAACGCCAAAAAAATATATATATAACTATATAATTATATATAAGTAGATTATTTTATATATATAACAATACATATAAAATATTGGTTATTTTGAAGGTTATTACAGTTTGGTGCAGTATAACGCCATCAATCGGGGTTAATTTTAAGTAAAAAAGGTGAAGTATAATAAATTAATTACTGATTATTATGTTATTTTGTTTGATGGCTAATAGCTATTTTGTTTCATGGATTCTCAAATCCAAACTAGAAAATTTTATTTTCATTAAAAAAAAAAAAAAAAAAAAAAAAAAAAAAGATTCTTTTTTTTTTTTTTTATGAAAGCAAAGCACGCTTGGGAAAATAAACACCCTTTAACCTGGGTAGCCTGTTTCGGATCACCTGGTTATTTTTTAATGATATAGTCCGTCTCAAAAGTTTAAGCACAAGCATAAAATGTTGATATTTAATGAATAATAAAAAGTTAAAAATAAATAGCATTTTTTTTATTTGTGTATTTCGCATTTTCATTCAAATAAATGATATCAAAAGGAAAAAAAAACTGTCTCAAAAGTTTTTGCATAATGGCAACAACATTTATAATTTTTACAAAACTGTTACACCTAAATTATTTTTCCGTGATTTCGGATTAGTTCAAATTAACGCGCTTCCATCGAATTTATTAGTTTTTTTTAGGGTTTCTGGTGGCAAAGAGTGCAATGCTTTCTCCTGCCTTCTTTGAAGTCGTCAAGACAGGCATACTGTTTACCATTGCTGTAAACCTGACGGGTTAAAATGCTATAGACATTCCCAATCAGGTTTATGTCAGAACTAAAAGCTGGCGAGTCAAGAATTTTAAATTTTTCATGGAAAGCCACGATTATGTAAGTATGTGATATGTACATTGAGGCACTACTTTGTTCAAAGATCCATTCAGGACACCCCAAAATGTCACTGAATGGAAGATAATATTGGTTCAGCGTCTGGCGATATTTTTGGGAATTTCGTCTTTCTTTTAGAAAATCCAGAGAGGTCAAGATTTTGAATCCGAATATCCCCCCCCCCCCCCCACAAACCGTAACAGACTTACCACCTTGTTGCCTGTTGAAAAAGCTTCTTCGTTCTTTTCGGAGATCATGCCAATACATGTTCCATTCATCAGGGACATCTAAGTTCCATTTTTTTCTCATCAATGAATAAAACAGTAAGCCACTTGTCCACTGCAGGACATGTGTTTTTTAGCCCTGTTCATTCTTGCTTGTTAGTGGTATAGTTTGAGACATTGTTTCCAAGCCATTTTCTTTAGTATGTTTTAATCACATTTTTTAATACGTCTATATACAGTATCTTTGGACACCTGTACACCAGGATTATTTTAAATTGCCGTATGGGCATATTTTATCTAAACAGGAATCTCCGTATTCTCTTATCCGTCTGAACAAACGTCATTGGTGGTCGTTCACGTCTTGGTTTCCGGTTGACATTAACATTTCTAGAGAGTACTTGATATAGATACATTGCCTTGACCAATTTAAATTTTTTGAAATTTCAGAAACAGTTTTATTTTGTGATTTCAATTTAAAAACTTTTAAAATCTTACCTTTTGTGCCAAATTCTTTACCCTTCGGCACTTTTAAAAGGAGTGGAAATGATTTTTTCACTTCTATATTTTTATAAAATTGAAAAAGGACGTCATACAACCTCATTACACTCATCCAATCCCGTGTTTCTAAAAAAAAATTGCATAAAGTGCTTAAACTTTTAAGACATTGTTTCTTCAAGAAAAAAAGTAAATTAAATAAAAAATTAATGTAATTTTTATTTTAACCAACAAAAACTGCTTATTTTATTTGATTTTGATTAAACATAGCGTATTTATTGTACATTGGCTTCATATATTATCATCTTCAATTATTTTTAACCATATTTGAAGAGTGCATAAACTTTTGAGACGGACTAAATAACGTATTCTATTATGTAATATTTAACAATATCATCGCTAAATTAGCTTTTTCCCATGCATTGTGTCAGTGTAAAACATTTCATGTGTTGTAAACTTATTAATTGTGATATATTTGACTCTGTACAATAGATGTATAAAGATCGGATCATTTTTTATCTTGTATATACCAATATTACACCAGACATGGCTGACGATAAGCAAAATATTTAGAATAAATTAAGATGTCTTTATAGGGCTGGATATTTCAGCTTCTTTAAATTATTAGGTTGTAACGAAGGTTTTCTCCAAATCACCATTACATAATACTAATTATAATATATATAATTAACTGTAATATTATACATAACCACCATTTCGCCAAACCTTGACAGTGTCATATGATACAACCCTAGCATCTAAAGTTGTACACTTTATTCGGTGACATTCTGTAGCTGACTTTTTGCAACAGAACTGGAAGTAAATGATGATTCTAATTGGTATCGGGATAGCTCCATTCTCAAATCCAAAGGGTCAACTTTATGACATAAGTTTTAATTCATTTTTGTTTCGGAAACGCATGAAACTAGAAGGTGTTGTTATTCAGAAACTACGTCATAGAACTGTTTTTCCGTTTTCTTGTAAACGCAATAGATCTTTCAGAAAATACTGTCAAAGTTGGCATTTTGAACTGAACTCCTGACCAAAAGAAGAAAATCCAGTCAGTAAGGGGAGAAAAATGCCATGTCACATGATCAAAATAGTTTATAACTCAATAGGTAATTTATTTATCAAAAAATGGAAAAATTGTTCGATTCAAAATCGCTTTCGTGGTCAGGCTTTCCAATTTTATATCTTTCCGTTAAAAAATGAATTTGTAAATGTGTCAAAACGTTTTGCGCTTGTTGAGCAGAGTAGTTGAGAACAGCCTTAATGATAACGATATTTTTTTACAAATTTCACAACACAGTGTCATAAAGCAAGTCTCTTTCTTTCAAAGGCCAAAAACCGTTTTACAAAATATGAAGAAACACATCAACGCGAACTGTTTGCACAGACCGTATTAGCTGTGGCGGGAAACTTTTGTTACAACCTGATATTTCTTTTCGATTTCACATTTATTTCTAAAAGACTTATATTATTTCTGTTTTATTTCACATAAATATTTAAGACACTGTTTATATTTTTAAGCATTGCCAATATATCATATTTTGATCCTACCTTATATTCAAATTCTATAAAAGGGAAGAAAGTACGTTTGTTATAGGTTGTGAACAGTTTTTCACCCGATTAAACTTGTTAATTTGTATATCATTTTAGCGTCAATAATTTAGTTCCATACACTAATTTTATGCATTTCTTTTTAACTGTTTCATTTCGTAAACTTATGTCAACGTGCGTAGAGTGAATTTGATAAAATAGCAAAGAAGAACGTCAATACTTCCTGTAATTGCTTGCCATAATGATTGATGACATAATTAAATAAAAGTGAAATTACTTTTATTACTTTTGGCATTGTGTCTCATGAGGAAAATATATTTTAATTTCAACACCGTATGTTTGCTCATCATCATTATTTTTTAAAAGAATTTATAAAGGTGAGCTACTATTAGTACTAAAAATTTAGAACACGTGCATTTTTAATCCTGCAGCTTTTTTTTTTTTTTTTTAATTATCAACAGTGCAATTTCCAATGCACTATTTGTAAATTCATGGCAAGAATGAGCTAAAGTTATTAAAGATTTTTAAACATAAAGTTCTTTAAATTTTTTTAGTGTTAAAATGAAAAAGACAGTTGGCTCTCTGTTTAACGACTTTCAAGAAACCTCGAAAAATCGTCCTTAAACAAAATTTGTGGAAAAATAATATTTGAAAAACATTTCCCTTCACAGTTTACAGGCTTAGTACTATAAATGCATTTCTCAATATATTGGCGTGTTTAGAAATGTTTTATTTATTTATTTAAATTTATTTTATGTTTTCTTTCTTTCTTTTGTTTTTATTGATACAGATATACTACATATTTTTATTGCACAAATGCAAATTGCATTAATTATACTGCTTAAAAGAACAACATTACAGCAGACAATGTTACTTAAAGTACAATAAAAATATTTATAATACATTTAATTAAACAAATTAAGTTTTTAAAAAATCAAAAAGTGTAGACTGTTTCAATGGTGGTCTAGTTTTAAGAACCCTTGTTTCAATCTTTTCAAGAAGGTTGAATGAGTCATCTTCCATATTTGATGAAACAATGTACTGGCGAAGAATATTCAGGGCAGAATTCGCATCTGAGTAAGAAGAAGGGGGTGTCTCGCTTTCTGTATCATCAGTTTCATCTTCTGCATCTGAAGTTGCATTTTCATTTGCGATGTCTTCATAAACTT
This sequence comes from Maratus speciosus, assembly GCA_963932465.1. Classification (NCBI taxonomy): domain Eukaryota; kingdom Metazoa; phylum Arthropoda; class Arachnida; order Araneae; family Salticidae; genus Maratus; species Maratus speciosus. The sequence continues at coordinate 394,306,961 of OZ010786.1, forward strand.
CTTAAGTCGGTTGTTAAAACATCTTCGTCACATGGGTAAAGTTCATTACACCCTTCTCTTTTATCTGTACTCATCTGAATTGCAAGAAAACTTGTTTCTCCATCAGGAAGTTCCCTCGTTTAACATGTTTAAAGGGATCGGGGGACTACGTGAAAATCGTCGATAAATAGAAACAATTTCGTCTTTAAATAGAGATTTTTTTTACTTAAAGGAGCCGGGACCGCAAAATATCGTCCTTAAATAGAGATCGTCGTTAAGTAGAGCGACGTTAAACAGACAGTCGACTCTATTCATCAAGGTTTAAATTGAATATTGAAGAATTATTCATCCAGAATTTCCACCTTAACATTCTTTACTATATAAATATATCTAATTATTTAAAAGGTTTATTTAAAAGGTTTTTAAGCTTTTTTTAAGGTTTAGTTTAAGTCAGTGGTTCCGAACGTGGGGTGTACGCCCCACCGGGGGGCAATTTGATCTTCTAGGAGGACAGTTCGAAATTTCTTACTTACTCATTCGCTATTAGTTATTTTTGTCTTTTTTTTGGGAGGGGGGGGGATAATGTTGTCGACTAAAAATAAACGGAATACAAGCAAAATGCAAGAAATCAGGGTTTTTTTTAATTGAAGTTTTAAAATGCTCCCTATCGAAATTTAAAAATAGATTTAACACCAGAATAATTACGCGAATAATCTTTTAAAGTATTTTGATACCTATAAAATTATTAAAATTCACTATAATTTTTCTGGTGGCGAATTTTAAAATTTTTCGTTCGGAGGAACAAATTCGGAGGAACCAATCTCCGGTTAACAATAATTTTCTAACTCAAAACTTAAGGGGGAAAAACATAACCCGCTTGTGATGTAAAGCGAAATATTTCAAGTAGGAAAAAAAAATAATAAATAGGAATTGAAAGTCATAAAAGTACAAATAAGAAACATGCAATTAGTGTTCTTATGTATTGTAATAATTTTCCATGTACTGCGAATATAAAGTAATGTCAAATCGATAAAAGAATTTTTTTAATGTCTTGTTCCATTATGACCATTGTTAATATACTTTATGAACAAAGTAATTAAGTACATGTCGCATTTCCACAAATGTTTCCCGGCTTCAAGAGTATAAATATTTGCCATTAAAGATCAACTTCGTAAACAACAGAGTCCAGTGTCCTGAAACTACTCCAAAAATAACACAGTTGCCAAATGCCAACTGCCTTTAAACATTTATAAAGTCAACAAAGACGGAATTAAACTAATCTACGAGAACAGTGTAACCATAGTTTCATGCCCTCACAATAAACCTTGGTAATCTGTGCATCAACTCTATCCACAAGTTTTGAGCACTACAAACGTAAACCCATACTTCATACGAGGGGTGGGCTAAAGGGATACGTATGGAAATCAGCCTGTGTTTGTTTGCGAGGAGACAATATTAGCGCTCAGGGCTACCTAGCAACGGAAAACTGCTGGCGGTAACTCATAAACATTCCTCCGGCGGTGGTGATATCGACCCGTGCCCAACCACATTGCGTTGTATGTATATTAGAACTAAGGCAGTGTTCAGAAAACACGGCTTTTGCCAACTGAGAATCTGGTGAATGGGAATTGTCCAAGAATTACTGAAATGTGGAACAGTTTTAGACTTAAATATCACTGTGTAAAAATTACTCAATCTTAGTGAAACTGGGAGAGAAATTTTAAGAAATGCGGACATTAATGCATCCTTTTAGAATAAAAAGAAATGTGTTTAAAAAAATTTCTAAAAATAAATCATTGTTAAAAAATTTTTTTGATAGTTTTATGAAAATCTTGTTTTTGAGATTTAAAGTTCAGAATGTTCAGAAATCTTTAAAAAAATGTATGTGTTTAAAAAAGCATAAAGTTCAAAATAATGACCTAAAACTACAAAAAAATGTTGTGAAAATACTAATAGTTGCCCGGAGTCCCTCCCAGAACATCACCCGTTCACCTCCAGAAAATCTAAATGTCATCAACATATGAATGTTGATTTCTGACTCTAAAAAAATCCGCTTAATGTATAAGTGACAGCCAACATTAAAGTATTTACCGGCTTTGGTCCTAATCCTTCATGACGAGTTTCAAGTAACATGACGGGCAAGGTGGTCAGAATTATTGCTCTTTGCTACCAGTAAATTTGAACAGCAAACTGTGCCTTATTTAATCACACCATTTCTACTATAAAATTAGGCAAAAAAAAATTTTTTTTTGACTTAGCTGTCTAAAGATTAGAATTTCTGCAAAATACACTTGCCGGTAAGAGGTTAAATCCCCACAGATGTTCTGATTAAGTTTATTCATTTTCTGGTGATATTATTTTACGTATTCGGGTTACTAAATTCAAAATATTGAAGTTTAAATAAAAACAGATAACCGAAATTATATTTTGTGTAGCCAACATAAATTGTGTTAGTAGAATTACAGTCACTTGTTTTCTGTTTTTACTGTTTACATAAGCTTCAGAAATGAAATTTTAAAAAACCTTTTAAACTCTTACGTTTAACTGATTATATTATTACCTCTACACACTTACGTTTTATTTTTACGGAAAACCATAACGTTAAATGTATTTGAAATAGGTCAAATTATAGATGAAAGAGTGGTCAATATTTGGTTAGGTGACCGTATATATTTAATATTAATATTGCATCAGTTAAAGGATAAATATTTCATTCAGGGATTAATATTTCTAATATAGAATAATATTAGTATATGCAGGTTATGAGAATACAAAGAAGTAGCTAGTCAGACTTTTACTTACATTGAACGATTTTTTTCACTTATAGAATTATCTTCTTTAGCTTTAGATTATACCTTATGTTAACGAATTTCTCCTGAAAGCATCTTTTTCTACGATTTATAAGAATAGCAAAAAATAATTCCATGAAGTTTTTTTCTTAATTTATAAGATGAAAAAAATCTAATTATTCGGCTTGGCTCAAGTACATATTTGTAAAAGTTCTCTACTATATATTTTTTATGATTATTAAAAAAATTCTTACATAATTTGTCGTCTTTTTATATATCTAAATTTTGATATCGGGTTGTATTTAATATACATATATTATCTAGTAAAATATTGTTATGATTAATATCTGTTATTTCGATAATTACATTTGAATAATATAATTACATTTAATTACTACAACTTTTTCACCAAGCTGATAACAGGTAATTTGTAATTACGTGCAAACATATATGAGGACTGTCATATGCTCACTTGTATACTGTAAAAAAAAAAAAAAAAAAAAAAAAAAAAAATCAGTCTAAAATACGGAAATTGTAGTGGCAAACGAGACGCCAGTACTATTTCCGTATTTTAACGGAAATTTTCCCTCGTAAATTCCAGAAAAACTGAAAATTTTCTGTAATTTACAGGGAAAAATTTTTCTTTAAAATACAGAAATAGTACCGGCGTCTCGATTGCCAGTACAATTTCCTTAATTTAGTCCGTTTTTTCTTTACAGTGTAATCATTAATATTTCTTATGCTTACATGGATGAGATATGAATCGAGATCATTCCATGATAAACAGACAAAATGTCCTGCACGTGTCACTGACATAAATACCTATATCTATTAGCTTATAAAATGTTAGACTATAAGGGTCAATATCTGAAAATTGGACAATTTGCGGCCACTGTCAATAATATTCCATTAATTATACTAACACCAAAAACTGAAAAATGTAATACATTGTAACATTGCGCGGCAGCGCAATACTTATTTATTTCCAGTGTCACTTCTCAATGTTAATTTAACATAGAAAAGCCTATGGAGATGATAACTTTTTCATTTTTTCTTCCCACTTTTTTGTCCCTGATGCCACTCAATTTTATTCTTTACTAATTCTAATAATATTATAAATTTAAAGTTTAAAAACGTTTGTCTGACATCCAGGTCAAAACGAATGGAAAAATACCTTTGCATATGGGTGAATTATAACCCAGAGAGAAACAAGGGCCAATTTTTTTGTATATTATTCAAATATTTTTTTAATAATTCCAAATTTCACTTTTTTCATTGAGAATCAACGGACATTTTTAATAGAAAATGTAACATTTTATCTTCATTTTTGCAAAAATTTCAAAACCCGTAATAATTTATTTGGTTTTAGTAGAAAGATTCCCACGTGAAAAATTTTAATTGAAATAGTTTTTTCTTTTTTCAAAAATTCAAAAGGTGAATATGGCGTCATAGTGGAAATAAAAAGGATATTTTCAGAATACTTTTTTGCTTTGGTAAAGTTTATATTTTAGTAAAAATTTTCTAAAGGATAGCTATTTTTACGCAGGTAGCGAACTTAGTGGGGAATTACATAACTTAAATTTTAAAATGTATTTTTTTTCGAGATGAGAACTATTTATACCTCAAGTTAAACTTAGGTATTAATTTTCTGATGTGTTTACATCACCCTTTGGGAGAGAATAAGGTTTAAAAATTCAAGTAAAACTTTTATTTTTTTATTTTTTACTGTATCACAGCTATAATATTGTTAAATATTAGCAGTAAGGATTCAACACTATTTACATTTACATTCATAGCGTTCCTGAGTGGAAAATAGAGTATCTAAATTCAAGTGAAGTTAATTTTTTATGTTTTAATTATAGATTTTTCACGTTCAGATTGGAAGTTTTTGTCCAAACTACCACAACCTGCATTACTACAGTGGTGAAACATTTTGAATTACACATTGGTAAACTGCATCCCACATTGTGATGCAATACCGCATATATCAAAGCCTGATGGTGATATTCTGTATTAATTTTGAAATGCGTTTTTCTGAGTGCTGTAGTCATTAAAAAACTTGACATATTAAACAGAAACATAATTTGAAGAACAAATTAAAAAAACAAAATTTATTTCCTACATTGTTTAAGCTCGAGAAGGGACAGATATTAAGTTATTTCATTCAATTAGTTCTACATTTAATATTAAATTTTTGTAACAAATTAGTTAAGCCAATTGAAGATTAAAAAATAAAAATAAAATTCATACAATATGATACTTAAAACACACTAAAAACTTAGATTCCGTTCAAATGAAATCGAAATAAATCTTAGACTTTTTTAAAAGTTTTATATTTTGCATGCATCTTATCATTTTATGCACAATTTTCATAAACATAATACTAAATCTGCAATACAAATATTTTCAATTAAAAATGGAAGAAGTCTAAGATTTATTTCGATTTCATTTGAACGGAATCTAAGTTTTTAGGGTGTTTTAAGTATCCTATTGTATGAATTTTATTTTTATTTTTTAATCTTCAATTGGCTTAACTAATTTGTTACAAAAATATAATATTACATGTAGAACTAATTGAATGAAATAACTTAATATCTGTCCCTTCTCGAGCTTAAACAATGTAGGAAATAAATTTTGTTTTTTTAATTTGTTCTTCAAATTGTGTTTCTGTTTAATATAGTTATAACTATATATATACAGTATGGGAAAATATAATGTTCCTTTACTCGTATAGATTGTATAGTAAAATACTGTGGTAAATATATTTGTCCCTGAGGTTGACCAATATCTCAGTCACTCTAAACACACATTTAGGTTAACAGATACTAGGTGGCGCTGGCAGAATTATTTCCATTGCAACAGCAACTATAGTTGAACTATCCACCATGGGTGAAGGCAAGTTGTTCTTCTCTTTGTTTCGTATTTAGAAATATTTAGTTTTTGTTCCGAATAAGGATGAGTATTTTTTTATAGCATCACTCATGTCCTCATATTTAAATTTTTATTTATAAAAAAAAGCTTATTGCAACTTTATTTATGTAACATACAAATGTCAGATGGCATATTTAATAATTTACAACAAAATGGCTGTGCAGCTGTTAAGACAAAAACATCACCTCAGTCCCAATTATTAGACACTGATTATGATGTTAACAGACAGTTTCTTCCATAAAAGTTTATACTACGCATAAAATATACATTCTTGATCTCAAAACGCTACAGCATTCAAATGACAAAACATGTATCATAGTATATAATTGTATTTGGAAGAAGGCACATTAATTCAAAAAAATAAAAATTCTGGAGTGAAATTGTCCAGTTTTCAGATATTGACCCATAAAGTGTACATAAAAAATAACAATTTTCATATTTGAATAGTTATTTTGATTTGAGGACACAATAGTATTGTTAAAACAGCAGTAATGTGTAGAAAAGCAGTTGCACACGTGATATGGAATGGCCCTTTAATAGGTTTAAAAATCTCCACATTTTAAACACTTGACCTAAGTAAGCTGTGCGTTTTTAATGAGTTTAAAAATCTACACATTTTAAATAATAGGTCTAAGTAACCCGTATCAGGACCATTCCATGAAAAACGGACAAACTGTTCTGCGCCTGACACATACATAAATACCTATATCTATTAACTTACAAGTTGTTAAAATACAAACTGTACATTAAAAATAACAAAAAACCTCTAGATTTTCATATAGCAAAGTTGTATTAATTCGTGGAGGTAATAACATTGTTAAAACAATAGTAATATGTAGAAAAACTGTTCCACACGTGACAAGGAATAGCCCATCAACAATCTTGGATATAGTATCTCGCAACATCATAAAGACTTATTTCGAGATTATACAATTTCAGATGGTTCAAAAGCGTTCGTTACTTGTCAAAGACGTTAAACCAATTTCCTAGAGTTCATTACTTTATTTATACGAGTAAGCGATAGTAATCTTTTTATCAACTCATCTTCTCGAATTCCGTCCTGCAATTTCCTAGACATGCAAGTACAATTGTTTAAATTGTAAAACATATACATATTTGTAAAACACATTTTACATTTGCTGTTAATTAAAAAAAGTTACATAATTCGTGATTATTTAAACATTTAAATTTTAATATAGGTGCTGCATACTGTATCCTAAAATATTGCTATGTTTAATATATGTCTTTTGTATAATGACATATGACCCTGTAGTTAAATGACATATAACCAGGGATGCAAGCGCTGCGACACAACTGGCTGACTTTCACCACTAAATTTTAATAGTATTCTTCGCCTTATTAAATATCAGAAATTCTGTCATTAAATAAGGTGATAAATACTATACAAATTTAGTTGAAGCAATCAGCTATTTGTGGCGCAACACTTGCATCCCTGCATATAACATATAACCTATAACACATGACATATAGCTAAATACAACTTCTGTATTTTTTTCCACTTAACTAATAACAAATAATTTGTAATGCATAAAGATATACCAGGAATGTCATATGCTCATAGCACCTTTAAGTTCTTACGCTTTTAGAGATGCCTCGATTGAGAAAGAAATAAATTCTTGAAAAATATGTAGCTGGATCAATAGTCTTGAATATTACGATCTGGCAATATAACAAAGAACTACTTTAGTGTTATACATCTCCTGAGGCCTCAAGAGTCGTTAAATTTCAACAGGGATCCTTTTATCTGTTCATATTTTCTTACTTTATCTAGAATCAACAATTCATCACTTACCATCATTTAAAATGTAAAATATATACTTATTTGTTAAAGTTCTACATTACACTAACTGTTCACTACAAAATTAATCTTTATATAGTTTATATATTTTTTAAATACATAGCAATTTAACTATAATTGTTGCACTTAATGCACTTATATTGCATCGCAAGAAATTACTATAATTATTATCTGTCATTAGATAATGACATATGGCTGTATAATTAAATGACATTTAACTGAATATGTTAATATAAAATATGGCATTATAACTAAATTTAGCTTTTAATAACTTTTCCCGAAACTGATAACATCTAATTTGTAAAATATATCAGGAATGTCATATGCTTATAGTATCGTGAAGATGTTACGCTTGTAATAATTAATATTTCTTGCGTTTACGTGACTGAGATAGAAAGAACTTCTTGAAAAATATGATGGAACAATAGTGTCTTGCATTTATTATCTCGCAATATAACATAGAATATATTTTGGAGAAATATAGCGCAACGTGGTTCAAAAGATGTACTTGTCAAAGTCTTTTAATAGATTTTCCGGAGTTCATAACTTTATTTATATGAGCAAAGTAACAAGAGTGATTTTATTTGCTCAGTTTTTTAACTCCTCGCTGAAATTTACTGTACATTCACTTGCAAGAACTTAAAATGAAAATTATATGCACATTTGTAAAAGTGCAAAGTACTGATCGCTATATCTGAAGATAGTATTTTTCCCCATTAAATAAGGCAAATATTACTTTAAGAAAATTCTGGTAGAAGGTCCTTGAATGTCCTTGAAACGTACGAACCCTGATATATATAGATTTCACATACATATTAATAAATCGAAGTAGTAATATTTAATTAATATTGAAAAATATTACTAAAATAAATGTCTACCATCTATAACTATACATGATAATGTAATGATATATAACATATGGTGTGAAACTAAATTTAAGTTATGTAGCATTTTTCAGAAAACTGATAAAATATAGTTTGTAATACATGGAATATATCAAGGAGTGTCATATGCTCATAACCGTGAAGTTATTACGCTTGTAATTATTAATATTTTTTAGGCTTACGTGATTGAGATAGAAATAACTTCTTGAAAAATATGTAGCTGGAACAATAGTCTTGAATATATTATCTCGTAATATAGCAAAGAATTACACCGGTGTTATGCAACTCCAGATGGCTTAAAAAGTTTTACTTATCAAAGTCGTTTAACCAATTTTCCAAACTTCATTACTTCAATTATACGAATACACGAACAAGAATTATTTTATCTGCTGATCTTCTCTAACTCCATGCTGAAATTTGCTGCGCATGCACCTGCAACAACTTAAATTGAAAATTCTATACACTCTTGTAAAAGTTCTTCATGATTAAAAAAATATATATTGTTATATAATTTATATTACTTCAATAGAGTCAAAACACTGTTTTAAACACTAGTGTCTTAAAGGAAATTTTCACCTTGTTATTAATAAACTTTATAATATACTTATAACTACTTAAAAGGTGACAAAAACATATAAAAACATATAAAATATTATTTAATGTAACCCGAGATCTTTCGAACACACACGCGTTCATTTTCAAGATATTCGTACCACGTTAAAATTTGCAATTAACCTGATTACTCAAAATAATGTTTTTGTTTTTAACAGTAAATATTACAACCAACGAAATGGTGCTCCTATGGGATCCCCCATCTCAGGATATTTAGCCGAATTAAAACTTAGACCCTTAGAAACAAAGATTACGGAAGATTTTGAAATCAAACCATCAATTCGGATAAGATATGTAGATGACATTTTCATAATTTGGGATCATGATTTGCGGTCTTTAAATAATTTCCTGTTAAAACTTAATGAGTTGGATACAAAGATAAAGTTTACGTTAGAAATTGAAAAAGAAGGTATTTTACCCTTCCTTGATATTAAATTAATAAAGAATAGTTATGGAAATAAATTGGAGCGTACTATTTATAGAAAACAATGCAGATCTAACAACACTATTCCTTTTGATTGTAACTCACCATTTTCATATAAAATTGCTGCATACAGGTTTTACGTTAAACGTGCCTTCGAAGTTTGTACAGATAAATACCTAGAAAACGAAATTAATATAATAAAACAAATTGCTATTGAGAATGGTTTCTTTCCTCAACACGTTAATAAATTGGTTAATCAAGCAAAACAACCAAGACAGAAAAAGGAATTAAGTTTGAACAAGTCTATTGCACATTTGATTATATCCCACAGCTTTATGAAAGATTAAGATATGCATTACTAAAATATAATATTAATTTAATAGCTAAACCTCCAACAAAATTGAAAGAATTGATTCACAGTAAAATTGATCCTATTCCCGATTATGAAAAAGCAGGAGTCTACATCATCCCATTCAGCACAGAACAGCATAAGAGTTTATTTTATATTGGTATGACATGTCGAAAATTTAAGGAAACATTAAAAGAGCACATTTCTGATATCAAGTTCAACAAACCAAATACAGCTTTATCCAGATTGCATCAAACAGAAAATATTAAAATAAACTTCGAAAAAGCTAAAATTATCATTTCAACGTCTAACCACTGTTCGTCAATAATCCGTGAATCCATTGAAATTTTACTTAGAAGTGATAATGTTTGTAACGATGTCTTTTCCTATAATATTCCCGCAATTTGGTACAATATCCTAAATATTTCACGACCTCCTGATAATATGAACTGATCTTTTCACCCCTCTGCAGAGAAATGGATTGAACTCCGCTTGCGCATGCGTACTGTTTTTGTTTTTGTTTTTGAAATGTATTTCTATTCAGTCAATCATCTTTTTCCCTTTGAAAATGAACGCGTGTGTGTTCGAAAGATCTCGGGTTACATTAAATAATATTTTTATATGTTTTTGTCACCTTTTAAGTAGTTATAAGTATATTATAAAGTTTATTTATATTACTTTATGTATTTAAATTTTGATATAAATGGTTGAATTTAATATATAAGTATATAGATTGCACATACATATTAACCTTTAGCTTACGGGGGGATAACCGTAATCCCAAGAAAAAGAGTGTCGAAAAATACGGGGTTGGGATTACCGTCTTCCCGAAGATTTCCACCCCTCAAAGATGCTGTGCAGGAAATCATTAAGACCGTTTTGCTCAGTAGGGGTCAAACTGCGTTGCGGAGAAGGGAAATTCTGTGGGGAATATATTAATTATCCTAGGGAAAATTAGGGATTTTTTGTTGCAGTAAAGAAATGAAACATTTCTTTACGCACGCGACATAAAGATGTTTCTACTCCCACTTGCTACAGATTATTCGAAGATAGTTCTTGTTTGTGAGACATGACAGTGAATATATTATTTTCAGTAAATTGTTTTAGTAGTTTAGTGCGGCTAATGTTGCTTAAGTGTCTGTTCTTAGAATGTCAAATATAGCATTATTTTTTTTTTTCACACTAACACGCTAGATATCATAGATTATGTAAGCAATTTTATATCTTGAATTGAAGAAAAATCAAATGATTATACATATTACTATTTTAATAAAAATACAGTAATTTTATAGCATTTTCTAATAGCATAAATAATCAAACAAAAATTAGTTTTTTTTTCTATTGTAAATTAAGAAAACAAGTTACGAAACTCTTAAGACTATTCTCAAATCCAAAGGATCTACTTTCTGACGCATTTCTGAATTCATTGCTGATAGAAAACTATGATATTGGCAGATGTTCTGATACAGAAATTATGTAATCGAATGATGTTTTCAATATCTTAGTAAAGCAAAAGGAATTAGAGAAATCTGCCAAAGTTGGCGTTTTGAAGGGAATTTCCGAACGCGACAGCGTCGAAAATTAAAATCCTGGTTCCACGCGACAAAAATCGCTTGTAAATTGATAAGTAATTTATTTAACAAAAGATGGAAGACTGCATTCGATTACGGATCCCTTGAATAGTCGGGCATGCCAATTTTTTACATTCACGTTAAAAATAATTAACAAAATGTGTCTGAAAATTTTATGTTTGTTAGCAGGGAACTGGAAAACCACCTTAATTTTATGCTCACAGACAAGTGAATAATGATGTGTTATCCCGTGCGTCTGAAACGGTATATTGCCTGTTTCAGAATATTAACAATTAGTCGATATCTAGTATTATTTATAAATAATTTATTCAGCAAGCATCTGATTCAAATCAAATAATATTTATTTATGCAAACCATAATAAAGATTGCATTTCCAATTCCTTAGATACTTTTTAACCGGTATAAAAAAGGGGGAAGGTTCTCATTTTGATACGTATGTATTTTTATATGTATATGCACCGATTACTACAGAACTACGCGAACGATTCAAGTGATTTTTTTTAATTATTATTGAAAGAGGATATTCTCGAATTGGTCTTTTTTAAATTTCATGAAAATTGATAAGGTACTATTTTAGAAATTCAACAAAAACAAAAATAAAAAAATAAACATTTTTAAAATATTTATTTTTCATCAAGTGGCGTAATGCTATCTGTTTGGCGAGTCACTGTCATGCGATTTTTCTACCTCTTTATACTATGTTTTAATCGTTAAAACTTTTATGACGTAAACAATCAGTAATAAATAAATAAATAATTATAAAGTGTTTAAATTCACCAAAGATTTCTGCGGTACACTCGCTTCATTTGAAGAACTGTATTTTTACAGTGATGAGCTGTGTACGCTAATACAGGATGGTTGAAAGCTCCCTGGAAATTTTTTTAATTAACTTTAAAATAAAGTAATTGATGTCTTTTTTTTTGCGCATGTCAAAAATCAGTTACTTTTACAGTCTTTTTTGAAAATGCCTTTATCTTTACAGAAAAAGGGTAATGCTGTTCGATCTCTTTGTTTCTAAATAAAGATACCTCGAAATTTAGTGAATTTAAGCTTAAAAATGAAATAGTGAATGCCTCATAAATGTAACCAGTTTAGATTTCAGGACAACCTATCTTTTTTTTTTTTTTTTTTTTTTGGCTTGCATCCACTTCCAACTCTTTGATATTATAGAAAGGTCTGAACTAAAACCTGATGTTCACAGGTCCCTGTCTTTAAATATATATACAAATAATTTCTCATAGAGAACACCAACACATTTAAACATTACCGCTCCTAATTATATAGAGATGATAATGTTTAAATTGGACATGTCTGATAAGATAAATTGATCCACTGACACTCCTTTTAACATTCCGCCCGGAGGCAGCGTGCATCTTTACCCCCCCCCCCCCCCTCTTCTGCAAAGTATTTTTACAAAGAGAATTTTACTAATTTTCTAATAACCGACTTATTTTAAATTTTAAAATATGTAATACTGAACTACGTAATCTACAATGGCGGATCCAAAAGGGAGGTCACGGGGTCACAACTCCCCTCTGAACACCAGCAAAAATATTCTAAAGATCATTTTTAAAATGAAATATACAGTTAGAGTCCCAATTATCCGAGTCCTGCTTAACCGAGTTTCCGCTTTCACCGAGTTATTTTCTTCTGCTGGACTGATGGCTTCTATTATTATGAAACAGCCATTATAAATGAAGTGTTAGTTGAAGATGAAAGAGCAAAAAAAAATTATGGCCATTTTTTTCTTCCCATTCTGACCAGAAAATCAGAGTTCTAACTTTTTACTACTGCTCTTTCATCATCACCTAACTCTTCATTTATAATGTCTGTTTCATAATAATAGAAGCCATCAGTCCAGCAGAAGAAAATGATCAATTCCAAAGGTATAATCCTTCATTTGGCGCCCCCTTAGTTTCCCCCTGGCTGCCCACCCCTTAGTTTCGGCTCTCCCCCTCTTGTTTTTGTTCCCTGATATCTGATCAGCTTTTTTTGAATGTATTGTATTTATTTGTTTCTTTTATTGTGTGTGTAGATACAGTGTGGCGTAGTCCATACTATTGTAAACAAATAAATAAGAACAGTCTGCCAAAGTAAGGTTTATATTTATGTATATGAGTTATCCAGAAAGGTGTCTGACAATTATGATTATAATGGAATATTTGTGACAAGACTAATCATTCTCCCTACCCCTCATTCCTAGAAAAAACAAACTCTTAAGGATGCATATAGTACGTGATTAAAATAGAGGGTTACAGAATCATATTCACCGGTAAAAGTAAAATATATAAGTTTCTCCTTTGAGAGAAAACTAATTCTACGTCTGGTGAATAGACTTTTTTTTTTTTTTTTTTTTTTTTGTGCTGATGTTTGTCTGATATTCGGGCATGCAAAAGTTTCAGTAAGGATATGCTAAATAGTGTAAATAGACACAAAATTGGTTAAAAGGGGACAAAATTATTACTTTTTAAAGGAGATTCCCCCCCCCCCCCCCCTTCTCTGTGAACATCAGAATCACTATTTTTTTTTTTTTTTTTTTAGGATTTTCTGAAGGTCAAATGAATAATCTTTTTTCCAACTACTTAAAAAAAAAAGTAATGAAATAGAATAATGGATATTAAGCCTGCTATAGGAAATTAGTGGGTGAGCTGTCATATAAATTGACGTCTCTGATCGTGCGGAAAAAATAGCACTGAGTTTATTTAAAAATAGTACAGCGCACATATAAAAAATTACGTGCATAGTCTCATTTTATTTACTATTTATTTTTATTTCTTATGAAAAGTCTGAATTTTTTTCTTAATTCGGTTTGCTGAATCTCGGGATATTTTGATTATATTCTCATTATCTCGCTTTTTGCCCCTTAGAAGTTTTAAAACAGATAATTTCCCTTAATAATCTCATTTTACATACAGCGAATATATTTATATTAAAAGTATTATAGAGCAAAATTTTATATGATACAATCTATTCTTTAAAAAGAAGAAAGAGAAGAGAACTGTTTATTTAATTAGAATCAATATTATAAAGACTGTTCTCATTTCAAAACATTTCTGGTGGTATCATTTTTTTCTATGAAATTAAGTCTACTGATTAAAAAATTCTAAAAAAAAGTTTAAGCAAATACCGCTCACCCACAAGAAAAGTGACACATCTCAACAAAAGCAAATTTCACAGGAGAGGCAAAAAAAAAAAAATTGCATGATTTTACTGTAACATGAAATTGTAGCCTTTAGCTGTGCATGGAGGAATAAAAGCGTGCATAAAAGCATAAAACCCTTAAAAATGAAGACGTAGGATGAGGTTTGGAGAGTTAGGTGAATTTACCTCCCCACACATTCCACTCCTCTTCTGTGGTCAGAAATGGACATGTAGCGTAATAAAGTGTTTTTCCATATAGCTACACTTATGAAACTTTTTGTGTAGCAATACAGACCTATTAGTGGAATAAAACGCAAAATGATTTTCTGCGAGATGTGTCATTTTTCTTGCGGGTGATCGATATATAAGTATTGTGTTTTGAGATTTTTGTGAAAATAGCTTTCTTCTGTTATTTTGATTACTTTTTTTTTTTTTTTTACTTTTTTTTAAAAAATTATCTTAAAAATACCCATCACATATAGGGAAAAATAATTTTTTCAATCTCATTTGCAAAAAAATTAAAGCAGGAAATTTTATTTCAAATTATTTTAGCACAATTTTTATTTATTTATTTTTTTTTTTGGCACAAACAAAATTATAGGGAAATTATTTCAATTACCATTAGGGAACGGATGCAACAAATTCTCCTCTCCATTTGTAAAACAATTTAGATACTACAAGAAAAAAATCTGTGATTTTTTTTTCTTCTCTGTTTGATTGACAATTTGTTCTTCGTATTATTCTGCCTAATTTAATATATATTTGTGGGAAAAATATGAAAAGTTTAACAACATTTAAGAAATTATAAAATATGTATCTAAAATTGTAAGTTTAAGTATATGTATAAATATTATTTAGATATATATCTAAAATAAATATATATGAATAAAAAAATATCTATACATAAATATACTTTTTTTTTTTTTTTGTAATTTTTTTATCTTACTGAAGGCAAAAATGAGAATTCGTGAAAAAAACGCCTGCATTTATTTTATTTTAGTTTTTTGCAAATTTTTATAAAAGCCACCCGCATTTCTTGATATAGCATAATTATAAACGTATCTTTGCAATACAGCTGACGTTGTCTTTTTCATGTAAAAAGCTTGGTAGAAGAAATTTCACTATCCATAAATTCTCATCCTCCCCCCTCCTAATAATAACTACATAAATGCTTTAAGTAAATCATAATGAAATCCTTTCAGTATAGAGTTTTTAGCTTACGCAAACTTCAAATTACATTTAGAAAAAAAAATCCTAAATTTAATATAAAATGCAAATAAATAAAGTTTTTGCACTCCTTTTATGTATTTAGAGTATTAATTTACAGTATTTTTTATTATTATATAATATATAGTTTAAAAATAATTCGGTTCTTTGATGAAAGTGTGCATTTTCTCTACACTCCTTCAAAATTCTTTTTCCCAGTACCTCAATTTGTTTACATATTCACCGTGAGAATATACAACCAGAATATCTTCAAGTTCTTATCAAGTACTATTCAAAAGGATAAATAATTATCATTTTACAGCAGCAAATCATTCCTTCTGATTGGATTCGGGGAAAAAAAATTCCCCAAGAAGCAAAACGATACTCATTACAGAAACCAGATGCGCTAATCGCTTTCGTCCACACACCGCCTGCGTGTTTCTAATTTACTGAAAAGGGGGAGGCAGACACTTTAAACCTCCCGTAACGAAGCAACATTTAAAAGTTACAGACCCCGTTTTTTAAAGGTTAATAAATCGAAGTAGTAATAATTAATATCGCAAAATATTGCAAAGATAAATATCTGTTATCTATAACTAGACATGATAATATAATGATATAAAACATATGGTGTGAAACTAAATTTAACTTCTGTAGCATTTTTCACCAAATTGATTACAGATAATTTGTAATACACAAAATGTATCGAGGAATGTCCCATGCTCATAACACCGTGAAGTTGTCACGCTTGTAATTATTAATATTTTTTAGGCTTACGTGATTGAGATAGAAATAACTTCATGAAAAATATGTAGCTGGAACAATAGTCTTGAATATATTATCTCGCAATATAATAAAAAATTACGCCGGTGTTATGCAACTGCAGATGGCTTAAGAAGTCTTACTTGTCAAAGTCGTTTAACCAATGTCCTAAAGTTCATTATTTCATTTATACGAATAAACAAACAAGAATAATTTCATCTGCTCATCTTCACTAACTTCACGCTGAAATTTACGGTGCATGCACTTGCAACAACTTAAAATTAAAATTATAGTTATTATACATGCTTGTAAAAGTTCTTCATGATAAAAAAAAAGTATATATCGTTACATAATTTATATTATTTTATGTATCTAAATTTTGATGTAAATACTGAATTTAATATATATACAACTATATAGATTGCACTTACATATCAATAAATCTAAGTAGTAATAATTAATTAATGCGGCAAAATATTGCTAAGATAAATGTCCATAATTTTTAACTAGACATGGTAATATAATGATATAGTATAACATATGATGTGCAGCTAAATTTAACTTCTATAGCTTTTTTCGCCAAACTGATAACAGGTAGTTTGTAATACATGAAATATATCAAGGAATGCTCATCACACCGTGAAGTTGTTACGCTTGTAATCATTAATATTTCTTGGGCTTACGTGATTGAGATAGAAATAACTTCTTGAAAAATATGTAGCTGGAACAATAGTCTTGAATATATTATCTCGCAATATAACAAAGAATTACGCCGGCGTTATGCAACTCCAGATGGCTTAAAAAGTGTTACTTGTCAAAGTCGTTTAACCAATTTCCCAAAGTTCATTACTTCATTTATACGAATAAACGAACAAGAATCATTTTATCTGCTCATCTTCTATAACTCCACCCTGCAATTCACTGTGCACTCACGTACGATCACTTAAAATGAAAAATAATCTTTTAAAAAAAGATCGAGGGAAAGGCGATCATTTGATAAATTATGTAAAAGTGATGTTACGATCAACAATTAAAGCGGCGCACGGGAAGAACAAAGGGTAATTTCTAACAGGAAACATCCTGCTGTGGCCAAAGTTACATCGGCGTCACCTTATCTGCAAAACAGTGACCGAATTAAGCTTACTTTTTAGAGTATATAAAGTGGTCGAAAAATCGAAAGAAACTTTATTTTGATTTCAATTACTGTCATAAAGGATAAAATATGTTGCAATAGCACCTGGTAGTAAAGTGATTTTATGCCTTAGTTTTGCACGATGGTTATCCACTCGTGACTGCAAAAACGTTAATTAGAATCTTTACAGAAGGCCGATTACACTTTTAATTTTAAAAACTATAAAAATAATAAAGGATGAAATTACCCTTGTTTTTGCATGTCCATATTAAAACCTGATTTGCACATTAAGCGGTGTAGACTGAGTTTTTTTTTTCTATACTTAGTATTAATCATAATAAATTAAAATGCATATGAAACGGAACCCCTCAGAATATGTCTGAAAAAAATGAATTTAAAACAAAAGATAAAACGATGAAATGTGGCAAAATAAATGCTTACCAGCCCAAATAAATCTTTATAGGACATACAATCCCAAGTTAGAACGGTATAATTAAAAAAAAAATTACTATCAAAATATTTAAACAGATGAGCATTTTTACTGACTGACCAACGATTCATGAAATAGGGAATTATTTATTTCACTCTGATTCAAATTGTCACCATTTCATACCTTAACATTTTCATAACACAATAAAAATTGCTTTCACATTTAGACTCAAAAGTAATTTTAATATTTCACTTCTATAGCGTCATGAAAGTATCAGTTTTGTTGTTAACACGTAAGACTATTTTGGAATATGATTATATGAAAACAATTACATCAATGAGTTATTTTTGCGACAAATGAATTATCGATCTCCATATTGAAAAGAATTAAACATTTGCTTTCATTTTTTTCTGTTGATTTCAGTGTAATACTAATATAAATATAGTTTGCAGGGGAATTCAATGTTTTTAACGATGAAGATATGATTTCGTGCATATTTTATAACATTCTTTTAACCATTGCTTGTGTATTATTTTTTTCATTAAAAATGACTTAATGTTCATTCTTGGCGTTTTGATCAATTATTTTCTCATGGCATTTCTACACGAACGTTATTTTGTAATGGAAAATTTCAAATCTTAACATTTACGATTTAATAAAATATTGGCAAAGCAAGATATTGTACTCGTACATTTATTCGAAAAGTGGCATTTTTTAAAAGAGTGAAAAAAAAAAAACATTTTTAGAAAAACGACACGTTTTGAGTTTGGAAAAGTAATAATATATATGAGGGCGTAAGTTGCAAATCTCATCTTATCCAAAATTTAAAAAATCGAGTTTTCTGTATCAGTGCACTATATTTCTGAACCTGTGCCCAAAAAACACTACTTTCAGAAAAAAAAAACAAAAAAACTAGTTTTATTCTATATTAATAATTGGAAAATTTTCCAGAGAGAAACATTCGCCTTGGATACAATATTTCAAATTATTTGCTTAAAAGGCGCAAAGGCCAACCTAGTGAAAAAGATTTCATGCCGGGACTCGAACCCGGGCTATCAATATAGCGCACTGACGTTCTACCGACTAAACCTCATAGAATGATAGCCAGCCTGAAACTTCTCACTATTACAGGTTGGCAAGGCTACAAACGCAGCACAAGATGGAATATTCTCCATGAACCACCGACATGGGGCAAACACAGATCCTTAATTAAATCCAGCATCGATTGAATCTTGTAGCCTTGCCAACCTGTAATAGTGAGAAGTTCCAGGCTGGGCATCGTCCCATGTGCTTTAGTCGGTAGAACGTCAGTGCGCTTTATTTATGTCCCAGGTTCGAGTACCGGCATGGAATCTTTTTCACTAGGTTGGCCTTTGCGCCTTTTAAGCAATTAATTTGAAATTCGATTTTCATTAGAAATATAGTTTTATTCTGTATTTCTGGCATCATAAAATCTTGGTTTGCAGTGAAAACCAATGGACGTAGTTAGAGGTTTATCGCGATTTCCCAAAATTTTATTTTCTGGATAAGGCGAGTTTTGAAACTCACTTCCTCATATATACACTCTAAAGCAAGTATTTGTGGAATACGAACATTTTGCATGAATGCGGATGTGTTATCGTAAATGTATCTCACTTTTTTATAAAGGCACTCTCAGGGCCTGATTAATGCACGGGCCTCCGGGGCCTCGGCCGTGGGCCCACCAATTTCAGGGCCCCCAAATTTGTGTGTATTTTCTCACAATTTAAGTTTTTCCACTGTTTGCATTTTATATTTTGTTCCTTGACGTAAAAACAAAGTTTTCTTGTAATAAAAACCCTCCATATTTAATTTTTCTGTAAAAGTCCTTTTCAATTTGAGAGTACCTATAATTTTCAAAACTTGCCGTATCCAGAAAATCAAATTTGGGGAAAATGCAAAAAACTGCATACTGTGTCTATTGGTTTCAATATAAACGAGGATTTTACAATGTCAGAATTATAGTTTAAAATGATTACTAGACTGTTAGGGAAAACACAATTTTTATGATTTTGGATAAGGCGAGTTTTGAAAAAGACGTTCTCATTTATTCTGCAACATAAACTGTGGATCATAGATGTTTGTCAGTTATACAAATGCTTATTTGAGAAAGTGGACGGTAATTCATTTTCTTGATTATTTTTGTAAGTTAAAATTTTTTTATAAACTTGAAACTTTCATCCAAACAACTTTGTCAACTCTTTAAATAAACCTACTTTTTTTTCTGAAAGTGTGGGGAGGTAGGGGGCCCAACTTTTTAACAAGCCCTGTGCCCAACTTCAGCTTGATCGGGCTCTGGGCACTTTAGTTTTCAAAACGTCAATTCTGTACCTGAGAACCAAATTATCATGTCCAAAAATGACAAATTTTATGTTAACAGCTTTTTATACTAAAGAAACTGTTCTTTTTCGAGGCAAACTCTTGCTATACTTGCATTATAAGTGATTTCAGAGATATTCTGTTTTATAACATCCTAAGTCATACATCTCAGCTTCAAACCAAACTATTGTACTTTTACTTCTCAAAAATAAGTGAAATGCGACTTGCGATAGTTTGGCTCTCAGGTACAGAATTGATTTGTGGCGGAAAGTGAGTTTTTAAGAGACGTCTAATGTAGATCCGGCAAGTGGCTATTCAGAAAACGTGGCTAGTGAAACCATTGAGTGCGTTGGTGTTTGGCGTTTGATACAGCGAACACATTATTCTCAAGTTTAGATGGAGCTGTTTATTGGTTATTGTTAAGAATTGTTCTATTACAGTTTTTTACGATAAAACAGATTCTGGACTTACGGAGGAATTAATTAAAAAGCTGAAGTAACGGCTTTTTTTCTTTTGTATGATTCATATATTAGAAAGACATGTTTTGATGTTTCGAAGTTGCCCCACTTTAAGCATAAATGTGCGATGCAAAAAAGGCAACAGCGGAGAAAGACAGCACGTAAAAAGTAATTTTGATAAAAAATTATTTAACCATTATTGGCCATATTTAGACATTGTCTTGGTACATCGAAATTTTTTTTTTATTAAAAACAAATTATCCTTAGTTGTTTAAAAAATTAATTAAATGTAATTAAATGTAATTAAGCGTGTATATGAAAAAAAAATATTTTTCCGCCCTCAACAGCTCGAAATTTTCTGAGACATTTTCAAACTCATTTTTAAAAGTAATAACATGAAACTTGCTGAGGTGATTTTTGAAAAGATGTATAAGAGACCGTGTGATTTCATTTTCCGCTGAATTAATTAGAATTTGATTTTTAAACAATTATTTCCTCAGTATGATCATTTTTTTCATTTCCTGATCTCCTGCTTCGGAAAATTCGGTTCAAAACGCCAACTTTGACAGCATTTTTTTACAATATTTTTTGCATTTATAATAAAGTGGAGACAGACGCCGCGGTAGGACAGATGCCGCAGAGATTGTAGGCGACACTAGCGTTACCTAGACCAATTTTAGAAGTTCGTAGTGTTCCTCTGTGCTGTGTGATGGTTTGTATGCGTTTCCACCGTTTAATTGTCAGTATTTAGATATTTATGCCAGTTTTTGAGGCTCGAACCTGCATGATAAATTGCTAAAATTATTCGAATGAAGTTTTATTACATATTTTAAGAAAAAGAAACAGAGATTTCATTCCAAAATCGATTACAACTATAAACTAGATCCTCGTAGAATACAGACATGTGCTTGCCTTTCTCTCGCGTCGCTCACATGAAACAAAATGGCGGCGCGGCATCTTACCCGCCACTATGGGACAGATGCCGTACCGAGGTTGAGGGACAGATGCCGCAAAATATATTTTTGTTTTTCGGTTCAATAAATTCATCACTGCGATTTAAGTAGAACTTACAGTTAAATGAATGTATATTAGCGTATTCTGCTATTTATCAAAATATTCTCAGCAACAAAGTTGGTTCACCATGTGTGAATAAGGAAAACGTAGGCCGTTTACAATTCTCACCATCTGAACTGTTAAACAAAATATCTCCTCCCCCAATGGTCAAAAGACCTATGCAGCCAAGTAAGAGAAAGTAAAAGGATGCAAATATTACAAGCACAGAGTTTATAAAAAATAAAAAAGAAGGAAATGAAAAACAAAAGAAACTAGAAAGCGTCAAAGAACAACAACTTGGCGGAAGTAAAATGTGTAAAAAAAGGAAGGGAAAGATCAACTTGAAAACGCCTTACTTGAGGAAAAAACTAAAATATGAGTCATCATCCGACAGTGGGTAAATTGCTTTTCTTATGGATTCTGATGGCAGAACTGGATTGGAATTTGATGACTCTGCATATGTTGAGCGGCTGGAGTCTTATCAAGGAGCAAAGTCTAAAGCGGGCAGGATTTAGTGCATCAAATTCAATAGATAGCTGGATGAAAAACGCTTACTTTACTTTTGCAACGGGTATTGTGGGTGTGATTGTGGGCGAATGGAAATACAAAATCAAAGAATGAGAAGAAAGGTAAAAAATAAACAGACTAGGGCCTAAATAGAATAGAACTAATACTTACATTAAGAGCGAACTGCAATGTTCTCCTGGATGTAAACCAGTGATTTATATCTGTTTATGGAACTATGCTGTCGGTTGTTTTCAGTAATTATGCTATCCATTCATGTAAATTTAAGTGGTTTTCTCTTAATTTTCACTTTTTGGCTTTAAGTTTTGTTTATAGAGATTGCACTTTTGCATTTTCGTTAAACTTTCACAATTTAGTGATATATATAATTTTTGTAAGTTTACTGTTATTTATTTTCGTTTTAAGTAGTTTGAGAAAATAAAAATGTGATTGATTGAAAAAAAAAAATAAACAGCCTAGCATTTTTCTCCATGCGGCATCTTATCCAGCACATAAAAAATGATGTTAAAAAAGGACCTGTGGGAAAATAATTATGCCTACTTTATTAAGAGGGTTTTAACTTGTTTAACATAGAAATTAGATTCTAAAGGGTTTGACCAATGATTTCTGGTACTTAGTTTGTTGTTTTTTGCTTTATTGTACATTTTACAAAAAGAAAAGAAAAACTGCGGCATCTGTCCCCACTTTACTATATCAAAAAAATTGACAAGCACGGCACATTATGTACTTTCTAAATAAGAGAATTTGCCAGTTTGATGCGTTTGAGAGCAAAAATGAATTTAAAAATGAATAAAAAAAATAAGCAGTGTGGATTGGAATACACCCAATGTCTCAGGATTCTTAAAGCTTCAAAATTTTCGAAATTTTTATTTTTTTAAATATTAAATTTCTAACTCTTCTGCACATTTTGATATTATTGCTTCCTTGAAATTATCTTTGAACCGAAGTTATGGCTTTTAGAATTATACCCGCTCTATAGCAGAGCGCCGTTTCCGAAATTTTGAAGTCGTTTTTCTCCAAATGACGATTTTGGGCATGACGCGCACGATATCTCTAAAACTTCTAAATATTTTTTCATGAAATTTTCAAAACATCTGTTTCATTTTAGTCTGTATAAACTGAACCTAAAATTTGTCTTTTATTGATCAAAAAGATATTTTTTTAGGTGATTATACTGTTGAAATTTTCGAAATTTCGTATTAGCTAAATACAATTTTGTATTAAAAATATAAAAATACTTTAAATACAAATTTATTTCGGTCCAGGGTAATTATTATAATCTGAAATATAATTAGGCACAAAGCATTTCATTTTAGTTGCAAAATTTATTTAGTAATCACGCACGTAAGCTGTTACACCAATTTTCTGCTCGACAAATGTCTGACAGTTTGGAGCCCCTATAAATACTAATACTGTATCTTGTATTTTTTTAAATATATGAAATGAAAGAACATACTTATATCTTTAAACCCCAATAAAAATTGTGTTTTTAAATCATATAGATTTTAAGATACTAAATGTTGAAAATTGTCTTTTTTTTTTATTTTTTCCAATTTTAAGAGTCCTGAGACCCCTTAAAGAAATAAGATGAGCTATTTATGAATAATACTGTCAATAAATATTCGTTTATGTTAATATAATCTCTAATCTCTAATCAAGTTTGTTCCACACATTTTGCGGTTTTACATTAATAACGTTTCTTAATGCAGCACCGATACATTCTTAACACTAGAAAGACCGAGAATTTTACTCAAATTTTAGAAAAATATTTCACACCAGAATTTTTATTTTAAGTTATTAACTTACCCATTTAACTAGTTTTTTTCTTTGTATCTTTTAAACTAGTTTTATAAAAAAAAATTCTGGTTCGAACCAAGATATATACATTTGGTAGCAGTCAAAATGACTGCTCGCGGTCTTTCTAGTGTTAAGTTCTTTGAGTATTTTTGGCAATGGTGTTTAATAAACAAGATATCTGATGTAACCCTACAAAAGAAACCACATAGCGTAAGCTCCATGGATCTTAGCGGCCATGTGGATAAGGGTTACCCGCATCGTTACCCACGTGTCCAATCCAGCGATGAGCGATGGCAAAAAATCTTGAAACTTTTTTTTTTTAAGTTTCATATATCACTTATAATATGTATGATAGTTTTGAAAATATAAGTTTTTAAAATTCGGCCATTTCTTTATGCTAACCCTGTATTTTTAACACAATTGTTTTTTAAGAAATGTGTAAGATGGATAAAGGAATATGAAATGTATTATTTGGACACCAGATGCCGAAAAAAGATTTAAGGTAACCCGAGTTTTCCCGATCCTTTTTATGAAAATGTAACAAAGACCAGATGATTAGACGATTAAAACATACAAAATCAAGAGATGTCTGTTATGATTAATAAGGTTTCATAAAGATAAAATTTGTGAATTTTGATCGCAAAAAATAATCTTAGCACTTTTGTCAACCAAATTGTACACACACATTTTAGGATGTCCAATATGCAAGATATTGCGCAAATAGAATTTAATATCAGCCAACAACATTATTATGCAAGAGTTAATATCCATATAGCTGGTGTTCACCTCAAATATAAACAACTTACGACAACTGGCTAACAAAGACGGCTCATCTAAGTATGTCTGTGATTCCATCCATCTACGAGGAGTCCTACTGTCTACAAGCTCGACGGTATTACAAAAGAATCATCAGATCCCAACAAGCCAGGGGCTACGTTTTGCTAATTGCACGCTTCATCCCAACGATGTAGCGGGCTCAGGTAGGGAAGCGGGTTACCGGCAGATGTGACCTTTATTCCGGCAGGCGCGTGCCTGGGGTGACCAGTAGGTCGAATTCTCACGAAAGTTGCCCCTTCTGGGGGAATGACAAGTTCAGAGACGACATTTATTTCAGAGGCCCGATTTTTCACTTCTCATGGGTGTAAAATAATGACTTTCTGTCTTTCTCACGGGTATTTGATTACTAGGTATGTGTGGCAAACATAATGTATTGTTAGAAAACTTTTGTTCTGTGTTAATAGTAGTATAAAGTTATAATGATTCCTTCAAAGAAAAGAAATACGCGAGACAAATACTATCGAATATTAGATCACATTGATTTCAAAGGAAAACGAAAACATAAATGTTTATTGAAATCGCTTAAGGGAATTTTTAAAACGTTTTATTCACACTGACTTCTTTTTTTATTAATTAATTTAATTTATTAATTTACCCCCCAGATTTTTTAAAAATTTTAAGAAAAACCAGAAGGATACTGTTAACATACATGCATTAAATACTGTAAACATATTTTATTTCTGGAAACCTTTTGGTAAATGTGCATAATATTCAGCTTATCTCTCCTTAATACTTGAGCCAATTTATCGAGTATGAAACAATGTGCAAATTAAAGATATTACACATAATTTCGAAATTGTACAAGGAAAAAAAGTGACAAAAAAAAAAAAAAATACATCGAAAATTATATATGTTGTTATATATTAGACTTACATTGGTTCAAAGCAGCTCATAAATTAAGATTAAAGATCATTTTATAGAGCTCAAAAAATGCCCACGAAAAGAGTTTTTACAAAAAAACTTGAGCTTTCATCAACAACTGCATCACTGATCACCCAACGCGATGGAACAGACAGAAGATCAAATAAAGTTTTGTTTTGATGAATGGTAGCAATACAGGTAATAAATTAAGCGGCAATAAATGTTGAATCTGACACACATTAAGGCAAAAAATTGTAAACGCTTTCTCCAGAATTCCATTACAACCACCACTGTAAAAAAAAAAAAAAAAAAAAAAAAAAAAAAAAAAAAACTTGGAAATTGTACGTCAAATGTGACATGAAATTTTAGGTTCAGTTTATCAAAATTAACATGAAACATTTGTTTTGAAAATTTTATGAAAAAATAGTCAGATTTTTTTAGATATCCTGCGCGTTAAGCCCAAAAACGTCCTTTGGAGAAAAACGACTTCAAAGTTTCGGAAACGCCGCTTCAGCTAGTGAGCGGATATAATTCTAAAAGCCATAACTTCTGTTCTAATGGGAATTTCAAGATAAAAAATACATCAAAATGTTTAGAAAAGATTGAAGTTTAACATCTAAAAAATTAAAATTTCGAACACTTTAAAGCTTTAAGAGTCCTGAAACCCCTTAAGAGATATTTTTAAGAATTTTTTTTAATAGAGGTAAATGAAGTTAAAAGATCTATAAGTTTTATTGTAAATAATAATTCAATAGTGTAGTTATTACAAAAGAAAATTTAATATTTTGGCCTTCTTCATTGAAAATAAATTTACATTATTTGTGTTGATGTTACTCCACAGATGGTACTGACATTGACTCTGTCGACCAATTTAATATTTTAAGGAGTTTTGTACGAATGCTTCAAATATTTTATTGTTAAATATATTTTAAAAGGAACATAAGTTGAAACAGCCAAGTAAGCCAAAATTTTTAAAAGATTGTGATAATTTCGAAATAAACCTCTAACTGAATTCTTTAAGAATTTCATTTAAACAAGTTGCATATAATCTAATCAACGGCATTTTGTTTGACAACGCTAAAACTTCGCCTATAATTCCGAAAAAATGTGATAAATTTTAAAGAATCCTACAAATTGTAATCATTTTAGCAACAAATAAACATTAAAAGATGCCAGCGTAGACTTTTGATTTTTAACTGTAGTTAATTTTTAAATTTTGTCTGATAATTAATATCCTATTTGTACTTTCGGAGGAGGATCAAACCCTGGTGATACTCCCACTGGCTACGGCCTTGACTCTGAGAAATTCAAGGCGATATTAAACGGTTGTGGTAATATACAATACAAATGCCGTTTGCGTAATTTTGCATCAGTATATATAATTATCATATATATATATATTTAAATATTATGCTATTGCTCATATATATTTCTAAAAACAGAAATTTCTTTCTTGAATATAGCGATAAATTCCTTTGCTGATAACTGGGTAATACAAAAACGGAAGTTTTGTGGAAACAACTGAGAATATATGTCAACTTTGCTGCAACTGCATTTTCCATTTATTATTATTATTTTTTTTTTTTTCAGGGGATCAAACCCTTGTGATAACACCGCTGGTTACGGCCTTGACTCTGAGAAATGCAAGGCGATATAAAACGGTTGTGATAATATACAATACAAATGCCTTTTGCGTAATTTTGCATCAGTATATATAATTATTATATATATATTTTTAAATATTATGCTATTGCCCATATATATTTCTAAAAACAGAAATTTCTGTCTTTAATATAGCGATAAATTCCTTTGCTGATAACTGGGTAATACAAAAACGGAAGTTTTGTGGAAACAACTGAGAATATATGTCAACTTTGCTGCCACTGCATTTTTTTTTTTTTTTTTTTTTTTTTTTTTACAGTGGAAACGCATTTTTTTCTCCTTTCATAAATACTGCAATAAAAATTTTAACAAAAAAATGATATGCCGAACCTTGGCAGTTCGTGGAATATTTAGTAGCCCTAATAGAAAGCCCTAGGATAGAGAATAGGATAGAAAGCCCTAGGATTTAGGAGCCCTAATAGAAAACCAATATTCGTTATATTAGGGTGTACAATATTATGGAAATATTGAATTCATCGGAGAACTGTTAATAAAATATCAATATTCATTAAATGTTGGCTTTACATAAAAAAATATTTGTAATAACGTGCCCCAATGTAAAAATGTTGGATTAACATTAGAAATGTTAGGAACTAAATGTTAATATTGTGAAAACACTGACTTTACATTGGAAATATTGGAAATGAAGTGATAATTTTTTTGTGCATATTGGTGCAATATTACCATTTCATGGCAGTATTGCCATTATTTGTCATGATATAACTAGTACGAACAATATTGGCCCATTACTTTTTTGCACGAAGGGAATTTTTTGTTTTATAGTGTCATGTTGCAAAATGAACAGCTCTGTGATTTTTTTTTTTATTCTCCTGCACAGGTCGAATTTAAAGCGACTGACGAACACTCACGCTTATTTCTTTTGTCAGAACAAATTGAATAATTGGGAATAATAAATTTCAATACTGAAGTTCATTGATCAATCTGAATCATTACGGTCGTATCTAAGCGGGTGATTTGACTGCAGTTTAATGACAATATTTCGTATACAGATGGCTGAAAAAATTACATTACGTAGCGAATCTCAGATCAGAAAAGTTTAAAAATACTCTGTCTTAAGAAATTTGTTAGTAAATCAATCGTAAAAATAGAAATAAAAACGTACAAAGTCTGTACTTCTGTGGCACACTGAACCTCATTTTTAGGTTTCTCAGCATTACAGATTTATTGTCTACTTAAATATTGATGACAGTGCAATTCCACCGCATTATTAATGCATGTACCGATAGACTTTTGAAAAGAAGATCATTCTTTTCTTTCTCAGTTGTTGTATTGTAAGAAAAATAATGTCAGATGTTTTGCTGCATAGCTTGTATTTTTGTTTTTATGATAACAGCTACTATATTGTTTTTTGAAATCTGCTCCCAGAAATTTGAAAATAATAATAATTTCTGTGGGTTGATTGATACAATGTACCGTTAAAGATTCAGGGGATTTTAATAATGGGAAAAAATTTCATACTGCTTCAGACAGACAATATATATATATATTTTTTAATGTTTTAATGTATTACATGAAAAATTGTTAGTGTTATTGAAAAACTAAAATATTTCCATTTTTATTGTCATATAATAATACAAATAGATTATTATGAAAGACATCTAGAAACAAAATTTCACTGGAAACAAATTGTTTGTTGGAAAGTTTCTGTTCAAAAAATTATTTGTATTTGTTTCCTTCTGTTTTTTTTTTTTTTTTTTTTTTTTTTTTTTTTTTAGCTGTTTATCGATTTTAAATTTGAAGTTTATATTCTAAATCTACAATTGTACTCTAATATGATTTGAGAACTCTTTAAAAATTGCAAGTTTTAATTACATTCTAGTACAAATTTCCCCATACTAAAAGTCGAATGATGCCAAACGCACATTATGGAATTCAATGTTGTCCTCATTTTTAGACTACGATGAAATCTGCGTTTTGGCACTCATTTCATACAATTAATTAAAATAAACTACAGAACGCACAGATACCTGAAAATTAAAGCATATATAGAGTGTTCCCGAATTTGTGCAACAACAACTATAACAAAAAGAAATAAAAAATGATAATATGCAGCAATATGCATATTATTTGCTGTAAAACCTAGGGTCGCAATCTAATTGTTCAGTATAAAATATAAAATATCTTACTCCCAGTGGCGTAGCTAGAGCATTTCGTTTGGGGGGGTGTGGCGATCGAATTTACCGAATGTTCATAGTAAATTTTGTATTTTTTTTATTTTGTATTTTTTCGCATTATTTTCTTTTGGGCGAGGGGGGGGGGGGGGATTAGACATTTATTTATTATTTCAGCAATATATAAATAAACAGACCAAAAAATTAAATAATTTCAAACCATTTAAAATTTTACAAAGTGTGGGGAGCGAGGGTAGTAGAAATTATGAATGGAGGGAGTGAAGTAGATAATACAGTGATGGAACAGCATGAACCTCATTTTGCAGCAGCAAAAACGCTCATTTTGGAGCAGAAAATAACTATTTTGGAGCAGCAAAAATCCACTTTGGGGCATATAATCACTATTTTAGAGCAGCAAAAATGCTCATTTTGGAGCAGAAAGTAACTGTTTTGGAGCATCAACATGTAATTTTGGTATTCTTTGACGAAATTCACGTTTTTTGTGCAATTCATTGACGAAAGTCGCGTTTTTTCTGCGATTCTTTGATTAAATTCGCGTTTTTCCCGCGACTCTTTCACAAAATTCACATTTTTTTCGCAATCATTTGACGAAATTCGCGCTTCTTTTGCGTGTTATTCAGACCCTTTGTTGAAATCAGCGTGTTTTTCGCTATCTTTTGACGAAATTAGCGTGTTTTTCGAAATTTTTTGACGAAATTTGCGGTTTTTCGCGATCTTTTGACAAAATTTGAGGTTTTTTGCGACCTTTTGAAGAAATTTGTGATTTTTTCCGCGATCTTTTCATAAAATTCATGTCTTTTTCGCGATCTTTTGACGAAATTCGCGTTTTTTGCGACCTTTTGATGAAATTTTAACGCAAGTGGTGTTTTTTCACGATTTTTTGACTGTGTTTTGTTCGTTTTTTGACGAAGTTAGCAATCTTTTGGAAAAATTAACGCTTTTTTTGTGATCCTTTGACGAAATTCGCGTGTTTTTCGCGATCTTTTGACGAAATTTGCGTTTTATTCGCGATCTTTTGATGAAATTTGCGGGGTTTTTTCGCGATATTTTAAAGAAAAGGCGTTTTTTCACGATCTTTTGACCCCGTTTTGTTCGTTTTTTGACGAAATTAGCGATCGTTTGACAAAATTCACGTTTTTTCTCGCGATCCCTTGACAAAATTCGTGTGTTTTTCGCGATCTTTTGACGAAATTCGCGTGTTTTTTGCAACCTTTTGATGAAATTTGCGGGTTTCTTCGCGATATTTTAACGAAAGTGGCGTTTTTTCACGATCTTTTGACCGTGTTTTGTTTGTTTTTTGACGAAGTTAGCTATCGTTTGGCAGAATTTACATTCATTTTTCGTGATCCATTGACGAAATTCGTGTGTTTGTCGCAATCTTTTGATGAAATTTGCGGTTTTCTTCGCGATATTTTAAAGAAAGTAGCGTTTTTTTCACGATCTTTTGTCATCGTTTTGTTCGTTTTTTGACGAAATTAGCGATCGTTTGACAAAATTCACGTTTTTTCTCGCGATCCTTTGACAAAATTCACGTTTTTTCTCGCGATCCTTTGACAAAATTGGCGTGTTTTACGCGATCTTTTGTT
Source organism: Maratus speciosus (assembly GCA_963932465.1). Classification (NCBI taxonomy): domain Eukaryota; kingdom Metazoa; phylum Arthropoda; class Arachnida; order Araneae; family Salticidae; genus Maratus; species Maratus speciosus. Next base: position 394,338,280 of record OZ010786.1, read on the forward strand.
GAAATTCGCGTGTTTTTTGCGACCTTTTGATGAAATTTGAGCGGTTTTTTTGCAATATCTTAACGAAAGTAGCGTTTTTCACGATCTTTTGACCGTGTTTTGTTCGTTTTTGACGTAGTTTTACGGAAAATTTACGTTTTTTTTTCGTGATCCATTGACGAAATTCGTGTGTTTTTCGTGATCTTTTGATGAAATTTTCGGGTTTTTTCAAGATATTTTAACGAAAGTAGCGTTTTTTCACGATCTTACCCCGTTTTGTTCTTTCTTTGACAAGCGATCTTTTGACAAAATTCACTTTTTTCGCGATCCTTCGACGAAATTCGCGTGTTTTTTGCGACCTTTTGATGAAATTTGCGTGTTTTCGCGATTTTACGAAAGCAGCATTTTTTCGCGATCTTTTGATTGTGTTCTTTTGATGAAATTAGCGCTCCTTTGACAAAATTCACGTTTTTTTCGCGACTCTTTGACAAAATTCGCGTGTTATTCGTGATCTTTTGACGAAATTCGCCTGTTTTTCGTGATCTTTTGACGAAAATCTCGTGTTTTTTCGCGATCTTTTGTTGAAATTTGAGACCTTTTGACGAAATTTCCGGGGTTTTTTCTCTATTTTTTAAATAAATTAGCATTTTTTCACGTTCTTTTGACCTTGTTTTGTTCATTTTTTGACGACATTAACGATCTTTCGAAAAAATTCATGTTTTTCTTGGGAGTTTTTGACGAAATTCGCGATCTTTTGACAAAATTCGCGTGTTTTTGCGATCTTTCGACAAAATTTGCGTGTTTTCGCGAACTTCAGACGAAATTTGCGTTTAATTCGCGATCTTTTAACGAAATTTCGTGTTTTCATATTCTTTTGACCACATTTTGTTCGTTTTTTGACGAAATTAATGATCCTTTGTTAAAATTCACTTTTTCTTCGCGATCATTTGAGAATTTTCGCAATCTTTTGGCGAAATTCGGGTGGAAAATGATGGATTTGGCTCAAGAATTATTATTGAATTGGCGCAGTTGGGTGCAATTTTTTTGAAAAATGATCGTTTTGGCGCAGAAATGCGCAGCATTATCGATTTGGCGCAATTGGAGCAATTGGCGCAGCTGTTCCATCACTGAGATAACTGCTGATTTATTTATCGTATTGCACAGTTACGAATAAAGCAGAGGTAAAAAGTAATTTTAAAGACTTTAACCCTTAACTGATTAGATGAGGTGTTTTCCACCCCAGAGAAATTTCAATTATGAAGAAATTTTTTTGTGGTATTTAGATACATGTATTTATATGTATATGTATGTACACTTACAGTGCTTTTTCAGTTGTTTTTATTCAAGTAAATAATGCAAAATTCACACCAGATTTTCTTATTTTAATTCGCTACATTTTGTGTAAGAAATCAAATTTTGGGGTTGCATACACACCACCTCAAAAAAAAAAAAAAAAAAAAAAAAAAAAAATCACCACATCACTTAAGGTTTAAGCTTATACTCCAGTGAGGGGGGAGGATTCAAAGGTAAAATCAATAATTTAGGGTGAGGTGTAAAAAGACAGATTTAGATTGATTATTTACTATTACAATAAAAATAAATTCAATAGAAAATATTTTAAAAATAATTCTTTTTTTCTTTGATTTATAATTCAAAGTTTGAAATATGTAATAATTTTTAAATTTTAAGTTAGAAATCTGTACGGGTAGAAATTTTCAGACCTGGGCCATGCCGACCCATAGAAAAAAATTCGACCCGGCCCATTATAAAAGATAGGCCTGAACTCGGCCAGGCTTGTCGAAAAATATTATTGGCCTGGCCCGACGTTATAGCAGCAAAAAGTTCAGCCTAAGACCATCTTGGCCCGGAAGAAAAATGAAAATCTCGACCCGAGCCTGGCACGGCCCGAGTGCATTTTTACAAAACATTGATTTTTACGTCGATTTGGTTAAAAATTTGTCTGTACGAGGAATTCTGATCAAAAATACTTAATAATAATAAGAAAGAAAGAAAGAAAAAAGCTAAGATTATTATTATTTTTTTTTTTATTTTTTTTTTTGTAATCTTCCTTTTTATAGAAATGCCGTAGGCTGCGATATTTATTTATTTTTTTAAATAAATCTCTATTTGTTATTGCAAATGTTTCGATTGTCATTAATTTTGTTAATCCATATTCCATGTATTGGAGACTTAAAAATCTAAAAAATGTTTTACAGTAAAATCTTCTAAGGCGGAATCGCACAGTAAAGTAAAAGAATGCATTATAGACAAGTTCCCTTTTTATTAGGTGTAAATGTGTTATATATTCTTTTCTCGCATATTATTATAGGAATTTTACATGGATCAACACATTTTTCAGTTAAAAACAGGATTCCGTCATAGGCAGGTTCTTTTTCACACGTATTACTATATTTTAATTTAGCTGTATTTTGCTACCAGGCCACGCTGAGACAATGACTTTCATACGGGTTGGGTGAAAACCGGGACTGAAAATTTTGGCCCGTGAAGACTTGGAAGAATGAAACCAGTCCCGGCTCGGTACAAAAAACATTAATTAGGCCTCGTCAGGCCTAATTTATATTTTGCCAAAATTATTTATTACTAACTCATTTAAGTAGACATTTTTTTTTTAAATCCAGAAGCATATAATCAGCAGGTATTAGGCATGAAGTGCTTTGAAATCAAATAGCACTTTTAAAATTTCTGATAAATGTATTACATATTGAGTTATAACCAATCGCTACCTCATAATGATATTTTGCCGATTGTCACGTTTAAAAAAAAATTGTTCCAAGCGTCAACTTTGGCACCATCTGCAAATTTTGTGCATTTAAAAATGAAAATTTCTTTACGAAAGTGTAAACAAAGATGCAAGTTACGATTTCAGAACAGCTTTAAATAGTTTTTAAAAACCACAAAATGTGGCTAATCAAAGCTGAACTTTATTTGTAGGATATTTTTTCGGTTGAATTTTCAAGCTGGAACTCGTAATATAGAAAGTTATCAGAATTGAAATAGTCAAATATCATGTAGAGCAACTGAGCATAAGTATAAAAAAATTAAATATTGTTATTTTAATTTGCAATAATAAAAAAAAAGAGCGTTGAACACAAAAAGATTTTTTTAAGGAAAGAGGGTAGACAGTGTGAAAAATTATTTTATTTTCTGCAAAATTACTTTGCTTGCATTTTTTTTTTTTTTTTTTTTTTTTTTTTTGTGAGCTGTAGCGTTGATTCTGTTGAATGAACCTGATTCAAAACAAAGGATTTTTTTAAATTAATTTAAATTAACTTTGAGATCTCTTCATTTCAGAAAACAAAGAAAAAAATTGCTTTCAGTTTTTGCAGCAGAAAGTAAATGTATGTCTCAAAACGCCAATTAGAAGAAAGATTAATGCTTATCATCAATGCACTTGTCTTTATATATCAATACAACTGATGATTTTAAAACAAGTTCAAAAACATAAATAAAAAATATCTTTTCGAATAACTGAATGACAAGAACCAGTGTTGCAGTCGTAAAAAAACAAAGAGTATACTCTAAATCATGAACATTCATGGATACAGTATACGCTAATGCTTTATTTGAGAAGCAGAGGGTATGCGGAGCTTCTTTAAAAAATCCAGAGAGAGGGTATACGGCGTATATCTCCGTATACCCTCCACTCACTACCCCGTGACAAGAACAGATCCAGATCTTAAAACATATCGTTGGTTTTTATTAGGTTACAAAGGAAAAAATCCAATATTTTGTAGTTCTCTATCTTATTATTATTTTTCTTTAAAGCGGTTCTCGAGCTTCCTACTGAACAACGCAAAATTTTCTGACACTTTATCTGTCTCATTTTTAAGCATATTGGCAGGCCTGACTGTTGAAGCGGAATACAATGGAAACTAGTTTTACATTTTTTGATAAAATTACTTATCGCGTTATAAGCGATTGTGGTCACATGACGACGTTTTTTGCCTTTCTCGAGCTGCCGTGTCTGGAATTCGGTTCAAAACGCCAACTTTGACAATATTTTCTGGAAAATCTTTTGCGTTTACCAAAAAATGGAAAACGTCTTTCGTCTATATAATTTCTGAATAACAACACCTGCCAATTTCCGAACAAAAAGGAATTCAGAAATGTCTCAGAAAGTAGCTCTTTTGATTTGAACGCACTCTTAAGGATTTTTTTTCCCGCATTTTTTTTTAAATAATTTTTTCAAAAAACTTTTAATTTTTCGAATATACAATATACCATTATATATAGTAGCTAATAGGGATGTACCGAATATTCGGAATCTATTCTGTATTCGGCCTTTTCGGCCATGTTACTGAATATTCGGTTAGGCCGAATATCAAGATATTCGGCCAAACCGAATACTTAAAAAAACTTTTAAAACATTTTTAAAAGTCTTACACAATTTCTACTTTTAACTGTCAACTTATAAAGATTTTCATAATAATTAGAAACAGAATCATATTTAAGTAAAAGAGAATGTTTTTACGTTATTTGCTTTTTGTAAAGTATTACTTAGGAAAATTAACCATTAATGGGGATTTTCATAGGAATTAACAATGTAAAAAGGCAAGTTCCTGAACCTTTTCTAGTAAATAATATGTTTCTTGCTTTTTCACAAAAAAATTCTAACACTTCTAATCAAAACAGAAAAACTTTCTGCGTTGATAATACACATCAAGAAAGCCAATTTTTGCTCAGAAAACCATAATCACAATCCACTTATTCAGTTATAAATAAAGTGTATTTCATCTCATTCGAGGTCAAACTTGGATTATCATTTGTTAACCCAAACGAAGATATCATAGCTATATTTTTAACAAACTTGCTTTGATTTCTGTGAAATATAATATGATGAGAAGTGCTGGAAATTGCCACTTTTCATGTTTAAACAACTATGAGGTAGACATTCCTTTATTCAGAATGCAATTTATAGTATTTGTACTGTGTCACTGGACAAAATTCAGTCATTTTCAATGATATCGTCACATTTAATACAAACTAAATTAATATGAAACAAATCTTGCAAAAATATCTTCATTTACTGAGAAAGTTGTGAACGAAAATTCAGTTTCGGCTTGTAGTTGCACACCCAGAATTTTTGACTGAATATATTGTAATTTGGATGGAATAAATGGAGTGAGGTGTTGTTTCTTGTTCAAAATTTTTTTGTCTTGACCACATTATCTCTGTTGAAAGTTTGTTACAATTTTTTTAGGAACAATGTGTATGTTTACAATCTCTAAAAATAATCGCCCATTCGAAACACTGATCTAAGATGCATTTAAAAAATTCCTTGCTAAATCAAAGACAGTAGAAAAGTTATTTTTGCTGAGTTGTCTGTTTTAGAATGAAAAAAAATATATTCACTTAGTTTAATTCATCAGAAGAAGCTATGATATATCAAACTTTTTTAATTAATAAAATTTTAAAATTCTCTTCTTAAATACCTCAAAGCAGATTTTTTTCATGTATAAAGTTTACTTGTAAAAAGTTCTTGTTTATCAATATGTAAGTTTCTGCATTAAATATTATGCAAAATTATTTTAAAATTTAACATTTTAATGCCTTTAATCTTTGAAATATAAAAGTATTCAATTAGCCGAATACTTGGTATTTAGCCGAATAGTTACTACTCGGCTGGACTAATATTCGGAATTCGGCCAAACAGTTAATTCGGCTATCCAAATATTCGGTATACGGTTCACCTGTTGGCCGAATATTTGGTAGAAAAGTTATTTTTGCGAAGTTGTTTGTTTCAGAATTAAAAAAAAAAAAATATTCACTTGGTTTAATTTACCAGAAGAAGAACCAGAACACGAAAGAAGAAACACGAACCAGAACCTTTCTTTTACCAGAAACACGAAACTTTTTTAATTAATAGAATTTTAAAATATTCGACCAGCCGGATATTTGGTATCTGGCCGAATAGTTACTACTCGGCTAGCCGAATATTCGGTATTCGGTTCGCTTGTAGGCCGGATATTTGGTATTCGGTCAAAATCACTATTCGGTACATCTGATGTAATTTTATTACACCGTTTTAATTTTTTTTGATAAGAAATAATTCCCGGTTCTCTCTTATTTTTTGAGACAATACAACAGTAAACTTCTGGCGACATCCTGTCCCCCGAAAAAACAGCGAAATATACACACCCCGTAGCTTTCAGAGTCCAGCAAAATGAATTTTAACGAAAAAGAAATATTGATTAAATATTATATAAAGAAATATATAATATTTAATCTTCTAAGGGATACTGTATCATGGACCCCCCTCCCCCTCCCACCCCTTCTTACACCCATGGAATAGCTAAAAAGTGAAATTGCAATCGACTCCGAGCAAAATCTAATTAGTAAATATTTTATAATTTTAAATATGCTTTGAAATTGTTTTCTGTTTTGTAATAAATTTTGTAATATGTTTTTAAAAATTCTTAAAAAAAAAAAAAAAAAATATCGGAGCCAAATGATGCAGCTTTTGAATGAAAGTGAAATTACCGAATGTATATGAGTTTACCGAAGTGGGGGGGTGTCGCACCCCCCACCCCCCCCCCCCCCCCCCCCCCCCCCTGTAGCTACGTCCCTGCTTACTCCAAGACAAAATCGGGTTTCGTTTTCTCAACTTTAACAATAACAGAGATATTGTAAAGAAATTTGCAAAAGACTGAAATTGCTTTATATGAAACGTGATGATGTGACTAGAAGTTCTGGAAGTAGCCATAATTCCTATCCACACAATAATAAACACTAAAGCTACTATTTTAGGGCATCGCTGAGAGTAGATATCACGGTGTCAATGACAGAATTACTGGTCCCTACCAACTCTTATCGTGATTGCACAACGTTTCACACAAAGCAAAGTAAGTCCGTTAAAGTTGAAAAGATAATTAAATTAACTTCATCATCCTTTAAGTTATGAACGGATTTGGCTAGAAGTGAGACAGTTTTGACTGAATACGGGAATTGGCAACCTACACTGTTAAAAATATCCTCGTAAAATTACGGGCAGAGGCCGGCCATACCCCGTAAAAAAAATCCCATTTTGTGCAGGCCGTAATTTTACGGGGCAAAGTAATACAATTCCTTAAAATAGGATATAATGCCCTTTAAAACACAATAACACTTTACTTACTGTTCCGTAGCACGTTAGATAATCATCACAGAATAGCTTTTTGGTGGGTTAAAAAAATGTATTACGATCGCGGTTAAGTGACATTATTTTTCGAAACACGACTAAAACGAAGTGTTACACCCTAGCGGAGGAAAATGTATGGGTTCCTACCGTATTTTTGCTAACAGATGGTCTAGAACTGTAAGAATATGTGGATTGCCCTTAATTTCCTAAGTATCTAAGATATAAGGCCGCTTATTTTAATGGATCAGACCGTTTTTCATCAAATAATGCTGTTGCCCATGAAAATTGAAGGGCAAACGCTCATAAATTTACAGTTATTTTCAGAGAGTGTAGTCTCTATGACAAATACTGACCACCTTTCTGCGTACTAAAAATACTTCGATTTTCGTCACAGGGGTTCGCGGACACTCTGTATTTCACCCATTTTTGCATTCGAGCAATAGCTACTGCTGGCCTTTAAGGGGGCTGGTCACTCAGCTTCGGAATTCTCCTCCGTAATGTAAAGTCTATGGACTTTTGATGCATTCGTGCATTTAAAATATCTCTTCGGGAAATTCATATTTTTAACATCTTTTTTCTGTGTACTCTTCTTAAAAGATGTCTCTTTTTTCTTAGTTTTCAAAACATTTCTAAAATCTATGCTTAATTTCGTATTTTATGTGTTAAACGCGGGCGAACAATGAGTAAGATTTTAACACTTCCTATAAAATTAAGTGTATACTTTAGAAATATTTTGAGAACTAAGAAAAAAAGAGACATCTTTTAGAAAGTGTACACAAAAAATAGAAGTTAAAAATATTAATTTCCCGAAGAGATATTTTAAATATACGAATACATCAAATGCCCATAGACTTAACATTACGGAGGAGAATTCCGAAGTTGAGTGACCAGCCCCCTTAAACTATCAAAGGCCGCATACTGTGAAACACAAAATTACATTTACACTCTCTTAATATGCAAGAAATTGGCCGCGAGGTGTGCCCAGCTAAAACAACTGGGGGCCCAGAGACAAACCCTTTTCGAACAGACAAGCTTAAAATTGTTTCACTTCGCTTGGCCAAGTCCGCTACTACCATTAACCCTCCACATGTCAAATCTGCGCAGTGGTGCGGAAAGATTAGCCACTATTTTGAAGGTCCTGCCGGCTTATCTGCTGCTATTATTATTTTTGCAACAAAGATTTTATGTTACATTGTTCTCCGAGTGTTAAGCTCCGGCTTAAAGAACAAGAATTTTCAGAAAACATGTCCTCTTATCGGTATTCCAAAAAGATGACTGGTTATTATTGGTATCAGTTGGGGGACTTTGTTTTTCAAACGGCTGGTTGCATTTATATTGAATCATCCGCAATTTTATTATGGCAGAGGATTTTACAGTCTCTGAAAAAAAAAAAAAAGGGATAATTCCTATGTTATACTTAAATCTTTCCAGCAACAACATCCTGACAATCTGCACAAAATTTATTCATTGAAACGCCGTGTATAGGAAGCAGTTAATTTTTTATTACAATCTTAAAATCACCTTAAACTGAATAAAAGAAAGACTTTTGAATAAAACAGAGCCAAGTTCAATAAAATAGAATTGAACTACATCTGTAACTTAAGGATTTTTTTTTTCTGCTATAGTAACTAATTTTTTTTTTTTTTTTTTTTTTTTTTTTCGCTGTGTGAAGTTTCTTGAGCTGGATATTTCATTCATGATTTTTTTTTTTTTCTTTTAATCTAGAAAGAATCATTTTTTTCCTCGAAGGATTAACATTTAGTATGCTGTTACTTATACGTATTACTATTAATTGCCTCAGAAACCCAGTTTTGATATAGTGCAAAATACATTCAAAGTTTAAGTACATTTTTGAACATTAGTGAGAAAATATGAGTTTCTAAGTTTCTGTTTCTTTCATTTATTTTCATTTTTGAACCACGATGTTTCTTTCTGTTTCTCAAAAAAAAAACAAAAAAAAGAAAACAATAATTCTTTATATCTCTTTTACTTTTCCTTTTGATTCATCCCTTCGTGCTGCATTTCTTTTGACTCATTTCCATCACGTAAGGAGCTTTCAGGCAAAAAAAAAAAAAAAAAAAAAAAAAAAAAAAAAAATAATGATAATAATAAAATAAAATCTCCGTGTGTTCAGCTCCAATTAAAAAAATAGAAAGAATTTTCAGAAAGCATGTTTTATTATCGGTATTCCAAAAAGAAACTGCTTATTATTGGTATCAGTTGGGGAAGAGCGGAGGGGGACGGTTGACTTTGTTTTTTAAGGTTAGTTGCGTCTATATTGAATCAGCATAAATTTTATTATGATGAAGGGTTTTACCATCTCTGATAAAATGGGATAATTTCTATTTTACATCTAATTCTTTCCAGTAAGAACATCTTTCCACGCGGTTGACTTAGTTTTTAAACGGTTAGTTGCATCGATATTGAATCATCATGAGTTTTATTATGATGAAGGATTTTACCACTTCTGTCAAAAGGGGATACTTTCTATCTTATATTTAAATCTTTCCAGTAACAACAAACTAAGCAAAATTTACTAATTGAAATAGAAAGAGCTAATTTTTTATTGTAAACTTAAAATAAACCTACATTGAATAAAAGAAAGATTATTGGATAAAATAGAGCTAAGTTCTATAATAGAAACTGAAATACGTCTATAACTTAAGGATTTTTCTATGCTATCAACTGAGGACTAAAAATGGAAAACGCTGAAAGTTGAAAAAAGGAAATTTTTCAAGAGAACGAAAAAAGAAAAATTCCTACTTCTGGTACTTACAACGTTTTCCACTTCACCTCTTTTTGAGCTCTTAGTTCAACACTTTAAAATGCAGATACATAGCTTTCTTCTGTTTACTGTTTAAATACCTGATATTATCATTTGTAAACATTTCTTTTATTTATTTATTTAATATTTTTTACCTTGCTTAAAAATATCCCATTGATGTAAACTATAATAACATGATCAAGTTCTGTAATGGCCACCAGTCGCCGCGCATCTTATCACTGGCACTTTCAGCATTATCCATTTCACCTCGTGTGGCACATTCAGCGTTCTCCACTACAATTCATGTGGCACATCCAACCAACGATATTTTTCTACTCTTTTGTGAACTATTTCTACTAGGTTCGACTCTTCAAGGGTTCTACTGCTTGTTAAGCTTAGTATTTAAGACATTTTTCATAAAAAAAAAAAAAAAAAATAGATTTTTGATTTTTTGGTAATTTAAACGTTTTTAATTTGTAGCCCTCAACTCATTTATTTTTTGCATCAATTGTATGCGGCATTTGTGGGCTACTTTTATCCAGCAGATATAGCAAAAGAAAAAAATCTAATAAGTTTTGAAATATTTTTTCAAAAAATTAAAAGTTATCAATTTAAAATTGAAACTGAAACTCAGTTTTGATGATGACTCAGTTTTGTGATATGAAAAAAAATATAAGTAAATTTTTAAACTTCGGTGTAAAAATAAGATATCTCGAATTTCCCCCCTTTTTCATTCATTTTCACATTTGAGTCACTCGTTACCTTGTAAAAAAATTCCAGTCTTTTCAAAGTAGTCGTTTTTTTAACTACTTCTGGAATGATAAGATATTACTATTCAAATCACTTTATTATTGGTAATAAAAGTATTATTATTATTATTATTATTATTATTATTGCTGCTACTATTATTATTATTATTTTGCAAATATTTAGGAGAGTTGAACATCTTCTTATTCATTTAAAAAAAAAAAAAGACAGAAAAGGCTGCAAAATTATGGTTTTTCATACTAATAACTGTTTTAAATATTTCTAAAATGTAAAAAGTTCATTTTTCAATCATTGCGTTAATTTTAATAAATAAAATTATTATTTTTTCTTCCTTTTACAAATATTTCAGCAGAGTCAAACATTGCATAACATTTAAGAAAGAATTTTTAAACATTATTGCTCCCGAAGCTGGTCAAATTATTAAACCACTTCACGAATAGTATGCTATTTTTCCAATCAGTGGGTTAATTCTTGTAAATATATTAAACGTTTCTTGATTTTATAAATAGTTCAATTGAGTCAAACCTTGTATAAAATTCAGAAGAAAAATCACAAAATTGTTGCTGCCGAAACTGGTCAATATTTTTTCAAGCATTTCTGAAATGTTAAGAAATTACTATTTCAATCAAAATGTGAGTGTTATTACACAAAATTACTATTTTCTTTCTTTAAATATATTTCGTTAGTGTTAATAAAATTAAAAATAATTCCTATATAAAATTATTTTTCGCAAAACTAGTAACATTTTCCCAGTAATTCTTAAATTTCAAGGCGATATAATTCCAATTAATACATTAAAATTAGTAAAATAAAGTTTTCTTTGATTTATAAATATTTCTATGCAGTCAAACATCGTATCTATATTACGAAGAACAAAAGCGTCCGTGCGTAACGATAACGTCATTTTAATGTTGGCATTACCAGACAATTAAATTTTGCTTTTACTGTAATTTTTTTCAAATTTTAAGTATCGCACATTTTTAATTTTTACACCGTCGAATAGGCAGAAAAATGTACTTTCGCAAATTTCGTAATTTGTATGAAAGCTGTATCGAGTTTAATAATTTTTTATTGTTTAAAAATAATTTTCAGCAAAAAAAAAAAAAAAAAAAAAAAAAAAAAAAAAAAAAAAAATTCCATCTCCATCGCGTGCAGACGATTATGGAAGATAAATCTGTTTGCAATTAAAATAATATAAATAGTTCAGCATTTGTTTCCGGCTTATATTCCAGGAAAGTATTGCTTTTAATAAATTTTAAAATTTTATTTGAATGCACAACTGCTATTTTTCGTATAAAAGGACTTTTAGTGTTGTTAGTATGGGGTATCTAAAAAATATATCATCGCCTCAGAGCAATAGTAAGGCATCTAAAATAAAGGCGAAAATGAGTTTTATAATAATATCATAAGACGAAACGTAATTTTTCACCTTGATTCAACATAAAATAAATAATGTGAACATTGAAAAGATCCACAATCTTATTTAAAAGGCGACTAATGTAATGAAAAAGATGTTACAAGTTTAAAATATACATTTTATTTAAAAACTTCTTAGTACTTTCAAACCTGTATGAACTGTAAACTGTGATGAACCTGGAAGGTTTGAAAGTACTAACAAGTTTTAAATAAAATGTATATTTTAAACTGGTAACATCTTTTTTATTACATTTGTCGCCTTTTAAATAAGATTATGGATCTTTTTAATGTTTACATTATTTATTTTATGAGTTTTTTGATTTATCGGCATAAGAAACTATTTCTGCGTCTATTGGAATACAAGGACATTTTTTTTATGTCGTCAGATCTATTTTATATAAATCATAACTATGTGTTTTAGACGTTCCAAACGTCACCTTCGTTCAGTGCAACACTAGGTTATTTACATAATCATTTAACAAATTTTAGTAGGATTTTAGAAGGATTGAAGGATTTAGAAAGATTAATTAAATTTAAATTTATAAGGATTTTGTGCAATATTTATAACCCCACTCAAATCTTTTATTCAAAATATTTTTTTTAGTATTTTGTAAAATTAGGAAATGTACAAATATAATACTCTTACCATAGAAATATATGAATAATTCCGAACTAAAACTTTTCACCCACAATCTTTCAACATCAAGAAAGCTGAAGAGATGCAAATGAAAAAGAAATCATCCTTTTAAAAATATTTTCATTTTGAGTAACCAATAATGCTTTTGGAACAAGATAAAGTAATACATCTATAACTCATTCTAAATTGTATTACTACTAATTGATGTATTAAATGAATTTCATAACAAGTTTTTTTTTATGATACTTAAATACTGTCAGTACATCGAGGGTTAACTTATCATGCTGTACTGCCCTTTCGCTTTCAATTATCTAGACTTGATCATGATCACTCTGTGTCTGTGTTAGGTATGATTGAAAAGTTGATGCAAATCTTCTGTTGCAAGTATTCTAATCAAGTGTTTTTGTCTTTATAGAGGATTTTTATTTCGTTAAATATATAAGTTATGTATAATAATAATAATAATAATAATAATAATAATAATAATAATAAAAATTAATAATAATAATAAAAAATATATATATATAAATATATAAGTTAAATATATCGTTAAATATGTATTTTAAAAAAATGAACAGCGTGTGGAACCATTAACAAGAGGTGAATATTTAGTTCAATTGGCAAATAAAAATTCTGTGTCCGGATCAAAATACAAAGGTAAGATGCAAGATTTTATTTTATTCTACCAATCCAAAACACATGAGTCATTTTGCAGCCACACTTAAAGGGTCTAATTTGTCAAATTTTATTATATTTATTTATAGGAAACTTTTAAAGCATTTTTTTTTTCTGCAATGCATATTTCTATAAAGATTACTTAGGCAATAAAAGATTTTAAAATTTTTGAAATAGTGTTTAAAATATTTTTAATTTAATATTTTGTACTTTTTAAATTTTTTTATGTAACTTGTGAACAACTTGTCCGATTACATTATTTTTTTCTCTATTGTGTGCAAAAAAGGTTTCTTGTTATTTTGTCTTCGGAATTTATAAAAATTTTACTTACAAAATTTGTAATAAATTTAAAAGTTAAAAAAAAAAAGCAATTTTGAGAGAGATTTTTGCTTTGATGAGTATATTTTTAAAATTTTAACATGAATTGAAAAATCCTGAAAAAAAAAATTATTCAAAACATAATATAAAAACTCTGTAGAAAGTTGTATTCATGGATCTCGGAAGAAAGTTTAAATGAGGAAATCCATTATGAGATGAATGAACTTAAAGCTCAGTTAAAAACAGCTCAGAACTGTTAAAACAACAGAAAATTGTAATATCAGCTGATTTAATCATCGTAGAAATACGCGGTTTGCATTATTTAATTAAATTAGCTTTGTAGTATTTATTAACAAAAAAAGAAAATGTAAAATACATATTTTTGAGAATTTTGACACCAGACCATTTTAAGCCCACAGTGACACACGCATTGAGAATTTTATAGCGCTGTCAATAAATATTTACTAAATTATTCCTAATTTCCAATTAGAAATATTACTCTAAAACTTTTTTTGTTCCTATTTTTTTTTCCATTGAGTATCGCTAATGAGTTCGAAACGGGGCAAAACTGCACTACACTTCTTAATGATGTCCTATATAAATAGTTGATTTTTCCAGGTAAACACTAGGATAAGTTGTTGATCCGGTTCTATATCCCAGATATTATAAGAAGTATGAAAAGCAACGGTAAGACAAGTGATTTTAATCCTTCTTCTATGATGTCAATTAATTTTTTATAAAGGCCACCTGAAATATAGCCAAAAGTTAGGGTAGTTACCATTTTTTTTATCCATGAGTTACCACCTAAAATATTTAGCATTGAAAAAACGGCAAATTTGAAAATGGAATTTACTCGAAACTCAGTTTTTAATCATACCCTACTGTTGTTCTGGAGCAACGATATATTAAATGTAAAAAATAAATAAATAAAAATGATAATGGTTTTTACATATTTTGTAACCGGGGAAGCCAGGTTTGGATCAACCTAGTTATTTAAAATGGAAAAGAAAGGTTACCTAAAATGTAAGACACCGACTGAATCAGAAAGAAAAAAACTGTTCCTCTTTAGTTACTGTTTTACTTCAGCGCCCTTCATTTTAAAGAGTTCTTCACCTTCACGCTAAAGGAAAAGCTCACCGTAAAATGTTATTTACGACGGACTACTGTCAGAGAAAGTCGAATATTTCGAATCAGTTTCTCAGAAATGGTATTTAAACATACGAAAGCACTGAGTCATTTCTTTTATTTGTTTTCTTTTTGTCTTTTTTTTTTCTCTAACGCGAAAGAACTTCTTTTATTCACATATCTACCTTTATATTATTGTTATTTTTTTATGCACATGAGACATGACTGCATATAAACGTTCATTTTAAATGAACTGCTGTTTAAAATAATCGAAATGTTTTCGCTTTATTAAAAAGGGAAAAAGAAGTTTGTAATCGGATATTCTATTTATTACAGATAAGTTATGTATCAAACTTTATTTTTCGTTAACATAATTCGGGATTAATTCTACTGGTTAGTCAAATCTCAAATTCCCCCCTGCAGTGTAAAAAACCCTAGGGGCATGTAATGCATTCGTATTTTTTAAACAAAACATTTAATTTTGAACTTATTTTTTCTACACATGTTTCTTAAAAACTTGGGGGCATGTTATTTGTATTTTTCAAATTTCTTAACGAAAAATTTAATTTTTAACTTATTCTTTCTACATACTTTCCTTAAGTCTCCTGTTCCGTCAGGTGAAGGCACTCGCGAGCTAGTTCTAAACCTATGAGGTGGTTCTTTGTCAACATCTCGTTTGCATTTCAACATTTTAAAATATTTTTTTCTGAATTGGACAGCTGAGCTCGATCCCTACAATCGCTCCTTTTTTAATTTTTCGATTTTCGTTACAGTTATTTTTTACGATGATACTTTCAATTTCGGAACCACTTGTAAAACATATCTGCAATCGAAATCGAAAAAGTAAAAAAGGGCGTTGTAGGGATCGACCGCAGCTGTCTAATGAAAATAAATTAATTTTAAAATGTCGAAATGCACATGAGATATTGGAAAAGAACCTCCCCATAGCTTTAGCATTAGCTCGCCAGTATCTTAGCCTGACGGGACAAGAGCCTTATAAGATGTCTCTTCCTGGTTTGTTTGGTATATCTAAAATATATGCTTAATTTTATATTTTATGAGTTAAAACCTTAGAGAATCTAATGAACTTTGAGTAAGATTTTGACATTCAAATGAAATTAAGTGTAATTTTAGAACTATTATATCAAACAAACTAGTAACAGATATCCTTTAAGAAGAGTATACAGAAAAAAAGTTAAAAATATTAATTTTCAGAAAAATAAGAATGCATTCCAAGGTCATAGATTTAACATTGAAGAGAAGAATTTCAGGTCTGACTGACTAGAAGCCTTAAGCAAGTGTATAGCTTTGAAATAAAAACATCATACAAAAAGTTTAGACTTTTAAACGAGAATTAATAATGCTTTTGTCGAAAGCGAAAAGAAAGTTTTAGAAATCTACAGTGAATTCTGAAAATTTTAATGAGAACCGAATCCTGTGCCCGCATGGAAATTACACAAAGTAATTAATTGTTGAAGCTGCAATGGTGTAAAATCTTTATTATTTGTTACTGCCTTTAGTCGAAAGTTTTGATTTTGATTACAGACTCATAATAAGAGGGTTTACCATATATTCGTTACTGATGTTAGCTCTTTCGTAAGTTATGTATTATTCGGTTATATTCGTTGAATCAATCATTTTGGCACATTTTAAAGATTATTATCATAGATTATAGGGATTATATATTATTACGATAGCTTATTTAAATTATATGCTATAGATTATTATTATTAAATCTATAGAATAAGAAAAACGATTATGTGCAAAATATTTAATTGACTTTTACAAATTAGCATAGTAACATTAATTTTTAATGTCATTTTTATATACATCACTGCATATGAACATTCGTTTATTCTAAATGAAATTCTTTTCAAGGTGTTCTGAAAATGTTTTTACTTTATTAAAATGTGTGTGTGTGGGGTGAGTTCGTAATCTGATGATTTTATATAGGGACATAGGGATAGATTATGTGGGCAACTTTCTTTTACCTTATTATAAGAAGATGTTTAAAAACTTCTGTTTTCAATTAAAAGTACCATACAAAACTTTTTAGACTTTCAAGAAAAATTATGAACATTATACTTTTTTTAAAAACCCCGAAACATATTTAGAAACTTACACTGAAATTTTTGTAGTAATTGAATCAGACTCTGTACGAAAATAACATGAAATATTATAAAGATTTTATTTTTAATGCTTTCAAATCAAAAACGTACACAATAATTATCGAATGAATAAGAGATTTTAAGTATATATATATATATATATTTAAATGTATGTCGTTGATATTATTTCTTGATATTAATATAAATTACATTTATTGAATTAATCCGTTTGGCAAGTTTTTGTAAAAATTATTAGATGTGAATAAGAAAAATCCGTAGAGTAAATGAAACAGCTATACGCAAAGTAATCAGATTATTATTATTTTTTTTTACAATAGACTTTAATAAAAAAATTCATAATCAAACACTTTATTAATTTGGTAAAAACAACAATTTCAACATTGTAAATTAAAATTCCACTTGCACTGTTTTATTTCTAAATCTAATTTGATGTTTTATTTTTTTTCATCTGTGAGAAAATATTTAATAGAGTATACAGTAAATAAACACAAAGAAATTCGAAAACATTATAATAACACAGGAATAAAAAACAGCATTAAATAAGCTTAAATGATATTATAATAAAATGATATAACTGATTAGACTGGCAACAATTTTTTAGGCAAATGTAAAATTAATTAATATCAATGCAGCTTAATTCAACTATGAGATAAAGTAGAATAAAATGTTTAAAATATAATTATAATATTATTTAATTTTTTGTTTTGAAATGTATTTTTATTTATAATAAAAAAAATTTCAATTATTTCATACGCTACGATCAGTCCGATGAATAACTACGTCTCTATATTATAGGTGTAGATTTACGGTCGCCAGTCGCCACGTAACGACTAAATTTTTTGCTGTGGTGACTAACTTTCAATGTCTTAGTCGCCAGACATCAATTTCCAGTGTTCCTAATCCCCATCGCGGAATTTGTATGGATTTTTTTCTTTTGCAAATAGAACAGCACCTGCTCTTTTCACTGGCCGAGATCAAGTATGACCTTGACAAAAAGTCGGGAAATTTTTGCGATATCAGTTACCTTCGTGAACACTGCTCCTGTGATTTACTACTTTCTTGCCGAACATTATGTTCGAATATAATTTTGCGCATGTCCACTCCACTACAAAGCTTAGCAGCTGCGAGGCTCGGCACATGAGCGCGCTAATGGTAAAGTTTCTCCTTAAGACGCCAGCGAAAGCAAGCATGTCTTCGAAGGTTTCGTCCGAAATCCAGAGTTGAAATAAATACTCCTTTACTGCAGATCTGCTCACGAGACAGTCCGACGTTCCCGACGTCTACGATGCGATGGAGATTATTTAAGGGCTTTGGATCATGGAGTCGCGAGGATAGAGGATTCCGAGCTCTGAAGAAAAAAGAACAAAAAGAAAAGAAACTCGCACGAAAAAATACTTAACGCGAGGTATATTCTTGCTTTGTAAATGCGATATTTTTATAGTGCAAAATAATCTTACACATTCCTAAATTTTTTTATATGTATACTTTTATACGACAAAATCAAAATAAGCAATAAAGTTTTTCTAAAATTTCCCAGTATCATGACTGCTTAGCTTATACATGTTTTGTTATTCAATTGTATCTTGTCCAACTTTATCTTCTGATTTTTCGAGATTTATATTATACTTTTTTAATGTCAAAGTTTCAAGAATTTTAGGATTAAATTAAATATACACATTTGTTGTAATTAGTCTGTGTTTTGTTGTACATGTGTATTTATTAATTAAACTATTTTTCATTTTGAATTCCTGTGTTTTTTGTTAAGTTTTTCCATATAAACATTATTGTTTTTTGAATTTGTTTCACAATATGGCTACTAGATTTTGGTTAAGAGCCAAAGTGGCGACTGGATTTTCGGAGTTTAGGAGCCACTGGCTCCTTAAAAATTTTGGGAATCTGCACCTATACTCTATATAGTTTTCTGGTTAAGTGTATTACAATTTGTTAAGTAGTCATCAAAATGGTAAAATGCCCGACTGTGTAAATCCATTAAATCTATGGAATAAGAAAAACGATTCCGTGCAAAATAATCAAGTGACTCTTTTTCAAATGAGCATAGTTACATTAATTTTTAATAAGTCATTTTTATATACGTGACTGCATATGAACATCGGTTTATTCCAAATTAAATTCTTTTCAAAGCGTTCTGAAAATGTTTTTACTTTATTAAAATGGAAAGTTTTGGGGAGTTCGTAGTTGGATAACTTTATAGGGACATAAAAATAAATTACTTGGGAAACTTTCCTTTGCCTTATTCTAACAAGGGATTTACAAACTTTAGTTTTCAATTAAAAGCACCATACAAAGCTTTTAGGCTTTCAGGCAAAATTACGAACAGTATACTTTTTGAAAATCCCTAAACATAGTTTTAGAAACTTATACTGCCCTCTGAAAATTTTTGTAGCTACTGAATCTACTTCTGTACGAAAATTACAAGAAATACAGGGTGAGTACAAATGATGGACCCTATTTTAAAAAATCACATTTTCGAAACTACTGCACATATTACAATAAGTGATACATGAATTTAAATAGAAATATACTGAGTTTTTTTCATTGACAAATGTCCGATGTGTGACCCTCTTGTTACACGGCATACGTCCAATCTGTAATCCAGTTCGTTTCAAACGTTTTGCAGTGTATCACTCTGTCAATGGTTCTGAATGCTGCACAAATGCGTTCTTTATGTTCTGGCAGTGTCGAACTTAAAGAACGCATTTGTGCAGCATTCAGAACCATTAACAGAGTGATGCTACAAAATGTTTGGAACGAATCAAACTTAAAGAACGCATTTGTGCAGCATTCATAACCATTGACAGAGAGATGCTGCAAAATGTTTGGAATGAACTCGATTACAGATTGGGCGTATGCCGTGTAACAAGAGGGTCACACATCGAACATTTGTAACTGAAAAAAATTTAGTATATTTCTCTTTAAATTCATGTATCACTCATTGTAATATGTGCAGTAGTTTCGAAAATATGATTTTTTAAAAATCGAGTCCATCATTTTTACTCACCCTGTATTATAAATATTTTATTTTTTATTGCTTTCAATCAAAAATTTACATATTTTTTATCGACTGAATTAAGTATAGATATTTTTTAAAATGTATTTTATTGATGTTATTTCTCACGCAGTACAATCAGTCATAATGACATAGTGTTTCTGTTTTTTTATTTCATAGACATAACTTGATTATTTAATCTGACTGAACGAAGAAAGTATCTGAATACCCGTATGAAAATATTTTATAGAAGATAAACTATATTATAAGACTTGGATATTTCTAAAATTTTTCAAAGTAATTTGTTCCCTTTTCCATGCATATTTTAAAATTAAAAATTATCACGAAAGGATAACATACGTTAAACATTAATTAAGTTGCTTTTCCGATCATAAATGGATAAATGGTCGGTATTATTTTTATATAAAAAAATAAAAACTTCGCGGGATTTTACAAAAGTGTTAATTAAACTAGCATAAAATTTTTTTCAAGCAAATAAAAAATAATATGTCATAAATGTATGCCTTTTTTATCTTGTTAGTTTTTTAAACAGATTATCTATTTAATTTTATAAGCTTAGTCTATATTCGTCAGCATGGTAGTCAGAAATTTTGATATATGAAAGACGCGTCCTACACTGTAAAAAAAATCTGTAAAGTTATTAAAATTTTTCTAGGAAACTGGGATTCCTAGAACTTTTTATGTAACGGCAACAAGGAAAATTCCTGTAACAGAGTCTGTTACAGGACTTTTTCTTGTTGCCGTTACATAAAAAGTTCTCGGAATCTCAGTTTCCTAGAAAAACTTTAGTAACTTTATAGATTTTTTTTTTTTTTTTTTTTTTTTTACAGTGTATTGTGACTAGACAACATTTTACAAACGCATCTTTTCTGAAAAATATTTATGGCTCAAAATTTTTCCGTATCGCAAAATAATAACACAAAAGGATTTTAGTACATTTACATAAAGGTTTTTGGACGTAATCTACACTAAATTTTAGAGAATAAACTAAAAAAAAAAATCTGTAAATACAATCTCCTGTTATTGAAATATTACCATTGCAATTTTTCAAGAATTTCGTATGAAATCTTGAACTAGCTTTAAAACATTTATTTATCAGCAAACCCTTAAACTTTTAGCTCGTTAGCTAGATTAAAAATAAATATAATAAATCTAAAAGAATAAGTACTAATTAAAAAATTAATATATTTAATAGAATATCATTAAATATAAATCTATATAATAAATCTATTATATTATATATATATATATACAAGAAAATAATAATAATAATAATAATAATAATAATAATAATAATAATAAAAACGTGTCATTTTAGAAATCTTGTACAAACTCTATAATATGTTTAAAATTTTATTAAACTAACGGAGATGTAAAATAAGTATTTATAACTTTCTATAAATATCCACTGAAAGGAAATTAAAAATATATTTATACTTTGTTATAAGATATAAAGATAAGAAATCTTAGAAATAGTACAGTAAAATACATTTATACTTTGTTTTACACGTTTCGAATGTGTTCGAAATCTTTAAGTTCTAAATAAAATCAAAAGCCAAAGCGAAGCGACTCATCTTTTTCTTTCAACTTTTATTAAATTTGAAATGTATTTTAGTTTGGAAAGATATTTTTACATGTAACTTATAGGATTTCTAGTGATCAAATTGCTGGAAAGATATATATATAATAAATTTGAAATCACAAATATATGAAGAAATTGATAAAGCTCTAAAGATGATTTAGAAATGAAGATATGAAACCAGTATGTAAAATAAGAAACTATGAATGACTCACAGAATCATCAGAGGTGCTTGTTGGTTAATTCATAGTGAAGATGCGTTATTTCATCCAATTTTGTCGGCATTAAGCCTAAAATGACAAAATTTAGCACCTAATAGCGCATCATAAAATAAAATAAAATAAAATACCAAGAGATCTAAAGAAAGATACACCTCACACAGGATATTAAAAATTATACATTGATTATTGTGAGTACATTCATAGAAAATGCGTTATTTCATCCAATTTTGTCGGCATTAAGCCTAAAATGACAAAATTTAGCTCCTTATAACGCAAACATTATAGAAAATAGTTTGGATCTGTATTAATAAATTGGAACTGGATTAATAACAATAATGTTTAGAGTTGCCATCTTAAGTCAAAAAAAAAAAAAAAGGAATGAAAATGATTGAAGAAATCAAGAAAATACTTAGATTAACTTTTAGTTAAAAATAGAATGAAATAAACGGTCAAGTGCGAGCATTACTCGCGCACAGAGGGTTCCGTACAATAAATATATGAATTTGTAATTGTATTATATATTAAAAAAAAGTTGCTAAAAGAATACTAAGACTTTGTAAAAAAAATATTATACAACGTAGGGTTGGGTATAACTGTATATATTAGAAAAGTATAATCGGGTATACCATGAAAATTCAAAGAGATATGGAACCTAAATAATATCAAATATAGCTATTCGTATAACTCTTTTTTTAATATTATCCTAATCTGTTTATGATGAACTTAATTCGGTACTGACAATAAAAGCAGTGCATAGTTAAACTTCATTTGGCATTTCATGAAACTAAATTCAGCATAGTAATAACCTTTATTTCTACAGTGCAGCTAAAACAAAACCTTTGTTCAAAGTTTAAATTTGGCAATGTGCTAAGCGCGCTTTGAATTGAGGTCTCAAAATTGCAACGCCGCCTTGGTCAGTGCCGCGTTTTCCCAGATAGGTGTTTAATTAACTTTTAAAGTCACTTGAGGCGTATTGCGAGATACAATCAATGCAAACTATCGCGAATCCCACAGTATTTATGCGATTCATTCTAATTAAATCTTTCGAGGGCGATGTCCTTAAAAAACGGACACCTAATTTTAATTCCAAAACAGACAAACGGCACTAAGAATATTTAATTAAAATTTTCCTTTTATCATGTACGTAAAAATAAGCAAGTTCACATTTTCTAATAAATTCGTTTATAAATTCTGGTGTCAGTTCATTATTTCATAAGTTTATAAATAGAATTACTCCGTGCCGGAAAGGATAAAGTGGTCGCAGGACTCTTAAAGCTTCAAAATTTAAGAAATTTTTAATTTTTTTAGATGTTAAACTCCTATCTTTTCTGAATATTTTGATATAATTGTTTCCTTGAAATTCCCATTAGAACAGAAGTTTTGGCTTTTAGATTTATCTCAATAGCAAATTTACCTCAATTTATCGCTCAATAGCTGAAGCGGCGCTTCCGAAATTTTAAAGTCATTATTTTCCAAATGGCGTTTTTTGGGCATAACGCGCAGGATACCTGAAAAACTTCTGAATATTTTTTCATGAAATTTTCAAAACATATATTTCATATTAGTCTGTATAAACTGAAACTAAAGTTTCCTTTTTATTATTCAAAAAAATATTTTTCAGGTGATTTTACTGTTGAAAATTTCAAAATTTTGTATTAGCTAAATGCAAAATTGCATTAAAAATATAAAAATGCTTTAAATACAAATTTATTTAAGTTCAGGGAAATTATTACAATCTGAAGTATAAGTAAGCACCATAATTTTCATTCTAGTTGCAATATTTATTTTGTAATCCTGCGCGTAAACTGTTATGCCAATTTTTTGTTCGACAAATGTCTAACAGTTTCGAGCCCCCTGTAAATACTAATTCTGTATCTTGCAATTTTTTAAATACATGAAACGAAAGAACATACTTATACCTTTCATCCCAATTAAAATTGTGTTTTAAAATCATATACATTTTAAGACATTAAATGTTGAAAATGGTCTTTTTTCATTTTTTCCACTTTTTAGGGTTCCAAGACACCTTAAATTAGTATGTTTTTAACAATTTGACGTTTATTGCTTTTATACTGTTACTGGACATTACATTACACATATATATCATTAAAAGTTGTTAACTAGGCATAGAGTACGCCGCCCCTGTCCTTGTGTATGTCCAAACTGACCGTACCTTTAAGGGTTAATATCTCGGCTAATTACCGATGATTTTTTTTAAAATCATTATCAACAATGCTTTTATTCTTCTGCAACGATAGGTATATTCAGCGATGCTCAACAATTTTTTTGAATGCCCGTAAATCGAGATTTGTGTATAACAGAAAAATTCTAATTACTCAAAAACTATGTGACCTAGGATAATCTCTATAATTTTCCTGCAAGGTTTATATTAACGTCTACTACCTCTATTTTTTTCATAATTTTAGTTTCAGTAGATTCGGAATTATATGGGGAGGGGGACATATTTTTGCGCTACATTTTCAACAATATCTTTGAAAATATAATACCTAAAATTAAAGGAAATGTATTTTTGAGTTCAGCGTTACAAAAGCTTTCACAGGATACCCCACATGATATACAAAGAAAAGATTTTTTTTCAAGTAGCATAATTAGCCCCTCTACTTTTTTATTAAATATATTTATGAATATTTATTAATTTGAAAATATGTGGGTCAATGGTCTTTATTACTTCCCCGAATTTGAACTTTCTTCGTTCCATAGTTTACGAGTAAAATGCCTGTGACAGACAGACAGACGGACAGACACAGGAGTGATTTTATAATGGTTCCTTTTTTACTTTTTAAGTACGGAACCCTAAAAATAGGAATAAACTTAATAAGTACTGAGTGAATACAAAGTAAAATAAAGAAAAGGAATAAATTAATACAAATAAAGAAATAAAGAAATAAAGAATTATATAAAAATAAATAAAAGGGCAATTGATTAAATTAATGTTTTAAAGACAAAAAATTATAATATAAAAAAAATGAGAATATAAATAACACTTAAAAAGATGAGGAATATTTGAGATAGTAAAATTTAGCCTTGGGTTATGTAAATAAATGTGAAAATTTAAAAAGCAATGAGGAATATTGAGATAGTAAAATATATCCTTAAATGATGATGCAATATTATATATATATATATATATATATATATATATATATATATATATGGCGAGAAGCTTGGAATAGTTAGAAATATTTATATAATTAAGTCATTTCATTATAGTAAAATAATTCTTTCACATGAGATTACATAATGTTATTAAAAGAAAAAAAATCCTCAATAGTTTTCCGAATGTAATTTTTAATTATTTTATGTAAAATTACAATTGAATCCTCAGCATGCTAAAAATAGAATCAGTAAAAATAAAACAAAAAATCAATTAAAAAAATATATATATGGCATACGAGGGATTTATTGAGACGGAAATATACTAATAAAACCGTGGGAAAAATGCAAACTGCAAAAATAGCCCTAGAAAAAAAAAAATTATTCTCGATGCTCATTTAAATTAATTTCCGCTATGTATTTGAATTATTTTCTAACACGTAAATAACACTAAAGAAATTTTGTTCCATTTCAACTTTTTAAAATAACAAAAAGAAAAGCTATTTATATAGTATTATAGAACTGATATTAATATATTATAACAAAATTCATTTCATATTGAAATTAATATTATATGATAATAACATTAAATTATATAAAAAACAATATAAATATTAAAAAACCAATCGTTAAAAATATGTATAAAAGTAAAACTTGACTCATTGGTTTTCTAAAGTACATTCTTTTATAAGCATTCAATGTTTATCTTGAAAATTACGCCTAATTTTATGACTACATTTCATAATTTTTTCAAAAAATTTCGTTACAATACACTAATTTTGCGTTAAATTAGTAAAAATTCGCCGCTTTTTTAACGTTTGATAGAAAGTGTGAGTTAGTGTTTTGATTAAAAAATATATAACTTTTATTCTTTTTCAAAATATACCAAAAAGAATGAATAAAAGCATCATTTAATCTACCTATTTGGGATTCGTAAATTGTTTTTTCAAGGTATAATCTGAATTGAATTAATATTAAACTGTTCATTGATAAAAGTGCGTTTTTTTTTTCAATTATTACACTCTTTATTTGTTAATTTTTTTAATTTTCTACTTCTTAATTTTTAAAATATTGTATTTCCAAAGTTTCACAGGCAGTTGGCCTTTTTTGGCGAGCGTGGTTTGGCACATAATTAATTTCATGGTTGTTGTAACTCGTATACAATTGTAACCATTGAAGAATATTTGGTGATTTATCACTTGTAACGGGCTAAGCCTTAAGGGGACAGTGGCCATTAAGCATCGATTCTTTCAATTTTCAATAGATTCATTTGAAAATTGGAAGACTTGTTAGCTTAAGCAGGTTAGGAAACTTGTTAGGGAAGCTTAAACAGTTATATTTAAAATTTGGTGTTAAAATAATAAAACTTTTTAAAATTATTAAATATTAATTTATTTTTTAAATAATGAATAATGTTCATATTTTAAAATATCGCATTCGCAATTCTTTTGCATAAAATATGACACTATTTATTTATGAGATACATATTATACATTACAATGGAATTTAGCATGAATTGTAAAAGTTCGCTGAATGTATAAGCAGAAAAAAAAAATATTTTTATGATTATGCTTTGTTTTTTGTATAAAATTAGTTGTATATTTTCATATGCATATAAATTTCAACACTAAAAATCCCCTGAAATGCAATTTTTTATGCTAACATTTATTTAGTATTGTATAGAGAATACACAGTACAAATTTTAAAAGAATATGATAATTAGGAATGCGCATGGAAGTGACGTCATACGAATACTTTACTGTAGATGTTGTTTAAGACTGGATCGTAAATAAGGAATTCTTCAGAGGATGCGAATGACGTCTTTTTATATAAAATAAAAGCGTGTGTTTTAAGTCTGAAAACTGAAATATGTTTTATATTATCTATACTTATTTCTACCCTTATATATATAAAATCCTAATGAAACGGATATTATGAAACGAATTTATGTAACGATTCTATGAAACGACTGATTAAACAACTGATTATGTTTCACGGCGATTTCTCCTAAAATACGGAATACTTTGCGATGAAATTAACCCCAAAAATCCGTATTGATCTGCAGATCTCAAAACTGGTATTAGAATTTTTAAATTCGAGTTAGTTTTCGAAATATTAATTTTTTTCTAATTTTATATACTTTTCTCTAATGATGGCAACTCAAATTTTAATCATAACAAATATTTTTTTTTTCAGATTTTAGAAAAGGTTACTACTTTAAACTAATTTGGCGACAAGTTTGGCCTCCCTTAAATGTGTGCTAAGAAATGTATCATGTTACTTTTATTCATAATTCGATTTGTATTTCATTATCATTTTATTTAATACAAACTGAAACATTTAAAATAAATGGCTTTCACTTCTTTATTTTTTTTAAACGAAATGAAAAGAAAAATATTAGGCACAGATGTCAAATACGCACCGGGGTACCTAATTGGCGCCAAAATGGCATTATTTTTGTTGACATGGTAACCCGGCTATTGTTGTTTATTTAATAATAAGTGTTTACTTTATTTTCTTTTTTTAAATTGCATAAATTGTTTTGTTCTATGGTTAATTATTTTTTTGGTTATTTTCCTTTAAAAATAAAAAATAATAGAACATAATTAAAAAATACGGTACTACTTAGTTATTCCATCGACCCATTTCGCCAAATTATATAAATCGCCAAACCACTCGCCAAATTATACAAATTGACATAATTTTTATTTTAAATAACGAAAGAACAAAGAAAATAGTATAACATTAATAAATATACAAATAAAACGTCGAAATAAAAATCACTTTTGACGTAAAAACGTCACATTCACTTGCTTAAAGTCAAGTGAATGTGACATTTATCAACTATTATTGGCATTTAATCTTATAGTTTGGTGATAGATTTTTGTTCGACGGGATAACTAAGTATTACCAAAAATACATATGTAACTGGTATTCGAAAAAACAAAAAAATCACGCCAAACCCGGTGCGTATATGGCATCTGGCCAAATATTAAATGATGTAACAAACGATGACATTTAATTTCAACTTCAAAGCAATGTTTTAATTTACCACTCGAAAAAAAAAAAAAAAATGCTAACTGGCGAGTTGAAAAATAGCTATTGGCGAAATTTGCGACCGGCTAATGTAACAGTATCAAGAATTCTTTGCGGCATTAGAAACATTTATGCAGTTTTATTCAAAAAAGAAATTTGATTTTTTAATCAAAAGGGAAAACTTTCGGCACAGATGTCATATACGGACCCATATTGGCGCGATTTTTTTCTGACGCCAATGTCATATACGCAACGGACACTTAACTGGCGCCATAGTATCGTTATTTTGCTTGATTTGATAAGCCGGATGTTGTTGTTTATGCTGTTGATGTTTTCCCCAAATTAGCGTCGGAAAAATATCGCGCCAATATGGGGCCGTATATGATATCTGGGCCAAACTTTCATATGAAAAGCGAAGGGATCAGAGCCTATTTATTTATGGCAGTTACATGACTTGGACTATTATAATATAGATGAAATGATGGCGATAGAATAATATTTGGCGACTTATCACCTGTACCTGGCTAACATTAAAGAACCAAAATGGCACCAGGTGTATAAAAAGCGAAGTGGTTAGCACGGAACTGTTGATGATAGTCACATGACTTAGGCTATTGTTATAGAAATTGTTTTAAAATACCGGGAGACAAAGACTCTGTACACTTAATTCATTTTATTTTAGCTTCTTTTCAAACGTTTAACTGATCCTCTTTAATCAAACACGAAAACAACCATTGGGTGTCTTAACAGCAACTGATTCGGCCTTAAATTTTTTAAATCAAGGGAAATTGAATGGGAACCCATTTACAGGGAGATCTGCACAGCTTTTTTCAGTATAATTCAATCTTCTATAATATTTTTAAAACCGATCAGATTAGCGTATTTTTAGATTCTGTGGTGTCTGAACGGGGGTTGGCGAGCGTAGATTGCAGGGGGCAGAGCCCCCTAGTATATATATATTTTTTTTCATCGGGGGGCGACACTAAATTGTGAAAAAAGCAGAATTACCGTTTTCTAGCATTAATGTTCGAAAGTTAGAAAGATTTTCAATTTTGAGAAATTTTCAATTTTGAGAAATCAACATTTTAAGTGAAAAAAACTGTAGAAATATGTACACTTTTTACAAATAAAAAAGCTCATATATCTGTGAAAACGTGTCAGAATTAAAAAAAATCTTTTTTCATCAGAAAAATTTGAAATTTATTTTCATAATTTTCCAATTTAAAAAAGTCGATTTTTTAGTCGAGTTTCGTGATTTTGAAAATATTAAGAGGTTATATTGTCATCGGAAACGCACCTTTGTATAAATTTTTATACTGTGGAACTCCTATTTAGCGAAGTTTTCTACTTAACGAAATTTCCTGCTGAACCTTGACTTTCGACACCATTAACATGCAAATTAATCTCCATATTAAGAAAGATATATTCTATATAACGAAGTTTATTGCACTTTCAGCATTCAAACGGAGAGGTTGCTGTTGCGATGTATATATGAATTTATTTCAACGGATTGTATGAAAATGAAATTATTTATTTATTTAATCATTTCCATTATTCTTGGTGCTAAACAAAACAATTTTTTTTTTCACACTAAGACCAATGCCAGACTGGCGTCTTTTTTGCCGCTTTTTTGCTTAAGTATTATCCATTCACATTTCTATAGCATTGTGAATGGATAATACTTAACCAAAAAAGCAGCAAAAAGACGGAACATTGTGAATGGATAATACTTAAGCAAAAAAGCAGCAAAAAAGACGCCCGTCTGACATTGGTCTAAGATAAACACTTGCTATCGCCACTCTCTCACACAGATACTCTGGTGCTCTGCAATACTGAGAAAAATAAACAATTAAATTTAAAAAATAAAAAAAACCTGACTGCGTAAAAAGCGAACTAATTAATTATTTCTCATCAATGTGAGACTTGTTTTTTTCAATTCCTACTATTAGCTCACACTCTCGCTATATATATCTTGTTCAAATTTTCAATCGTTAATAAAATACACGTTATTCATCCAATCAAGCTCAAATATTTTTTTAAAAACTTGTAGTGGATGACATTTGTCACTTGATGTTAATCCAGTTTTTTTCAAATATTAATTCAGTAATTAAATTAAATTAATTAATTTTCAATAATCAAGAGAGCCCTCTTCTTGATCAAGGTATTTTAAGACCGAGAGAGCCCTCTTCTTGATCAAGGGATTTTAAGCGCCACTCAAGAGGAAAGAAGAATGGGAGAAAAAAATTCTCTTATTGACCTAAGTAGGAATTGACTTAAAATATTTTTTTTATATTACTTGTTTATATTACTTACCTATTTTTTTTATTTACTTGTATTGATGGCTTTTAAGTTGTGTTTAATTGTTAGTTCCCATCTATAAACACTGTTTTGATTAGGTCTATAGATCTCTATGATGGTTAGAGTTGCAGTAAAGCTAGAGATCCTACCTACACAACTTCCAGGTTGTATAATATTTTAACGGAGCTTCTGACTGCAAAATAGTCAATGAAACATCGTCTTCATTTTGAAAGACCTATCCAATGACATGCCACTCGATATGGTGCGTAATTTTTTTCGTCTCTACCGCCATTTTGCATTTTACGGCCGCCATTTTGAATTTATAAAAACAAAACCTAGCCTATAATTATCGGGCCGTTAAGATGAATTGATAGAGACCTCATTCATTAAAATCCAGCCAGCCGTTGGGATATTTCGAGGGTATAAAGAAATCCACATACACAGATACGCGTGAAACACATAACCTTCTTTTCAGTTGGGTAAAAAGGGAAAACTACACTATACTTCAGTTTTTGTTTACCTCTCTTTATTATTATTTTTAGACATTATTCTAATAAAATTTTTCTCATATAGCTACATTGCATAAAAAAAAAAGAAAAAAACTACTGCCCTAAATAATAAAATACATTTTTCCAATATTTCCATTTATGTGTATTTTGTTATACAAATTTCAGGAATTTAAATTGATTTCTATTCAACGAATTTTTTTATAACGAAGTGTTTAGGTGTAACGATGAGATTTCGTTAAGGCTGTTCTTAAATCCAAAGGGTCAACTTTCTGACATAAGATTTAATTCATTTTTGTTCGGAAACGCATGAAACTAGAATGTGTTGTTATTCAGAAACTATGTCATCGAACTGTTTTTTACGTTTTCTTGTAAACGCAATAAATCTTTCATAAAATACTGTCAAAGTTGGTATTTTGAACTGAACTTCCGAACGAAAGAAGAAAATCCAGTCAGTAAGGGGAGAAAAATGACGTGTCACGTGATCAAAATCGCTTATAACTCAATAGGTAATTTATTGATCAAAAAATGGAAAAAAAACATTTCGATTCCAAATCGCTTTCATGCTCAGGCTTTCCAATTTTATATCTTTCCGTTAAAAATTGGATTTGTAAATGTGCCAAAACGTTTTGCGCTTGTTGAGTAGAGCAGTTGAGGACAGCCTTTAAGGCTGTTCTCTGTAATTCTCTGTTTCACTGTTATTCTAGCATATCGTGCAGTGAATGAAAAATCCATTACAAAATTCCATCTTTACAGACAAAAACTAAGTTGAGTTAAATAAAAGAGTGTAATTGCACCAATGAATTTGAAATCTACAGATCTACCAGAAACATGCTTGACTATTTTACATTCATTGCAGTAAGGAATTTACGCGATTATTCCAAAAATCCTTTTCATTGCGAAAGATGTAAAGTAAATGCGTAAACGAGAGGCGAAAGTGTTGGAAGTCGCACGACGTAATGTTTTCTTATTTTCCGCGTATCTTACAACTCTTCGAAATTGTCTTTAACACGACATTCCCCAAACATCTCACGTTTTGCCCATTAACATGAGTAATGGTAGTCGCAGTCATATCAAACTGTTCAAGAAAAGTAATGTACTGATTATACATTTAACTGTACTTCTTAAATGATATATCATAAGATGCTCTAGCCGATGATAAATAGTGTTCGACTGATATTTTTTATACTTCTTACGATGGGAAAGTAATTATTTTGATAAGCAATTACTTCTAATTAAAAGTAATTCGACTCTTTTAATCCTTTCTATTTCAACAACTCCAAATAAGAAAGTAATTAACTCAAATATGAAAAATGTTATTTTAAGCGTACAAGAAAAATTAATTAATAATAATGATAATAAAAAAAATTCTACCGATATGTGATCGAAATTATTTAGTAAAATTATTTCTCACACGTTTCGCGAATGTTAGGTCTCTAAAATATCTTTATAGGGTGAAATCCCCAATAACTGACACCTTAAGGATTGTTTCTTTTTCAATCTCTATTACAAAGTTTTAAATCTATTTTATCAGCCCTCGATCTGCTATTTCCTTTTCCCAGCAATTAAAATGTCGTCTCCAAAAAATAACGTTCCGTTGTATAAGCCTGCCGTAAAACAAAGCAGATGTATCATTGTACTGTTAAATACGCTACTGCAATTTTTAAAAGTCTAAGCATCGCAAATTTTCAATTTTTATACCGTCGTATTGGGGGGAAAGTACTTTTTAATGCAATTTGCTTGAAAACTGCATCTGATTTTATTTTTGAATTTTTTTTTTTTTTTTTTTTTTTTTAGTTTTTAACGCAATTTTGGCAACTCAAATACCCCATTTCTGTAGAAAGTAAAGAAAAAATACTTAGAAAATAATAATTATATTTTTTTGTTGCCATTTTCCCATAACTACTGAAAAAAAAAACGTAATTAAAATATGTGCTATTTTGGAAAAAATATAAATGAATGATTTCTGATAAAACATGGAGCTATTATAAACTGTATTTAATTTAATTACCTATATTATAAACAAATGAAGGCATATGAATCATTAGATAGCCAATTTTTTTTGTCGAATTTCTTGAGTGACAGCTGTTTTTTTTTTTTTTTTTTTTTTTTTTTTTTTTTTTTTTTGTGTGTGTGTGTGTGTGTGTGTATTATTTTGCGATAGTGACATCATATGAATACTTTACTTTAGATGTTCTTTAAGACTAGATCTTACATGAGGAATTCTTCAGAGGATGGGAATGACGTCATTTTATATAAAATAAAAGCGTATGTTTTAAGTCTGAAAACTGAAAGATGTTTTATATTATCTGTATTTTTTTACGTACATATCTTTTTCATCGCGAGCGACACTAAATTCTGAAAAAGCAGAATTCCCGTTTTCTAGTATTAATGATGTTTTCCTTATTCTTATCTTTCTTGTTGAAAGCATAGTAGATAGTACTGTATATAGTACGTATAGCACATTAAAAAATTATTGTTAAGAAAATTTTGAAAAATTAAACTTTTTATTACTAAAAATAATTTTTTTTTCATAATTAATGTCAATAACTCCAGTAATATACACCATCCCTAATTTGAAAAATCAGTAACTGAAACATAAGTTATAACAGTTAATACGAATAAGTTACACCTAGATAGCATGACTTTGCTGAATTTCCAAGAAAATATTTATTTGAGTTAGATTTTTCCTGAAGTGTCAGTTACTGGTTAGGTGTCAATAACCGGGTGTTTCACACTATATCACAATTTGTTAAGCTGTAACTAAAAATTTAGAATACCCAACTCCATTTACAACTGTTTAGGTTATAGGCACAACTTCATTATGTAATATGACCGAAAGAATGATTAAAGAATCTTTCTGATTAAAGAATCTTTCTGAAAGAATCTTTCTGGTTAGGTGTCAATAACTGGAGGTTTCACACTATATAGAATTCCCATTGATTTATCTATGAATGGGTGCCTATGGAAAAAGGCCTATGTTACAAATTTTGGAAATCTGGGGTTTTGTTGGAAATGAGTTTACGGTTAAACCCCAGTAATTGACACTTTAAGGATTATTTCTTGTTTAGATCAGTATTACATCACTTTAAAGCCATTTTATACTTATCTTCCTTTTTGAAGGGATGATAGAGACACATTAAAAACTATTGGTGACAAAATTTCATTAAATATTAAAAAATATTTTCCATAAATATGGTCAATAATTCCAATAACTGATACCAACACTATTTTTAAAAAACCCATAACTAATACAAAGTGAACCAGTGTCTATCACTTTATTTGCAAAAATAAAAAAATGTTTTATATTTCAAGGAAATTTATGCTATTTAGAACTATCTTAATATTTATTATAAAAACAAAATAGTTGACCTTATTTATATGTGATATCATGCTACGGATGCACATTTCCTTTTTTTCATGTTTTAAATTATTAGTAATTTATATATCCTGCAGATAATAATAACTGACATTTATCAATCAATAACTGAGAAGGGCTATCAGACACCGGTAGAACAACTTAAATTTTAATCATATTTACTACCAGATAAATTTAATTTATTATCATTATTTTTTAAACAGTTCAAACAATAGATTTCAACTTTCTTTAATATAATCAATAACTGACAACTTTGTCAGAAACTGGTCGAATGAAATTGCTGGAACCAGTAACTGGCACCTCTTCACCTCCATTAAGCTGAATTAAATGACTATAAACTCTAAATAATGGCCCTAATCATAGGCATATTTTAACTAATTTCTACAAGTATAACTTTAAGAAAAAGTTTAGGATGGTTGTATTACAAATATATATATATATATATATATATATATATATATATATATATATATATATATATATATATATATATATATATATATATAAATTAATTAACTAATTAATTAATTAATTAATTAATAATAAAAAAAATAAAAATAAAAATAAAAAAATAAAAAATACTACCTTAATTTTAGAAAGAAGACGGTTGCCTCAAAATGTCACTTTTGTGCTCGCAAAAGTTCCTTCCCGATTGAATATGTTCTTGACCCTTTAGTGATGAATAAATTACCTCCAAAGTAGAAATAAGGATCTAAGTTACTACTAGATAATATTACTTTGCAGAATTTTACGATAAAATGTTTATTTTAGTTAGATTTTTGCTGAAGCGTCAGTTGCTGGTTAGATGTCAATAACTGAGCGCTTCACTCTATGTGCAATGAAAACTTACCTAGTACGATTGCCAATATTTTCACGCCTCGTTTACGAATTTACTTCACATTTTTCGTAATGAAAAGAATTTTGAGATCAATGGATTTAATGAACAATAATATATATGTGTTCCGTAAAACTAAAAAAAAAAGGTGCTTACAAAATCTAAAACACAACATTGAAACTATAATTTACTAAATATCCAAATGTTGGAAAAATATAATTCCATTTTCCAGTACATTTACAATTAAAACTTTTATTATTCTGTTAGGCGGCCTGATTAAAGGCACGGATGAATATAGATGTTATAAAACAAGTATTAAATTTCGAAACAATTCAGTTGAAATTTTTCTGTTGTAATTTTTTTCGCACATATTTAAAATGTTAGTAGGTGACACTAACATTTAATCGA
The DNA here is from genome assembly GCA_963932465.1 of Maratus speciosus. NCBI lineage: Eukaryota > Metazoa > Arthropoda > Arachnida > Araneae > Salticidae > Maratus > Maratus speciosus. Next base: position 394,373,633 of record OZ010786.1, read on the forward strand.
ATAGTGATGGTACTCTCTTAGAAAAACTTATCAAACTTTAATTATTAAATATAAAAAATATGATCATTATTTAAATTATCAATTTAAAAATACTTTAAAATAATATCTCATATCTTCATGATTAATTAAAATCTCAGTATTTTAGCTTTACCATACGAAAATTACCTCATAACATCTTCCTCTTCTCCATAAATGTTTTGTGAAAAATGCGACTGAACACTTTCTACTTGTGTCATCAATTTTGAACCAAACTTTTGTTTTAAAATACTTTCTCTTATATTTCGAATTTTAGTATCCCCCCCCCCCCCCCAAACAGCGTTTCTATTCCAGACCAACAAGTCGAAGTAATTAAACAATAAATATTCTCTCTTCTTCAAAATTTTACAAATAGATTTTGAGCTCATCCATCTAGCTAGTTCTCTAAAAGTTTAAAATACAGATTATTAAAACAAAAATTCATCAGATTAACCTGAACAGTTTGGTTTTACTCTTTCACCTCATGGATTTAGCACTTTCCTAAACATTTACAAGAGCATTTAACTATTTTTTTGTGGCTGCTTAATGACTTTACACTAACGATGCTCTGTTAATGAATCTATTTATTTAAGATTCTCAATCGCAGAATCCTCCACTGCACAACAGCAAGAAGCACGTTTTTCAATTTGTGTTTAATGATGTTGGCTTAATGGATAAATCTATCACACGCGTAGATGATGACGTATTATCAACATCACTAAACTCCTACAGGTGGTTACATGCGAGGGAAAAAAAAAAACATATACACCTAAGAACAATTACTTTTTTAAGCAATAGGAATTTTTAGAAATTTTAAGCTATAATTGCGTTTGTCATAAAAGAAGGTACTGCTAACATGCTTTAAAAACTAAATATTTAGTGAAAAGGTGCAGAATAAAATGCTAAAACAAAGAATGAATTGAAGGCATTTCTGTATTTTTAAATACATTTATTTTTGATATTACAATTAAAATTTTAGTTGAATAATGTATTTCACACCACTTAGCTAACTAGTTAAAGATATCATTAATTAGCTAAATTTTATTTTATTAGTAAAACGCTTGTGAATTCTCCAACTTTATGCTACGCCATGGTAGAACAAATTTAAGACTTTCATAGTTAAGTGTACATTACCTTCTTCTAATTGTAAAACACATGTTTTTTTACTGTAAAGAAGATTTTATTTATGTGAAAAAAATTATACTGGAGATGATTTAATTATTAATATATTTAAACTATTATTTTATTGTATTAATTATCATGATATCAATTTCATTTTAAGAACTTTTGTTTTGGCGTTTACTAAATGTAGTTATTTTACTATAAAGTTACTTATTATACTAATTAATATAGAAACAATATAAAGCTTAAATCAAGACAAACACAGTTTAAGACAGGTTTACTATTTTACCCATATTATCAATGAAAAAAAAACATTTTTTTTTTTTTTTTTTTAATACGTCGCTACTATTTGTGTTATACATACATAGTATTTACAAAATTAAAAATGTGCTTGATAGTAAATATGTATAATATGTGCAAAAGTACGATAGTAAAAGTGTGCGAAACAGTCGCCGACGTATTATGTACTACAAATTGTAATTAATCTTCTTTATACACGTCTAAGAGCATTTATTTCATTTTTTAATAATGTATTACACATATAATTTTAACCATAACTATTATTTCATGAATAGAATATTAGCGAGCCAGCATCGATAGCAGATAGAAAGTCATTCATTATAATATCTATTATTCTCAGAAAGTTGAAAACTGTGATCATCTTCACATAATTTATCATTTACGATTTTGCGATAAAAGAGCATGCAATAATGGATTTATTAACTATCATCGTTAGTTTAATTTTAATATTGGATGAAGATCTTTTATGTAAATTGTTTGTTGAATTTCGTCCTAACATAGTATATGAAACGATGAAAACATGAGATTTATAGAAATTACAAAATTTCTCTGCACAAATATTATGAATATAAACAATATTGTATGTAAATTTTAGGGAAATTAGGAAATGATAGCACTCCAAAGTATTAGTTTCATCTTTACTCTGAAATTCAGGCAAATTTATTATTTGGAGTATAAAGATAATCTTTTGCAATTAGAGTATACAGATAATCTTTTAAAATTAGTGAATAAAGATAGTTATTAATAATAAATTAAGAATAATCGTATTTGAGGCTAAAAAACAAGTTTATTTCCAAATCATCTTAAAAAGCACTTTACATAAATGACTGTCCCCTAAATGGCTAATAGAAATATGTAGCCATTTGCGCCTAGTGCCCTATATTTTGTACGTTACAAACATGCATAAAAAATGGGCTTGAACATATAATTTCGCAATTAAAAAAAATACTAAAAAAGTCTAAAAGCTAAGATTATGATCTATTTATTTTGATCCTTGATCGAAAAAATACAATAAACTTACTTTTTACATTTCGTCCTCTTGAAAAATGAAAAATATATAATTACCGAAAAAAACCCTTATTTAAGCAAATAAATATCTGTCCTATGCTGTCATATCCCGGTAACAGACAAAGACATTTGTAAATAATCATTTTATAAAAATTTCATGTTATAAAGAAGAAAAAAAATTATACAAATTTATTAAAATTCGAAGCGTCCCAAAAATGGGACACTAGGCAAAAATGGGTAAAACATTTTTTCCCCGGCATCATACAGAAAATGCCGTCATACTAAACGACGATTCCAGATCAACTGAAAGTCATAGAATATTGCGGTATCTCATGCAAGTTCAGGCAAGTTCAAGGTCACTAAGTATTCAGTTATATCCGTTTCTGACTGCTTTGTTTGAAAGGTGGCATCACACTCTCATTATTTAAAAGACATATCTAGTAAATATTAATTTTTTATTTTTTTCAATAAGATTTTTATCTTGTTTATATTTTATCATTATTTTGAACATTTCTAGTACATTTTATAGAATAAATTTTAAGGTTTCCCCCCTCAGAAAGCATTGAATATGTGAGCCCATTTTTATAACTTCTTAAGGCTGTTCTCAAATTCAAACGGGCAACTTTATGAAATAAGTTTAAATTTATTTTTGGTTGGAAATACCTGAAACTATCAGTTGTTGTTGTTCAAAATCAGAAACTATGTAATCAAGCTGTTTTTTCCGCTTTTTTTGGCAAACGCATCAATAGACTTCAAAAAATAACGTCAAAGTTGATGTTTTGAACCGAAGTTTCCGAAGAAAGCAGAAAAACCAATCAGCAAAGGGCGAAAAACGTCTTTGTCACGTGATCAAAATACACTTATAACTCAATAGGTATTTTTTTATTTAAAAAATGGAAAACACAGCTTGATTCCAAATCGCTTCCATAGTCAGGCTTTCGAAGTTTATATCTTTCCGTTAAAAAATGAATTTGTAAATGTGTCATAACGTTTTGTGCTTGTTGAGCAGAGCAGTTAAGAACAGCCTTAAGAGCATTCAAGCTCTAAAACCGCATTAAAGTAAAATGCAGAATTTCGAATGTTGCATTCTGGTGTAATGATACTTTTGCTAACTCGTAACATTTTGATATAACTTTACTGAAACTTTTTACGGCATAGCTGATATCCCCTCCACCGGTAGAATGCTGGTTAAGAATCACTAGTCTAAAGAGTCAGAAAAATTACAAGAGTGTTTTTTTTTTTAATTTAGATGTCTGAAACCTTTAATTTTATTCTTTAAAATCAATATTCAATATAAAATTATCTTTTTAGTAAATGAAAGACTAGAAAAATAGTACACGTTTATGATAATGTGCGGAATAATTTAAAATGACATAAAAAAAAAAAAAAAATTATACTCTTAATATGCAGTATTTAAAAAAAAAGCAGATTTTTATTATTATTAAATGTCCACTTCTATATTTCTCTATATGTTCGAGGTTTGTTGTCTTTCAAACACGAAATATTTTTACTTAAACATTATTTATTCGTATTTTAAAGGAATTGTTCACGACTTTTAAATATATTAATATAACTAAATGTTCCAATCAGTAATTGGAATGAATGAAAAAAAGAAAAATAAGAGATGGGGTTGATTTTGATCTAATTATTTTAAAAACTACAACTTTTCAACTTATTATTTTTATGCATTTGGACCTCGCCCATTCCCTCCTATTGAATTTGGTAGCTCAAAATGTTTTTCATCTTGTATAGATTTAATATCTTTCAAAATTTTGCTTTGTAATATATAAACATTGAATTAGAAAATAATTATAAGAGGTTATATATATCTGTAAATATTTTTACATTATAACTGCACGAATGCTTTTTATAAGATGTCTTTCTCTGAACTTAATAAAGTTTCGTTATATCACCGATTTATTTACTTATTTTTAAGCTCTGAGAATTATAATTTCACTCAATAAAGACACACACAATTCTGAATCATCATCAAGCCATTACTAGTAGCTTGTAACCGCTTCTGATAAAGAAACAAAACAAAATATATATAATTCCATTATTCAAAGATGATGGCTGAGCAGTGGTATTTTCACAGCACTTGTCTGACCACTGACTAGTTTTCAATGACAAAGTATAAGACGGACGTCAGGGTCTGAGAACGCAATTAGAGGTTTGTTCTAACCGCAAATACAAGTAATTCGCTTCACCGCAATTTGCGATTAAAACTAGATAAGATGTCTGAGTTTCTCGCTGATCAAACCATACCTTATTGATATACATATTACAAAATTGCTTATTTTTTGACACCAGAAGACTATGATTTATGAAAGAATACATTAATCTTTTATGAGCAAATTTCTTTATGAAATAAGTAAAAAAATTCTCCTGCTCCAACATGCACGGCTGCATTCAGATAATCAACGTACAGTACTTTTCATTTGTATTGCATTGCTCAGTACTGAACATTAGTGGAAGTTAATAATTTAACAGATTCTCGGACAGTTTGAGTTTGTGTGGATGCCAGTATATTCAAATTCTCTATAAACTAACTGTTAACCCTTTATATGACTATGCTGTGGATACACAACATACATAAATGGGCTGTTATTTTTATGATTATTGGAATTTTACATCAATTATTATTATAATTTTCAAACGATGATACATTATGTGATTTTTTTTTAACTAAAATTTACTGTGCATCATCAATTGTAGTTGCTGAAACCGTAAATAACGGAACCATGTATATTCAGACGAGTTAAAAATTTGAAAGCATTTAGAAATAGATTTATTACATAGGTAAATGATAAATTTATATATAAGAAAATCTTTCGCGCCAGAAAATTCATCATACTTTTATAAGAAATGTTTATTATCCATTAAAATTTTCGTCTGCACTCTGTCAAAAACTCTTTATTTTCTTATTCTGAATTTTTAATAACCTTTTATGAGCCTAAAATAGCGTTTCTAAAACAGCATCCAAGTGAAATAATTTTCCAATTGATATTGTTATGGTTTAAACGATTAATATAAAAGAAAACAACCAATCAACCACCAAAAAACCCCGAAACAAATAATCATACAGTTATTTTACTGTTTTGTAAATGAGAATTTTTATTCAAGCCGTCGGAGACCACGCATGTTGTTCCTTTTCATATTTTCTTTAAAAAAAGTATGTTCTTTTACGAAGCCTTGAATCTGCGGTATAATATGAAATTTCTGATTTATTGTGTTTACGCTTTACACTCATTTTTTCTTAATTGTATATAATATCTACTAAATAAGAGGTTATTTTATGAAACCTTGATAGCAGATGTATGTTATAATTTTCTGGTTAATTATGTTTTTTTTATACTGTCTTTTACACGCCTCTGTTCAATTTATCTTATTCTTTCAACTTTCTGGTGATCAAATAAATGAATACATTACACATACATGTGACACTATAATTTATACATGTAAAATGTATAGAAAGTTTAATGTGCCTATTATTTTAGTATATAAGTATGTAAAAATTAATTTATTAATCAGGTGAATATTTTTAAAATAAAACTTGACACACCTTGTTCCAAAAACATATTACACTGTAAAAAAAAAAAATGGTAACGATCCATGTAAAATCCAGGAACGTTTCGCCTTTTCTCAGGTTTTCAGAATAATTTAGCTCTTTCCTGTGAAATTCTGGTTTTCTTATCTGAAACGTTCCTGAACAAAAGTTGGAAACAGCAAAACGCTGAGGCCGCCATTTATTAATTTTTTGTTGTAATCCGTTGCTCGCGCGCGAGTGTCGAAAATGAATTCCTTAAATGAATGTAAAAAAATCAATATGGAATGCAAATAAATCAATAGACGACATAATTCTTTACGTCTCTATTGTCAAGACAATTCAGATGAAAATACAATACCCCTGTGACATCGCTAAGAGATTATCTCTCGTACTTGTCTGTGGAATGTTTAACGAGCAGACCGTGTAAAAAAAAAATACACCTATTATTTGGATCTCCATTAACCAGGGGACCATCAAACATGATTCTCACCGATTTTGATTAATTTAAAGTATGTTTTAGAGTTCTTATCTCTAATTATTCTTGTGAAAGAATTTCTTCAAATGGGCCTTAGATTTTCAGAAATTAGATGCCGAGGTTTAGCATACGTTTCAAATACCCATTAGTTTGCAGCTCTCAACGTGTCTTTCGTGGTGTGGATGCAGAAAGCTCGCACGCCACCAGTACGGCCCGAGTTCGATGCTACCTCTTGACTTTTTTTTTTCTTTTTTAATTAATTTTATATTTTAACACTTTATTACAATTTGATTTAAATTTGATATATATTTGACACTTTGAATTGCTGCAAATTTGATTTTTTTTTTTTTTTCGGAAAAAATATACAATTACGTTTAGGTTTTTTCTTTTCATGAAAATTTATATGTATTTTATCTAACTTGTAAACTAACATAATTACTGACGAAAATCCAAAATATTTTATGTCTAGATTTTTTTTCTAATTATTATTTACATTTATATATTTTTATATTTTAAGCAAAGTTCAGAAACAATATATCATATATATATTTACTTTATTGAATTTTAACTGAAAATTTATTTTAATACATGGAAATTATTCCAGAGAGAAACATTCGCCTTGCATACAATATTTCAAATGAAAATCAAATTTCAAATATAATATAATAGTGAGAAATTTTCCGAGCTAGGTATCGTTCCAAGTGGTTTAGTCGGTAGAACGTCAGTGCGCTATACTGATGGCCCGGGTTCGAGTCCCGGCTTGGAATCTTTTTCACTATGTTGGCCTTTGCGCCTTTTAAGCAATTACTTTGAATTTTGAAATTTGATTTTCATTTGAAAATTTATTTTTTCATGTAAATTATAAATAATAATTTTGATGTCAATTTGAAAATATTTTTTCATTCTAACAAATAATGATAATAAAGCGAAAATTGTCAACTGGAAATGTAAAAATCGTCTGCGGATCCCGCATGCTGCGAAATGTCTGTAATGTTTTGCTGTCAACAGAAATATTCCTGGTATTTCGCAGGAAACTTACTGGCATTTCTGTAGAAAGTTTTTAACATATACAGTAAAGTACCAGTCATTTTCAAGAAATGTTTCTTGGAAATAATGGGCAACTCAGCTGCCCATTTTTTCCCAGGAACGTTGCGGAATTTTTTTTACAGTGTAAAGCGCAAAGGAAATTATCTAACAATACACATTTATAAGCGCATTTAAAAAAAAAATCTAGCTCCTTTTTACAAACCAAAATATACCAAACACGGAATAAATGGTAAGCAAGGATTATAAATAGTCCAACGTCAGATTGCAAAACTGATACCGTTGATACTTTTAAAATTTTAAATGAAGTTAATTATATTTAAATTTTAACGAAATTAGTTATATATTGACTATGTTAATGAAATAAAGATTCAAAAATGAAAATTCACATGAAAGCCACTGTTCTACAAAAAAATAGATATAAGTATTATTTGAATGTTATCGCGTTGCTCCAGAATGGTATTAAAACTGTATTTTTTTTTTTTTTTCGTAGATTATCTATTTTAGATGCGAATTAGGTAAAAATAAAAAATATAGATAATAAATATTGTACCATGCGCCCCAAAAATGACGGGTTTATTTGAAAATTTGTATTATTTTTACATTAAATTCATATTACTTAAATATCATTCCGTTTCTCAAAATTTGCTGTTTTCCCAAGTACGGCAGCAAACCACGCATTCATATCTCTTGCCGTTTTTAAAAAAAATCATTTTCTGAATAGATCCGTCATTTAAAAAAAAAACACCCGGTATAGAAACAAAATGCCTTTACAGTTAATTCTAACAAATAATTAATGCATAAAAAAACTCTTCAAGAGATTCTGATTCTAACATCATTGCTTTTTGAAAAACGTGTTCGAAAGCAATAAAACAAAAACATAAGTTTTTAAAATATTCATGAGAAGTTCTAGGAAAATAAAGAAATTTAAATATGTTATTACATTACAAAGTGAAAATTAAAGAAGTATATTAAAATACATTAAAAACTATATAGGTAATTATATTTCGACTGTATAGTTTCTATGTGTAACTTCTCTACTCGTTTATACTTATTTTTTTTATTAACACACGCATGCATACACACGTCCATGAATATCGATACTACTGAAAGTATCGTGATTACTCATCTGATTTGAAATGTGTCTATAAATGTGTCTAACGTAAATTGTCTCTACTTAAAGTATTTTATCCAGCTGCTATCCCCTTTTGCCCATTAAGCTCAATTTGTACAGACATTCAAGATTACGCCAAGTGAGACATTGTATGCACACTTCGTAATTAAATATTCTAGAGGTGTAAAGGAGCAGGAAATGAATTTTTAATACATATATAGAGAGGCGTAAGTTCTGTTAATTTCCAACAATTTGTGTACGAATCTTTGTAGCAGTTACTTGAGAATATTTAATTTAGCACCGCATACTTAGATCGTTATTATTTCTTTAAATGGTAATATATCTATTGGTAACACTTTAGATCTTTGAATGCATTTTTAAATGTAATTCATCGCGTTACATAAATTTCCATGGTTTAAATGCTAGTCAACACAAAAGTTAAGCTTCTGTTTAAATGAATAAATGAATAAATAACCTAAGTCTTTAGCATTTGACTATCAACAAAAAGTCATAATTTATTCACAAAGCATCAAATATATTAATGTTAAAAAAATCCGTGATTGAGTTAAATATTAAAACTGTACTTTTAAAGATATATATTATTCAGATAACACGTAGCACTTAATTTTTTTATGTAGTGTGTACGTACGTGTGTCTATGTCAATCTCTATACCTTTCTAAACACACATATGCATATATGTATATTCATTAAATGTGTATTATTTAAATGAAAACTGAAACTTAAAAGTTCCAACACAATGAACTATTAAACTTAAACAAAACTGAAACATGCAGGACCACATATATAAAAAGACTGAACCTTGAACACAACATACAGGCTCAATAAAATGGACTAGAAAAAATTTAATAAATAATTGAATCTTTAAATGTGGAGATAGGCGCATGGCTTGTGGCATGCAAGTTGGGTTAAACATGTTTTACACCGGCAAAAATCCTCAGACCTGCCTCAACCTATATATACAAACAAATAAACTCCAGGCGCCAATGTAGTGAACGGTCAAATATCAATATCACTTTCTCTAAATCTATCGTAGTCAAACAAACAACTAGATTAAAAAAATATTTCGGTTCCCTTTGATAATTTTTGTTTTTTATAAAACCACGGAGTAAATTGCTAAAAAGTACAGTGACTAACTCTGGTGTAAAGCTTGATTATACATATGAAATACGCTTGTTATTTTACCTCATGTATCTGAACTCAGTATTTAAATACATTAATACATACCATTCAAAAATATCTCTCAAAAATTTGAAATATGAATGTTAGGACTAAAATTTAAAATATTTATTGTTTCAAAATTGAAGTTATCTCTTCTATCATAAATTGTTAGTAACTATTTATTTTCTTTAATTTCCATATTAACGTCCAAAAACACATAATTAAATGTGTACACATGTGTAATGTGTCTACACAGTAAGTGAAATTAAAATTAACATCTACACAGTTAAGTTCTACAAACAATAAATTATCTATATATGTATAACATATATCTTTATATAAACTTTGTTCCTATTCATGCATAAATTAATAAATGTCTTCCAAAATTGAACTGGAACAGCTGGTATACTATATGTGTGAAAAAAAAAAAAACTATGAATGCGATCTAGAATCTGAGAAGAGCTTCACGTACACAATGCATAGTAAAGATATGTTATTTCATCGGATATTGTCGGAAAATGGCTTAAAAAGGACAACACACACATTTTTATGTTCGAGTACTTAGGTATACTATTTATCTATGTATACAGCATCAACAATTTCTAAGGATTTTAGTACACCATTTTCTTTTCCCTTTTGGCATTTTCTTTTTGATTATATCAACTTTTTTTCTAATTAAAACGTTTTAAGAAGAAATAATAGTGCAGAATCATATATCTTTGTCTTTCTAAGGAATTAGTCTTTCTTAGCAACGGTGAGCGTAAAATTTCAAAAAGGATTTTTGTTTAGATACAATAAGAAGTATAAAGAAGCTTATTGAATATTATATTAATTATCTGTAGCATGCAAGAGATATGCTGGTTTTGTAGCAAACTAATTAAATGTTCATTTTTAAAAAATTAGCAATAATATTATTAGATATGAATTAATTTTATCACAGCTTATGTATAAAATATCCTCTCTTTCTAGAAATTGTTCTATGTATCACGATAATGTCACCGACGAGAATTCACTTGTTAAAACTTATTTTATATATGTTTATAAGCGCCAATGGTTCTCTTCTCACTATGAAAAACAAACCTAAACCTCCTTTAACTCTATTTGCATTGTAGAACTTACAAAATGTCATAATTTACAATTTAATCTTAATTATTATTATTAAATTATTAAAAAAATGCTTAACTCCTAAAAAGAGAATGAAAGGGCCTTTTTAGAAATAAAATGTTCTTATGTATTTATAATTCTGTATTTATGCAATTTTCTTATGTGTTATTATGTTTTATGCACAATTTTATGTATTTTTAAAAGCACCTATAATATACAGAACATTGTATTTACTGCTTACAGAATTAATAAAATACTCTACCGTACATTAAAAAAAAAAAAGAATGATAAAATATTGGTAAAAGAGTGACAGCCATCAAGATCCAAGACAATCAAGAAAATTAGCCAAAATACTTTTTGCTTAGATAAATTAAAAAGGAAACGAATAAATTAAGGGGACATATTAAGGAATAAATTAAGAATAAATATTAAGGAATAAATTATGGAATAAATTTTTAAAAAAAATTAAGGAATAGATTAAGAAATAAATATTAAGGAATAAATTGAGGAATAAATTAAGAAACTTATTGCACATTATACTAATTATTAGTATTTGAAAAGAAATGTGTTAATTATCTATAGTTGTCAAAATAATTACTATTTATGTTTAAAAATATAACAATTGATGAGCATTTTTTTATTGTAATAGTAGGGGCGAAAATAGGATTGTTTTCTATTTATTAAAAATATGAATAATTTAAAAATCTAAAAATAATTATTAACTCAAAATTAAAGTAAAATTATTTTTTTAATTTGCCTCTATTTAGAAAATTACTAAATAGTATATTCATTGAAATTATCAAATTTTTGTTTACAAAGTAGCTATGTCATGTAAAATTTTCACCGTAGCATGCGATAGAGAAAAAAAAAAACAGTATTTTTTTTTTTTTTTTTTTTTTTTTGTATTATAAAATTGTAGGTAGGTATAACATACATGTTATTTCTCGAATTTCGTATTATTTTAATAGTTTTTCGCTATTTATTTTCAGATTATAATATATTATTCTGATTACGAACAAGAACATCCCATTTATTTTTTAACTGCCTGATATGCACAATAATTAAACATAAAAAATCTGATCCTTTGGGAAAATGTATCAAATCAAACTCATTGAGAAAACGCTTATTACAGTATGATAACAGAGCTTTAAGGCTTCCCTCCCCCTTTAATACAGTTGAGATCGATTACAAAAAAGACAAAAAGAGATCAGCATAGATCGTTATAATAAAGTATTCTCAATAATCAATTGTAAGTTATTGCAATTATGGTAAATGAAATGGGTAAAATTATTAAAATTTTAATTATCACTCTTTCAGGGCAAATTTTGTGTTCGGAAATCAAATATATGAAATTAAATGATTAATTGTCATCTAATGTTCATTTTCTTAATTTTTAATTCTGAATTTATGAACAAAAAACTTTTCGACAGTAATTAAAAAATAACGCTTACTAGTTATTTTTATCAAAGTTTACAAAAAATAGAGCAAGTTTCACAAAAAATTTATTGCATTTTAAAGTTACTTTTCTAATCTTCAGATCTATCTAGCAGATAGAACTATCAAATTTGCAGAAACTTGTTTAATTCAAATAAACAGTAAATGTTACAAAAAAAGATATCTTTTTTTATATATACTGGTTACAACTTCAAACTGTGGGACAAAGAGATTTTTAGGAAATCGTAATTGAAATTAAATGTTGAAATATGCTTTCTTAAATTCTGATTTACTTTATTTTAATTTATTGTAATTTCTGCTTTTGTTTTCGTATAACTTAAATGACTTTTTGCTAAAGAATGAAAAATTAACATTTCTAATTCAAAATATTTATTTATAAGTATTTAAACATTTTTTTCGTCAGTTAGATAACAGTACTTTTCTTTCCTTTTGTATTTCTACAACATCATTACTAAAATTTTTATGAAAATCATTTGCTAGCATGTTATTCAGTAACATTGCACAGTACTCTGGCTGTTTTGTTTACAGTGTCACATGTCACATGACCACACCCCTTTCATAATCATATTCCATCTAGGATGAACACAAGAAAGGGAAAGAAATTACCGCTTGCTTATTTTACGGCAGAGAAGCTGCAAAGTTAATTCAGATTAATGACTGAAGAACGGATTTGCAGTTGCTTCAAAATCTTTCGCTCAGATTTTGTAAAAATGTAGAACATAGATAAAGTAGTAATTTGGTAATAGAAAATACAGTCGAGCCTCGATTTAACGAATTTCTCGATTTAGCGAATTTTTTTTATGGTCCCGTCTAAAATGGAACAAAAATACTTCGATTTAACGAATTTATAATCCCGATTTAACGAATAATTTTCGACGTAAAAAAAAAAATGGAAAATTGAAGAAATTTTCTAATATTTATTATAAATTTTCAATGTCCTTGATTTTTAATTTTCTGAACATGTACCTTGTGATACAGAAATATCTGCATACGAAAAATGCACGTTATACCGAGGTTATTAAATCAGTAGTAGTGTGGATAGGATGAAGAAGATAAAATAGAGATGAAGCATGTAACGTTCAAAAAAGCAATTAGCAGTTTCAATACTTTGGAACGGTAGTTGATAGCTCATGATGTTGAATGGCACTGTTTTCATACCTTCAGATAAAAAATCGGTAAAGAAGTTCGGAATACAAAATCAAAACAAAGCAAAGAGACGTCTATAAAAAACATGTCTTATAATTTATCGATAAAATTTGAATAAATGAAATTTTTTCTTAATTACACTGCTTTTGATTTATAGTAGTACATATATATATGCAGAGTGTTTTCTTAAAGCAACAAATATTTAACATCAAGTGAGCATTGTTCCTCTTATTTATTGCTATTTTTTTTTTAACTTGTTCTGTTGTATAAAAATATTCCTTTGATTGTCCCGATTTAACGAATATTCTCGATTTAACGAACAAAGTTGATTGTCCCGAACGATTCGTTAAATCGGAGTTCGACTGTAAGTTAAAAATGGAGAAGATAATTCTGAAGCTGTCCCCAATTTAGTTTTCTTCATTATGACTGTGTTGATGTAATAATAACAACTGTCATGGTGTAATTTAAAATTAGATCAGACTTTTCCTTCCATTCTGCCCATTTAAATCAGTCTCTTGTTATATACGAGTTTTCGATAAGTATGATACTTTTTCTCGTGTATGGAAGGCGGGGGAAGCGTTGGTCAATTTTTTAATTTTAACGTAGCGCATTCGATATATTGAATATAGAATTAATTATAATGTACTATATTCACTATACTATAATAACTTTACTACAGTGTATTTAATGCATTGAAATGTTTTAAAAAGGAAGTAATCCAAACTATTTCGATAAATAAACATAGGTATTTTTTTCGAGGGTGGGGAAGTTGAACACCATAACCTTCACCCCCTCCCCTATGCTACGACACATTTAAAATTAAAATTGGAGCAATTCACCTTAAGTATCAATATGTAAACTGTCAAAAACATTCTTAAAGATTTTTTTTCCTTCTGTAAAATTAAAATGGATAATAACTTTTTATAAATTATTTCTTAGTTGAAACTCTCTCTTAGATTTTATTTTAAAATTGTAGAATCAGAAAGACGGAAAAAGATCTCAAATGAGACTATCAAAATATGTTTGATAATTATTATGTTTTCAGGATTTGTTTAGTAATAATTTGTAGTTGTTTTTGCTGTTTATGTAGAAGTCGGCAATCCTTCAGAATTTTTTGTACATATAGATAAAAAAAATAAATAAATATAATAAAAATTCTCTCGTTCTACACGCATTTCATTTCAAAACGTACGATAAAAAAAAAAAAAATATTTCTAATTGCATATTGAAATGTATTTTTGTGACATGTTTGTGCAGTTTCTGCTTTTGTTTTTATGTAATTTATAAGTGCCCAGAAATATGTTTGTTAAGGATAAAAAATTTAATGTTTTAATTCCAAAATATTTCTCATTGGAACTAACATTTTTTATCTATTAAATAATAGTATTCTTGTTCTTTTCGTTCGGTGAATGTAATATTTTTACTAATGTTGTTGTTTTTATTTTGAGAAAACCATGTGCTTAAATAACATCCAACAACACTATATTACTGTGTTATCAGCTTTTTTTACAATCTCACATAGGTACTACACTCTTTTCTCTCCCCTCCCACGTACATTAAAAATTATAGCAGATGCTGAGTAGTGATCTTTACCTTTTACTTTAAGTGTCCATACTTTAAATCTTTACTTTTAGTCTCTTTACTTTAAGTGTCTAACATTTTGATAAAAACTTCTTTATAAAACAAAAATGTACAAAATTTCTTCAAAAATTTAATTACATCTTAATTCAGATTCTTTCTACGTCGTTAGTTTTGTTTTAAAATTTTAAGTGATAAAGACGGAAATCAGGATTGAAGTAAAACTATAGAAATGCATTTTTTTTTTTTAACAATAAATTATTTGCATAATCTCTTTTTGTTTTTGTACAAGCCAGCAGTTTTCAGAAACTTATTTAGTTAAAATAAACAATAAAACATGCAATTAAAGATATCTTTGCTTACACTGGTTATAACTTGAAATTGTGCGATAAAAAAGATAATTGAAATTAAATCGTAATTGAAATTAAATATTGAAAGGTATTTTTTAACAGCTGATTTATTTCATTTCATTTCATTTTGTTTTATTTTACTGCAGTTTCTTGTTTCATTATCATACAAGTTAAACGACCTTTTGATAAAGAATAATAAAAAAAAAATAGCAGTCTAATTCAAAATAATTAAATATATATATATATATATTGTTAAATAATTGATTTTACTTTTTTCTGTTGACTTTTACACTTTCCTGTTGGGTATTTATAATATCATGACTATTTTAATTTTCTGAAAATAATTTGCTTGCATATAATTCAACAACATTATACAGTACGGTGTCTGTTTTGTTTACAGTCTCACGTGCTACAAGACTACACCCCTTTCTCTTTCCCAAATACAATATTAGTAGATGCTGATTAATGAATAACTTACCTTTTGCTATTCCTTCTTCTCCTCTTGGTAGCATACATAGTACTAAGGTGATTCATACTGCACCGGGGCGAAGGCCGCGGCGGGCTGCACATTAAAAAGGCCGCCGAGCCCTCAGTAGGCCTTCCGCACCACCGGTCGCCCTATGCTTAATCCTTTCAACATCTCTACTCAATAACACAAGTACAAGCAAAGCGAAAACCAACACAGTCCTCTGACTTACTCCAACGTTTGTTCCACACTGACATGAAGTCCTTTCCATAGTAGTTTCTCTCTTCATTAAAGGAAAGGGGGGGGGGGGGAATCTTCTGTTTTTATTTTTTTTTCTTTCTTTTTCTGCCCCTAATATCTCAAACAAACCCTGATTGATAGCTTATCTCTGCCTGTGAGCTGTTGCCACGCCCACACGGTGACATGCAGCCAATGGGAGAGATATGACGTCACCTGGCCAGCTCAGGTGAGTTTTCTGTCGGGAGAAGCCTGAGAGCATTAGAGAAATCTCCCATCGGTAGAGAGCATCTGAGAAGAGTGAATCACATTTATTTGGAATTATTTTTCCTCTTCAGCTGATTAACTAAATTAAAATTTAGCTATAGATAATCAACGGACTTACAGGAAAATTTTCTTCAATAATTTTTATATTTCTGTAAAGCTTGTTGTTATGATAAATTTCAAAATTTCTGATTCCTCTCCCCCCTCGACTATCGAACGGTAGTATTCTTATAAGAACGACATCATGTTTACCTAAATTACTTACAATTATTTCCATCTTTCTTCTGATCAGTAAAATGAAATTTTAGCTATGGATAATCAACAAAAATTGACAATAAACGTTTCTTCAATATTATTTACATTTGTGTAAAACTTGTCTTAAAAGATGAGATAAATACAAAATTTCTGAGCATGTTTTTTCTTCGAGTAATGAACAACAGTATTCCTGTGAGAACACCATCACATTTATAAATGTGGCAGTTTATATTAATATATTACTTTTGCACTTCTGCTGATGAGTAAATTTTAGCTCTACGTAATCAATAGACATTTACTGTAAAACGTAAATATTTCTTCAGCATTATTTATATTTCTATAAAACTTGTCGTTAAACTACACGATAAATATGAAAATTTCTGAACGCATTTTTTTCTCGAATAATGAATGGCAGTATTGATTTACGAAAAATACCACATTAATCACATTTATTTGCTAATATTTTTGTCTTTTTGTTCATCAGTAAAATTAAATATTGTCTATGGGTAATCAACAGACATTGGCTGTAGACTTTCTTTCAATACAATATATATTTCAAAAGTTTCTCGTTAAACGATTGCATAAACATGATAAAAATTTTCTCGTTAGTGAACACGCATATTCATGTAAAATCAACATCACATTTATTTAGGTTTATTTTTCCGTTTCTACTGCAGTAAAATTAAAATGTATAGTTATATAGATAATATACAAACATTTGCTTTAAATATTTCTGAAACATATTATACTTCTGTAAAGTTTATTGTTAAACGATACAATAAATACCAGAATTTCTGGAAATATTTTTATTTTCCAGTTTAATGTTAATACTAGTATTCATTTTTTATTTATTATTTTTTTTTAAATTAGAAAACGCATGAAAGAGACAAATATCTAGAAAAATTTTCTAAAGGAATTTCTACAGACTGAAAAAAATATTTAAAAAAATGTTCAAAAGTCTATTTATACTCTGTAGCAAAACTTTACTGAAGCTCGACAGGCCTCTTTTGAAAATCATCTGCATAAATATATATACTTTTGGACAAACCAATTAAACTAAGATGTAGTGTTAGACAACATTTCATAATGATTACTAGAGTTTTGTTAATAATAACAATAATAATAATAAATATTATTGTTTTTATTATTATATTATAATAACTACGTTATATAATAATAATTATGTTATTATTATTATATTATTATATAATAATAATTATAATAATAATAGTAATTATTATTATTATTGTAATAATCTTTAAAAACTAATTTGTCATTTGTGACTATGAAACATATTTTTAAAGTGTATTGACCACTTAAAAAAGTGTCTTCATGTATGTACATTTGATTTAAAATAATGAATACATATAATTTGATTTAAAGCAAATCAATAATAAAAACATCTACAAAATGTATAACTTTCCAGGTATGCAAAGTTTTATTATTTTTTCCATTATTTTTCTCTCTTTGTTTTTATTAATTAAAATCTACAATAAGTAAAAAAAAAAAAAAAAAAAACATTTAAACGCAGCGTAATAAAAAGAACATGTGGTGATATCATAAAAAAGGAGTTACCTATTAATTGTCTATTTAATTTGTATTTTTCGTTTGCTGTACAGGTTTATCCCTTGCCCTCTACCCCGCACATAAAAATACATACATGGGGGAAAAGGCCTAAAATTATAATATATCAAAGATAACTTTAATAAAGTTAACGCTATATATGAAGTTAATAAAAAATATAATTAAATAAATATAATATGATATGACACTTAGTAAAATCACTGAAATAATAATAATAGTAATCAGATAATGTGCAAAAATAAGAAGTTTTATTTAATAATTATTATTCATGTATCCCGCTTAGTATCAGATATTATTGCTGTAAATCAATTTACGAAAATTACGCGCTAAATAAATTCGATTAGTATTTGCATAAATAATTTACATGTAAATGTAGTTTTAAAATATTTAATTTATTAACGAGTTGAAAATTAATAAGAATAATGAATTACATATATTTATTTCATGCCGAGAAAAAGAAGTACTCCAATATAAATATTTAATATGTCATTCATTTGTATACGTTAAATTATTCCTCTACGAAGATAGATTTTCGTATTAGGATTTTTTTCTCCTCTTGTTTCTCGTTTTAACTGCGTTCTGAGGAGTATTACATCATGAAGCAGTTCCAAATCCTTCGTCGTGAGTTACACATATCAAAGGCTTTCCTGCAGTAACTTACCTTAAATGCACCTGCCGTAAGTTTCGCCATGCAATTATCGACACAACACAAGCAAGCTGGTGTCTAGCTTCTTTTCGAAAGTCAAACGAGTCTTTTAAAATTAGTTTTGAATTCTTTAATCTTTTCATTATACAGTAAAGCCCCGATTATCCGCAACGCGATTTTTTTTTTTTTTTTTTTTTTAAATAATAAAAGAAAAAAAATACAATAAGCTCTACTAATAATTATAAACAGAAAAATTCATGTATTTGAAAGTAATAGAAGAATATTTCTAGATTCGGTTCCCATGTTTAAAATATCAGATATAAAATCTTGATGTCTTTCCTTGATTTTATTAACCAAACGTAAACACAGCAATTAAAATATTTAACAATTAAATAAGACTATTATGATAAATTCCAGGAGAGCATATCAAGAATAGCCTCATTTTCGAGATAAAAATGATTCCATACTCAAAGAAAAACACTAGTTTATAATTTAGAATAAAGAAAAGGTGTTTCCAAAGCAAAAAGCAAAAACAAGTGACAGATTTTTTTTTAAAAGGTGTAACTCAACTCTTTTTTGTACAGTGTGTACGGCATTGTTTCTTATTTACTGTTCTTTATTTTAGTGATTTAGACGTAAAGCGAAGGTTTCTGCTTTACAATGCATATGTATGTATTTTAAACGTTTTATTATGTTTTTTGTACACTAAAACATAGTTTTTTTGTTGAATTTTCTTTCTTTTTCGTGTTTGCACACCATTTTCAGTCTTTTTCGGGTTATCCGCGGTGGCCTTGCCACCCAATTCCGCGGACAATCGGGGCTATACTGTAATTGAAAAGTTTTAGAAACATTGATTTTTCCGTATGTCTGGTATTATGTATTCGTAATTTGGGAAAAATGCTTGATCCGATAGCCTTATGGGCGTTTTCAGAATAAAATCGAGAGAGAAGATTTTGAAACAGATGTAATTGTAATCTTAGGAAAGATGTTAAATCTACTGTCCATGTTTTATTTATTTATTATTATCCTCTCACTTTTAATTCTCGTGATGCTTTTTGTATAAGATCAAACGTGAATAAGAAATTAGTTTTTAATGTTTACGTTTTTAACTTTACCGTTAAATAAAAACTTAGGAGGTCAAATGATTTTTTTTTTGTACGCTTTAAGTTGATAATTGGTGTACACATTATATTTTGAATGTCGGGGTGTTATAACATCTTTTTTGAACGCTTTAAGTAACAGATACATATACATTTATGCAGATTTTTACAGATACATTTGTCTATGTTCTACTTGCAAAAAAGTCTTTTTTTTAGTAAATTAATAAATTAAATTAGGCTTTTTTTTGCTTTATTTATTTATTTATTTATTTATTTATTTTTTTTTTTGCTTTTTTTATTGTTGTCAGAATAGCGTATTGCATGACAAATTTTAAACATATCAACATTAAAATTTATTACAGAAATATAAGGAACAAGGCACAATTAAAATTCCAAACTGAGATTATCGTATTTTTTTTTCAAACTTAAGGAACAGTTCAGTTTTTTTTCACTTTTTTATTTAACTCAACTGTGTTTTTACACTCTTCTGTTTAACTCAATCGTGTTTTTTACACTTTTTTATTTAATTCTGTTATTTTTTGTATAAAAAGAGAAAATTTTGCAGTCGATTTTTAACTTACTTTCTGATATGCTTGAATTATGCAAATTATGGACAAAGGTGTGTTTTCTATAAAAATATAATATTTTAATATTTTTTCAATTTAATATATTTATTTTAAAGAATTTTTCAATTAGCCCGCCACAGGTGATGGATCGCCAAATATTCTCTGTAATAAGTACAACTGTATGAAAAATCAAGGGATTTAATTTTGTGCCAGTAAGTGTTCACCAAAATATGCCAAAGCACTGTGAAACTGCAAAACTGAAACATTTTAAAGACAAAATTAAAGTATTTTATTATCATTTAAAACTAGAATATAAATTATAAATAAAAAATAAAGAGTGTAATATCTTTTGAAATGTGCTTTTATCACTTAAATGTTTAATATTAATTAATTTATTATTATGCGTTGAGAAATCAATGTAGAAATCGTAAAAAGATTACAAATAATTTTTAATTCTTTTCTTTCTTGTTCCCTTTTTTTAAAAATACACAGAGCAACAATTATGTATTTCTTATGTAGTAATTGCGTCATATTTAAAATGGCCAAATAACAATACTGACAAACAATTTAAATATATCTATGCAGTACATTCATATTTCGAGATGATCTTTTTAATTAATGTTCCCAATTTTAAGACACCCCGAATAATAATATTTCCTTTCTAAAAACAAAAGTATTTTCATGTGAATGCTAAAAAGAGAAAGAAAACTTTAGTGAAACTTAGGTCAGATTTAAAATGATACATTCAAAATGTCTGTATTGTATTATGTTAATCGCTTTATAACGCTGTTAAAAAATACTGGGAGGCAAAGACTCTGTTTAGTTGATTAATTTTATTGTGTATACAATATTTAATATGTACAATTTTGTATTTCTTAATGAATTCATAGAGCTTTCTAACAAGCGTAACAAAAGTAGTACATTTTTCATAATCGATTTGCCCACGCTAAATGAATGCATTGTAAGGAAAATTTTTTGGACGAAACATGAATTGCAGTAAAAAAAAAAAAAAAATTAGGTGGTATTTAGGCGGTTCATGCGTTCAAAGGACCTAAACGTAGATACACATGGACATGTTTAAATTATAAAATAGTCTATTCTGCATGTATGTTAGAATTAGGACATTATACGGATGTCCTTGGTCTCAAACTTAATCATGTTTTAATCTTAAGTTTTAATCTTAAAGAAGAAACTTCAAAAATAATTCGTTCAATTTCGATTCAATTGTAGTTAAAATCTCAAAAATAGTAGAATAATTTTTTAATTAAAAAACAGATTATCAGTATTAAAATGATTTTATTTAACTCTTCCTTTTTGAAGAATCAAAGATTTTAATAAATGACAATCTTTATAGAGAATTTAAGCATTTGAGAAAAGTACCAATTTGTAAGAGAAATATTTAATAAGTGTTATTATTATAGAATTTTACCTAAATAATACACATTGGTTTATTTCTATGTTCTGGAAAAACCTTTAATATTTGCAAATGCCCTTTAAAAAGTACTTTGATTTGAAATTAGTATACAAGTTGGATATATTGTTACATATTTTAACGTTTTTTAAAAAAGCAACCACATTTATAGACTTCTTTAAGATTTAATAAAAAGTAAAAATTATCATTAAAATGGTTATTTAAATGAAACAAATATGGAAAAAGTGTTTTTTTAATGTATCACGAATCAAGGTGAAGAAACTTTCGGCAGGTGCGTTTCGTTCTTGTTTTAGCAGAGTTATATTTTAATATTTGGATCACGTACTGACAATATTTTTAAATTACGTAATTTCTCCGTGCAAATAATGTGCTCTTTTCTTCTTTTTCTCAAAAAGAAAATAATAGTTTCTTTTTTTAATGCAGCTAATGATCTTGCACAATATTGGAAATTAAAGGCAGGACGAAACTTTAAAAAAAGTAAATCTAAATGTTTTTCAAAAAGTATTTACTACATAGCTAGAAGTTTTGAAGATCCAGAGACATGAGATTACACACTCTCGGAAATACTTCCTTCAATTCACGGAAATATTCCTAGCAGCACTGCTACCGGTATATATCCGGGAATCGGAGACATTTCCGTTCTGGGGCAGAAAATTTCCGTATTCTGTGAAAAAAGGATTTTTTTTTTTTTTTTTTTCAAAACATACGTCTCTCGTGGATCCTCTTGGTTTTGAACCTGGGATCGTGGGTTTCGAATTGAGCATCTTAACCACTCGGCCAGCGATCACTTGGTAAAAGCGAGTTTAAAATGAAGATACGGGTTTTCACCAAATAGGGGATTGTTCTGGCTTGTGCAATTTCTTGTTCAGAAAGCTCGTAAATTTAAACTTGATTGCAGGGACATCTCGTCGTTATGAAATAATAGTTGGTGTTTTAACACATACAGAATAATAGAGTATAAACATTATTACATGTTAGAAATATTTTTAATGAGACATAATTTGATTGTTAGATGTAAAATATGAATATTATATTTTGAATTAAATTTCTAGAGGAAATGCTTGCTTTTTTTTAATAAAAACTATTTTTTTTTTAACTTGAGTGAGTATTATTATTGTATACATCTCATATATCTTGTATATATTTTTAAATGTGTTCGTTTATAATATATTTTACATACGAATATGATAGAAGATATATTCATATAATCCCCTTATCAAGAGTTTTGGATACCCATTTTCTCCCTCTTTCTACTGCAGAAAAACATCATTAGAGTTCATAGCGAAAAAGAAACACTTAGTAGTCGACAGATGTAATATGCACAGAAACTGCATCTCTTCATCTTTCTTCGCCTTATGTGAGATATGTTTTAAACCAGACTCGCAAGCACTTATGTTCTATTCTGGTTCGCGTTATAAACTTATAAACATTATAATTGACTGTTACACTGAACACTATTTTATCAGACTTTACTTCCTTGTAACTTTCATAAATATCCAATTATGTATAATTGGTTGATTACCTCAAAGTGCCGAAAATACATCCATATGGTTATCAATTTTAATGATGTAACACGCGCGGAAAAACATATGTAATATTCACTTTTAAAAACGTCCTCACACAAGTGAAGACGTACAAAATGTAATCTCTTTCTTAGTATCTCTAATTAAACTTCTCCTTTTTCCTTTCCTACAATATGAGTAGTTTCAATGGAGTAGAGACACAATAAACCGTCTGTTACATGATTCCTATTTTAAGCCTGATGCACTGAGACCTGAAGGAGTAAAGATATACGAATATATGATGATATGGGATACTCCATAATTCTTAGACGCCCTGACTAACCGCGAGCTGAAAAACGGATATCTATACATAGAAGGTAAGGCCTTTAATTATTCTTTTATTGTTGTGATGAGGCATCGCGCAGTTTGCGTTTATAGTATATGAATTAGTGAGGAGCGTGTGGATTCACCCCAAAAACTGTTAGACTCACATATTTTTCTAACATATTTTGATTATGAGACTGATTTAATGTCTCATTTAGAAAATTAAACAAATATAGATATCCATTTAGGCAAATTAAGCCAGATAAATAAATCCGGTAGTCAGGTGAAGGAAAAAGTATCTAATTGACTTAAAGGAAAGAAAAATTATGGCTTACGCAAAAGATAGTGCAGCCATTGAAAAACTTAACGCCAATAACTATTCTTGTTGGCGGTTTAAATTAGAAATGCTTTTAATTAGAGAGGAGCTATTTGATGTCATTACCGATCAAGCTCCAGACCCTTTGACTGAAAATTGGAATAAGAAAGACAGGAAAGCACGGGCACTAATCAATCTCAGTATTGAAGATGGGCAGATAATTAACATCAAACATTTAAACACGGCTCGAGAGACTTGGGACACTTTGAAAAATATTCACGAACGGTCCAATCTCTCAAGCAAATTGCACCTCCTTCGAAAATTGTATAGCACAAAGCTAAACGAAGGAGGGAACTTAATCGCACACATCACGAAATTAATGGAGCTTATCGACAAATTAGCTGCGATCGGATAAAATGTTACCGACTCTCATATATCTGCACTCTTTTTGTGCTCATTACCGCCGTCATATGACACATTGATTACGGCGTTAGAGTCGAGAAATGAAGATGAATTGACGCCCTAATACAATACAAGACGAAATACAATAAGCTCTACTAATAATTATAAACAGAAAAATTCATGTATTTGAAAGTAATAGAAGAATATTTCTAGATTCGGTTCCCATGTTTAAAATATCAGATATAAAATCTTGATGTCTTTCCTTGATTTTATTAACCAAACGTAAACACAGCAATTAAAATATTTAACAATTAAATAAGACTATTATGATAAATTCCAGGAGAGCATATCAAGAATAGCCTCATTTTCGAGATAAAAATGATTCCATACTCAAAGAAAAACACTAGTTTATAATTTAGAATAAAGAAAAGGTGTTTCCAAAGCAAAAAGCAAAAACAAGTGACAGATTTTTTTTTAAAAGGTGTAACTCAACTCTTTTTTGTACAGTGTGTACGGCATTGTTTCTTATTTACTGTTCTTTATTTTAGTGATTTAGACGTAAAGCGAAGGTTTCTGCTTTACAATGCATATGTATGTATTTTAAACGTTTTATTATGTTTTTTGTACACTAAAACATAGTTTTTTTGTTGAATTTTCTTCCTTTTTCGTGTTTGCACACCATTTTCAGTCTTTTTCGGGTTATCCGCGGTGGCCTTGCCACCCAATTCCGCGGACAATCGGGGCTATACTGTAATTGAAAAGTTTTAGAAACATTGATTTTTCCGTATGTCTGGTATTATGTATTCGTAATTTGGGAAAAATGCTTGATCCGATAGCCTTATGGGCGTTTTCAGAATAAAATCGAGAGAGAAGATTTTGAAACAGATGTAATTGTAATCTTAGGAAAGATGTTAAATCTACTGTCCATGTTTTATTTATTTATTATTATCCTCTCACTTTTAATTCTCGTGATGCTTTTTGTATAAGATCAAACGTGAATAAGAAATTAGTTTTTAATGTTTACGTTTTTAACTTTACCGTTAAATAAAAACTTAGGAGGTCAAATGATTTTTTTTTTGTACGCTTTAAGTTGATAATTGGTGTACACATTATATTTTGAATGTCGGGGTGTTATAACATCTTTTTTGAACGCTTTAAGTAACAGATACATATACATTTATGCAGATTTTTACAGATACATTTGTCTATGTTCTACTTGCAAAAAAGTCTTTTTTTTAGTAAATTAATAAATTAAATTAGGCTTTTTTTTTGCTTTATTTATTTATTTATTTATTTATTTATTTTTTTTTTTGCTTTTTTTATTGTTGTCAGAATAGCGTATTGCATGACAAATTTTAAACATATCAACATTAAAATTTATTACAGAAATATAAGGAACAAGGCACAATTAAAATTCCAAACTGAGATTATCGTATTTTTTTTTCAAACTTAAGGAACAGTTCAGTTTTTTTTCACTTTTTTATTTAACTCAACTGTGTTTTTACACTCTTCTGTTTAACTCAATCGTGTTTTTTACACTTTTTTATTTAATTCTGTTATTTTTTGTATAAAAAGAGAAAATTTTGCAGTCGATTTTTAACTTACTTTCTGATATGCTTGAATTATGCAAATTATGGACAAAGGTGTGTTTTCTATAAAAATATAATATTTTAATATTTTTTCAATTTAATATATTTATTTTAAAGAATTTTTCAATTAGCCCGCCACAGGTGATGGATCGCCAAATATTCTCTGTAATAAGTACAACTGTATGAAAAATCAAGGGATTTAATTTTGTGCCAGTAAGTGTTCACCAAAATATGCCAAAGCACTGTGAAACTGCAAAACTGAAACATTTTAAAGACAAAATTAAAGTATTTTATTATCATTTAAAACTAGAATATAAATTATAAATAAAAAATAAAGAGTGTAATATCTTTTGAAATGTGCTTTTATCACTTAAATGTTTAATATTAATTAATTTATTATTATGCGTTGAGAAATCAATGTAGAAATCGTAAAAAGATTACAAATAATTTTTAATTCTTTTCTTTCTTGTTCCCTTTTTTTAAAAATACACAGAGCAACAATTATGTATTTCTTATGTAGTAATTGCGTCATATTTAAAATGGCCAAATAACAATACTGACAAACAATTTAAATATATCTATGCAGTACATTCATATTTCGAGATGATCTTTTTAATTAATGTTCCCAATTTTAAGACACCCCGAATAATAATATTTCCTTTCTAAAAACAAAAGTATTTTCATGTGAATGCTAAAAAGAGAAAGAAAACTTTAGTGAAACTTAGGTCAGATTTAAAATGATACATTCAAAATGTCTGTATTGTATTATGTTAATCGCTTTATAACGCTGTTAAAAAATACTGGGAGGCAAAGACTCTGTTTAGTTGATTAATTTTATTGTGTATACAATATTTAATATGTACAATTTTGTATTTCTTAATGAATTCATAGAGCTTTCTAACAAGCGTAACAAAAGTAGTACATTTTTCATAATCGATTTGCCCACGCTAAATGAATGCATTGTAAGGAAAATTTTTTGGACGAAACATGAATTGCAGTAAAAAAAAAAAAAAAATTAGGTGGTATTTAGGCGGTTCATGCGTTCAAAGGACCTAAACGTAGATACACATGGACATGTTTAAATTATAAAATAGTCTATTCTGCATGTATGTTAGAATTAGGACATTATACGGATGTCCTTGGTCTCAAACTTAATCATGTTTTAATCTTAAGTTTTAATCTTAAAGAAGAAACTTCAAAAATAATTCGTTCAATTTCGATTCAATTGTAGTTAAAATCTCAAAAATAGTAGAATAATTTTTTAATTAAAAAACAGATTATCAGTATTAAAATGATTTTATTTAACTCTTCCTTTTTGAAGAATCAAAGATTTTAATAAATGACAATCTTTATAGAGAATTTAAGCATTTGAGAAAAGTACCAATTTGTAAGAGAAATATTTAATAAGTGTTATTATTATAGAATTTTACCTAAATAATACACATTGGTGTATTTCTATGTTCTGGAAAAACCTTTAATATTTGCAAATGCCCTTTAAAAAGTACTTTGATTTGAAATTAGTATACAAGTTGGATATATTGTTACATATTTTAACGTTTTTTAAAAAAGCAACCACATTTATAGACTTCTTTAAGATTTAATAAAAAGTAAAAATTATCATTAAAATGGTTATTTAAATGAAACAAATATGGAAAAAGTGTTTTTTTAATGTATCACGAATCAAGGTGAAGAAACTTTCGGCAGGTGCGTTTCGTTCTTGTTTTAGCAGAGTTATATTTTAATATTTGGATCACGTACTGACAATATTTTTAAATTACGTAATTTCTCCGTGCAAATAATGTGCTCTTTTCTTCTTTTTCTCAAAAAGAAAATAATAGTTTCTTTTTTTAATGCAGCTAATGATCTTGCACAATATTGGAAATTAAAGGCAGGACGAAACTTTAAAAAAAGTAAATCTAAATGTTTTTCAAAAAGTATTTACTACATAGCTAGAAGTTTTGAAGATCCAGAGACATGAGATTACACACTCTCGGAAATACTTCCTTCAATTCACGGAAATATTCCTAGCAGCACTGCTACCGGTATATATCCGGGAATCGGAGACATTTCCGTTCTGGGGCAGAAAATTTCCGTATTCTGTGAAAAAAGGATTTTTTTTTTTTTTTTTTTTTCAAAACATACGTCTCTCGTGGATCCTCTTGGTTTTGAACCTGGGATCGTGGGTTTCGAATTGAGCATCTTAACCACTCGGCCAGCGATCACTTGGTAAAAGCGAGTTTAAAATGAAGATACGGGTTTTCACCAAATAGGGGATTGTTCTGGCTTGTGCAATTTCTTGTTCAGAAAGCTCGTAAATTTAAACTTGATTGCAGGGACATCTCGTCGTTATGAAATAATAGTTGGTGTTTTAACACATACAGAATAATAGAGTATAAACATTATTACATGTTAGAAATATTTTTAATGAGACATAATTTGATTGTTAGATGTAAAATATGAATATTATATTTTGAATTAAATTTCTAGAGGAAATGCTTGCTTTTTTTTAATAAAAACTATTTTTTTTTTAACTTGAGTGAGTATTATTATTGTATACATCTCATATATCTTGTATATATTTTTAAATGTGTTCGTTTATAATATATTTTACATACGAATATGATAGAAGATATATTCATATAATCCCCTTATCAAGAGTTTTGGATACCCATTTTCTCCCTCTTTCTACTGCAGAAAAACATCATTAGAGTTCATAGCGAAAAAGAAACACTTAGTAGTCGACAGATGTAATATGCACAGAAACTGCATCTCTTCATCTTTCTTCGCCTTATGTGAGATATGTTTTAAACCAGACTCGCAAGCACTTATGTTCTATTCTGGTTCGCGTTATAAACTTATAAACATTATAATTGACTGTTACACTGAACACTATTTTATCAGACTTTACTTCCTTGTAACTTTCATAAATATCCAATTATGTATAATTGGTTGATTACCTCAAAGTGCCGAAAATACATCCATATGGTTATCAATTTTAATGATGTAACACGCGCGGAAAAACATATGTAATATTCACTTTTAAAAACGTCCTCACACAAGTGAAGACGTACAAAATGTAATCTCTTTCTTAGTATCTCTAATTAAACTTCTCCTTTTTCCTTTCCTACAATATGAGTAGTTTCAATGGAGTAGAGACACAATAAACCGTCTGTTACATGATTCCTATTTTAAGCCTGATGCACTGAGACCTGAAGGAGTAAAGATATACGAATATATGATGATATGGGATACTCCATAATTCTTAGACGCCCTGACTAACCGCGAGCTGAAAAACGGATATCTATACATAGAAGGTAAGGCCTTTAATTATTCTTTTATTGTTGTGATGAGGCATCGCGCAGTTTGCGTTTATAGTATATGAATTAGTGAGGAGCGTGTGGATTCACCCCAAAAACTGTTAGACTCACAAATTTTTCTAACATATTTTGATTATGAGACTGATTTAATGTCTCATTTAGAAAATTAAACAAATATAGATATCCATTTAGGCAAATTAAGCCAGATAAATAAATCCGGTAGTCAGGTGAAGGAAAAAGTATCTAATTGACTTAAAGGAAAGAAAAATTATGGCTTACGCAAAAGATAGTGCAGCCATTGAAAAACTTAACGCCAATAACTATTCTTGTTGGCGGTTTAAATTAGAAATGCTTTTAATTAGAGAGGAGCTATTTGATGTCATTACCGATCAAGCTCCAGACCCTTTGACTGAAAATTGGAATAAGAAAGACAGGAAAGCACGGGCACTAATCAATCTCAGTATTGAAGATGGGCAGATAATTAACATCAAACATTTAAACACGGCTCGAGAGACTTGGGACACTTTGAAAAATATTCACGAACGGTCCAATCTCTCAAGCAAATTGCACCTCCTTCGAAAATTGTATAGCACAAAGCTAAACGAAGGAGGGAACTTAATCGCACACATCACGAAATTAATGGAGCTTATCGACAAATTAGCTGCGATCGGATAAAATGTTACCGACTCTCATATATCTGCACTCTTTTTGTGCTCATTACCGCCGTCATATGACACATTGATTACGGCGTTAGAGTCGAGAAATGAAGATGAATTGACGCCCAGCTTTATTAAAAGCAAATTATTTGATGAGTATACTCGTAGAGTTGAAAATTCCGAAAACTCGGAACATAGTACTAAAGCATACAAGGCTCGAGAAAAATTAGTTAACACAGACCGCAAGAGAGGTAACAAATTTTGTTCCTATTGCAAAATGAAGAACCATTCGTACAACGATTGTTGGTTCCTGAAACGGAAAAATAATAATAATCCAGTACAAAATAATAAATTTTACAAAAATAAAAATCACACCACCTCTCTATGTTTTGAAGAAAATGCCCCGGCCAAAACCGCGAAACCGCAAGATACAAGACAGATAGGAAATGAAAATAAAAATGTTGCGTTGTTAATTGAACGACCCGCAAATAAACAAACTTTTATTATCGATAGCGGAAGCTCTAGCCATATTGCCAACTCCAAAGAAATGTTTTCAAATATGACTAGCGACACAGAAACTAACGTAACAGTCGCGAATGGCAATAAACTAATTTCATATGGCTCAGGGGAAATTGTAATTCACACAGGAAAAAACAACAGGCAGATTATACTTCGTGACGTACTGTTTGTGCCTGAAATCGAAACTAACCTGCTGTCAGTAAGCAGGGCAACGAAAAACGGATGTCAAGTTAAATTTGAAAAAGATACATGCGACATTATACATAACGATGAAGTAATTCTTCAAGGTAGATTAAAGAACAATTTATATGAAGTACAAGTAAACAATGATAATCAATTTGAAAGCAATCATGTAAACATTACGCATAAGTGTTCAAACACAAAATGTATTGAGTTGTGGCACAGGCGGTTAGGCCACAGAAGCTACGAAACAATTAAAACCATTGTACAAAAACAACTAGTGAACGGAATTACCATAAACAACTGCCGACACGACAAAGAATGTGAGGTATGCATAAAGTCCAAAACCAACGACGCCCCATTTCCCAAATCGGGTGCACATAGAGCCACGAAAAGGCTAGAATTAATCCACAGTGACGTATGTGGGCCGATAAATACACCCACCATAGGGGGAAAGCGGTACTTCATAACATTCATTGACGACTATTCCAAATTTTGTGTTATCTACTTAATGTCGAAAAAGAGCGAAGCATATGAAAAATTGAGGGAATACATCTCAACCGTCAAAAATAAGTTTGGAAAATTCCCAACCGCCATCAGATCCGACAATGGCGGGGAATATGTCAACGATGAATTAGAAAACTATCTTAAATGTAACGGAATCGAACACCAGCTCACCGTACCATACTGTCCAAGTCAAAATGGCATTGCTGAGAGGAAAAACAGGACACTGTTAGACATGACTAGAAGCATGTTAAGCGAAGCTAACCTCCCACATAAATTATGGGGAGAAGCAATCTGCACCGCAAATCATTTGCAGAATCGCTTGCCTTCCAAATCTATTAGCACCACGCCATATGAGCTTTGGCTAAACAGAAAACCAAATTTAAGATATCTTAAAGTATTCGGCTGTACTGCGTACGCATACATCCACAAATCAAAACGCGGCAAATTAGATGATAAAGCAGAGAAAGGCATTTTCGTAGGTTACGACAACCGATCGAAAGCGTACAGAATATTTACTAGTGACGAAAGAGTCATTTTAGCTAGAACCGTAAAGTTCGCGGAAAATAACATGGGTAATATAAATGCTGATGAAAGTTCAAACACGAATGAGTTAATGTCAGAAACAAACAAACACACACGACAGACTGACACAAGCGTAATCGAATTTGATCTAACACAAAACCAAAATTCTTCAGATACACCATCCGCGTCTCAACATACACAACAATTGAGAAGATCTGAAAGGCATAATAGAGGCGTGCCACCGGACAGGTTTGCCTATGCAGTCCGGCATGATCCGGTATATGAACCGAAAGGTTGGCACGACATGCTAAACATTGAAAACCCACAAGAAAAAATGAATTGGATTGAAGCGACACGCGACGAAATAAACTCGCTTATGAAAAATGAAACATGGTCTTTGGTAAAACCACCACAGGGAGCCAAAGTAATTGGATCCAAATGGACCTACAAGGCTAAATATGATGAATCTGGGAAAGTAAAGCGTTACAAGGCGAGATTAGTAGCTCAGGGATTTAAACAAAAATACGGGGTCGACTTTGACGAGACTTACGCCCCAGTGTATCCCACACCACCTTAAGATGTTTCCTCACTGCCGCAGCCTATCATAACATTAGTGTCAGACACATCGACATAAGAACCGCGTTCCTGCACGGAGACCTAGAAGAAGAGGTATACATGTCACAACCGGAAGGGTACGTGAACACAAACGAACCCGATAAAGTCTGTAAACTCCGAAACGCCATATACGGGCTTAAACAGGCAGCCCGGGCCTGGTACACAAAAATTACTGAATCTCTTAGAGAACTAAATTTTATGCAAAGCAAGGCAGACACCTGCCTATTTACACAAGGACAGGGGGAAAATATAGTCTACGTAGTTGTGTACGTAGATGACATTCTCATAGCGGGAAACAATGCGCAAATTGAAGAAGTAATAAATAAGTTAAAAACACAATATACACTTGAAGATTTGGGGGAAATTAGTAATTATCTTGGGATAAAAATTAAGAAAACACATAACGGCTTTAACCTTAACCAAACAACAAAAATAATGGAAATCGTTAAAAGGTTTAACTTAGAGGAATCAAAACCTTACGGGACACCCATGGAAACGGGCTTCTTAAGATCAGAAAAGGATAAAGATCCAATGCCAAACAACATAAATTATTGTAAAGCGATAGGCGCGTTATTATACATTGCAACTATAACTAGGCCAGACATACTACTGGCTGTAAATGTTCTTAGCAGAAAGAACGAAAATCCGTCGGAAAAAGACTGGAAAGGTGTTAAACGACTGATCAGGTACCTCTACCACACAAAGGACCTAAATCTCATAATCAGCACTGAATGTACACCAATTTTGGAAGTGTACACCGATGCCGATTGGGCCGGTGATACGCAAACACGAAGATCAACATCAGGGAATTTATTCCTTCTTGGGAAAAATCCGATACAATGGATAACCAAACGCCAAACTTGCATTGCGCAATCGTCAGCAGAAGCTGAATACGTAGCCGCAGCAAACGCTGCACAAGAACTTGTGTGGATAATAAAACTTTTACAAGATTTGAATTTACCACAAAACCTACCCGTAATTGTATATGAAGATAACATATCCTGCATAAAAATGATAGAATCTGAAAAATACACCAACAAGACAAAACACATCGATCTAAAATATCACACGATTAAGTATATGAAAGAAAATGGTACCATAGAATTATGTTATTGTCCGAGCAAATCTATGCTGGCAGACATTTTGACGAAGCCAGAACCCAAGCCTGAATTTCAAGAGAACAGAGACAAATTAAAATTACAGATCAATCTTGATTAGGGGCTTAAGGGGGAACTTGATAGAAGATATATTCATATAATCCCCTTATCAAGAGTTTTGGATACCCATTTTCTCCCTCTTTCTACTGCAGAAAAACATCATTAGAGTTCATAGCGAAAAAGAAACACTTAGTAGTCGACAGATGTAATATGCACAGAAACTGCATCTCTTCATCTTTCTTCGCCTTATGTGAGATATGTTTTAAACCAGACTCGCAAGCACTTATGTTCTATTCTGGTTCGCGTTATAAACTTATAAACATTATAATTGACTGTTACACTGAACACTATTTTATCAGACTTTACTTCCTTGTAACTTTCATAAATATCCAATTATGTATAATTGGTTGATTACCTCAAAGTGCCGAAAATACATCCATATGGTTATCAATTTTAATGATGTAACACGCGCGGAAAAACATATGTAATATTCACTTTTAAAAACGTCCTCACACAAGTGAAGACGTACAAAATGTAATCTCTTTCTTAGTATCTCTAATTAAACTTCTCCTTTTTCCTTTCCTACAATATGAGTAGTTTCAATGGAGTAGAGACACAATAAACCGTCTGTTACATGATTCCTATTTTAAGCCTGATGCACTGAGACCTGAAGGAGTAAAGATATACGAATATATGATGATACGGGATACTCCATAATTCTTAGACGCCCTGACTAACCGCGAGCTGAAAAACGGATATCTATACATAGAAGGTAAGGCCTTTAATTATTCTTTTATTGTTGTGATGAGGCATCGCGCAGTTTGCGTTTATAGTATATGAATTAGTGAGGAGCGTGTGGATTCACCCCAAAAACTGTTAGACTCACAAATTTTTCTAACAGAATATATATTTTTTAATATTCTAAAAATTAAATTGCGAATAAGTTTAAATGAATAGGAAAATTGCTACTTTATTAAATTCGAAAGCATTATTTTTGTTTGTTTTTAATTAAATTAGAAATTTTAATGTATTGAATTTTCCTTTATTCATTTTAAAAATAAATTCCAACTTTGGTATTAATAAAGCCAATACGCATGCGTGCAAGGAATACACGGAATTTTCCAGGAGTATCCCGGAATTTTCTAAAAGCACATTTTCTAGGAGTACGGAGATTATTTGTTTAAAAATGACGGATAATTTAGTGCATAAAGACGAATTTTTCTGAGAGTGCATAATAGCTGTAATTTGATGTTTAGAAATCTTGCGCTGCACATCCCAATATCATAGAGGCTTGATAAAATTTCAAAAATGGAATGCATTAATCATGGGCTTTGAACTACAAAAAGCAAAAACTGTAATGCAATTTTGCCGAACTATCCCACAATTTGTAAAATAATTAAAAATCCTCAATTGATACGAAAAATATAGACAACAAAAGATAAAAGGCTCTGCATTAACCCTTCACTGCATGACGTGCCACATCTGGCACATACCTAAAAACACTGTATTTCTTATTATGTGCCATGAATTTGGCCAATGTGATCTCTGTCCGTGATCAATAACAGTCCAAAGAATGGAATGACACTTATTTTGTCCGTGTCAGATGGCTGCATTTGGCAAAAAATAGAGTTTGTTCTTCGGAAACAAAAAAAAAAAATTCGATCAAGCTATTAAGGTAAAATTTACTTTCATTATTTTTATTGAATACTTAAAAATATTAATATAAAAACAGTTGCAGAGTGTTAAGCAGATAAATTAAATTAATTTAAGCTAATTTGCAGTAAAATATAGTAATACAATATTTTAAAGCCCTAATTGTGCACATAGGGTACACGCCATAAAATGTGAAATTTTAGCTGAAAATTTGAAATTTAATTTTTTTTACTATTTTTCCCATTATTTGACCGATATATAGATTTCAAATAATTTTTTTCATAAAAATATAAAAAAATCGTGCAGTGAAGGGTTAAAGTTTAAAATATTTGGTCTAGGAACAAAAATATTGTCCATCGCTACCCACTACTTTTTCCCATCTTTCAGGCAATTTATGAATTCCGTGTCGAAAGAAGTCCTCACTTTTCGAAGCGATCCAATCAGAGATCCATTTTTGAACCGCTGTCCAAAAAAATCGTTATTCATGCAATCAAACAAGTAGTAGTCTGAAGGAGCAATGTCTGGTGAATACGGCGGGTGAGGTAACACTTCTCATCCGACATTCTCCAAATATGTTTTGACAGGTTTTGCGACATGTGTTCGTGCGTTATCATGTTTGTTATCCCATTCTGGTCGTTTTCTGGCCAGAGCTTGTTTCAAATGCATCAACTGAAGTCGATAACGTTCTCCATTATAGTTTCACCAGGTTTCAGAAGCTCATAATACACCACACCATTCATATCCCACCATATACACAGCACAGTGAATATTTCGTTTCGGTTGTGATGGACCTGGTTCACTTGGCATTACCCAGGCTTTTTTTCGTTTAGGATTCTCGTAATAAATACATTTTTCATCACCAGTAACAATCCGATGCAAAAATCCTTTATTTTTCTGTCTTTGAAGCAGCATTTCGCAAACGGTTTTTCTTCTTTCAACGTCTCTTTCTTTCAATTCATATGGAACCCAATGTGACATCTTTTGAATCATTCCCATTGCTTTGAGGCGTTTGGAAACTGTTGTTTGATCAACCTCTAAGGATTTTGCAAGTTCTTCCTGCGTTTGACACGAATCCTGATCGAGCAATGCTGTCAATTCATCATCTTCAAATTTTTTTGGCTGTCCAGGTCGTACTTGATCTTCCAAGCCATAATCACCACTTTTAAACCGTGCAAACCACATCTGACACATTCGTTCAGCTAGAGCACGGTCACCATAAACTTCCACCAAAATATGATGACTTTCGGTAGCACTTTTCTTCATGTTAAAGTAATGAAGAAGAACCCCCCCCCCCCCCCCGCAAAAACACTTTATCAGTCACAAAATTTGACATTTTCAGTTGGATAAAAATTGTTGTTGTTTACGCTTAAACCAAATGGCATATACTAAACTGGATGCGCAATAACAGTAGTTTTAAATGCACGATTGAACAAACGAAACTATGGGACAGTACGCTAGTTATGCCATCTCTTGTAAAACCGCACGAATCAATTCCTAGACCAAATAATATTTTACAACATAAGAAACTAAAAAAAACTAAAAAAAATTATTTTTTTATTGGTATTTTGATATTTTTAATCCATTATTTTTATAATATATTAAGAAAAAGAATAAGAAAAAGAAATCTCATAGGCCCAAAATAGTATTTAATATTTACCTCTACATCGATGTGCAGTTATCGTATAATAATTTTGTAGAAATGATATGATATAGATTAATACCTGAAAATTGAGGAAGGCAAGATGCATTTTGTTTTCATCCAAATTTATAAACCTCTTCTAAAGCTTAAACACTAATAAACAGAATTAAAAAAAAAATCTTGAACTGTATTGTTTATTTTTCATTATATATATGTACACACCAGCGTACAGAAGGAAATTTCGAATAACAAAATTGAAACACCAAAAACTATAAAGAAATTAAAAAAGAGGGGGAAAGATATGTAGTCCTCCAAAAATAGGAAAAAGGATTCTTAAAATTTTTTTCCTTTTTTTTCCAGTTTTTGCTATTTAGTTACATTATTAGCCCCTGATATGCTATTTCTTTCGTCCAGAAATTAAAGTGTCGTCTCCAAAAAATAAAGTTCCGTCGTATAAACCAGAACTAAAACAAAGTAAATGTTTCATTGTACTGTTAAATATGCTACTGTAATTTTTTAAACTTCTAAGCATCGCACATTTTCAATTTTTATACCGTCGTATTGGAAAAAAAAAACGTACTTTCAAATGCAATTTGTTTGAAAACTGCATCTCAATTTATTTTTGAGATATTATTTTCTTTTGTAGTTTATAAAGAATTTTTTTAAACGTTGGCAACTGAAGTACTCCATTTCTGTAGAAATTAAAGGAAATAAACGGTCAGGTGCGAGTATTACTCGCTCTCAAAGAGTTCCGTACAATTAATATATGAATTGTTAATTGAATTATTTAAAAAAATCTATGAAAATTTGCTTAAAGAATAATAAGAGTTTTTAAAACTATATAACGTAGGGTTTGGTATATCCGTATATATACTAGAAAAGTATCAATGGATATATCATAAAAGTTCAAAGAGATATGAAGCCTAAATAATATCAAATATTGCTATTCTGTATAACTTTTTTTAATCTTATCCTAATCTGTTTATGATGAACTCAATTCGGTATTGGTAATAAAAGTAATGCATATTTAAACTTCATTTGGCATTTCATAAAACTAAATGCAGCGCAGTAATAATCTTTTCTTTTAACAGTGTAGCTAAAACAAAACACTTGTTGAAAGTTTAAACTTGGCATTGTGCTAAGAGCGCTGCGAAAGGAGGTCGCAAGTTGCAACGCCACCTTGTTCCGATTGACACCATCTTAGTACTGCGAGGTTTAAGATTTGAAATATCCGAAATAGTGGTGATTTTATTAAATTTTGAAGAAAATGAAGGTAGAAGGCAAAAAGAAAAAAGCCCTTTACTCTAGCGTCTGGCGGCTGACACCACGTGACCATACGGCTATGTGCTTGGTGGTCCAACGGTTAGAGCGATGCATTTGTGTCCAGATAGCATTAGTTTGAATCCAACGTCTTCTTTTTATTCCAACTTTTCTTCTAGATCTTTATTATTATTATTTTTTTAATTATTGGTTAAAATATTGTATTTCATTTTTTTTCTCTTTTTATTTATAAATGTTTTATCTTTAAAATACTTTATTTCAGTTTTACTTTCAACTTTTTTATTTAAAAATATTTTATTGGTTGCTTTATAGTTTTCATGAATCATGATAAATGAAATATTTTTATTAAAAGTAAAATTTAACCTTAATAGCAATTAAAGATTTATTTTAAAAATAAAATACTTACTTAAATATTCAATTTCAGATTTTTTTAAACATTTTGAATTAAAAATGTTATGCATGGAATTTTTAAATAAAAGTTAATTTTGATATTAAGCCAATTATATTTATGTCTATTAATAAACTAAAATACTTTTTTAAATACGATAAAATATGGGCTTAAAATTTAACATTAAAGCGCCTTTTAATATTTAAAGTTTCATTTCAGTGCAATATTATCAAATTCTTTTTTTTTTTTTAAGCAAAGCATATTTAAAGGTTTAAAAAGGGCAGGAATCTAAGTATGGTCACATGATGTCAGCTGCGAGAAACTAATTTGATTGGCAGCTATTCAAATACAAACTTTCGGCAGGTGTTCTTTATTTGAGTGAGATGTTTAAAAATTAAGATATAAATTATATCGGGATTTTTGGGTATACAGTATAACTTCAAAAATCCGGCATCATCGGAACCGAGACTATGACGGATTTTTGAAAATTCCGGATTTTAGAAGGAATGTCAAAAGTAGTAACTAGTAATATCAAAAGTGGTACTATTTTCTTAATGGCGATTCTAGCCATTATTTATTTCATTATTAAGTGATAATTATGCAAGAAAAAGGGAAAATTAAATATAACAAAAAACTTACATTAATTGATATTTTCTATGCTACAGAAAAAAAATCTAATAAAGAGTGAAATTATTTCTTCTCGTGTAATTTTGGAAACATCGATGTCAATTTTATTTGCTTCAGTTTTTTTGGCCGTTCTTTAACAAGTTTTTCTAGAATTTTATACAAATGAGGAATTTCTATAACGGATCTATTTCGGAAATACAGTCTTGTTCTCTAAAGCAGATATTAATTCTCAAGTCAAATTTATGCATTTTTCTAGTTGCACTTTTTCTTCTGCCTGTTATTCATCCTCGTCTTCGGAGCTGTTACTAGCGTTATCGGCAGTTCTATTTAGCACAGCGTCAGAAGAGAGACTCCAGAGAACTTGTGTACTAGTCACCACGCCGTGTCTAAGCAACAGTGCAGTTCCCAGAAAATTTGTTCAGAAAATTAAAGCCTCTGACAAATGAAAAAAATGTCAAGTATTATTTTTTCGCATTTTTACTTTCAATCTTGAAATTTTTAATTCATAAACAATTGCTTTTTTTCTTCTACTATAACTTGAAAGTGTAAAAGAAAAAGGAAGGGGAAAAGAGTTTGATGCCGGATTTTTGAAGTTGACGGATTTCTGAATGCCGGATTTTGAAGTCACACTGTATTTAGACATTTTTAATTTAGAATAACATATACATTATTTTATTTTGATTATTTATTTAACTTTAGTTGAATGAATATATCGTTTGCTTAGACTAAATGTCATTAACATTTTTATGAAACGTGTCCTTAAATAAATCCAATAAACTTACAGAAAAAAAAATTACAATAGCTACGTTTATTATCATTAGCTATTCCATTAAGATTTGAAATGTGAAAAGGGATGTTTTCATGAAGGAAATTACATGCAATAAGAAATAGTTCTAGTTTCATGAAGTCTGCTTGATTGCTAATTGAATTCGATGACGATACAAGAACTGGGTAACTTTCAGTATTTCTTCATTTTTAGTGGCTAGTTGGTTATTTATTAAAATTAATGCCTTATAATTAATCGGTATTATTGAATGATTTAGATAATTTTACTTTTAAATTACATTAACATTATTTTATTTTAATTTCTTTAATTAATTTTCGGTTGAACGAATAGGGTAGGGGAGTACACAGTGAGACATGGTACACAGTGAGACAGCAGCCGTTTTGACATATAGTTATAACTTTTTGTCTTAGCTGGAACACACACTGAACCACATCATCTTATGCAACACGTGGATGTAGT
Organism: Maratus speciosus; assembly: GCA_963932465.1. NCBI lineage: Eukaryota > Metazoa > Arthropoda > Arachnida > Araneae > Salticidae > Maratus > Maratus speciosus. The sequence continues at coordinate 394,414,061 of OZ010786.1, forward strand.
TTCGGCACTCCGGATACTCGTTCAACAAATTAGTAAGTAATTATTTATTTTATAGGGGTTAAAGTTACATAAACGTCCATTTTAGAGTTTATTTCTTTCATTATAGCATATTTACTTATGGCATATTTCATTATGGCATTTACTTAACCAAACCTAGTTATATCTAATGATAGACTATGTCGACAAAACTACACAAGCATTCAAAGCTGTGAAATTGATGATGAAACAGATATGGCATCCATTTTGTTACAACGTAACGAAAGTACACAGTGAGACACATAGTTGTGGTACACAGTGAGACGTATCTCATTGTGTATCTACTGTGATGTTCTGATGTAAAAAAGGTTATTTATTAATAAAAGAAGGGTTTTTTTCTCTCTCTATATTTGTGTGTGTGTGTGGGGGGGGGGGGGGGGGGATGTGCGATGGCTAGTGAAATCTACTAAACGTAAGAGGCTGAAAATTTGCATGAACGTAGCCCAATGTCTGCCATTGTTCACCCGAGGCTCATATTTAAAAAAAAAAAAAAAATCTAGAAATATTAATTAGAAGTCATAAACTGCAGAAAATTATTGATAGAGTAAATGTATAGTAATATATAGTAATATATATAGTATATATAGTAAATGTATGATTTATGAAAATATATACATTGTCTCACTGTGTACTACAAGTGGTACACAGTGAGACAAGTTTTGATACTCCATTGTTCTGCTTCTGTGCTTTTATAAATAACTTTTTTAAAACCATTTATACATTAATGTGTAGTGTATTTGTGTAGCTTAAAGATGTAGCAAATTTTTTTTCAAAAGAATAAAAATCGTTGTCCTTCGTTAAGTAATAATAATTTTCGTCTCACTCTATACTACCCTCCCCTATATCATCTGCTTAAAATAAATGTTAATCATTTTTCTGTGACTTCGGTTACGCGGGAAATTCATTTTTTTTTTTTTTTTTTGTTCCGTACCATGGGATTTTCGAACAACACATTTTGTCTTGATTTTTAATGTTAAAAGAAGTTTTCTAAAATAATAATAATAAAAAGAGTAAATTCATATAATGAGGGTAATGAGCTCATGAGTTAGGTAAAATATGTGCAAATTATAAATATCTACATGCAAAATTATGCTAGTAGTAATTTCTTATGTTTGTTAAAATCATGTCATTATTAAAATTAGTTTATTTAAATACATAAAATAATCCAAAAATAATAATTCGTATTTTAAACATACAATACAATAATAACAAGCCAATTTAATTTTAATTAAAACGTAAAAAATAAATTATTTTAGTTACAATCAATTGTTTTTATTATTATTTTTAGTTATATTTTTTCAACTTGATATTTGACACATAAAATCCTTTTGTTATATCCCTAATTACAATCAACTAAAATTTAAGTTAAATAATCAATGGGGAAGGAAAGGAGGAGTCGACAGAGTCAGTCGGTTGTGCGGAAATTCTAAAAATACCTTATTGTGCAGAAATCCTAAGAATACCCTATTGTGCTGAAGCACCGCAACAGTGTTAATTGTGCTAAAAAATAAGTTCAATAAGTTAGGAAAATAGATTAGAAAAAAAGTAATGATAAAATGCAAAAAGTAGTTTACAACTATTAGCCATTTCATTAAAACTCGGAACGTGAAAAGCGATTACCTCATAACATTTTGAGGGAAGTGAAGGATACAGGAAAACATGCGATAAGAAAGAGACAGTTTCATGATGTCTTTGCTTGCCATCTATTCTAATTCAACGATAATGCGACGGTGCAATAACTTTTGGCAGGTGTTCTTCATTTTTAGCTAATTTTTTATTACAATTAATATCTTACAATGGTTAAGGTTAGTAATTTGTATTAAAAATATTTTTATTTTATTTTATAATTATATTATACAATTATTAAGTTTGATATTTTTTAAAAATTTAATTTTCAGTTGGACAATTATATCGTCTGCTTATAATAAATGCCATTGATATTTTTGTAAATTGAGCAAAAAAAAAAAAAAAGTTCAGTAAGTTGATAAAAAACGATAAAAAATAAGTACAAATACAAAAAAATATTTATTAGCATTAGTCACTCCATTAAAATTTGCAATGTCCAAAAGGATTACTTCACGACATTTTGAAGCAAATGAAGTGCAATAGAGGAAAACATGCAATAAGAAAGAGTTCTAAAGTCTTTCCAGCTATTAGATTTCGACGACGATGCGACGGCGGTGATGTGATAACTTTCGGCAGGTGTTCTTCATTTGTAGAGAATTATTTTTTACAATTAATATCTTACAATGATTAAGATTTATAATTTGTATGGAAATATATTTTTTACTTTAGAATTATATTATACAATCATAGAATTATTAAGTTTGATTTGTTTTTTTATTTAATTTTCAGTTGAACGATTATATCGTCTGCTTGTAATAAATGCCATAGATATTTCTGTAAATGGAGTAAAAAAATAAGTTCAATAACTTGATAAAAAATAAATACGAATACAAAAATATGTTTATTACCATTAGTCACCCCATTAAAATTCGCAATGTCCAAAGGATTACTTTATAACATTTTGAAGCAAATGAAGTGCAATACAGGAAAGCATGCAATTAGGAAGAGTCCCAATTTCAAGCTTGTGTTCCAGCTATTGGATTTCGAGGTGTTCATCAATTGTAGCAAATAATCTATTGCAATTAATATTTTACGGTGATTAAGATTCGTAATTTTTATAGAAATATATTTTTTTTATTTAAGAATTATATTATACAATTATAGCATTATTAAGTTTGATTTTTTTTCTTTTTATTTCAGTTGAACAATTATATTATCTGCTTATAATAAATGCCATAGATATTTTTGTAAATTGGGCAAAAAAATAAGTTCAATAAGTTGATAAAAAAAGATAAAAAAAAAATAAATACAAATACAAAAAATGTATTTGGTACCATTAATCACTCCATTAAAATTCGCAATGTTCAAAAGGACATGACGTTTTGAAGCAAATGAAGTGCAATACAGGAAAACGTGAAATAAGAAAGAGTCCCAGTTTCAAGTCTGCTTTCCAGCTATTGAATTTCGACGACGACGCGACGGCATAACTTTCGGCAGGTGTTTTTCATGAGTAAAATCTCATTAATGGCTTAAAGATTGTCAAAGAAAGCTTAAGCGATTACAAGCTCAGAGATCAAAGTTGTAGTAAATTATAATCGCTCATCATACTATTACTGAAGATGTATATAAATTACTTAATAATGTAATTTTATATAAATTGATATTTGGAAACAAATGACTAAAATTATCTTCTTTTTTTACCAATTTTTAATATACAGAAATTGTTTTCAGTGATATAACCCAATCCTTAGTGTGTTGTAACTACAAAAATACATTTATAATATTGCTGAATTCAGATAAATACAACAGAATGTGACCAAAGTTTATAAACATTAAGAAGAAAAGTTAGTTCAGGCCATTTTCCAAAGTTGATAATTTCTAATACAATTACAAAATGACTTTCTTCTGTCCTTCATATATTTTCATATTCGGGTTTCAGGCAACCGAGTAGACTCGTTCTTTTGCCGATAAATATAAAATATTTTTCAAGTGAAGTTCAAAGTTGGCGTGATAAATTCATTTTTAAGATAGTCACCTGGTATCAACAGAGCGTAATTTAAAATATATTAGATTTACATGACAATGTAAGAAGAAAAAAAAAACATGCTTTTTTTTTTTTTTTTTTTTTTTTTTTTTTTTTTTTTTTAATCCTTGGATGAGGTTATTTGAAATTTTATGCATGTATTAATGAAAAGAATGAAAATTCGTACTTATTTTTTCATCAAACAGTGCGACTTTTATCAGAACAGTTAAAAACCAACAAATAAATAAAAATAAAGTAAAATAAAATAAAAGCAATTTTTAAATAAACTACAGCTTTCGAAGGAATGTACTTTTTTTCTTAAAGTTAAAACATATACTAAGTTTTCACTTACAAGTATTAAAACAGATCTTCAGTAATGCTTTTATGATATTTTTTAAGAATTACTACAATATTTATTACAATATATTAGAGTAAAACGCAAGACCGAATAAATAAATTCTATTTAATCCGATCACGTTACATGGTTAAAATATAATATTAAATAAAATCCAAACTATTACATAAAATCTTTCTATTTTATTTATTTATTTGTCCCCGGTGACGGTATTTTGAGGGTGATGTGAATGTTTCAATGTACGTCAAAATTTTTGAAAGTGTCTAAGAACGCTCCCATTCACTGATAATATCGCGAAACATTAGTCATTGTTTTGAATATTTATCGCCTTTTTCTTTAGAATATTTTTTGGCAAAGCCAAAGTAATTAATATATTGTGTTAGATATATTAATGATACGGGAAATTTAATATTTTCTAGTTAGAGTAAAATTTTGTGGTGTAACGGAATAATTGGATAATTTACAAAGTGTAATCATATATTATAAGCTATGCAAGAATATAACTAAACACTCAATTAACTTTTCAAGTTCTAATCTTGAATTTTGAAATGAACTCCAAAAAATTATTGCTCATAGATGTCATGTATACACGAATTCTGCTAGTACTCTCTTTATAAAATGCAAAAAATAGAAACTTTTTTGATCTAATAAGCAGGTTTATGAAAATATAATATAACTTCTTATGAGCTATCCCTCCATGTATCCGAAAAGCGCTCTTTCATCCTCAGAAACATTAGAAAACAATATATTTCCGCAATTTAAAGAAGCATTTGTGAAAAAATCTTTTTTTTCCCTCGCTCGTAGGTTTCGGAAACTTTGCTAACAAGGAACCCTACCCAAAAGGTACACCCCGATTTCGATTAAACTTTTATCATGGTGAGTAGTACTCATGATATGATGAAGAACGATACCAGTTTTATCAGCCATCGTCAAGGATTAGTATTTTAAAAATATTTTTAGTTTCTATGGTGAAACTAATGAAAATCGCTAAATGTTTTATCTACACTATTAAAATCCAAGCGCGGTATATGTGTAACTTCAAAAACTTGGAAACCACAGGGAGCGGGGCTACGAAATTTGGCACACGGGTTGCTGGTAAGGGATCCATGAACGATTGAAGCAAAAAAATTCGAAAATTTTAAATAGATTTGTTTTATTTTATGTTTTTGACAAATTTTTGCCTTTTTTTATGTTTAACCCGTAATCGCGCGAGTTCTAACCAGTTCTAAATGTTTACTGCAATGTGAGATGTACATATTACGTACGCCGCGCTGCAATACAAGAAGCTGCAGCGGTGTTGGGATAATTCTTTAACCTCGCATGCAAATAATTAGAGATTATTTAATTGCTCTTTATTATTACCTTGTTTAAAAAATAACGAAAAACATTTTATCACAAACATCAACAAAACTTTTTATTCTATTTATTCCCTTATTCCAAAGATATCGTTTTATCGTCTACTGCCATAGCAACATAAATTAAATTTCGTTAAACAAAAATGCACAGTAGTAAAAAGTATTTTTCTAAATCGAATAGTTATTGAACATGAACTCCCGTGCGTAGAAAGGGTTAAACAGCTAGTTAAAAAAGATTCCAATAATTTTAAACAAGGTAATCAGAATCGGGTCACAGAAATTATAATTTGTATAGAGATGAGTAAAACACAATGAATTTTTACACCATCCACAAATTATAAAAGGACATTTTTCACATTCATAACCCTCGGTTCCATTATTTGTGAAATAAAAATCAACAGTATTCTAGAAAGTTGCAGGCTTTTCTTCAAGATATCCACATTTAAAAGATGCATATTTAAACATATCAACAATTCAAAGCGATGAAATTGATTATGTACAAGAGACTGCCGTTTGATGATATCATTGCATTGACGAAGATTTACATTCAAATTGTTCATTAGAACACATCTGAAAATTTTCAAAGGAAATGTTTCAAAATTCTAAAGCCATATACATCTTGTGGTTGAACTAATGATGTAGTTTGTTTAGGCATCGCCAAAAGTTCCTAATCTTTATTATCAGAAGTAACTTCATTAATTGCATCGATATCGTTATAGGTTATACAATAAATTATTGGAAATTTTTTTAATAAAACATTTAGCGATTTTAGTTAGTTTCACCATAGATACTTCACAAATATAAAAAAAAAAATACTAAACCTTGACGATGAGCAATAAAATGGGTATCATTATTTAAAATGTCATTGGTACTCTCTATGATAAAAGTTTTACCGAAATCGGGGAGTACCTTTTGGGTAGGGTCCCTTGTAAGTAATTTTTACAATGCATTAATCAATTTTCCACCCCATGAAATTAGGTGGTACACCTCATTCTTCTCCCAGTCTGAGTATTAAAGATACTGTTATATCAACCACTGCAAAAACAAGGTACCTGTTCTTTGCTTCAACAACACAGGTCATAAGATTTTGACTGATGTTTGGTATCAACAACGATGCTCATCTCCCCAGGAAGTGAAACGTCGTATTGTACAGACAGCGGCGAAGAAAGTGGCTGAAGATATTTGCTCTTAGGTTTACAAATCTACTCAAAACCCACCTCTAGACAAGTTTTCGAAAGAGAACGAGTCTCTCATTCCAGAAGCCATAAAGATTTTCATAGAAATACTACTTTTATGAAAAAGAAAAGATGACCTTGGTAAATGCTAGAAGAGCGGTACCGCACTAGTTCACAGCATTATTTTAGCACAGGAGTACTGCACTAGCTCCACAGCATTATTACTTCAGTAAGACCAAGATCTTTTCTTTTACGACCGTTGAAAATATAGTATCACTCCCAGCAACAGAAGATGCAACTCGATATCCATGTCAGAGTTTACCACCAAGTACAGCTATGGGTAGGTAACTGTAAAAAGCTGAGGAATAGGGCTAGAATAAACCAAGAGAAGCTTCACATCGATAACAACTGTCTAAAGCCGCTATCAGATTCACCGACTTTTCGAGCAACCAACTTTACAGCCGATTTTAACCCCAACTTTTTCCAGTTGAAAGGGAGAAAAAGGTTACAATTGTCTTTGCTAAAGTTGGAGGAAAACCCGGGAAAACCAGTACTGCTAGTACCACCCGTCAATATTTATCGCATTTTCGTATCAATCGCTTATCTCTGATTCGCTGAAATGTTGAAAGGTGGGAGGAAAAGTTGCCGCTAGGACAGACTTTTTTGAGATGCGGATAAAAAGTTGGGGATATTGCTGTTTGCTATCACACTGGGTGTCGAGACAACATTTCGCGAAAAGTTGGAGGAAATCAAGAGTTGGCTCAAAAATTGCTCGAAAAGTTGGTGAATCTGATAGCGGCGTAACCTCACACACCAAAAGCTGCTCCGCGAAAAATTCCTGCGAATGCGAAACAAACTGCAGTGGAAAATGTGGCTGTAGGAAAGCAGGTTTGTTTTGTTCTCTTCTCTGCTTGAACTACGATGGCCATTGTGATAATGTAAGTTTCTGATCGCCGAAGATGACTTGAATGTAGAGGTTGACGACCCAATACTCCAATATATTTTAAGTCAAATGGAGACACAACCTAAGCCATCAAGATAATGATGAGACTCCTGTCAAAGAACAGTAACCAGGCCCTTCCAAGTTACTAAAACGACATTAATTGAAAAACAACACAGCATTTCTCTTTTTTTCCTATTTACAATCTTCCACATATGTTATTATTATATTAAACTTATAGTTATAATTGTATAGTTATAATCAGATTACTAGAAAAAAGTCGGTGCTCTCATCTGTTCGGAGTGTTTGTGTTTTATATCTTTCCTAATTGCCCGATTTCAATTTTTTTTTGTTAATAAATATATAAAAGGTTTAAAACTTCACTGTTAAAAATTTGCAGCATTCTGTCCAGTCATTTGACCTTTTTTGTCGAAAACGGTTACACAACCGTAATTTAACACTATTCCGACCATATTATTGGCCATTTTATGGTCAAAATACAGTTAAATTAGGGTTATGAAACCGTTTTTTCAAAAAAACGGTCGAATGACTGGACAGAATGCTGCAAATTTTTAACAGTGTTGGTAAGCAAATGTTAACATATTCGAAATACAATTACAAATAACTAAAAAGCTTCAAATGGGTGACTGAAATGGATGCATAGTGATTGTATCGCGTTTTCGTCCTCCATAATGGAATTTGAATATATCGTTAAAAATCTTTTTACTCGTGTTGCCAAAACTATTCCTCTTAGTGAAAAACATTGCATATAAAAAATGTAGGAAATGTTTTCTAGTTTAATTTGGTGCAATAATTTTTTCAAAAAAGTATAACCCTCTACTGAATACAAGGAAAAAACGAAAAAAAAACGATTCTTTCATTGTCTTTCGCTTAAAACTTTTTAAGCAGACTAGATACGAGGTAACTGGTGAAAATCGTGTTCAGCACTCTCAAAAACATAAAGGAAAAAAGTGAAAAAAAAAATCTCTAAAACTTTCCAGGAATAATCCTAGATTGTCTGGACTGTATGAGCTGCATCGATGAGTAATGTTAAAAATTCCTGACGGAAGAGGTGCAATTTTAGGAATACAGATAGTTTGGATCCGGGCTGAATATCTCGCCAAAAACGTATGTTCGCCGAAACTCAGATTTTGTGTCGAAAACGAAAAGGAAACCGAATATTTAATCGAACTTTAATGAAGAAATTATCAAGAGGAAAATATTTTTTATGTTTCAGCAAACAATTTTTAGATACAAAAGACAAAATCCATAGCTTACTTTAAACCACTTGTTTGTTGTTCTTGTTAAATATACAAATTTGTCTATATCCTCGATATGTGCAGTATAATCAAGGTTCACACACTCCTTGAAATTTTCAAGGAATCTAGCACTACTATTAATGATAAGAACTATTTATTTCTATTTAAATTTTTAAACACAGAATTCGTAGCGACCTCGTTTATTCACATAATTTGTAACATTAGTCTGAAATTAAATAAGGCGAAATTTTTTTTTTAATTTGTTGTAGAACTGTGCAAATTCAGAGTATAATATAAAAGATCCGATTAACCTCAGAAGTTAGGGGTTGCAGATTATAATTTTGATAACCTTCTTTCATTCGGGGAAAGTTTCCTAAACTTTAAACACAGAAAAATTTATAAATGCGCCAGAGGTGGCTTAGCAGACTTAATATTGCATTAAAGTGTTTTTCATAAGTTATTGTCACTTACTACAGAATGCATTTTCCTGCCTGCAGCTTACTCAGTTCAGTTATTAGCTGTGGACGGAAATTACTACATACTAGTCCTGCAGTACACTTCAGAAATTTTGCTAAATGTTAAGAAGTTTAAATTTTTCCATGCATTTTTTAAAAATTCATAACCAAAATACTGTTCTAAAAATAGTGTACCTATAATTAGCTGAAAATTTATTTTAACTAAATTTGTTTTAATAATAGAATTGTATATAGAATTGATAGCTGAAATTGTATAATATCGAAATTGAAAAGTAATTTTTAACAAAAAATAAAACCTATTTTGAGGAATTGTTTCTTACATTTGAGATTTTGTTGCAATTCGGTGTTGCTCTCCAGATTAGAGTTCCTGCACGCGTCGGTATACTAACCCGAACACGAAAATGTTATTTAAAGTCAACCCAATCTGACTCCGATGTGCTATAATTCCATATTTTAATACATTAATCCATATTCTAATGCAATTAATGAAAAAATGCTCTTTAATTATTACTTTTAATGTCAATTTTATCTTTTATAATGAATAATAAAAATATATGTTATTATTTATACTAAAGTAATGTGGTTTTTTTTCTTCATTTTAATCAATATTGTGGACTTCCTTTTGGAGAAAAAAAAAACGAGTTACCGAACCCAACCCATAAAAGTCAAAAACTAACTCGAACATGAAACAATTAGAATAAACCTTACTCGTACAGAAAAAAATTTTTTGCTATTCCGATAAAATTTTTATAAGTTGCCTGGACACCCGTGATCGAAATGAAAGCTTTAAAACTTTGCAAGCTAGCTGTCCTTCTATTCTCCCATTTTAACGACAATTCTCACAATCCGTCATATCTTGTCAATGACATTAATAATCTTCCACACACGAAAATTTTATCGTAGTTGCATAGTTCTGTGTACAGAAGGTGAATACTGCGTTCGAGTGCGTGATAACGTTGATCTTTAATTACCAACCTAATACAGTGTCTGTCCAGGAAGTAATGAGACTGAATTTTTCACGCCAAGCGGAAGGCCAAAGGGGCGCAGTTTGCGGGCGGTACGTGTGGTGGGGGGCTATCAGCTACAGAGCCTGGCGGAAATCACTTGTCTTTGAGCCTTTCCAGGGAACATATCGCTCGTGAAGCAGACACATATTGGAAAGTGGCGTTAGGTTTTAAGAATGCAGCGGAATGTAGAGTAGCCATACGTACGCCAGAACGTATTGTGCAAAAGTAAACAAATAGGCTACTGAGGCACTTGCCATGTTACAAGAAGTCTACAGGAAGTATTCTTTGTCCAAGGCTCAAGTGTTTAGGTGACTCAAAGTCTTCAAATGCGGGAGAGAGGTCGTCGATGACGAGAAATGCGCTGGGCGTCCATCAAGTTCTCGAACTTCAGACAATGTGGTTACAATTAAAGAGCTTTTGAACTCTAATCGTCGGACGAGTGTCCGAATGATTGCGGAGACGTTGGGACTTACAAAGTCGATTGTGCATCAAATCGTCACGGAAGAACTTGAAATGCGGAAAATTTTTGCGAAGCTGGTCCCAACACATCCTTCAAAGTGACGCAGATCCTGGCAAAACACAGTATCACAACGCTGCTTCAACCACCATACAGCTTCGAACTATTACCACTGGACATTTTTCTATTCCCTCGGTTAAAATCCAGCTTAAAAGATCATCGTTTTGACAATCTGGAGAACTTGCAGAAAAACGTAATTCGCGTTCTGAACAGCATTCCAGTTGAAGACTTCAACGCAGCATAAATGGGTGGCAGAGTTGTTGGCAACGTTGTATTAATGCAGGAGGAAGCTATTTTGAAGAATATTGAGTGTCTGTAAAATTATCTTCAAATAAATGAATTTTAAGGAATCAGTCTCATTACTTACTGGACAGACTCTGAACTTCATTGCACTTCACTTAAGGGGACTTAGGGCTATAATTACCTCCCATAGGCAGAAAAGTACTCCAGTTGTTTTATGCAGCTCTGTATATGAGCTATAGATTTGTACAGACTCTACATAATATGCTAAAATTTAGTTTAGTAAGAAAACGAATAACACATTTGAAATTCACCTTCAAAAATTTCTAACAATAGACGGAAACGTATGAATTCTTTTGTACATAAAGGTTTTAATAAATGCCACATATTACCTGAAATTTAATGCGGCATAAACATCCTTAAAACTACTGAAATCACACTTCCAGAAATTATTGTTCATAAGCGGTCATGTATCTAGTTCTTTGCACAGCCCTGTATATGATTTTATTTTTATGCTACAACCATCTCTTAGTATACTAAATGTAATTGAGGTTGAAAATGCATAACTCAAATTAAAAAACAACTTTAAGCAGTTCACTATCATTCTCAGTAATGCTTACGAATTCTTTTGTATGTCTCCGTATATGGTCTATAGGATTTATGCATTCCACGTAGAATGAAAAAAATTATTATATTTAAAAAAGCATTCCATAACTGAAAGTGCACTTTCAGGAATCACCCCTAATAGACAACACTTCGGATACGTTGATCCGAAATGTTCTATGTGTCCCTGTAAATGAAAACGATAAATGCAATGCACGTCATATTCTACTGTAAGCATCTTGTAGTAAATCTTCAGTAATGTACAGTCGGAAATCCCGAAAAAATGTTCGTTATGTGGAAAATTCGTTAAATAGAGAGCCACCTTTTAAAATACTTTAAACTACATAAAACATATTTTAAGCCCATAAAAACTAAATATAATTTAAAAAAGTAATTAATCGCACTTTTTTTTATAAGTTACATCTATTTGTTTTATATATTTTACCCATCAAAAAGAAATCTGCAAGGGAAATAAGAATGAAACAAAACATTATCTGAAAATACATTGTATTTTCAGTTAAAAAAATAATGTTACATTACAATCACGAATTTTTATTATGGTCGATAAGCTGTTTGGAGGAATACAAATTTTAAAGCAATATTCTTTTTCTTCATGCCTTTATCCACCTCATCTAGATTTTTTTTTCTTTCATGCCAAGCACTTTCGCTTTGACATTTTCAAGTTAAAAGAATTGAAATTACCAGCACGACTGAATGATCTAGAAAACGAGAGACTAGTTAAAGGACACGAGGCAGGCACTTCTTGGATGAAAAACAAAGAATCACAGCGATTTTACTGCTCTCGGTGAGTTAGGTGGTGGTAAGACCTGTTCATGGTCACTGATCATCATAAAATGTGTTCAAAGAAAGAATAAGTTTGAAATGTCCAGCAATATTTTGACAAATAGGGAGAAAAAAATTTTAGATCCCAAGAAAAAGTTCGTTAAATAGAGAATGCACTTCGCTATTTGGAGGTTATTTTACGAAGAAATTCGCGAAATGTTCTTGGTCCCAAGGAAAAGTTCGTAAAATAGAGAAATTCGCAAAATAGAGGTTCGTTAAATAGAGGTCCGACTGTATATCAATTTCATCAAACTTGAAATAGTACAACATAATTGAAATACCCTGCAAGCAGTTTTTCCTCGTAGACCATTATAAAACCGAACTCTGTTGTGTGAGCCTGTCAATAAATGATAAATGTCTTGCATCCCACATTTTACAAGCACCACATTCAGTAAGCATGTAATAGTAATAGTGAGCCTCAGAATTTTTTTTAACTTCTTATTATTTTAAGAGTCCTAAATCTCCTTAATGGAATTAACATAAAGTACCTTTATATAGTGTTTCCTTTGATTTTTCCTGATAGTGTACTATAAAATTTTAACAGCCTTTTTAAAAGACCACTGGCCATTTTACAATTGGCCATTTTAAAAGAGAAAATGCTGCATTTTAATTTTGCAACACATTTAAATCTGGAAACTTTGCGATGAGTTTTACAGCAGATATTGTATAGATGCACAAAAAAGATAAAAGCTACATATATCCATATGTTTAACCTTTTATCTACTGACGGTACTTATAAGTACTATAGTAATTTAAACTTTCATTCCACAGTGAATATTACTAATAGTCTAATAGTACTTTGCAAAAACACTATTTTAACTCCACTTTATCCGGATACATGGCAGCAGTAGTTCTAGGATTGTTATTTTAGCTAGGACGGAGGCTATCTTTGACACAGACGATGGGTTTTGTACCGACATTTTGTGCAAATTGTCACGCTCGTCTTTTTATTGCTGCAAACACAGTAAAGGATATAAGATAAATGTTGGGTTTTTTATGTGTTCATTATGATCTTAGAATACAGTGTGACTAGCTATTTTAGGTGAACGGTGTATGTATTTTATTTAACAGTTGAATTACTCAGTGGTACTTATAAGTACCCTCAGTACACTGGGTGATGGAGAAAAACTTCTTGTTTACTTTTCGTCTGTGTAGTTATCCATCGTTTTCATCTGCTTTAAAATGTAATTACTAAAATGCAGTGTAGTAATGATTTCCCTAGTATTTCTTTTCTGTTTCATTGTTATTTTTTATATGAAATTGAAAAAGTTGTGGCACCGGCTCGTTTTTGCTATGCTAGAAATGGCATACATTAAATCATGTATTGCATAAGTGGAGATGCAGGAGAAAATGTTGTCCCTGGAATATAGACATCGCATAACTAAAAGACTGCTAACAGGATCGAAACCTTAAAAAAAAAAAGTTTTTTCAACCCTTTCAATAGGGGGAACCCATTTCAATTCTAAAGTTTGAAATAAATGATTGGCACCGGAATTTGCCACAATATTTATTTCTAAATATGAGAAAGCCCATATTTCACATACTTATTAAATCGAAAATATTTTCTGGTGCCATCTGATATACTTTGTGAGTTTTCTGTTGCGATATTTTAGCCATAGTGTACTGACGGTATTTTAAAGTACCACTTTAATTAATTACCTCTAAATTTTTCACGGGTGAGAATTTTTTTAATGTTTATCCATTAATTTTTACTGTAGTAACTGAAAAAAAAAAATTACATGAAAAAATTGCAGAAGATAAAGGGTTAACCCAGCTTACATGCAAAAATTTGAAATTTAACCTTTTTAAACAAACTGAAAGTATATGAAGATCAGTGTAGTCATTCCAAAGACCTGTACAAATCTGTTTAAGGGGACCGCGGACCTTTATTTGAGCAAAAATCGATCCCAAAATCAACATTTCTTTTTGTGTATATTATTTTTTTCTCCAATTTGTACTACGTCATTCATGGAAAACCGCAAGCAGATACGATTATTTTACGATAAGTTACAAGTGTTTTAATTTTGTTCACAAAACACTTTTTTGGCCTTTTAATATACTTAAAATCTTTTTTTCTCAATACTGATGTTTCAGCTTTTTCTTTAAATTTTTGAAATGTTTCTTGCTAGTTAATTTTTGACCAAAATTCATGAAATTGATAAGGAAGAATCCTAATGTCGCTTAAAACGAAACTCTGTATGCATTTTCAAATTCGACTGCATTAAGACAATTAAATTTGATTTTTAACTCATTATAAGGCAGAATTTTGATGAAAATCGATATGGAATTAAAAAAAAATCTCTAAAAAATTAACTGTTTAAGGGATTAAAAAATCGATACACAAATTTGTTTTTAATAGAGTTTTATGTGATTAAAATCCAAATTTGAGGAAGTATCTAAAAAATTAAGACGCAAGAAGCATTTTAAAATTTCGTTTTAAAACTTTAAATTTTTTAAAAGATCTTAAAATTATAACGAGATTGGAAATTTCTTTTAAGGTGTTATATTTATTTATGGTGAAATGTATATTTGCACAAAATTTCAAATCCTTGTTATGAAAATTAAAAGAATTTTTTTTTAACGTCCACCGTCCCCTTAATAAAAGTACAGCTGCCATATTAAGTACGAGTGTTGAAAGAATGATCATAATTTTTTTTATTAGCATACTTTATTGCACACAAATTTCTTTTAGGTTCCATTGTTAGCTTAATGTGTAATGAATACGTAGTCATTATTTTTTTTTAATTTATTTCCAGTAGTACGTCAGTGGCAGCTATGAAAGTTCAGATACTTTAAGTATCGCCTTCGGGAACGATGGAGGCAACACGCAATGAATAGTATGCTCCTACCTGAAAAAAATTGTTAGTCGAAGTGTATGCTATAGGATACTTATGGAGAGTCTGTTCTTCCCTGAAGCACAGTTAGAAGATGGTTTGAGATATTTAAGAGCCTACCCCAGTCACGCGAAAAGACCCGTTCACTAATGCTATTCCTATGGAAGAAATTTATAAAGATATCTCGGTCGCATTTCAATATTTTTAGATAATTTTTTTTTTGCAGTGGCTAGCTGAGGTCGATCTGTAAAAAGGCCGTTTTTTATTTTTTCGATTTTCATTGGGGGATTTTTTTCAAGAAGATTTTTTTCATTTTAGGAACCGGTTCTAAAAGTGAAAGTGTCCTGATTAAAAATACCTGTAAACGAAATTGAAAAAGTAGAAAACGGCTTGCACACAGATCAACCTCAGCTAGCCACTGCAAAAAAATCATCTAAAAATATTGAAATGCGACCGAGATATCTTTATAAAATTCTTCCATAGGAATAGTATTAGCGAACGGGTCATTTCGCGAGACTGAAGTAGGCTCTTAAGGAAGAGAAAGACAATCATATTCAAACCAAGGTGGACCCGTAGTTCCTGCGCTTACAGAAGTCAACATTAATACCGTCACTATTATTTTCAAAGAAGATCGTTAAATATGAGAACTGTTAAAAATATTGCTGTTATAATTGCGTGCCGCCCACATGATGGTATCAGAATGTGTGACATGTTTGTGCGCGGTGACTTCCGAGAGTCCTCATAGTTGAACAACAGTTTGCGTGGAAGTTTGTTTGAAATTGAAGGTCATGTTAGAGGAAGATGAGATGAATTCCCTAATGCGAAGAAACACCTCCCTGGAAAGTATTTTTCATCATTAGAAGCACTGGTGAAGACGTCGGAGGCGACTTTGTAGGGACCTATTTTAAAAAGTAGTTTCCAACATGTCTTTGAAGTGTGAAAAAAAGTGGGACAAGTGCATTGCATTGAATATGAACTGTTTCGAAAAGCATCATTAAATTTAGACGACGAGTGAGGATATGTTAATATAAAAAAAATTATCACCATTTTTTATTGAACAGCTCTCGTAACACCCTTTTCTTTACTGAAATAAATTAATTGCAGTTGCCTTGTAAAGTACTAATTAAAAAAGAAAGAAAAAATAAATTTATTTTTGTAAGAAGCGATAAAATAAGATTAAAAATAGAATATTTGAGAAACAAAATTATAATATTCAAAACTTTTTAGTTTCAATTTAATCAGAATTTATTGCTAGCAAAAAATAGTGTGAATACTTTATTTTGACGACCTTTCAGTTTTACCCATGCCATAAATTAACATATATATTGATATATCTCTATTTAAAAAGAATAATAATAATAAAAAAAAAAATCGGTTGGCAAGTCACAGAGCTCTTTTTCTTTCTTCTTTATTTTCCATAAGGTAACTAATTAGAAAGTTTTCTCCGTAAAAAACAGAAACTCCTGGCTGGCGACCAAAAGTTAGAATTCAGTTTCATAGAGAATCGTGGACACGCCTTTCTGTCCATTCTGGCGTGAATCCAAAGCAATATTTCCTCATAGATAACCAAATGAATGTTCTTTGATATAACACCGTCGCTCCCTTCTCCTAGACAAAGAACGATTTCGCTTCGTAGGTTCAAACAACGAACTGAAAGCTTTTGTTAAAAGAGCTACGCCATGTTGGAAGAGTCCAATTTAATATTCCGTTAATATATTTGTCTTTCAGACGGGCGAATTCTGATAGGATTGTGGGGTATTTTATTTAAAGGGGAAAATGGGGAACTTAAATCAACTCACAGGATTTTTTTTTTTTGTTGTTGTTGTTGTTTCAAATTATTTTTTAGCTGAAGACAAATTTACTTCGTTATTTTTACTTTTATTTTCACACAGGAAAATAAGTAGCATGTATTAAAAAAAGCTTTTGGCTACGATGAAAATGTGACATGGTAAAATCAATGCAGTAGGAACAAAATAAACATGATATATATCGTCTTCAAAGCTTTGTAAAGGAAAGGAGACTCTTTCTTAAACCAATATTTGAAAAAAAACCAAAAAAAAAAAAAAAAAACCGTGGTAGATTGTTTTTGCCATTGCTTATTGTAGAAGACTACACTCTCACAAGGGAACCACTTTTGGTGGTGCTCGCACCTAGCATTGAGACCTGGTGCATTTTAACGACCTATATTACGAAGTTTGAGAATCGATAAAATTTTTCTGTTAAAATAATATTTCTTGATCTTACAGCAGCATAACTTTCTGAAAAAGCACTTTTCGAGACCACTTATCGGACTATTAACATTGAAGTTTTTAAAGAAAAGCATTTAAAAATAAAAATTAGTTAATAATAAGTATAAAATATTGAAAAAAGTTTAAAAATTCCTTCAAGAACCCACGAATTTGATTTTGAAAAATTGTAACATTATATTCCCATTTTTGGCGGGGAAAAAATTGGCGTTTTTTTTCAAAAGTAGAACTTTCAGGCAACCCTAGCCAAATGTCATAGCTGTTTGTCCGAGGCTAACGTAAAAGACAGGCTACCGCGGTGCATCCCAATTGACTTTTTTCACAGGCCGCTAGAGGGACGTGATGCTCTTATCATACACCTGCATAGGTGCATTCGAGCATCACGTGACTCCTTTGGTCTATAAAAAAGATACGCGGAATGCACCTCTCTTTTTCGTTAGCCTCGTGTTTTTCTTGCGTGAGGAGTGGTTTGGACTTCAGTAGAAATTGTAATGTCCGACCTAATTAGCCACAGTATGTGGCTAATTACTTTTCTAAATTGTGTAAAAATATTAATTTACTTTGTGATTACTTTTACCAAAGGACCATTTAATACAGTAACATTTCATTTTAAACATTCGAAACTTTATTCCATTCGATTTCAAAAGAAAACAGTTTGCTTATTTTGTATTTCACTAAAAAATAGTTTTCAATGATCTTGGAAGCTTTTATAGAATTATATTTACTATTTATAGTATATTTATCGTCTGCATAGAAAAAAAAAAAAAAAAAGAAAAACCTAATATTTGTTTCTTATGTTATCAATTATACATAAAAAAAATCGCAATCTGATATAATTCTAGTAATATGTACTGTACATTTGCTCTTCGGATAAAGCGGGCGGAAAAATCGTAGCGCCCTATTTGGCGACTTAACTCACTTTTGGCGTGAAATAAACAAATAAAAATGTAATAATAAAAAATTAAAAGTATAAAAAAGTATATAAAATATTATCTTAACAGAGAAGTTTTATCGATTCTCTAGCTTTTATGTATAAGACTATAAAATGCACCAGGTCTCGTTGCTAGGTGCGAGCAACACCAAAAGTGGTTCCCTTGTCAGAAATACTTTCTTCAGTTCACGGAAATATTCCTGGCAGGATTGCTACCGGTATATATCAAAGAAATGAAGAAATTTAAGTTCTTTTTTTCCGTTCTAGGACAGAAAATTTCCATAATCTGAAAAAAAGTAGTTTTTAAAAAATATGCCTCTCTTTTATCCGTGGATGCACTTGGTTTTGAACCTGGGACCGCTGATTCCGAATCGAACATCTCAAACCAGTCGGCCAGCGAGCCCTTGGTACAGGGTGAGTTTAAAATGAAGATACAGGTGTTCTTCAAATGGGAGATTGGTAAAGGCTTGTTAAATTTCTTGTTCAGAAAGCCCGGATATTTAAAAAATCTGCGGGGACATTTCGTCGTTATATAATAATGGTTGGTGTTTTAACACTTATAGAATAATAGAGGATGAAAATTATTACATATTAGACATATTTTAAATAATACATAATTTGATTGTAAGAATGAATATTATATTTTGAATTAAATTCGAGAAGAAATTATTTTTTTTTTAACCCTTTTGCTACTGGCGTCCTTGATCAAAGACAAATCTTTTAGATTTTTTTTTTTTTTAAGATTTTAAATTTAATTTAAAAGAATTTTACAAATTTTGTCTTCTTTGCTAATCATTTCTCTACCAAAAGCACAGAAATTTAGAAATCAAACCAATAGTTGGCAGGACATAGAAATTTTTGTATGAAGATGGATGGAAACACGAGCTTTCGTCCAGGTAAGCCTTTTAAGAATTATATTATTTTGATATAATTTAATATCAGCAGCACTTAAATATATTTGTTATTATGTTAAGAAAACTGAACTTTAAAAAAAAACTTATTATGATAGTTCTAAGTAATTATAATTTTGTTATAGCATTATTTTAAAACACGTGTCCATGATAAGGGACAAATGTTTTCAAACAGTGTTTATATCAGTATACGGGCACTTTTATGCATGGTTATTGATAGCTTTAGTTTTTATTGTCTATGGCTCATTTAGTGCATTCTTTTTGTTGTTGATGATTGTTTGTCCTATAAGATTTCCTTAAAATATAATATAAATGAAATTTCGACCCTTATAAAATTTTGAACACCTGCTTGAAAATCCCCTTTTTTATATAACGAAATAATAATAAATTATCGGTATGAAATCATGAATATGTCTGAATATGTGAATGAATGTGTCTGAATTATCTGTATCATTGATGTTTTTCTTATCAAAACTTTTTTTTAGGTGCATCAGTAGAAATTAAACGTTCCCGATCTCTCCAGGATAGAATGATTGTTGCATGAAATAAATAAAGGCCTACAAAACAAATTTGATCAGACAGAGGCAGTTGCATTTGAGTAAAAGAATAATCGCCGAAAACACACAGTTATAATTTAATAATTATTTTTCCTTTTTTGCTTTATTGGAGATTTTGAAAAGTCATAAATTTTAGCAGCTTGCAGAGCTAGAGTGAATAGATTTGGAAATCCATCTTTCATTCCGGAGAAAACAACAGCGACAAGGAAAAAAAAAAAAAAAAAAAATGGAAGGGGTTTTGATAGAAGAGCTATATGATAAGGACAAAGATATAGTACTTGTAAGATGGTATGATAACAAAAGTGTGTATACCGCAAGTAACTTTTCAGATAAAGGAAACACTGATGTTGCCAAAAGTTGTTACAAAAATTCTAAACAATACATTCATGTAATGCGATCAGAAATAGTGCCGACATATAATGCATCAACGGAAGGTGTCGATATGATGGATTTTCTAATTGGCTTGTACAGAATTTTTATTTGAACCTGGACATGGATACTTTGACTTATATTTCATTCAATAGACTTGGCTATATGTAATAGTTGGCTGTAACATAAAAAATATGCTACCGAAAGTAATATTCCAAAAGCACACGTTATGGATTTGTAACACTTCAGGATGACCGTAGCTCGCTATCTACTGAAAGCTGGAAAGCCATCCCTGTCGAGAAAACGTGGTCGATCAAGTGAAGGTGAACACATGCCAGAAAATTTTCAACACGAAATTTCGCGTAAAAACACGCAGAAGTAAGACCTAATAAGGCAATACAACTTGATGCAGTAATTCATTCACCTATTCATAACGGTTGCAAGGAAGCAGACCACTGTAAAAAAAATACTTTAAGGGGCAATCAGTTTCAGGTGTGAAAAATGCCAAATAAATCTATGTTTGTGTAAAGGAAGCAACTGTTTTAAGAAATTCCACTTAAATGCATAGCTATCACTACATATTAAATGTAAACATTCTAAAACAAAATTTTGTAACCATATAATACATTTGTTTTCCCACCAACAGTGAATTTTCATTTTAGTCTACGGCATACTTATTGAATACAAATGTCCTTGATCAAGAACATTCTCTAACTAAAAAAATTATCGTCACGAATTTTTTATTTGATGGATTTTAGCTTATTTAGAGCATTATTAACAATGTGCCAAAACTTCTTAATTTTTATTTCATTTTTTAAATGTTGGTAGTGAAACGGTTAATAAAATCGATTTTTTAAAAACTTGATTGAACTACTATATGTTTTTTAAATGTGTCCGTTTAAAATATATTTTACATGGTAATATATATTTTTAATACTCCAAAAAATAAATTGCGAATAAGGTTAAATGAATGAGAAAATTGCTACTTTATTAAATTCGGAAGCATTGTTTATTTTTACATAAATTAGAATTTTCAGTTTATCGAATTTTAGGTTTTTTATTTAAAAATAAATTTGAACTTTGGTTTTAATACAGCCAATACGCATGCGGGCAAGCAGTAAATGGAATTTCCCCCTCTTTTTCAGACTTACGGGAAGAATTAACGGAAAAAGCATGTTTTATATGAGTACGGAAATTATTTGTTTAAATTTACTGTATAAAGAAGAATTTTTCTGACAGTGTTGCAATCAGGCCAACGGACAAGTGGGGCATCTGCCCAGGGCCCCACGAAAATTGAGGTTTTGTTAGAGGCCCCTATTCTGTCTGTATAATTTTAAATAGCGTTCTCTCTGTATAAAATAATAATATTTTTGCACTAGGTTTGTCTTTAAACGTTCCTTCGTGGAAAGTGAGTATTAACCTTATTTCTTACAGGCAAAGTTTATATAATTGTAGGTGCCTGTGTAGATTTAAGGATCTTAAAAGAAACCGTAAACGCAAAATAAATAAATAAATAAATAAAATATTATAAAGAATAGAAGCTTTTAGGAAATTAAAAATAATTATTGATATTAAATATGAAAGTAATTGTATTTTTTATACATTGTATTATCTTTATTATATATTTTTCTATGATATATACATTTTAAAAATAAATTTTATTAGTCCAGTATCGCTGTATACGTTGGGCCCCGCAAACTGCTTTTCCAGGGTCCCGCGTGACGTTGCACCAGGCCCTGTTAGCAATAAAGACTGTAAGTAAGGGATAAGGTCAGTCTTTGTTCGGAAAAAATATGTAATACAGCCATTCTAAATTAAAATACTAAAATGCAATGTTTTCTGTAAAATTGCAGGGTTTGTAAAAATGTAGGTTTTTACAAAGATTGGTAGCTATTAGATAAGATTACTAGTATTTCGAAATGCACCATGCACATTTAAAATAATAATTATCTATGCTAAATTTCACCAATACCAGCATCAAGTTTCCTTCAAGGATTTATCTTACACCAGAGCCAAATGGGCACTCTACTCAAATCAAAGCCTGTAAAAATACTTTTCCAACAATGAAAGTATCAGCCGGGAAAAGTAGTTCGTGACGTTTGCGTAATATTATACCTCACGATAATATTTAGTCCCGAACCTTTTGAAGCTATTCTTTAATAATTTATTTTAAACATTTCTTCCTTAATTTCTGTGTATGAAACGACAAGATGTAATAGTAAAAGAATATTTATTATTATTTATAATAATTATAAAATAATAATAATAATAATTTTAAAACTAATTTCTTGACTGTGATGCTACTAATATGATCTAATTGCTACTAATCTTTGGAAAAAACTACATTCTTGAAATCCTGCAATTTTAGAGAAAACATTGTAGTTTAGTATTTTACTTCAGAAATTTCCCCATTACTTTTAATCAATAAATATCTTAATAATGTTAAATTGTTAAGATATTTTATCACACATTAAACAAAATAATTATGTTTTAAAACTCCATTTTATTTTTTTATAACATACTTAATTCGTTTATTTCTTGGATTGCGCTGTGATACTTGAAAATATTTTTCAGTAATAACACAAAAAATTTATTCAGTTTTTAATTCGTTTTTCTGAGAATAAGTTCATGAGATTTTATTATTATTATTATTATTATTATTATTATTTATTAAAGTATATGTATTGTCTTTTAAATTTTAGATTACATAAAATGAACAATTTCACCCATGAATGTTGTGGAAAACACAAAATGCAACATTATCAAAAACAGCGATTTTCATATCTGCACAAAAAGAAGTAACAGCATATTAAAATACATACATTTCGATATATATATATATATTATATCATTATGAACGTAATTTTACTAATAATAATCTTATATCGTTATATTGATGACATCATTTTAATTGATACTGATCAATCTGCAATTACTCGATTTCCAGTTGATTATCCCACTAATTTGGAATTAACGGAAAACCTTTTATCTAACAATACAATTAACTTCTTAGATCTTAAAATTACAATCAAAGACAATAAAACAATCACAGATTTATATGACAAACGTAAAGAATTTAAATTCAAAGTTAATACATTTACAAATTTTAAATCTTGTCTACATCATTCTGTATTTCGGAATATAATACTTAATCATTTATATAGAATAAAATGTTTATGTTCTTCTCCTCTAATTAACAATAATATTAAAAAACTAATTTATGATGCATTAAATCATGGTTTTCCAAAAAAATTCACATATTCATTAATATACAATTAGTACTTTTCTTACATGATCTATTAAAATAAATTAACACATGCGTAAACAAAATTACAAAAAAATTATAAAATAAAAAAATATCTATAAAAAATTAAAAATTGTAAAATAATATATAAAAAATATTATAGGTTGGTTGGGTGGGTAGATGTTAGAGTACGGAGGAGGGTGGTGTTGTCTGGATAATACGCAATGGTTAATTATATATATATATATATATATATATATATATATATATATATATATAAATGGGGGCTCTTGTATTATTACTATATTTTTGTTACGTATTTTATATGGATGTTGATTTGATATTTTATATGTAATTGGAGAATTTCATTAATATTATAATTAGCCTAATTATTGATTAATCTAATTTACAATTATTTGTTATTAAATTTTAAATTTACTAAGGACAATATCATATTAATTACTAATAGTATGCCATTCTTATAGTGAATAATATACATATAAGTATGTATAATATAAATATAGTTATACTGTATGCATTAAAATTGGGTAATTATTTTTATTATTATTACTCTATTCTTTTTAATATTTATTATCGGTTTAATGTTTTTGAATGTCCCACATTCATACTTTATGGTTTTTTATGGATGTCTGAAGATAATCCACACTCTATATTTGTGCTTTTTAAGTAATGGGTATTTAAGTACCATTTAACCTTCTATTTACTTCCACATGTTTTTTATTTCCTGTTCATTTTATAAATATCTGATATATAATTCATAAAAAATAATTTTTATATTTAATAATTATTTATATTAATTATTACTGAATTTTATTTTGTATTATAGCATATAGCTATATGCTATATATTATCAATGTTCTAGAATTATTTAATTCTTAGTTAAATACATTGTGTGGTTTATATTCGGTTTATAATTCTCTATATATAAGGATATGTTTGGTTTTGCTGTTTATACAGTTATTTACATTCAAATGCTTACAATTATTTATACAGTTATTTACATTCAAATGCTTACAAATATTTATCTTGCGTTAGTTGTTTAATAGAAGAAATACTAGATGGCAGCACTAAATTTGTCTCTTTAAGATAGCTCTAATTGTTAATTTTTCTAGCTCCATTTCAGTTATAATTTAATACACCAGGGGGTATTTTTAGCTAAATTTTGACGATATTGTTAAACTGTTATTAATTAATTTAATAGTGCATTTTAAATAATGTAATTAATATCTATTTATTTTATATTAGATTAAATGTGTTTAACAAGGTATTTCAAATTTTATTTCAAAATGTATTAACTGCATCCTTTGGTATCATTTACTGTAATTTCTTAACTGTTTTATTCACCTTAATCTTTTTGATATACTGGCAGCCATGTGCGCGTGGATTTTTGTAAAATACTGAAATATTAATCAGTATGGTGTTTATTATTTATATTTTATATCCTATAAATATTTAAATACGTTTTATTGATTCTTCCATTTCATATTATTTGTTTCTATTCTGCTTTCATTTTTAATCAATTCACTTGATTTTATGGATGTTTGTTAATTTTTCTAGCTCCATTTCAGTTATAATTTAATACACCAGGGGGTATTTTTAGCTAAATTTTGACGATATTGTTAAACTGTTATTAATTAATTTAATAGTGCATTTTAAATAATGTAATTAATATCTATTTATTTTATATTAGATTAAATGTGTTTAACAAGGTATTTCAAATTTTATTTCAAAATGTATTAACTGCATCCTTTGGTATCATTTACTGTGATTTCTTAACTGTTTTATTCACCTTAATCTTTTTGATATACTGGCAGCCATGTGCGCGTGGATTTTTGTAAAATACTGAAATATTAATCGGTATGGTGTTTATTATTTATATTTTATATCCTATAAATATTTAAATACGTTTTATTGATTCTTCCATTTCATATTATTTGTTTCTATTCTGCTTTCATTTTTAATCAATTCACTTGATTTTATGGATGTTTGGGCACAGGGGAAAATAACTTCATTGCATTCTTTACTCTTGAAAACGTAATTCAATATATAAGTTTTTCATTTTTTTCGGAGTCCATATTCTTCTTTTTTTATTCTTCCTTATTAATTCTTGTAATTAAGTATAAGGTACTTTATTTTATACATACAGTTCTATATTATAGGTTTGTGGCATCCATTTTTATTGTCAATCATTCACAATAATGCGGTTTTTGATGATGGTTGGTAATGTTTAATTAATGGTTATATATATATATATATAACCATTAATATAATAAATAATAAAAATAATATAAATAATAAAATAATAATATAAATAATATAAATAATAAAATAATAATATAAATAATATAAATAATAAAATAATAATAAAAATAATATAAATAATAAAATAATAATAAAAATAATATAAATAATATAAATAATAAAATATAAATAATATTAATAATATAAATAATATAAATAATAAAATAATAATAAAAATAATATAAATAATAAAATAATAATAAAAATAATATAAATAATATAAATAATAAAATATAAATAATATAAATAATATAAATAAATATAATAAAAATAATAACCATTAATATATATATATATATGGCACTCGCAAATAAATACATAAAGATACAAATACTGCAAAACCTCAAAAGATAAACTACTTCGGAAAATTTTTGTCTTAAACAAAAGTTCGTGAGTTCAAAAGCAGCACAGTATGCATAAAGTGTCTTTATGTAAAGTTTTCAGGATTTTCCTTTGCACAAGAATGATAATTCGGGTCATTTTACCTTTAAAAGTTCTCCCTGAATGTCTATAGCAGTGTAGATTTCAGGGGGTGGCCCAGGGGGGACATTCCCCCCCGGAGCAATGAGATGTCCCCCCCGGAAGATTTGAGATTTTGTGTTTTCAATGGTCAAAAAGTGCAATTTCCCCCCCGGAACTCAATAATGTCCCCCCCCCCGGAGCCACAGAAATCCCTCCCGGAGAAAAGTGTCTGAATTCAACACTGGTCTATAGAAATACGGCCAAAACTGGCCGATACTTAATAAAATCCTCCTCTACTCCTAGTTTTAAACATGCTTTTGCCTAAGAGAAACTCTTGAACTTTTAAGGGGTCTTGTATCTTTTAAACGAGACGAAAACTAACGAAAAAAAAAAATTCAAAGTTTGAACTAGTCTATCTTCAAAATCTTTTTATATATAAAAGTGAAATTTTGAATATTGATTAAAAAGATTGTACTTTGTAATATGCTACCATTAGAAACTGATTAGATTTTTACGGAATTTGTGTATTGTTGAAATTAAAATACAGTTGAGCCCCGCTAATCCGAACTAATTGGGACCGGTATCCGTTCGGATATCTAAAAATTCGGATTACCCGGAATTCCGATAAAAATAGAAAACGAAAAGATGCGTTCTAAAAAAATGTCAGTTATAAGTACTCAATAGTACAATAAACATCCTCTAATCCGGCATCCTAAGGTCCGGCATGCTGGATAATCCGGTACAACTTTCGGGAAAAAATGGTATTCCTTGTTTAATCACTTTTAAAGATCTTTATAATAATCCAATGGAACTTCAGAATGAGGAATTACGTAACAACCCATTATAAACGGTTCAAAATCGAGAATCTATAAATAGCTCAGTCACCACGTCGACGAGGGGGAAAGATAAAAACATTTCTATAGATAATTTGCGAAATCAAACTATTGAAAGGAAAAATAAATTTTTATCATTTGAATTAAATACTTTTGCATTTTAGAATTTTTTTTTTTTTTTATACTGATTGGCAAACAAACTGATATTCGAGAATTTTTAAAGATGGTTTCTACGAATAGGTCTACAGTGCACGTTTACATTTTATTTTCGTGTACATATATTGTACTTTTATATTATTTATTTTTTTGTTCTATTCAAACTGTTTAAAGAATAAACAACATGCTTTATTGCCATTTTTGTTTAATTCTAACTTCTACACGTTTATAACGACATTCATTTTGTAATCCGGAAAATTTCGCAAGTTAATCTTTTCAGATAATCTGTTCAAGTGTAATTTTCGAAAATAAAATCGATTCAGATTATCCGGAATTCCGGATTAGCAGGGTTCGGATTGTCGAAATTCTACTGTACTTCCTTTTTTTGCATGTGTGTGCTCCGTAAGTCATTGCGCGCATGATATCTTGAGAACGTATGCATGGATTGTTATGAAATTTGATATAGATACTAAGCAAATTTGTCTGTTTAAAATGATCTACTATTAAGTATTTACAGTGGTAATTTTTTAGTTATGAATATTTTTATTCCTTAAAAAATGCAAAATTTTGTTTTTTTTTTCCACAAAAATATTTTTTTTACACAGTTAATGGAAAAATTTTGACGCTAGAGTAGATCATTTAAAAAATACATAAGTGCTTATTTTATATACCAAGTTTCATAACAATCCAGGGATACATTCTCAAGATATCACGCGCGCAATGACTTACGGAGTGAAAAAAATAGCTGTTTTAATATCAACAATATGATATCCTGTAAAAGACTTGTCAGTTTCTAATGGTATTATATTAAAATGCATAATCAGTTTAATCAAAAGTCAAAATTGCATGTTTATACATAAAAATTAATGAAGATACACTAATTCAAACTTTCAACATTTTTATTGATTTTCGACGAGTTTAAAAAGTGCAAGACCCTTAGCTATTTTTTTTCATTCGAGTATTTTATACCTTTTTTGGGACATTATTAAAATGTTTTATGAAGGAAAATGATTTAGTCAAGAAAAAAAATAATTTCTTGTGGTAAAATTAGAAAAGTTTATTATTCTTTTTTTAATATAAGAAAATTTCAAAATCACACTTCTCCAACAGTTATGAACTTTTGAAACTTCTTTTAAATAAATTAATAAATATAGATTATAGTTCGTGAACTTTTATTCGAATCTATAGAATATCGATCTAGATTATCTAGCTTGGGAATACGCATTATTACTTTTACCCTCCGAAAGTACGAACTTTCTTTTTATCGTGCTTGCACCTATGTATTTTTTGAGGAAAATTGCTACTAATAGTTAGAAAATCCTACATTCTTACAAAGCCTACAATTTTAGAGAAAACCTTACATTTTAGTATTTTAATTTAGAAATTTTCTCATAACTTTTAATCAATAAATTAAATATCTTAAAAATCTATCATATAAAATTTAAAAAATAGCATTTATGGAGGTATCAGAATCATGTTCAATTATTCCCTAAACTGCTGAAACTATCCACTTTCACTATGCCATTACCTACCAATTTATAGTTGTATTACAGATATTCTTTATAAACTTCCTAATTATTAATATCTACTCGTACTCTAACGGTTCACTTCACATCAAATGCAGCCAGGTGCAAATATAGGTGTGTGTAAGGGGGCAGGGGTGAGCCCCCCATTTATATCGCTGATACCCCTCTGATAATAATGAGACCTTCTATAGCTATCCCCTTATGTTCTGCGTGCTAATGCATGCTAATTGTATGGGTGATGATGCATGTTGATGCTGTCGCAGCCGGGTTAGTTAATTATAAGCGTAAAAACCGGCCTATTGCGTATTTTTGGGGTCCATTAGTAAAAGAAAGGTGACTAATGCCACGGTTGAAGAAGCTAGTGTCTTTCTGGTTTTCTTTGTCTTTGTCAAAAAATCTTTTAATGAGACATTTTTTTTTGCGTGTGTGAAAATTATCTAATGTTAGGTGCTTTTATTTTAGGGATAATAAAGCTTAGGATTTAATATAGCTCCGTTTTTGTCGTAATCTATAGAAATACAAGCAGTTGTATTAGTATATTATAAAAGTAATTATAGATTAAAGATAAATAATGCTATAAAAAGTGATAAAATATCTTTATTTAGATTGGCGAACGTTTCATCGCACAAACGGCGACATTTTCAAAATCATTCACGACAGAAATATTCTCACAAAATTTAAAAACAATAACTTGGTCAACAATATCACGAGACATCATGCATAATGAAAATCAGTGCAAACATAAAATAAAATTAAATTGGATATTTGTGAGCGTGGATTAATTTTTAGGGTACTTTTCGGTTAGCCGGGCGCCAGTGTTATCTATACATATATATCTATTCATATATATGTATAGATACATATATATATGCATATATATATATACATATATGTGTATATTTACACATATATGTATATATATATATGCATATGCATATAAATATATGTATAGATAACACTGGCGCCCGGCTAACCGAAAAGTTCCATTTTTAGTATTGTTACTAAATTGCAAAGCATCTCTTTCCAAATTTTAGGTAAATCAAGGGACACTGAATCATTGCAAATATTCTCGTTGCGTAAAAATATTTCTATTGATTCCCGAATAATGGATGGTAAATAAAATCTTGATGGATAAATTAATCTGCTATTTTCAAAAATCAATCTGTCTATTCAAAGATCAAAATCGATCTGTAAAGGTTCTTTGCTGCCTAATCTGGCCAAAGTTCATATGAACATATATCAGACATCAAATACATCAACAGGAGAACCACAGTTTGATATCTTGTTACATTGTTTATCAAGTTATTGTTTTTAAATTTTGTGAAAATATTTCCATCATGAATGATTTTGAAAATGTCGCCGTTTGTGCGATGAGACGTTCGTCAATCTAAATACAGATATTTTATTAGATTATTTAGCTTAATCTGTTTATAAGTGATTATTATACATGTTGTTGTAATTGTAGATTTCGCAGATTAATGCGATTTTTAAAAGACTTGTAGATTCTTGCATTACATGACCGAAAATTTGGAATCCTCTGCATCGACCTGCTTCCGGATTTTAGTTCCTTATAAAAATTGCGTAATTTTAACTTGAAATAACCATGTAGTTAAAAAAAAACTGTAATAAGCTACAGAAAATTCCGAAAACTTCACCAATTCATCTTCATCTTTTTTTTCTTTTTTTTTAGAGAAAAATTTTATTTTTCCTCCAACTTCTGAAATTTTAAAGAAAATAGTACAAATTCATTTTCATATTTTATACACAACAAGGAAAAAAAATCACGCATTATTAAATATTCTACTGCAGGATTGGCGAACCTTTTTATAGTCGCGTGCCAATTTTTTTCGAAACATATTTTACATGACCTTGACGTGCCAACTATAAAACAAATTTAGTTGAAAAATAATGGATCAAAACTACTTAAAAATTACTTATTAAGATTTTTTTCTAATAAGGGTAACACACATGTAAGTATTATACTGAAATAATTATAGAAACACTTATACTTTAGAAATTAATAAAAAAAATAATGTGATTAATTGCGTTGTATGAAAAATAATTAATATCATTTTAATACTCAGTTAATTTTAACAGAATGCAAACTAAAATGGATTTATCTGGCAACTGTTCTCTATTTGATTTTTTATATTATTCATTTGAGAAAATAATAACTCACATGTATAAATAGTAGGAAATATTATTAAAATTTAAAAAAGGCAGTTTATATTTAAATAGTTCTCAAATTAATTTTCAAGTTGCAATAATTTACCATCGGTATTTTTATTAATGCAAATTTCATCTTTCCTTTTTGGTAGTTTTCAAATATTTTCTTTGTTTGATAAATTTTGAACTATATTGGATACGATTAAAATTCTTCAATTTCAAATTAATCGAATTTAAAATAAAATCAGGTCGTCTAAATTCGCGCATTTTGTGTAAAATCGCTGTATCCAGATGTAGAGACATAATTAATGCCGCGCCGTGCCAAAATTATTCTTTCGCGTGCCAAAAGTGGCACGCGTGCCATAGGTTCGCTGACCCTGTTCTACTGAATTGTAACCATCAATTGTAATCATTTAAAATTTTTTTCTATAAGAATTCAATCATGGTTTTTTGCGAAAGATATTAAAAAATTAAAGGTGATTTTGTGATGATATACAGTGGACAGATGAAAAAGAAAAGTGATAACATCCTATCCAATTTAAACTCTAAATTGTCACTGCCAAAAACGGAATCCGCCATTCGACTAGAAATCATGTCTTTTTTTAATTTATGTTTAAAAGATAAGCTTAAAAGGTTGTCGTCGTACTGAAATTATACCAAACTCTGAAATTTTCAAAACGAACACCTAATTTTTACACCATATTTGTTTTGTTTTTTTTTTTTCCTTGAAAATTTTACCTTAGGATACCAAATAGGAAGCCATTAGGTCAAGTAGTTTGGGAATTATAAAAGGTTAAATTTTGTCACACCTAATGTTAAATTCATTTGTAATCCAGGCCTCGGATTCGTGCATACGTGGTAAATCCAAGAGAACAAAATATTCAAATACAATATTATTTGGCATACTGACCTTGGATTCATGAGTACCTGGAAAATCTAAGAAAACAAAATATTCAAATACAATATTATTTCGCATAGTACTGGCCTCGGATTCGTGCATACGTGGGAAATACGAGAGAACAAAAGTTTCAAATACAATGTTATTTGGCATACTGGCCTTGGATTCATGCATACTTGGGAAATCCATGAGAACAAAATATTCAAATACAATATTATTTGGCATTGGCATACAGGCCTCGGATTCGTGCATACGTGGGAAATCCAAGAGAAAAAAAATATTCAAATACAATATTATTTGGCATATAGGTCTCGGAGAGGTCTCTTTTTTTTTTTTTTTTTTTTTTTTTTTTTTGTGGTAGATTACTGCCAAAACGATCGAAAGAAAAAGCTCATTACGAAGCGAGTTTCAACATTTGCGAGATAAATCTAAACGAAAATTTTCGTAAAGAAATAGTGGTGGACAAAATTTTGATTTGCTCCGTTTGAAAAGAAACTAATCTGAGGCCTGCAATCATCTCATTACATGCAAGAATACGTAAATGAAGTATGTTCGAATTTTAATTTTTCTTCTTCCGCTATGATGGCAGTTCCCAAATTCCCGGATCAACAAACGCGAAACTTTCTGACTCATTTTTAAATGTACATGTATAAAATTGGCAGGTCTGATTATTACAACGATTTTGAATCCAATGGCATTTTTAATGCATTGATAAATATATTACTTATCGAGTTATAAGCAATTTATGTAACGACAGGTTTTGACAGGATGTGACGACAGGTTTTTCTCCATTCCGTGTTGTCGCGTCCAGAAATTCGGTTCAAAATGACCACTTTGTCAGTATTTTCTGAAAGATCTTTAGCCTTTACCAAAAAATGGAAAACGTCATTCGATTACCTAGCTTCTGAACAGGAACACCTTCCAATATCACACGTTTTCGAACAAAAAATAATTCAGAAATGTGTCAGAAATTATCGATTTTGGATTTGAGACCAGGCTTAACACAATGCTTAGAATAATACCATACTTTTTATTTATGAGCTCGAGTTATAACAATTCATTATGATGTATACCTACTTTTTATTTTTAATATTGAGGAAAATAAAATATTCGATAACCTAGACCAGGGTCGGCGAACCTATGGCACGTGTGCCCCAGACGTGGCACGATGAAGAATATTTTTGGCATGGCGTTGATTCAGGTTCTAAATCAAGATACAGTGACATTACACAAAACATACCAATTTAAATAAGTTGAACGTGTTTAAATTTGAATGATTGGAAATAAAAAATATTAAATTGCAACTTATTACATTCCAATCTAAGTTGAATATTGGCTGAAAAACTTATCAAACAAAGACAAGTTAGGGAAATTATCAAAAGAAAGGAGTGTTAAGAATTATAAGTAAAAATGTCGATGATAAAATTATACCAACTTTGAATTTATTTCTAGAGCGATTTAAAAAGCTGCATTTGCCATTTTAACAATTCCTCCGGTTATCTATATGTCTGCGAATCACTATTTTCATAAGGGAATAACATAAAACCCCAAATAGAAACCACTTATCAGATAACTCCAGTTTAACTTGCGTTCTGTTAAAGGTATGGATCTGACATTAATTATTTTTCATTTAAAATGAAACAAAAGAAATTGCATTATTTTCTTATTACTTTCTAAAATACTAGCCGCCCTTGGCGATCAGTTTGGTCTCCCTTAAAATTTATGTTTGAGAAGCATGCTAAGAATTGTATCATGCTACTTTTATTCTTAATTTAATTTACTTCGAATCCCTTAAATATAATACCTTAAGCTAATATTTGGTTTTGTTGCATTAAAATATCTCAATTTGTTGATTTTCTGTAAGCAGGTAAACCCTGTTCGTTTACAATGGAAGGCTATGGGAATTTGGCGAAATATTAGAAATATCGCCAAGTTGGCGACAAACTTGGCATCATTTGGCGCCAGAACAGGGCCCCCTATGGTTAACCATCCTTATAGGTATGGAGATGCTTTAATTGCTGTTCAATAACCAATGACATGCGTTTCATTCGGGCGTTGCCGTTAAGCAATTAACAAATAAATGCAATTTCTTTGCCACGTACGATAGCATAATTTATGCATATAGATATTTCTTTCTGTAACTATTAAAACTATGGGATCCAATCCGGGGTTCACGGTTTACGGAGTATAGGTGAAAACCATTTTTTTTTTTTTAAACTAATAAAATTTTTACATGCAATATACATTTTAGATTGCCCACTAATGCCAAAAAAGCACTTTTATATGAAAAATGTCAATTATGCAATTAAATAAAGTTTTGAAATTTATCAAAAGCGATATTTTCGTATTAGCCGCATGCTAAGATTTTTTATTTCAATATTTTGCTACTTATACGCCACCTTTTTTTATTCTGATCATTTCAGTGCTTTAAGCGCGTAGTTCAATTATATGTCTGTTAAATTTGTGTTTTATTTATATTATTTTATTTATTTATTTATTTATTGAGGAAGTTTTAATTTTTTTAATGGAATATTAGCCGTAAGAAAATGCTGAACTCTTTGCAATGTTTTAAGGGCAAACGGATTAATCCTTCGTAATCGAGTTCCACGCGGTAGAGATAAATTTAAAAATATGTCATGCTTGAAAATTATTTTTTAAACCATAGACAATCAGTAAACTTAGCTGCAGTTTGCAAACATTTTTCATTTGAAAGTGTTTTTTTTTTTTACCTAATTGGCGGTGTAAAAATTTAAATTGATGGATTATATATATAGGTTAAATTTGTGACTTTCTTTTAATATTATTCTTTTATTTGTTTAAAGAGGAAGTTTTAATTTCCTTATGGAAAATTACTCAGAAATAAATGCTGAACAATTTTTATTGCTTTATGTGCAAAATGTTTTTTATTATTCCGTAATGGATCTCTCATGTGATAATTTCAAAAAATTATGCTTGAAAATTAGTATTAAAAACTTAATAAATCACTCAATTAAGATATAGTTTTCAAACAAAGAGCATTTAAAAGTAGATTTTTTCCCCCATACGGCGGTGTAAAAATTTAAAATGTACGATGGTTAGAGGATTAAAAAATTGCAGTAGCGAAAATTGCAAAAGCAAAATTTGATCGTGAAGTGAAGCCGTTCACAAAATGACGTCAGCGTTTCGCACAGATACTTTCTCCCTTTATAATATAGATGCAGTACTTACATGTATGTCACCCATATTTTTTAAATTTTAATAAATAATGTTCAAGAAAATATGATTCGTGTTTTTGATCAACTTAATTTGTTTTTTAGTTTGCACATCATGGTCATGCAATTTTTTTTTTTTTTAAATAAAAAATTGGCACGTGGATATAAAAAGTTTTGTTATCCCTGACCTAGACTGTGGTTATTAAGAAGTTCCTAAATGAGTAATAGACATGGGAGTCCAGCCATTATAAAGGAATTGAACCAACCACAGATTTTAAAGGACATTTTTTTATGTTTCAACTATCGCCTTATTTGCCGAAACAACAATATTAAAAATTAAATTTAAAAAATAAAAAAACTCGACTGCGTAAAAAGCGAACTAATTATTTCTCATCAATGTGAAACTATTTTTTGTATTACTTACATATTTTTTTTTATTATTATTATTTACTTGTATTGATGCCTTTTAACTTGTGTTTAATTGTTAGTTCCTATCTATAGACATTGTTTTGATGAGGTCTATAGATGTCTATGATGGTTAGAGTTGCAGTAAAGCTAGAGATCCTACCTACACAACTTCCAGGTTGTGTAATATTTAAACGGAGCTTCTGACTGAAAAATAGTCAATGAAACATCGTATTCCTTTTGAAAGATCTATCCAATGATGTGCCACTTAATAGGGTGCGTAATTTTTTTTCGTCTCTACCACCATTTTGTATTTTACGGCAGCCATTTTGAATTTATAAAAACAAAACCTAGCCTATAATCATCGGGCGGCAAAATCGATACAGACAAATCGATAGAGACCTCATTCATTAAAATCCATCCAGCCGTTGGGATGTTTCGAGGGTATAAAGAAATCCACATACCCAGATACGCGTGAAACACATAACACTTCTTGGAAGTCGGGTAACAAATTGGAAATTGCACGTCAAACATGGCAAATAAGGTGTGTTCGTTCATACTATAACTAGTTTTACAAATATTTGTTGCCCCGCATGTTGTACTGAATGTATATTTTAAAGTGTATCAATTTCATTCTGTTCGAAAGGCTGTAACCTCATTACAATGCACTTGAAATATTTTTCTCCCATTGGCCGTTATGAAACGGAAAAATTTTGACTGTCCCTCTAATTAAACTATACATCCGACTTTCATAAAATTTTAAATGACTCGACAAAATTTTGCAAAAATTATATATTTAAAATTTCAGACCATTCGGTTGGGTAGTTTTTGCTCAGTTATATGCGGATGGACGGACAGACGTTCAGACGGACCGAACGACGACTATTGATGTTACGTATTTATATAATTACGAACGCACCTAAAAAGAAGATACAGTAAATTCTGTCTAAGGGGAACTCTGTGCAAGCCGGAAAACTGTCTACCGCGGAAAATTTTTCAAGTCCCGGCGAACCCATAGAAAATTACATTAATTCATGCTGCATAAGGCGGAATCTGTCTAACGCGGAAACGGAAAGGATTTTAAGATTCCATCGAAACCAAAATTTTGCATAAGGCGGAAAAAAGTATAATTTAAAAATGAAAGGTATTTTGTTTGTCAAACTTTAAAACTGTCAAATACTCAATGTCAAATACTTTAAAGTCAAATACTCAATGTCAAATACTTTAAAATCAAATACTCAATGTCGAGCATGTTAGTTAAATTGTGTAACACTTCGAAAAAATTAATTCAAAAGAACAGAAACTGTTTAATTTTTAAGGAATTCTTGCTTATGCCGTTTTTTCCTATACAAAATTGCATTTAAAAGTTATTTCTAGTAGAATGCACATTTATCAAAATATATATTTTATAAAGTACAATATATTATACTTTAAGGTTGTACTCAAATACAACATGATACCATTCTGTCTCATGCTCTAAGTTTATTGTTTTTTGTGTGTGTAAACATCCAATTCGCATATATTATAGCAGTACTAAGAAATTGAATAGCGTTTCTCGTTTATTTATAAAGACAAAGGATCTTTCAGAATTTCAGTTTTCAACCGATTTTCGAGTCAGGAAAATCAATGAAAGAACGTCATCGGCAACGGATTTTTTTTTTTTTTTTTTTTTTGGGGGGGGGGAGAGTTTTTTTTTTGCATAAGCCGGAATATTGTCTACCACGGAACATTTTCTCAGTCCCGACCGATTCCGCCTTAGACAGAGTTTACTTTTTAACGTCGTAATTAAAAATAATCTATAAATCTAAATGCTTAGCAAAATGAATAAAGAAATCTGATGCAAGATAAAGTATAAAAACGTTTAAACTAATAATGACGCGCATTAAGCTAATTAATTCAGATGCGAAACTCCACAATTAGCGAATTTGCTTACCACTTTTAGACACTTGTCCGTTTAAGTTTTCTTGTCATTATTAGTTACCTGTGACCGACGACAGTCAATAATCGACGATGGCAAATCAGAATCGCCTTCTGCCGGCAATTACCAAGCGAGTAGCGTTATTGCGCAAGAGGCATTGTGATTGACGGTACAGTCAATTAAATGTGAGAGCGAGATGTGCTTATAGTTGGACATGTCAGAAAGTGGATTTTTGAATGTCTTATCTGGTATTTCCAATCTCCCTGACGAGCTGCTAAGAAAATAAGGAATAATTGCTTTGTATATATATTTTTTTCGATCAGAAGAGGTTTTGTAATTAAAGGCATTATTCATGCATTCAAACAAAATGCCTAAGTTGTACGTCACTACATTACGCCGTATTTTATTAATTTCTCTTTTAGCTTTTACGCTTACCTGAACACGTTGCAGTCTTTTCAATACTTAACACCATAGTTGAAAAGTGTTTATGAATTCGGTTTGTCTGTTTGTTTGTCCGCGCTCTAACTCTCGTAAATATACTCGGATTGCCATGTAATTTTTATACGTTATTGAGGTTTAATATAGAATTTTCAGTATTAAAAATGAAATATCTAGCATTTATAATTCCTTTACATGGACACACAAAATATTTTTCTTTTGCATTATGGTCTATGGGGAAAATATCGTTTGCGGTGCAAGAATCAAAGGTGACACTAGTTAAGCTTTGAGGATTTTTATAATTTTCTGGTAAGGTGTATGTGGCAGAACTTTTTTTTGGAAAATTTTACATTTAGCTCTAACACATATCAAGTATACTTTTTTGTAAAATAAAATTTGATTATTTTTATAATGCAATTTCAAAATTGTATCTCGTATCTCGTGTATCACCTTTGTCGTATTCAGTGTTCCAAAGATGGCCCACATAGGGGAGAGTGGCGTGGAATGGGGCAGCAGATTCTTCTCTTTATATATCATTCTAAACATTTCATCCACCACGCATTAGATGAAGCAATGGTACCCCAATTTTCAGTTTTAAAAAGTAGCTGATCTGCATAAACTTGCGATTGTATAAAGAAAAAGATTATTACAAGAATCAAAACTAAATTTGCTTCATATACTTTTTATGCTTTCTGTATATTAATGACTTGTTTATGCGTAGATGTAATAGTTTCCCTATTTATGGAACATTATACTGTATATTATCCATAATTTAAACTATATCTAAAAGCAGCATGTCTGTTTATACAAGAAGTTTAACATAATAGAAGGTAGAGGTAGGAATTAGACAGTCCAACAAAGGGAGGAATGGCACATGTCTAATTTCTTCTTTTTAATAAGATGAAAGTAAATTCTTAGTATACAAATATTTTTAGAGGATAGCACGTTAATTATAACATTATAAATATATTCATTTACTTCAAAATGTAAATAACTTGAACTAATGATATTTTAATGTCAACTCTGACTGACAATCCTGAATTTCCTTTCCAGTGATGAAGGTACTGAATTTGAAAATGTAGCACAGACATTATCAATCTACAATCTTTTTTAGACTGTATATAGCCGACGCTAGTCGATTTGTGCCTTATCATACATTTTTTTATGGCTGTTTCATACCTCCTTGTTAGTGGAGATGTATGGGATACATAAGTTTACAATTTCTTTATTTATAAAATTGTTTCTGCAAATTATGTTATTATATTGTTCAAGGACATAAGAAAGTGTTTCATTTTGTATTCTATACATCGAAATTTTTGTTTTTGTGTCAAAGATGATTTTCTTATTTTTGTAAAAGGTGTCCCATTCCTCCCCACTCTCCCCTATTGAGGTCACTTTTAAAATGGGATAAAAAATACTTAGCAAACTATTTCACTTCTCGAAGAGTATTACAATGTTTAGTTAAAAATAAGTATATAATTACAAGGAAAAAATTACAATAAACACTTTTTAAAATATACGAATCAGATTCCATGCAGAAAGTGCAGATGAAACTTTTGATTTTGTCTTGTTTAATAAAGCACTAACACTCTTCATGCACATATTGGAAGAATTGATTGCACACTAGCATTTCTATTATTTTGTCTTTCTTGTACAAATGGCAAAACCAGTCTACTTTTGGCTGGCAACCGCTTGTACCAGGCATGGTAGTTTCAGTTTGTTTGAGAGTCTCTTTTTGAAGTGTATAGGATTAGTTTTTAATTTTCTTATTATGCTGCTTGCTATTATACTCTCGTGGTTTTTTCTTTCGATATATTTCGAGTTTTTCTTTTTAATCTTCTTACCTTCTGACACGAAAAGATTTTGAACCACATTCTGTGCATGGTAGTTTACAGTTTTTCTTATGGGAGTTACAGATTTCTTTTGGAGGATCTCTGGTTTTCTCATTAGGGTGTAAATTGTTGGAGAAGTCTGGTAATAAGTCGTACTAAATGGTAACAAGTTTTTTCAGATGTATAAGTACACATTTTGAAAATTGACCCCCTTTTTTTTTACATTTTTTGTTAACATACATCTCACCTGTGTGCTTGGCGTCAAGCGCCCGCTTATAAGTCATCGCCAATATATACAGGGACGAGATAGCACACACAAGAAATTTACAACACAGAGAAATACAGCCGGGAGCTCCACAAAGGACGGGCAACGGAGCCAGTGGGATTCGAATCCGCACCCACCTACACTCGCAAGCGATTAGCTGTGCGATGCCTTGATCTCTCAGCCACGATGGGTCCGAAAATTTACCCTCATTACATTGATTTCCTTTCGGAAGTGAATGGGTTAAAACACTTCCTGTAATGAATAATAATAAAAAAAAAATCTATAAAGGATAGCAGAATATTTCATTTTCTATAAAATTTCATAAATAATACCTTATTGAACTCACTACGTATTTTCACATAATTTTGAAGATCTTCCATATTTGCGTAGCACCATGGCGCTGTGTTATGTCGTAGAAAAATAGTAGACCAGGGGTTAATCGATCTGAGTTGAATTGACAAAACGTGAAAATAGTTCTTAAACACTAACACAAACACAAACCATTTTATGTTCTATGTGGGCTTGGAAAAAAAAAATCTATGATCACAAGGTCCGACCATAGCATGCTTTACATGAAATAATGGCATGAGATTCAATGCCATTTTACCTCTGTAAGGTCACAAATTAAATTAAAAAGAAAACCCCCCAATGTGAAGGGTATCTTGATATCGTTTAACTTTCAAGGTTCGGTTTCATTTTAATATAAATGTATAAGTATAGAGGGTATAGCTTTTTATTACAAATGTACAGGATGTCTCTTCTTATCGTTGACCAAATAGCTAATTCGTAATCAGTTTGTTTTAGAGATATAGCTCCAAATGAAAAAAAGTTCAAATGTGTTCTTCATGAAAACCTATCTACACCAAAATAGTTATTGTTTAAAAAGTTACGCAACTTAAATTTTTAAACAATTTTTGGGTCTATAAATTACATTTAGAAAAAATTTTCCCAAGATCTAACGAAGTAAAATAGTAAAAATCTCTTTTTTTAATGACTTCTTTAACGATTTTTTTTAAATATAATTTATAAAACCCAAAGACGATATAAAAATTTAAATTTTATAAATTACTAATAATAACCATTATACTAATAATAACCATAAATACCATACTAATAATAACCATAAATAGATTTTCGTATGATATTTTAAACATTTTTGCAATTGGAACTACACATCTAAAACTAATGGTTTAAGAATTATCTAAATCAAGAATAAGAAGTTACATCCTGTATTTAACAGGACAAACTATTATTTCTAATGGTTAATTAATTTCATTATAAAATGTAAAATGTCGGTAAAATAAAGAAGGAGGATGTGGTCAATATTTTTATTTCTTTTTTCTTTTTTTTAGGTGCGTTCGTAATTATATAAATACGTAGCACTTATAGTCGTCGTTCAGTCCGTCTGTCTGTCTGTCCGTCTGTCTATTCGCATATAACAGCGCAAAAACTACCCAACAGAATCGTTTGAAATTTAAAATATATAATTGTTGTATAATTTTGTCAAGTCATTTAAAATTTTATAAAAATCGGATGTATAGTTTAATTACAGGGACGGTCAAAAGTTTTCCATTACATTACGGCCAATGGGAAAAAAATTATTTCAAGTGCATTTTAATGATGTTACAGGGTTTCGAACAGAATGAAATTGATATGCACTTATGAAGTGCACTTAAATATACATTCAGTACAATATGCAGTGCAAAAAATATTTAGAAAACTAGTTATAGTACGAACGTGCCTCATTTGCCACTTTGAAGTGCAATTTACAATGTGTTTTTGTTGTTGTTGTTGTTAAGGCGGTTCTCAAGTTCGCCACTCAACAAGCGCGAAACTTCCTAACATATTTACTAACTCATTTTTAAACGAAAAGCACAAAATTGACAAGGCTGACTATTGAAGCGATTTGGGATCGAAATGAGCTTTCCGTTTTTTGATAAATAAATTACTTATCGAGTTATAAGAGATTTTGGGTCACTTGA
Source organism: Maratus speciosus (assembly GCA_963932465.1). Lineage (NCBI taxonomy): Eukaryota > Metazoa > Arthropoda > Arachnida > Araneae > Salticidae > Maratus > Maratus speciosus. Next base: position 394,455,942 of record OZ010786.1, read on the forward strand.
AAACATGCTTTTCTCTCTTTGGCTGATTTTTCTCCTTTTGTCCCGAAATTTGGTTCATAACGCCAACTTTGAGAGAATTTTCTGAAAGACATTTTAAGTTTACCAAAAAATAGACAACGTCTTTCGATTACAAAGTACAACACCTGCCAACTTCATGCGTTTCCGAAGAAAAATGAACTAAAACTTGTGTAATAAAGTTGACCCTTCAGATTTAAGAACAGCCTTAACGTCAAAAAAAAAAAAAAAAAAAAATATTATTATTTTCAGTTTACTTATAGCATTTTTGTAACGATTTTCATGACTGGATTCTAAAAGGATTTGTCTTAAAGAAAAATCACCTGCACACTTCACGCGTTTCCGAACAAAAATGAATTAAAACTTGTGCCATAAAGTTGCCCTTTTACAATTAAAAACAGCCTTAACGTCGAAAAAAAAATTGTTATTATTATTTTCAGTTTACTTATTGCATTTTTGTAACGATTTTCATGACTGGATTCTAAAAGAGTTTGTCTTAAAGAAAGATATAATGATATTGATAGTATATAGTTCCCTAATTACCAAATCTGCGACATTACATAATGTCATTTGCTTATTAAAGACGAGACCCCACTTCAAAAAGCAGAAACTGTAGAATGTTTTATTTTTATATTTAGGTGCGTTCGTAATTATATAAATACGTAGCACCTATAGTCGTCATCTGGTCCGTCCATCTGTTCACATAAAACAGTGCAAAAACTACCCAAACGAATGGTTTGAAGTTTAATATATAGGATCGTTCCTAAATTTTGTCGAGTCATCAAATGAATTTTGTCGAGTCATCAAATTAAAAAAAATCGAATCAAAACTTAAAAAAAAAAGATGTTAATAAAAGCTTTCTTCATTCTATTAAATCCTATCATACGTAATCAATTCAATGATATCCTATGATATGTAATGGTTCTAGGTTGCCATTATTGCTCCGATTTAAGATGGACTCCTATTATTTCCGTATTACTGAATTTAATATACATATAATCGTAAAAATTTTGTATTCATGCATTTTGGCATAAGAGTTCAACATCTATTGCCAAGATCTGAATATTTATAAAAATAGTTATAGTACAAGTGTACCTCATTTGCCACTTTTGATGTACAGTCGCGGGGGAAAAAAAGTAAACACCCCTAATAACTCTGCAACTAAATATAATAAAGGAAAGTTACTGGCACTAAACGATTGGAAATAAAGTCTACTTTTAAATGATGTATATAAAATTTCCTTAGGCAGCCATCTACAAATAAAAATCAGACCAAACTTTGATTTTTTCAATGTCAACACCTACTTTTGACATTATATTTCAAATGTTTGGTTTAAACAGTGCGTGGAAACGAAATTTCAAGTCATTTGAATGATAAGTTTTTGAATTATAAACATTCAGAATTAAGAGCTCCTAATGTTAAATTAATTTTCATATTTTTATTAATATCTCCGGAAATTATAATCTTAAAGCGATATTTTTTTTGTGGGATTATAATACCAAATCACTTAAATATAAACACACAGAATTTGAAATAAAAAAAAAATATAATGTAAATAATGAAATTAATAGGCGAAAAAAAAACATGAATTGCAACGAACAATTTTTGTTGATAGATTTATATTTATTATATCCTGCTTTATACAAATTCTCAATTTCAAATTTTTGTTCCAAGTAGCTTTTAAATTATGATTAAAAAAAGGCAAAATGATTATTGAAGTGGTCTATGATGTGCAGAAAATCATAATTTCAAAAACAATATATATATTTTACTCATTTTATTGAAACATTTGGTTTGACAATAATCGAAACATATCAAGCGAGTGAAATGGTACTATTGGCAAGAAAAATACTTTAATAGAAGTGACATAGTCATTCTGTGGCATTTCAACAATGGAGTACGAAACTTCAATTTGGATACAGTCCCTAAAATATGCTCATTTTAAAATAATTAACTTCTCGGAAACTAATAGTACGAATTTCATGAAAATTTGGATTTAGGCTATTTGAAGAGTGTAGAATTTATTTATTGTGTCAAACTTAGGCATTTCTATTGAAAAAAACAATCTCTGGGTTCATTTTGATGTGTAGATGGCTCCCTAAGCAAGTTTCACATCCATCATTTAAAAGTAGACTTTATTTCCGATCGTTCGGTACCAGTAACTTTCTTCTACAATAATTTGTTGAAGAGTTAGTAGGGGGTGTTTACTTTTTTTTTTTTTTTCACGACTGTACAATTTCAGACTTGTTTTAATTATCAAAGGAATGATTCGAATTTATATCCGGATCGCCGCACAAAGACAGTTTATTTTTTACATCATCTTTCTCCTACTACTCAAAATTTAGTGCAAGCTGAAGCCTATCTTTATTTTTCAATGCACGTAGGTTTCATATTTTTAAATTCCCGAGAAATAATATTTTTATAACAAAAACAATTCGTTATTTAATAGAAGAATCGTTAATTGAACTTATAAACATAACAGAAAAGTCACTATAATTCGAAGTATTAGTGACGTTACTAAATAACCTATAAAAATTGATTTTATTCTTCCTAAAATTGTACCTGTACCATTACCATTATTCACTCGAAGAGACGGGGAGAAAATTGTTCAGAGAATTCAACTATATTTTCTATGATCTAAATGACAAGAGAACCAATTAACTTTGAAATGATGATGTGCGTTATCACAGAATTGCTTTGACGTTCTCTCTTTAAACATCTACGGCATCCGTCATTAATTTTCAAACGTCGCTTTTCATTTATACATTATCATCTCTGGTGATATGAGATATTAAACTTTTTCTTGTTATCCAGAATGTTTTTTCCCTGCCTTAAAAAAAATATATATTTTTTTCAATGAAAAGGAGTATCTATCTTAGCCATAAGTAAATTTTTATTAGTTTTTCAACACTTTCCAGCATAGTTGAAAAGTGTTTAAGAATTGGGTTTATCTGTCCATCTGTCTGTTCGTCTATCCGTGTTCTAACTCGAGTGAATAAAGTCGAATTGCCGCGAAATTGATATATGTTATTGAAATTTACTGTAGAATATTCGGTATTGAAAATGAAATGTGTAGCATTTATAGTTCTTCTGCAGGGACATTCAAAAGAATACCGTGACATTATAGCCTATGGGGAAAAATCATTTGTGGTGGTTTTTAATCGTGTTTCACAATTTCAAACACATTGAAACTTATATAGATCTCTAAAGTGCACTACAAGATGCTTACTATAGAATATGGTATGTATAGCATTCGTCGTTTATTTACAGGGACTTTCAAAAGGATTCCGTTACATTACGGTCTCTTGGGGAAAACCGTTTGCGATATATTTTATTCATGTTACACTGTTTCAAACATATTGAAATTGATATATATCTCTGAAGTGCACTGTCAAATGATTACTGAGAATATGGTGTGCATAAAATTCATTGGTCATATATAAGGATACACAAATAATTCAGTTACAATACTATCTATGAACAACAATTGCTTGAAGTACGATTTCCGTTGTGGTATGGGTTTAATTATTTAACTTTTATTTTTATCTTGATTAGTGTGTATAAATTTTAATTATCCTATAACTAAACATCTAACGTACATTTTCGTTTCATGGTGGAAATTGATGAAAAAGCATTTTAAAATGTTCTATGCGTTTAACTGAAATTTAGCATATTATGTATATTACATGATAAATCAACAGATCATATGAAGAGTTTCCCAAAAAATTCAGATATTATTCGGACTATTGATTCTAATTGCTGAAATTGCACTTTCAAATGTGTTAAGCATTTTACAAATTGTTTATTTAGACATTTTTACCTTATTAAACCGTGAAGTTTTATTATAGTATTCTGAATGTGTTGGAGAGCATTTCGTAATCTATGCTTGACACAGGATTTTATGCTCTTGTTTGCTTAAATAATTTTCATGAAAAATATTTTTCTAAATATAAAGTGTTTATAAAAGGTTTTTATGGGAGTTCCAGCGTATAACAAAAGTAGTAACAGTGAAATACGAATAAAAATGTTTATGGATTTGGTAGAATATAATTCTTCAACATTGTGTGCACTCTAAATTTAGAAGGAGTGAAAAGTTCACTCTTTGAAAGAGTGAGAGGCGTTTTCACTCTTTTTAGAGTGAATTTTATAAACATACACTCCTTAAAGTGTAGAATTTTCCGACCCCTTTAACTCCATTGTCGAGAGTGAAATATGTCACTCCGTTGTCGAGAATGAAATATTTCACTCCGCTGACGAGAGTGAAATATTTCACTCCGCTGACGAGTGAATGCCTGGCATTATACACTTTAAAAAATTTTCCGCTCAACTTTGAACCAATATACGGAGTAAAATAATGAAAAGCACCAAAATATGCCACTTCTTAATTTTTAAAAAACTCTATTTCATAATGTAACTTTGGGAATTACACTCATTTGGTACTAAAACGCACTCCTTTTCCAGAATGAATAGTCATTCCTCTGAAAGTGTGACTATTAATTTCTGCTAGCAGTGAATATTCATTCTAAGTAGGAGTGAGTATTGCATGTATTGATATTACTCATCAGCCAATCAGAAGAGTCTTGTCTACGATGCTTTTTTTAAGATAAGAGAAAGACGTCTGCCATTTTAGGATTAAAATATACGGATATTATTAAAGTGATTATTTATGGAACTTTTTACTTCCATGTAAAATAAATGCAATTAATTCATAAAGGATATAGACTGATAGAACTTTCTCAAAGAGCGTTCGAAACACTTCTGCGGTTTCAAACTAAAATTTTTCTATTACTGTTAAGTCTGAAGTTTTTAACGAGCGCATGAAAAGTATCTCCAAAGTTGAGTCATATATGCATTGTTTGCTTTAAAATTTTTACTCACGTCTTGAGTCTGTCATGACTGATAATTATACACAGTGAAGTTCATAGTAATAAATAAAGAGTGTCTCATTAGAGCTAATGCAGTTCAAATCAACTGGTAATGTTGAAAATTTACGAAGGAAGAAACGGGATTTCTGGATTTTGATGGTATCGGCCGAGTTTCGGTCCAGCCGAATTTTTAGCAGCCTTTTCGCCGAAAATGAATTTTCGGCGAAACTCAGATTTTGGGACGAAAACGAACTTTCGGTCGATCACTAACTACTTTATGTATTGATATTATTCACCATTTAATCAGATCAGCAAGTCTACAACACTTTTTTTAAGATAAGAGAAAGGCGTTCGCCATTTTAGGATTAAAATATGCGGATATTATTCAGATGACTATTTATGGGACGCGAAGGTAAGCCTTATTTAATTAAAATTTTTTATTCTTGTAGATTTTGTATGTTATGATTATGAGTTAAATATCTATGCTACACGAAAAAATAAAACGTGATATCTAAGCATTGAAATAAAGTGTTTTTTATGCCTGATATGAAGTTTATAGATAAAACTTCTTTAGTATATTTTTTTAAATATTCATAGTATCATTTATATAATATAAGATTGAATATGTTTTAATGAGATAAGTAACTACTTTTTGCCTAAAAAATGTTTTTCAATCAATAAGAACAGTACATATGAAGTGGTTTCTTTTCTTTTTATATTTCCTAGATCAATCCTTTCCTATAAAACATACGAAATCCATTTAGCTCAAATTCACAAAATATAATATATATAGGAATAAAAAATTTAAATTAAATATGGCTTATTCCAAGTGGCTTATTCATAATGACTTATTCCATTAACAAAAAGTTTAATCACAATAAATAGAAGGGAAAGAATGGTTACTTTTACTAATTATTTTTTTTTTAAGTGAAAGCTGTTTATTTGTAGATGTGCGCGCACTAGCTATTTTTAAAATTGTTCCCATTTTTATATTTTAATTTCAATTTCAATTTTTTTTTTATGAAGTTTCTTCAAAATGGTGGCAATCGGATTACTTCCATTATTTTAGATAAAAGAGAAATAATGAAAAATATTCAGGTATGCGGTTTTGAGACGTATATAAATTACGAGTTTTGATACGTATTTTTTCATTTGAAAGTTATTTTAGGGATGTGGGGGGAGGGAGGGGGAATTGGGCATGCGTACTTTATTTTTATAAGTGAATAAAAATTCATATTTATTGCGACATCACGAGAATATTGTCGATTGGTTTTATTTCATCTTTATGCATTATGACTTTATTCATTCTTTTTTCATTACAATTAAATAGAAATGTATTTTTATTTGAATATAGGGCAATTCCACAGAAAATCATAATTTTTTTTTTTTTTTGGGGGGGGGGGGATAAAATTTATAATATATTTAGTTTAAGGGTAGGATTGAAAAACTTGATATTTTTATATTCTATAATAAAATCCTAATAAAAAAACATTGTAAATTACTGATCACACACTAAGTTAAGTACCATTATTATCTTTTTAATGTCATAATGGTACGTCAGTGACACAATAAAAGTTACGTCAGTTACACGTGTAAATGCCCTTTTTTTCTTTTTTATTATTCATAAATTAATTAAACAAGTTACTGTTATAATTTGGCATTATTTAGTGTTGTTGAGAACATTAAATCACTTTTTTTTTTTAACAGGATAGTTTTGATAATTTTTATATTTCAATGAAGGCAGAAAAAATGTTTGTCTATTTTATGTTACGTCAGTTATAGAATTTTGAATTGCAATTTTTGGGACTACAAGAGAGATTAAAATAATTTGCAGGTATTTGGGTCTATAGTAAGAAATATTTTAAATTGTAAAAATTTGTTCTAGCTTTATTAGTAAATTTTCTACATAGTTTTGAAAACAAAATTCGATGATAAAATGTTATGTCAGTTACGATGGAATTGCCCTATACTGTAGTTAAGCATAAAAGTACGTACATAAAGTATGTTTGAAACACTAATAAAATTAATGAGAAAAAGTTACGTGATTGTGTCAGCATGACATAATTTTCACTGATTTTTTATTTCTTAATTCTAAAAATTAGTATCGAAGCCATTATTTATCGTTGTACATTTTCAGAAATTGAATGCTGAGAAAAGAAAAAAAATATTCATTATATCTATATGCCATTTTAAAAATGTACTTTTCTACAGTACAACCCTTTTAATAATAAAATCTCCATGCTGTTTGTTTGTATTAACCCTGATGAAAATGAAACACAGATCAACATTCCGTCATTTTTTATACTTATAGTGGTCTTACAATTAATCAATTTTCAAATTTTTATTTAACTAAAATTTTGACTTTAGTTGATAAATACTTATTTAAAGGTTAATGAAACAAAAAACATTAATAACTACTACTAATAAATCATAATTATTTTAAAAAATGAACATTACGAAAAATATTCTATGATATTATTAAGCAACATTTTTCCTTTCATTTGAGAAAAGAAATCATATGTTTCCATTTGAAAAATAAAATCATTACTTTTGCTAAGCATTTTAAATGACCTATATTTACGAATTATCTCCTGTAGCTAAATATACGTAACTTTACAATAATTTGAAGCAACCAAAATCCATCTTTACAACGATTTGTTCCTAAGAATGTTATGACTTTTAAGAGCCAGGTGTTTTGAGAAATGACTCTGAGCCAAACACAAGAATGCCCCTTATCCCCCCCCCCCCCTCTTCTGGTAGAGCCGATAAAACCTGCCACAAAAGTTAATACAGTCTACATTAGAATCTTCTATGACTCTACTTGTCCGATGACTTGAAGAAAAGTACGTGATTATTGGGTCTGTCGGCAATCGATTATAGATTTAAGCACAGAGATCCTTTTAGAATTTCCGAAGATATTAAACGGAAATAATAAAAACCGATGTAAGCTTAGTCCCACCTGCTTGCTTGTGTTTAAGGATAATTCTCAGTTTAACTAAGATGTAATGTTTTATATGAGGTTAAACCAGGAAACACCTGAAAGATGGTACAGTAGCCCCTCATTATATCGCGCCTCGATTTATTGCTAATTCGGCTATATCACCCTTTACAAATGTCTTCCAAGAAGAAAACGAATAAAAAGTTCTACCTTAACCACACTTTTAAAGTAACTGCATATTTACATAAAAATCTCTCTATTCTAAAAAAAAGTAACTACCGCTGTCACCGCCGCCGCCGCCGGTTTTGAAATTTTTTGTGACCGGAGGTCTTTCTCCGTTAATATTAAGAAAAATATTGCATACAAAAATATGAAAATCGGTAGTATTATAGAAAAATGTTTGATAAACACGCTGATGCAGACAGTTTTCAAATCGAAGAATTATTTTAAGAGATATTTAACGCCAAAGTTGGACAAAATCGTTCCATTAAAAAAGTTTTATAGGAGCAAAAACTGTACATAGGAATTTAATCATTTTTAGATCATTTTATGCGTCAAAATTTCCCGGTGTGCAGATTGCAGTTAGTTTTTTAATTTGAATAATTTTTCGAGGTTTTATTTCTATTTTAAATTCAAATTTTCAGCATTTCGAGAGATATTTTTTAGAAATTTTAGAAAATTGTATTAATTTAAACTGTTGCCAACTGTATAAACAGCGCAAACAGTAATGTTTGCTTCAAATTAAAAATTTATTTTACACGTGACTATTATAAACAAAAAATATAAAAAGCAGGAACTCATTGAAAATTACGTCATAAAAACTATAGTTACACGTGAATTTTAAATGAGAAAGAATATTGTAAAATAATAAATTCAGTAACATGCGTTAGAAGTCCTAAATAGTAGAATTTACGTCATATTACACTTATTATGTAAAATGAACAAAAAATAATATTGCAAAACAGTTTTAATTTAAAAATTGCGCGAGACATTTACTTGACATTTTAAGATGATCATAATATTTCATTTCTAACAAAAGTATTTTGACGTGAATATTAAAAAGAGAAAGAAAAGTTTGGTGAGAATTACGTCAGATTATAATTGTCAGATTCAAATTATAATTCAATCTTCCGAAATCTTTTTAAAGGCGATCAAATTAGTTTTAGCGTGCTGTTAGAGTCTGGGTGTCTGAACGGGGGTTGACGAGCGTAGCTCGTAGGGGGCAGAGCCCCCTAGTAAGTTAAAAAATATTCTGTATTGTAAACTTATTGAGGAAATTTTTATATTCACATAAAATAACGTTTTGACGAGAAATTTAAATGGTAAATTATCATCTTTGTTAATTCAATGATCTCAGTTATATCGCGCTATTCTCTTTCTTTCCAACAATCACGATATAACGAGAGGCTCTGTGATTTCATTTTGACATTATGTAAAAAATAAATTTTCCGAGGAATTAAAACTGGTAAATCTGCAGATCAGGAGCCTCAACGTCAGATTTGCAACTTGTTCTTTTTAATACACTTTGCGTATTATTCAACTTCCTCCAAATCGCATTTTTTTTTTTTTCAAATTACATAAATATTTATAAGAATAACAAATACTTCGAAAAGTTTCAGAAATTAACCCTTAAGCTCCGGCGTCACTTACACATATATTATTTGAGCGGCACCACTTTTTTAAAAGAAGTTTCCTTCAAGTACACAATTTCAAAAATGCTCTGATTAAATGAGGTAACTTTTATTTTCCTTTATTACTGGTGCCAAAAACAAATTTTGCAAAGAAAGATGATGTCTCCGCAGCGGAGCCAGGGAGTGGTAAGGGTTAAAAATGTTAAATTAAACATGTTGTTATGCTATGATATTCTGCTAAACTGCTTATTCTGGTAAATTTTTAGATAAAAAATTGCATTTCTTCAGGGGGGGGGGGGGCGGACTGCCCACCTGAACCCTCCTAGTTTATTTAAATTTACATTCGTAATTTTCTATTGATTGTGCAAGCGGTTATAGTATATCTTAGATTTCTGTTTAAACAGTGATTTTTAAGGATAAGCAACAGTTTGGACAAATATTCCATGTTATCCTAATATCGAAAAAGCAATATTTACTTACCTGCTAACCACAAATACCTGCATCTGATGGATAAGGAACTTATGGAAATGTAAACTGAATCATCTAATTTAGAACTCTAATGTTTTTACAATTTTTTTCCGAAATATAGTTTCCGTTGTTGTTCTGTAATATTTATATCTAAGATCTTATTTAAATACATCTTAATCTACTCGATAGCATAAGATTACTTAAATTACGCAAAAATAGGCATGTTTGGAGAATTTTAAACCTAATGTGTAATCATTCATCATCGTGTCAGTGTCATTTGACTAAATGACAAACGTGATTTAGCGCTATGAAGTACTTTTTGTGATAGCCTTTTAATAGTATTCACATTCAAATTAAAACCACAATTTTACTAACATTGTTCATTTTTGACGCAAACCTACGTTTCAGACCAAATTGCGAAAGTTTAATTAATCCTTTATTTCTCCAAGCAGGACTTCTGCTTAATCTTTCGTAATCGGGATTATTTGAAGGTTTTATATATATATATATATACAGTCGGACCTCCCTATCCCAATACCCGGTTTTCACGTCACTCCGCTTATAACGTCAGTTTTACAAAGTCCCGATTTACTGTATATGATTTTAATGTAAATAAACACCGGATTTTACGTCGCTGAATAATTTTCAATTCCGGATATCCCGACGGTTTAGGAAAATTGCCCATTTTTTACAATCCATCTTATAAGCACAGAAATCAAGCAGTAAGAATTATCTTAGCAAAACATTTTGCAAAAGTGTTTAAATTACCAATTGAGATAAATGAAAAATGTTACTTCAGTCCTTTATCTGAATAAATAAACCCACACACTATGAATAACACACTTAAGCTCCAGATAGACGTATCAGTCTACTCGCGGCCTTTTTGTTCTGGTCAGGTGACGCTTTTTTGTGGTTACACGACGGTTTTCATCCGACGAGCATTGCGTTGCATTGAAACGATCAGAAATCATCTAACATCCATTTCTGAAACAACGAATATTGATTACAATTCACTGTATAATATTGAAAAAAGAATTTTAGGAAGAACATCTAGGGATAAGCAAAACTTTATTCATCAATATTTCATGTAAATATATATATATATATATATATATATAAAACTCATCATAAATCTGATTATTATTTTCAATTTTGTTTTTGTGTTTATTTTGTTTAATAATTTTTTATTGCTTAAAACTGCAAGAACAATTATGAATTTACATTGTCTTAAATTAATTAAAAATACAGCTTTTTATAAACATTTTTCTCCAACTCCGGTTACCGCGACACTCCGCTTATGACGTCACTTTTATCTGGTCATTAGAGTGTCGGGATAACGAGGTTCGACTGTATATATAGACCACCAGCTGTTATCATTGACTTCGTTCACGTAGCTTTAAAAGAAAGATACATGCATTAATTAAGCAAAACATTTCACTCCCAATAATTAAAATCAATGAACAGCTCTTTGTCCCGTTTTATAGGAAACAATAAGGAATTTCTTATTAGTAGGGGTTTTGACATAACACAGCCATAAAAAGTGGCAAATTTGTGCTAAATAATATAAACATTTGCCAAAATGAAATTGCAACCAATGAAAAAAGGCGGGCAAAGTAGAATCGTGAAAATCCACGAATCTTCTTCGTAAAATGAAAAAACCGAGGCTGAGAAGTTCCGTATCCTGTTCTGGTCGGCACGGTTGGCGAAATAATCCGAAATGGTGACAAAAGGTCGTTTTAGCATCTTATATTTTTCAAGATGGCAGAAAAAAATGGTTTTTAAATTTTTGTAAACATCTATTTTTGTATTACAAACATTCCACATGTATTATTTATATATCTATTATGTATGTAATGATTTATGTAGATGAACATATATAAATACATATTATATAAGTATAAGTACTTTATACCTATGTATATTTTAATAATTTTATATATTTCCTATTCTATATATTTATTCTAAATTTGAAAATAAAACATAATAATATATTATAAACATTAATGTTATACGCATCTTAAAATATGTAAAACTGCATAAAAAATATATTTACGCAAAATTCCATCTACATAAAGATATCGTTTAAAAACACCCCAGAAAATTATAAATTAAAAAAATGAATTATATAAAAAAAGCAATTTAACAAATTAAAACGACCATTTGGAAAATGATTTTTTCAAAGACTAAAATTTAAGACATAAAAACTCGCACTCGCATACATTACGTACGCCATGGATTAAACATTAACATTCCTGGACCCATCATGAACAAATTTTAAAAGAAATTTCAGTTCTACAATTTTCGGTACTGTCAATTTTTAAACTTCTACGGAGCTGGTCATACATTACGTACGCCATGGATTAAACATTAATATTACTGGACCAATTTTAAATGAATTTTCATTCTTAAACTTCTAAATATCCCGCAATATTACTTTTTATATCGTCGTATAGAAAAAAAAAAATGCATTTTTAATTGCAATTTGTTTGAAAGCTGTATCTCAATTTGTTTCTGAGTTATTAATTTTTTTTTTGTAGTTTTTATTACTATTTTGTCATAGCGGCAGCAGAAATATCCATCTCTGTTGAAAGTAAAGGGAAACACAGATTACTGTATAGACCAATCAGAAAACGAATAAAATGCGGGATTCAACTAATAAAACGCTTCAGATATGTTTTTGATTTCCTACCCTGACCGAGGACAATAACCATTTTTCCAAGTGGTTAAAAAATATGTATCTAAAATTATTACTTTTCCACCAGTAGCATCAAGTAATAAAAAAGCAATTTAACAAATAACAACGACCATTTGGAAAATGATTTTTTCAAAGACTAACATTTAAGACATAAAAAATCGCACGGAGTTTATCCTACATTACGTACGCCATTGATTAAACATTAACATTCCTGGACACATCATGGACAAATTTTAAAAGAAATTTTAGTTTTACAATTTTCCGTACGTAAATTTTTAAACTTCTATGGAGCTGGTCATACATTACGTACGCCATGGATTAAACTAAATGCAATTTGTTTGAAAGCTGTATCTCAATTTGTTTCTGAGTTATTAATTTTTTTTTGTAGTTTTTATTACTTTTTTGTCATAGTGGCAACAGAAGTAGCCATCTCTGTTGAAAGTAAAGGGAAAATACTGATTACTGTATAGACCAATCAGAAAACGAATAAAATCCAACTAATAAAACGCTTCAGATATGTTTTTGATTTCCTACCCTGACCGAGGACAATAACCATTTTTCCAAATGGTTAAAAAAGCAACCCCAAATGCTGATGATCGGAACAACCAGATTGAAATATTTATCGCCAGAAAACAGAATAGGATATGGATCTCTTACCAGACTTTACAAGAATACGTTGTAAAAAAACTATTTTAAAAAGCTTTTTCTAAAAATGACAAAATAATTGTACAACTTTAAAGCTAAAAGAAATGTGGAATTAAAATCCTGTTGCCAAACTACGATTTACAAACGTACATTCAATATACTTCGAGTTCCCGAGCTTTCGTTTCGGTACTGATAGAAGAATATGATTTTACTTTAATGCTATCATCTTAAACATTTAGGTTTTATGAACTAACGTGCAATTTTCTGTTTAAAAGGAAAGTAATTTTAATTAATATTTTCTGAAGTCTAGCGGCTTTAAAAATTAGCACTTGACAAAAATGTTCTTATTCATGCGGTCTAGTTATTGTTTTAGTTTTTAAGAATGGAACTAATTATTTTCCGCTAATTATAATGTCATTTTCGATATTGGTAATGTTGCGATATTGGCGACATTTGCTATCCATTTGCTTTTCAAAAGTTTTTAAAAAAATAATAAATTTTAAATTAAAAATCAAATATTTACGTTAGCCGTACGCAGACGATAAATCTTGAAATATACAGTTTCTAGGTAACTAATGAAAGAAAAGGAAAAAAATAAAAACGTTTATTTCAAATAAGTAAATTTTTAAACAAGATGGTTTATATTATTGAAACACATGTATAAAATTGTACCAAAAGATATACTACTAATTAAAAAAAAAAATCATACAAATGTCTTGACAAAATTTCGAAATAATAGGAATAATTAAAGACCATTATTGGGAAATTTCCGCATCTGTAATTTGCCATTTCAATACTTTCTTTAATCAAATGAGCCATTTTCTTTCGAAAAAATGAAAATTTGGAAATCGTCTGAAATGCCATAGAACAGCATTATGATGCAAAATAAAATGTTCCATATTTACCGAACAGATGGGACAAATGTAACCAAAAACAATAGAGCTAATTCCGGGCATCTCACCAACATGCTTATTTAATTTCAAGCTCATCGGATGTTTTTTACGACAGTTATCGCGGAACAGACAGACAGACTAACAGACAGACTAACAGAAAGACTAACAGACAGACTAACAGAAACCAAAACATTTCGTGTCCCCACAGTAAGCCTTCACTGACGTTTCGGCAATTAAACTGTGAACGCGAAGAATGTTACTTTCTTTATTTTGTTTACGTTATATTTTGAAAATGTTGCAAACCATTTCCATTCTTACAAAGTTTTCAAATATTCATATTCAGAAATTAATACAGACTACATAATAACCTTCCATGACCAATTCAATGACTTGAAGAGAAGGATAACGTGACTGTTGTGTTCCATAGGAAATCTATTACAGATTAAGCACTTTTACACTATTCGAAAATGTTGAGCGAAAAAAACCTGTGTAATCTTAGTTTTTCCTGCTTGCTTGTCTTTAAAAATAATTCTCAGTTATCCACGATGCTACTTTTCTCTTAGGTTATTCCCGGAAACATCTGAAATTCATATTCAGAAATTAATACCGACAACATAATTACATTCCATGACCAATCCAATGACTTGAAGAGAGAATAACTTGGCTATTTTGTTCTGTAGGCAATTTATTACACATTAAGCACTTTTGCACTATTCGAAGATGTTGAGAGAAAATAACCTATGTAAGCTTAGTTTCTCCTGCTTGCTTGCTTTTAAAAATAATTCTCAGTTATCCACGATGCTACTTTTCTAAGAGGTTATCCCCGGAAACGTCTGAAACAAGTTTCTCACTGGCTTTTGAACACCATTAGAGACATGACGAATAAGAAACAAAAAACAGTAGCGAAATGAAAAAAAAATTCAGCAAAATAGATTCGGCGTGAAATACCGAAAAATCTATCTTTAACTCCTTATTTTAATATTCCATTTTTTCAATGTGTTCTAAAATTACCTAATATTTTGTAATTGCTTATAAAATAGAAATTCGACTATCTGCTACAAAATCTAGTAAAAATAAGTATATTCTAATTTTCTCCTAAATGTGTAAATGTTTCAGATCATTTTAGCAGTCTATTTAAAAATTCAAAATCACTATATTTGATTTACCATTGTGAAAATATACACTAAAAATTGCTATGACATTTTGTTTCTAACTGATAGAAAAAATTGACCAATGATACTTCCCATACAAGTAATAAATATTATGGCAAATGGCTAATTTCAACACCGCATAAGAATCTCGACTGTCTTGGCACACATACACACACACACAAAGAGCAGAAATTGAGCACTATGAATTAGGCGAGTCTGATTATTCGTTTACCCGCCAAATGAACTATTTTGTCGCGATTTTGCGCAATGGCGAGAAGCAGCGAGAACCCTGGTCTGAAAGATGTTAACTTTATTTCGGCGTTTATACTAAAATTTTCTTTTCCAGAAAACCAAAAATTAGACTGTTGAATGTTGATGCAACGAATTTTTCTCTCTAATTATTACCTATCACACTTCTTTATCCTTTTTACTTTTACACATTATTTTTTACACTTGTTATAAAACCATTTCCATTTTCATCCGTAAAAAGATCAGCTATTGGAATTCAGAAGTTAACAGCATCCGCATTTCAATGACTCCACTTGTCTGATCACTTGAAGTACGTAAATTTGGGGTACGTGATTATTGGGTTTGGATCCAATCGATTATAGATTTAAGCAAAGAGATCCTTTTAGAATTTCCGAAGACATTAAATGGAAATAATAAAAACCTGTGAAAGCTTAGTACCACCTGCTTGATTGTTTTTAAGGATAATTCTCAGTTATTCAAGATGTTACTTTTATATGAGTTTACCCCAAAAACTTTTGAAAGGTGGTTCTTACATTTCGTCTTTTATATAAAAAATGTCTTTTTCTGAAAAGCAGCAATCTAATTTCGATTTTCTAGAAAAGTCATATGCCTGTCTGTAACTAGCACGTATTACCTTTTCTTTTTCTTTTTTTTCTTCCTTTTTCTATTTATTTATTGTGTTCATTATTTATGACACATTTTTGCAAAGCGATTTCCATTCTCATATGCAGAAAAGTTTTTAGGTAGGGGAGACCGGGGCACATTTTCCATAGGGGCACGTTTTCCAACTCGTTTTCATTTTTAAATGAGCCGCTTGATGACACTAGCGGGTGTACTGGCTGAAGTGGAAACATTGCACACACCATCTACAAAAGTTACAGTTTAGTAGCTGCTGTCACTTTGTCAGGAGAGCTGTTTTTTCATTTTTTCAACGTTGAGTAAAATTTCGGGTCTTTATTAAAACGTAAAATAAACATTCTAGCGTTAAACTTACTGTTTTGACATTGCATGCACTAAAAAAAGGTTTCTTTCTTCAGGTAACTATAACTTTGTTTCGCAAATAACTTACACCTCAATTCGTACAGCTAGTGTAAAAGTTCAAATATGGTGACGGGGCAGGTTTTCCAAGAACATACGGGGCATGTTTTCCAACATGTTTCTCGTTGAAAAACGTGCCTCTCCTAATTCAGCTAGCCTTATTGTATCAAAAATGTATTTATTGTCTAATAAAATCGGCAAAATAACCATATATACTACGAACATGTTTGATCATTTAGTCATTTCAGTAAAACTATCAATATAAAAGACAAGGTAAATTCAAAAATATAATAAAATGTCAATTATTTTCTAAAATGGGTTCATTCAATAAATCCATTTTATGTTAATTATGCCTTTGTAGTCATAAGCTACAACACTAAGATCGCAGTATGTATGTACCCCTCAAAAAGCAAATAACAGTGATTAGAGATGCTCCACTGGCGTTAATCCACAGTCAATATTATGGAGTGTTTTAAACATTAGTGAATTTTCCTACTGAATCATGAAATATTTACAGTCTCTGATCTTGTACTATCCTATTTTTCTAACAGGCCAGCTCCTGCCGCACCAAATCTTGAAAGCACCAACAATCCAGAAAAGATCTCAATAATTGATTGCACCCCCCCCCCAAAAAAAAAAAAAAAACAAAAAAAAAAAACAAAACTGAAAGCATCTAATCCTTCCCCACCAACGAAGGCTAGCACTTCCAAAGAAGCTGTTTCTTAAGTTTTACTCAAACTTTCCCTATTGCTTATGAAGAAGCCGTTCCTTCTACACCTAAAACAAACTTCGCCTACACCACAGGAAGTTGGGCCTTTTGCGAAGTCTGCACTAGGGAAGCAAACACGGCGTGGAAAAAAATAGGAAGTATTATACTGCCTGATCCTACTATTAAAAATCAACTGAAAATGGAAAAAAAAGATTCATCTAAAAAAAGTAAAACTGCAAAAGGAATCAGATAAAAGGGGCGAGAAAAAACAAAATCCAATCCCGGCCAGGAAGCTGTTTGGACCTTCGTCTTAAAATGTAAAATGCATTAAAACAATTTTTTTTTTTTTAATGTTTCTTGGAAATCTGACGATGGAAAAGCCTTTTCCCGAACAGCCAATGAAATGCTTGGATAATACTTAAGTTTCAGGTGGATAATATGTACGAGTCGCAGGCGATTTCTGTCGCTTGCTACTTTTACGTGTAATTAATGTTTAATTAATGTTTAATGTTTAATTAATGTTTAATTCATGGCGTACGTAATGTAGGATCAACTCCGTGCTATTTTTTATGTCTTAAATTTTAGTCTTTGAAAAAATCATTTTCCAAATTGTCTTTGTAATTTGTTAAATTGCATTTTTTTATTATTATTATTACTTTAATTCTTTCTTTATAGTGTTCTAAAAATTTTGTATCTTTTTTTACTTTCACGATCAGCTGCCGTCGTATAAAAATACATAAATTAAAAAATTTAACTTAATAATTAATATAAAAAACTTAAAGTTTGAGTTAATGGGCTATCTAGAAAGTTCAAATAGTTTTTTTGCAGATGAAAATGTCACCTGGAACGTTTTATCGTTCAAAACTAACAGAAAGATAAAATAGGAAGTGTGCGAAAAGTTTCCACGAAATTGATCAATTTAGAGTACATGCCATGCATGGTACCTCATTTTCAACATTTTAAATTATTATTTCTTCAAAAGGAATATAATGCTGCTTAAAATTTCACAAGCAATTAGGTAGTCTATAAAGATCATTCATGGTTTAGGTGAACGAACCGTTTGCTGTTGGCTTGCAAAGATTGTCAAAAACTTGCGTCTGCAGCATCAGGGTCAAAGTGAATGGCACATTGCAGCGGATAAAGATAATAAAAAGGGGAGAAAAATTGAAAAAAAATTCTAAATTAAAGCCTAATGACTTAGTAGAACTTTCAAAAATATTGGCAAGCTCATAGACCACAAGCATTCACATGTTTCTCGGTATGATATTTTGACACCAAACAATCTGTCAAAGAAAATGTGCATGAAGTGATGCTCAGTGTGTTATATTCTTCTAAAATAAAATAATACGAAAACATCATTCAAAAGGATTATAACTAATTAATACTGGATGTAAATTTTTGCTAAGTCTATCAGAAATAGAAAGTATAATATAGATTTTATTAAAGTTTTAAACAAACTTGCCAAGTGTAACAGCATTCGTGATTTTTTTTTTTTTTTTTTTTTTGGGGGGGGGGGGGGGTCCTGCTCAAAGACACTTAAATAAACAGCAAAGTCCTATATTAAGGCCAATGGGAAAAAAATATTTCAAGTGCATTTTAATGATGTTGCAGCCTTTCGAACAGAATAAAATAGATATGCACTTATGAAGTGCACTAAATTATGCATTCAGTACAATATGCGGTGCAAAAAATATTTATAAAACTAGTTATAGTACGAATGCACCTCATTTGCCACGTTTGACAAGTAATTTCCAACTTGTTCTCTGAGGTAAGAAATCGTCTGAAAAATAAAAATGAAACATTTACTTATTTAGAAACACTGTAAACTGAAATGTCTTAAATTCAGACATTTAAGTGTCTGAAACGGAGTGTTCAATTTTCAGACGTTTTAAAGTGTCTTAATTTTTAAGATACTTGTATGCGTCTGAATTTCAGACACTTCAAATGTCTGAATTGCATCCATGTTTGACCACTTTGACAAACATTTTTTCACCTTTTTTTTTCTTCTGTAAGCATTATACACTGTAAAATATATATATATATCGCTAAAAATATGGAAATTTTAGCCACTCGAGACTCCGGTATAATTTACATATATTAATGGAAATTTTCTGATCTAAATTCCAAAAAAAAAAAAAAAAAAAAAAAAAAAAAAAAAAATCCGTTTAGTTTGTGCATATTTCTGTATTTAAAAATTTCCATTTAAAAAGAAAAAATATTTTTTTCAAGGACTAACCCGCCATATTTCAACAACCACCTTCCCGAAGTCTCACGGTACATCTAATTTGTATTCAATTCTACAGTAAACTTTTAATACTTACCCGAGGTGGGATTCGATCTGAGGTCCTGTTGTATAGGAGTTCAGTGCGTTATCCATTCAACCACGCTTTCATCGACCGAACTTTGAAATAAAGTATTTATAAAGCACAAGGCAATGTTTTTAAGGGGAGCGGGTAAGTCCTATCTCCGCCATGTTAAATTCACCAACTTTATGTACTTTTTTCTCAGAAATTGTGAAAGACAGAGGTCTAGATTTTTTAGAGTAGTTAAAATAACACGATTTACGTATTTTAACTGACTATTTTCTTTCTAAGTGAAACTCAAAATTAATTATTAATTATTTATTGAAAGTCATTTTTAAATTATCACTTTTGATAAGATTTCACTGCCAAAAATAAATAATTGTCAACAAATCATTAATACCCCGTGTTAAAATATACAATTTATCATAATATAAATATTAAATAGAAATCTGAGTTTTTAATTTTAATAGATATTGAAAAAAAAGGAACATAAACATGAAAAATCTAAGTTTTAAGAAAAAGTCAGATTTAAATGGCCATTAAGCTGTGAAGTATTTTTAGAAAAAATTATTAATTTGAATACTTATTTCTTTTATATATAAATATGTGTGACACAACGTTGGAAAGATAAAAGTTTGAACTATTTAATGATATAAAAAAGTAAAAATCGATTTTTTAGTTGAATTTTGCTTTCCCTGTCCTCTTAAGTAGCAGAAAGTTTTTTTTTTCCAATTTAGTACAATTGTAAACATTTTTCATACAGTGTTGTAGTCGTAAAAAAATTAGAGGGTATACGCTAGAGGCAGAGGGTATAGGCTAAAGTCATGTATCGAGTTTTCGTTGTAGTTTTATTTGAGAAACAGGGTATACGGAGTATTTTTTAAAAATCCAGAATGTATACGGCGTATACCCTCCACATCCCTGTTACACATTTTCTTTCTAGAAATTTGAATGTGTGGTATTTTAAGTTCAGCCTTTTCTTTTCTACCAGAGGAATTGTTAGAGTGCAAATGAGGACCCCCTCCCCCCCCCCCCCCCCTCCGCCAGAAGCCAAGGGATGCACGCCATAAAATAAAGGTTTTAAGTAAATTGGGTTATAAGTTGAACATCAGTAGTAATGTACTGATTTAAAATATGAAACTGCTGCTTATTTAATAGTGGTCTTTGAACTGTTATTAAAAGGAAAGCGGACTACAATTTTTTTTTTTAAATTTAAATAGAGATTATAGAGGTTACGAATTAAGTAGTTTACAGGGTTTAATTAGTTGACTTCTAGAATGCAGTACATAATTAGAAAATCCTTTTCTTTTTACCAGCAAACGAATAAAATTGTTTCCAGATAGACTACTTTGACAACAATAGATGGCGGCACTATTCATCTTAAAATTGAATGTTTAATTTCTAATCCAAAGAAAAATTCTTCTGGCATGAAATATTTAATGTTTTGGAAATGTATAAATTTTTATTCATTTTTGTTTGTGGTCGAAATGATGAATAAATTACCTATCGAATTATAAGCTATCCTCTTTAAACAGGTTTTTATAACGGTAAGTTATTATGCAATCAAACTTTTTAAGACAGAATCATATGGGACTGTGCAAAATTTCACTTTCAGCATGGTTATACCGTATTTTTTTTAAATGGACTACAGAACATTATTTGCTAAATGAAACTCAATAAACAGTAAATAAAACTGAAGTAAACCTCTGTATAACGGAAACTTGGCTAAAAGGAAAAATTTCATGGTTTCTGCGAAATAACACACATTCTAAGGTTAGAACAAGCTTTTATTGAATCTTTCGTACTTAAATTTGATTTGACATTTTCTACACAGCAGCCCGCCTCTTGGATACGAAACTGGTTTGAATATAAATAAATAAATCATGTCTAATATACGTGGTTTTTGAAAGTGGGGAATGAATTATATGGGTTTGTCCTTGAAAAGTTACATTTTATCTTTTAAATGGAACTTTTTAAATATAGAAATATGCAAAAAAATGGAAATTTTTCTGGAATTTACGGGGGAAAAAATTACATTAAAATACGTAAATGGCTGAATAGCCAGTACAACTTCCATATTTTAACGGATATTTTTTACAACGTATAAAGCTTTAAAAAAAAAAAAAAAAAAAAGACGGTTGCCTATTGCTGAACATGCATTTGACCAAAGATGGATGCGATTCAGACGTTTGAAATGTCTTAAATTCAGATGCATACACGTGTCTTAAAAATTAAGACACTTTAAAATGTCTGAAAATTGAACACTCCATTTTCAGACACTTAAGTGTCTGAATTTAAGACATTTCAGTTTACAGTGTTTATACCATGATCATAGTAAGACACTTAAGTGTCTTAATTTCAGACATCTATGGTGTCTGAAACTTCATATTCAGACACTTAAGTGTCTGAATTTCTTTTTCAGTCACATATGTGTCTGAATTTTAGACGCCTTTATTTGCAGTGAAGGTAATGACTAAGATGTAACATAGGAAAAAAATATTATTATTATTTTTTGCAGAAACGATAACTGTTTGAAAAAAAAAACTGGATTTTATCAAAATTTTAAAAATTTATAAAAAATGAACGCGGCATCCAATCAAAAAAATCCTATGCTACGTCTTAATAAAGAATATGTGACTTAAATTTCATCAAAATAGTTTAAGCAGATCTTGAGATATATTGTACACCAGTTTGAAAAATGTAGTTTCGAGAAAAACGCAAAAGAAAAAAAAAGTACCACATCAGCAACTTAAACCAAATATTTTTTAATTACGTTCAATCTGGGATTACTGGACCGTACATGATGTCTTCCAGTGATGCAGCAGGATGATTTTCAAAAAGTGTCGTGTTTTACTGTCCTTTCACATTTGCACAGAAAAACAGTTAAATATCATAATTTTAATTGTTGCATTTTAACAATCATGTTTTTTAATGGTAATTTACAGATATATTATTATTTATAAAAAAAAATTAAAGTAAGAAATATATTCTTTTGTAGTCAAAATGTCATTACCGTAGGTTGTCCCAACAAGCAATTTATTAGGTAAAGATTTAAAAAAATATTTATTTTCATTAATTAAACTTATCTATATCCATGTTTCTGACAAAAGTCCAGATGGAATTTTTTAAAGAGCAGCACATGTCTTTTTATCAAGGCAAAAATACTCCTTAAAAGTCAACTTGTTATCAGGTTTAGGTGAATAGAGTAAATAGTTTAACAGTTTCAATAAAACAGATGGTTCTATTTAAAACAGATGGTTATAATTTTTTTATATATTTTTATTCATTAAGATGCTACTAATTAAAAAATATTTATTTTCATTAATTAAACTTATCTATATCCATGTTTCTGACAAAAGTCCAGATGGAATTTTTTAAAGAGCAGCACATGTCTTTTTATCAAGGCAAAAATACTCCTTAAAAGTCAACTTGTTATCAGGTTTAGGTGAATAGAGTAAATAGTTTTACAGTTTCAATAAAACAAGCAAAGACTTTGAATGTTTTGGCGAGTATTTTTTTATACGGCATTACAGTATCCACTTCTAATTGATAATTAAATGAACTTTTATTTATTAATCTGCTTTTATTATATAAGAATATAAACTTATTGTATGGGCCAGAAGATATAATGGCTGCCATTTATGCCTGGAAAAAAATAAAAGTATTTTGATTAATCAGTCATTACCGTAGATGTCATTACCGTACTCACTTATCTCATTACAAAGTTAATTAAAATAAAAAAAATAGTTTAAAAATGTTAAATTAGTAATTTTTGTCTCTGCTGATGGTTGTATTAAAATTAAAACTTTCTGATTATTTCTAAAATTTTGATTTTGCTATTCCAAAACATGGACAGATTTTGAAAATGACCCAGCAATCTCCCTCGACTCCTTTTGAGAAGCTTTTTTTTTCCAATTTCCTTGTCTCTTGTTGGGGTCTCATGGGCTATAGATTGGGCTGAAAATCCAAGTTCTTGGATAATCGTACAGCTATAACTCCAGAAATAATTTGAATTTTACAATGGTTAAAGGCTTAACTATTCTTAAAAGTATAAACAATTTAGCTAGTGGAGAAAAAAATTTCGATATTTGAAAATCTCAAGGTGGTGTAACCCCTTAAAGTGTACTACTCAACGAATAATGCAGGCAATTTTTTCGCAAACCCACCGAGCAGAATCAAAACTGCCTTTATACATTTTTTTTTCAAAAGCATCTTTGACGTAACTTTGGGTAGGTAGAGATCAGGAAATTGTCAATGACAATAAGGAAGAGAAAGAAAATTTTCCACCACCAAAAACGTATGAGAGGTTCAAAAATTGCTGATGGCTGGTTTGCCACTGGTTTACCAGTCAAAATTTGATATAACAGACTAAATTTTCAAATATGTCGCAAAACCGGAATAGGATATGGTAAAAATATCATTTGCTCAAGTAACACAAAGAAAAAGTGAGAGATAATTTTAATTATAGTCAACTTTTATTTGTCCTCAGTAATTTATTCTTTTGTATTTACGAATTGTTACTAAGTTTCTTTTTAACTAAAATTAATAATTTAAAGAAAACGTTGTTTATTTCTCCTTTGAGTTTGGAACCCATTTAATTTCTGCCAAGGATGAATTCAATCTATCCAACGAAAGGGATTATTTTACACCATTCAAAAGTTTACATCGTTTAACTATCCTTTTTATATAAAAAAGTAGAAGATTCCAGAAAAAGTCAAATATTTACACAATTTTCAGTCTTTTTTTTTTTTTTTCATGAAAAAAACCGTTTTGAATGTACCTATCGGGTCCATGGGACTCTCTGTTAGACGGAGGCGGCTTTCAGTTCTGCGGACAAAAAATGGCCTCCCTTAAAAGTCAGCATTAACTGGAGTTCACTGTATTTCATCTCGATGAAATTATCATTTGATCATCCTATTTCGTTATGATATGAGTTCGACATCAATAATTAAAGATGGAAGGGAAAAACGCTGTATCTGCCAAAAATCCGGAAATCGAGATTTTCATGCTAAATTGTTTCTTAATAACATGGAAAACGTTGGAAGCACCACACTGTAAGGAAAAAAAAAAAAAAAAAAAAAAAACGGACTAAAATACGAAAATTGTACTTGCAATCGAGACGCCGCTACTATTTCCGTATTTTAACAGAAAAATTTCCCTGTAAATTACAGAAAAATTTCCGATTTTTTGGAATTTACGGGGGAAATTTTTCTTTAAAATACAGAAATAGTACTGGCGTCTCGATTGCCGGTACAATTTTCGTATTTTAGTCCTTTTTTTTTTTACAGTGCAACCTCATTTTTAATAAAGCAAAGGCGAAAGATGATATTGTAATGAATGCACCAGGTGGGGTGAACTGAAGAAAGTTGTAAGTAGTGTTTTCAGGTTCATTCTCACAAAAAGTGGAACAGGGAGAGAAATAAAGCGGGTTAGTGTCTTTTAAATCGGGACATAAAAATGCAGTAAATCATATGAAAACAGATCATGTCTATAATGGAGATGAATGCTGTCTTACAAGGAAGGTCTCCTTACTTGGCATACTCAGAATATTTTGAAAAAAAAATACTAATTAAACTACTTATGTATGTAATAAAGGATCAGTCACATTTAGCGGCGGAATTACAGTAGAAAATATGAAAAAAAAAATAATATACATTCGAGTATTTGGTGTGAAAAGACGAAAGCGTCACGCGATTTGGCGAGCAGCACTTTTCCTTGCCAAAAGCAAACGATTTTAATGTAACTGAAAATTGTTTAATAGAGTCAAAACACTGTATTAAAGGCTAGTGTGGTGAAGGAATTTTCGCCTTGTTATTAATAAACTTTAACACATACTTATAACTACTTAAAAGGCGACACAAACATATAAAAATATTTAATGCAACCACGTGATCTTTCGAACACACACGCGTTCATTTTCAAAGGGAAAAGCTGACTGACTGAATAGAAATACATTTTTAAAACAAAAACAAAAATAGTACGCACGCGCAAGCGGAGTTCAGTCCATTTCTCTGCAGAGGGGTGAAAAGATCGGTTCATATTGTCAGGAGGTCTTGAAATGTTTAGGATATTATACCAAATCGCGGGAATATTATAAGAAAGGACATCCTTACAAACATTATAACTTCTAAGTAAAATTTCAATGGATTCACGGATTATTGAAGAGTAATGGTTAGACATTGAATGATCATTTTAGCTTTTTCGAAGTTTATCTTAATATTTTCTTTTTGATGCAATCTGGATAAAGCTGTACTTGGTTTGTTAAACTTGATATCAGAAAAGTGCTCTTTTAATCTTTCCTTAAATTTTCGACCAATATAAAATAAACTCTTATGTTGTTCTGTGCTGAATGGGATTATGTAAATTCCTGCTTTTTCATAATCGGGAATAGGATCAATTTTACTGTGAATCAATTCTTTCAATTTTTTTGGAGGTTTAGCTAATAAATTAATAATATATTTTAGTAATGCATATCTCAATCTCTCATAAAGCTGTGGGATATAATCAAATGAGCAATAAATAGACTTGCTCAAACTTAATTCATTCTTCTGTCTTGGTTGTATTGCTTGATTAACTAATCTATTAATGTATTGAGGAGGTAAACCATTCTCAATAGCAATCTGTTTTATTATACTAATCTCGTTTTCTAGGTATTTATCCGTACAAACTTCGAAGGCACGTTTAACGTAAAACCTGTAGGCAGCAATTTTATATGAAAAATATTTACATACAATATACTACAATATACAATATACAAATATTTGCATTACAATATTCATTAAATGAATTTAAACTTAAAAAATGAGAGATTTTAATATGTATATATGTAATGTATATTGTATTACATATATACAGGGTTTGTTGATATACATCAATGGATATATATATCAGGATATATATCTTGATATATATCCGATATTTATTTTTAAAATATCAAGATTTTTGATATTTTCATACATTTGATATTTACTTTCAAAATATCAAGATCTTTGATAATTTGTATATTTAATATTTATTTTCAAAATATCATTGTGCAAGATTTTTTTTATATTTCTAGTAAAAAAAAAAGCTAAAGAAAATTTTCAACTGCTATTGATTGTGTCATTCTGTAGATAAAGAACAGTTGTTGGATCTCTGGAAGTGACTTTTTTAGTCAAAGAAGAAAACAAATATATTTTCCAACCTTTATGTTTAAAACTTTTATTTTTAAAGGCAGAACTAATAATTCTGTGAGACAACTAATTCAGAGCAGCCACTGACAGATAAACTGTCTAATTTAGATAATCAGCTATATAAAGCTTCACTAGAAAAGAATCTTTTCTGATTTTGGTTTAGTTGAGTTGAAACAGTTCAATATGTTAGGGAATTAAAAAATAAGACAAACTTACATTTATGTTACATTTCTTCAATTTAAAAAAACTATTTTGTATTTAAAATTTTATTTTATAAATTTCTGATTTCTTGATACTAATTTCTATAATTTGTTTTTTTAATAAATATATAACGCAAATTGTATCTGTTTTCAATTAGTTGGTCTTCAGTTTAGTTCTAAGTGGGGAAAAAATGCCTTTTTAGAATATTGTTTGATTAAGTTTTCATGATAAGTGCAATATGTTTTAGTTTCTAATTTATATTATGCTTAAAAATATTTATTGTCAGCAGTAAGTTGACTATTTTGAAAATATCGGATACATAGCGAAAATATCGGATATTTTTTATATTTTCGAAAATATCATGATATTTACGAACCCTGCATGTATATGCTGCTTATTGCTGCAGTTATTTAATTTATCACTGAAAAAAATGTATTATATATATATATATAAATTCATATTTTAAAAAAATATTTTCATACATTTAAGCGTATTCAAAAATAAAAGCCAGATGAAGAATGCTGCAGTTATACATTTCAATATCTAAGAGGTGGTTTCCATAGAAACAAAATTGGATCGACTATGCTCAATTGAACTTAATTTTGAGCTTGAAACAATTTTAATTAATTTAAATTTTGAATTTCGTTCTAAATCGTAATTTTTTATAGTTAAATTTCAATATAAATACAGATGAATACCGATATGACAAAATTATAGTTAAAACAAACTAAAACTTACAAAACTAAAGTTATTTAAATTAAATTTACTTAAACAAGTTCATTATGAAACATTTACCCCTTAAAGTGTATTTGACACGAAAAAGTATTTTTTGAAATTCTATATGAACATGGAGAAATAAAAATATGAACATGGAGAAAAACCCATTTTAAGTTTTAACTTGTGTGGGTAATTGCGCTGGGCGTATTAACAAAATTTATAATATATCGCGATATAATTGCCGTATGAGTAAAAATGAGGTGTCAAAATATTCACAATTAAACAAGCTTTCATTTAATATTTAAAAGAGAAAATCGATTTTGTGACCAATTTTGAGGTAAACTCTCCCCTTAAGATGAAATCTGTCTTAAACGGAATATTTTCGTCAGAATATTGTGTTATATTTTAACGGAATATTATATTACTGTATTAAAACAACACAATAATTTTATACAGTAAAATCTGTGAAAGTAAAATCTCCCGAGATCGAAACAAAATTCCGTTGAGCAATTATACTTTTATGATATTTCGTTCGTATAGGGACTATGAATTTTTTTCATTTAATGCAAGATTCCTTTATGCACAGGTTCTATTTTTACACGTTTTACTAAACAAAGGACAGTAAACAATTTTATATAATTTTCAAACATTACAATAAGACAAAGTACAGTAAAACCTATAAAAAAGAATTGAAAGATGGAAAACATGGCTTCCTTATCAGGTAGATTCATTTGTTATTTATTCCTTTTGGCATAATAATAAAAAATTTCGTTATAGATTATATCTATTCGATTTCGTTATATCTTTTCACACGTTTTATTGTATTAAGTTCCACTCCATACAGATTAACTAATAGGTGGTGGCATTAAATGGTAAAAGGTGCTAAAAGAAATTAAAAAAAACATTTTGAATCATGAAAAATCGGACTTTGACGTCCCGCGGGACGGATCTTGCAACCCCTAAAAATCGAGATGTCCTGCGTAAATCCGAATATTTGGCAAAACTCTTTGTAAGTGGCACGGCTGATGAAATTAGTGGCAGGTATTACAATGTACGCATGGAACACCGCAAAGCTACAAATTTGCTGCATTCCGTTTTTCCGCTCAACTGAAAAAAATTCTCTCTGGCACTTAAACGTTTTCCACCTTTGGCACTCAATTACTGACATTTTACACATTATAATTATCAAATGATTATTTCTGATATACATTTTTACACATTGAATCAAATGACTGAAATAATTTTTACTTCAAAATACACTTAGTTATATGGAATTTGAGTTAGAATAACCGAAAATTTGCATACAGGTGCGGATAAAAACTGTTTAGTGATTTTCAGAAGTAGTATGATTTGATTTAAGACAATCTTAAGAAAAGAAATTTTGCTTAAAATGCAGTTATGCAGCAGAAGTTATCGTTTATTCAACCTGTTTCATAATGAAATATGTTCGACATCTCTGACATTCTTTACAATGATATTATCAAATAATTATTTCTAATGAATATTCTTATATTGAATTGACTAGAGTTAGAGTTCAATAATCATTAATGTCTTGGAGGAATGATCTGAAAATGTTTCGTTTATAGACTTTCCGTTTCGATTGAGATATCAGAGCACTTTCATCGTTCATGAATCAACGAGCATCGTCCCGAGGTCATAAACTATCATCGAAGAGGTTGCCCTTTATTTGTTTTAGGCACAACTTTCGTGACTTCTCAAACGCTTCTGGATTCTAATGATTTTACTTGCTCACGCACATCTACCAGCATGACGTCACATGATTTATAATGTCACGGTTTCTTGT
The DNA here is from genome assembly GCA_963932465.1 of Maratus speciosus. NCBI lineage: Eukaryota > Metazoa > Arthropoda > Arachnida > Araneae > Salticidae > Maratus > Maratus speciosus. Next base: position 394,485,436 of record OZ010786.1, read on the forward strand.
TCTTTGATTTTTCATTGTTTACATCTGTGCGGTTCGAAAATTTGAATTCGATAAGGAAAGCACCGTACTGTGAAGTATATTGATACTTACTATCAGATATTTTTATTATAGCTGATAGGAGACGCAGGGAGGGAGCTCAAGCAGATGGAAGTTTGCTAGCACTAGTATATTGTTTTGTAGTTAAAAGCCTATTAAGTGTAATCTATAGCATGGAACATAAATCAGTTTTAGACTTATCGACTTCTATGAAAACTGATCTTCTGGAAGATAGATTGTTCCTATGATTGAAATAAATGAAGATAATCAAGATTTTTCTTCGATATCGTTTATATGTGGATTCGTTTAAAAGTCTTTTGTTACATAACAGGTTGTCGAACTTCGATATACATATTAAGAAGATTTAGATAACAAAAAATATATAAAGCTTCATTTAAACTTCATTACAAACATTAGTTTCTTGTGCTGGAATGTCTTGTTAGTATACGTTGTTTATTATAAACAATGTATTTAAATTGACAACAGGATAAGCTGTGAAGTATCGATTAGATTGCCTTAGAAAGAACGTATTCAATGGGGAGTTTTGACCGACAGAAAAATATCCGAATTCTGTATTTCTTTTCTTTTTATTCTTCCACCGTGCTTGAAAAGTTATGAAAATCATTCACAGCCATCTTACTTAGACTATAAGGAAACGAAAATACAATCTTCGGATGTTTTTCACAGTGATTAAGGCTGTTCTTAACTGCTCTGCTCAACAAGCGCAAAACGTTTTGACACATTTACAAATTCATTTTTTAACGGAAAGATATAAAATTGGTAAGCCTGGCCATAGAAGCGATTTGGAATTGAACTATATTTTCCATTTTTTGATCAATAAATTATTTATTGAGTTACAAGCAATTTTGATCACGTGACAAACACGTTTTTCGCCCGCTCTTGAGTGGTTATTCTACTTTCGCGCGGAAATTTGGTTCCAAATGTCCACTTTGACACTGTTTTTTGAAAGATCTATTGCGTTTGAAAAAAAAAAAAAAAAAAAAAAAAAAAGGAAAAAAACAGTTCGATTACATAGTTTCGGAACAACAACACCAGTTAGTTTCATGCACTTTCGAACAAAAATAAATTAAAACTTATGTCAGAATGTTGCCCTTTTGGATTTGAAAACACCCTTAACTGGGGAATTTTCAAGGAAGGGAAATTTACAGCCTCAGAGAAGAAAATTTTGCGTTTCAAGGGGCAAATCACACTTTTAAACCATTACAAAACATCGGGAGGGAATTTTGATGTTTTAGGGAAGAATGTCCTCTGAACTTTGAATTCAACGCTCATTCTTCCCATAAATACGAAGAAAGCATACTACTAACCGGAATAAATGTTTTTTTTTATGCTTCTAAAAGGCAAATAGCATATGATGAATGCGGCATATGTGTTGAATTTGCTACCACCTTAAAGCAAGTTGTAAGTTAAAGCAAGTTAGCAACAGCGATAAAATTTTTAAGAAGTATACAAAATTACAGTAATTCTAATACGAAAGATGCAATTTATAGGCAAAATGTATCTATTAAAATAAAGACATGATTTTTGTAGACGTTGAGACCTTATCTGCAAATAAAAAAAATATGTTTTTGAAAAATTACAAAAATGAATCGAATTATATATTTGGTATTCTCCATTAATGTCATATTGTCACACATTATCACGCACCAACATAGATAATTCTTTTAATGAGATGTATTTTAAAAGTTTGTAGAAAGCTTTCTGTGAATAACGTAACATAATTCCATATAGAACCACTCTGAATAATTATTATTTAAATATTAACTTTAGAATTAGTGGCAATCTCAGCTTTAGTGCTTAAAAAATAAATAAAAAAGGAAGGGGGTAATTCTAGAATATATATGTTGTATATCAAATTGTTTATATGAATAACTTAAGAATGTATTTTGAAACAAACATTTTTTTAATGTTTTATTTATTTCAGTTGGATTTCAATCACAAGAATAAAAATTTTAATAACTAGCAAATTAATGAACAAAATAAAACAGTTAAACTATTACCCATTAAATAATTTTACCACATGCTATATCTTTTTTACCTGCTTAAATAATGCTACGATATTTAATAGTGTTTATTTAACATAAAATGTTAGTTGTTTTTTAATATATTGAAAATACCGTTAAAGCTTTTTGACAAATTTCATTTGAAATACTTTCAGATTTTATTCCTTCATTTAAAAGCATTAATACAAATCTCTACAAGTAACAAAATTTTCCTAGAATTCTAAAGTTTTTGCATTTGAATTCAAGATATAAATATAAATATATATATATGTATAAGATACACTTTATAAAATTTAATCGCCAAATTGACGGAGAGAAAAATGAAACAGCCATTCGATTAGAAGTTATGCCTTATTGCAATTTATTTAAAAAAATATATAAACTTAGGGGTCCATGTTTACATTTAAATTCTACCAAACTCTGCAATTTTTAATAGGAACAACCAAAATTAATTACATATTTGGATTTTTCTGTACATTTACTTTCGGAAATCAAAGAGGAAATCATTCGGTAAAATAGTTTCTATGAATCATGCAAGTTTAAACTTTGGAACTCGAAATGTTCAATTCCTTTTTAATCGTTTCAAAACAGATTGCAATGTAGGTTAGTTTGTTTTCCTAACTTAAAAACTAATTATCGACATGATCTGTAATTTTTTATTCGCATAAATGAAGAGCAGTCATAGGTTATAAATTCATAAATTTTTCTGAAATTAATTAAAAAAAAGTTTCATATTTTAAAAGTGATTTTTAAATGCTTTTTATCTGGGACAATTTGGTAATTAAATTTTACATCTTTTTTAGGGTTTCGTTCATCTGACAAAATCCTATTCGTCTCACTACACTGTCTGTCTGTCCGTCTTCAACAGAGCCTCAGAAACTATATATGTTGGAGACTTGAAATTTTGCATAACTTATAGCTGAACACCTCACATCAAACGACAAGTGATAAAATTTTGAAAAAGGCGTAATTAACGGACGTTATTAATTAAAAAAACCCAATTACAAGATAGAAAAGGCATTCATAATTCAACAAAAGCGTGGATTTTTTATCAAATTACAAAAATGATCTCTTCCACGATTAAAAACAGGTGTCATTTTAATGGCAGATAACGATTTATTTAAGATGCTATTACTTTTTTCTACGCATCCCAGAAATTCGGAATTAGTACCACAAGGCGGGGAAAAAATCAGCTTTCCGAAATTCTAAAAACTATTTCAATCGTACCATAAGAATTCGAAAATTCGTTAAAAATCGAGAAAAAAATCTTTTATTTTCCTTCATTTGTGAAGGCGACAGATGTCTGATGACATTGAATTTTCGGCGATATCGAGAGAATAGAAAACATCTTGCGGTCATATATCTTGCGATCAGAAACGCTCAAAAGTTTTATACAGGACCAACATTTTTTATATCGATTTTTGGGCTACGATTTTTACGCCATCCGACATAAAACTGCATTCGCTTTCAGAATATGTCTTTATTTTTTAATTTCGACAATCGGAATCGAAGATAATTAATTTTTTGGTAAATAATTCCAAAATTGCATTTTTTGCACGGTAGACCATGTGACACTGAAAAAAAAAGAGATAATTTTTTACACTAGGGTTTCATAATCGCAGTACAAAATTTTTTAACTATTGATTTTACAAATTTGGTTCTTTCGCATCCAGATGTTATTTCGTAAGCTGATTCATAAAATCTAAATTTAAAAAAATCGGACCATACATAACTTTCCGATTTATGAAAAAATCAATTTTTAAACTTATAAAACAGACGCTTTTTCGCACAGACAATTGACGGAAATGTGTTAAAATTAGGAAAACTGAAGAACCGATCGCTTTTAAACTTTGACATAGTTTAATTAATGACACAATAAGAATTTTATAATGTTTTTAAAGAGTTATTAAACGAAACCCTCATTGCGATCTGCGATCACACTTGTTTAAATACTAAGTGTATATAAACCAGAGGTTCCCAACGTCTTACGCCCCACAGGGGGGCAATATGACTTTTCAGGGGGGCAATTTCAGATTTCTTATTAACAAATTTTCTGTCATTTGTTTCTAATGAAAGTAGTGTCTTCGTCTAAAAATAGAAATAATAGATGAAATTTTTTTAAAATAACCGAATAAAAATTAATTTTCGAAATAATCCTATTTAACAGTTTAAAAATACACCGACACCTTAATAATTATGTGCATTTTTTTTATATAATTTGACACCTTTTATACGTTAAAAAATCATTTTAATTTCTGGTTTTAATATTATTTTAGTAAATTACACCTTTTTTTTTACTATTAGGTCTCCAAGAAAATTCTGTCGTTTTTATGTTCTTTCACGCCTACTTTTTTAAAGTGTTGATTTCTTCATTGGCACCACTTTTTTGAAATAGTAAAATTCCGTTTGTTTTCGCCTTAATGTCAAATGTGAAAACTATGGGAATTTTACCATTTCAAAAAAATGGTGCTAATGAAGAAATCAGAATTTTTAAAAAGTAGGCGTGAAAGAACTTTAAACGACAGAATTTTCTTGGAGACCTAGTACTTATTAAAAAAAAAAAAAAAAACTTGTGCATCTATTCATAGTGTAATATGTCCTGTGAGGGAAATTTTACATATGAAATTTCGTAGGGTATATCTAAAATTGACTATTTGGACATGTTTAATCTAAAAAATATTTTGAAAGGTCTAAATGAGGTGATACATTTATGAAATTAGTAAAATCCCGTGTGCATCACGGGAGGAAAGGGTAACTTCTTATGGCTCTACTGCAGATCACATACAGAATATTACATATGCATTTTAAAATTTAAAATTGGAGGAAACATGGTGGCCAAATAATAATAATGCAGAAAAAAGCCCGCTGTCAGAGGAGTATGTTATGAGAGGAAAGAAAAATAGTAACTTAAAATGGAGGATAAAAGCGCAAATCCGAAAATGTTACTTGTGAACTGTGTTATCCATACAGTCGTGGCGATAAACAAATATCACTTAGTCTTAATGAAGTATTAAAATCCATTATAAAATGTATCAATTCTATCAGATGTATTACAAAATATGAAAGAGATTTCAAGAAATTTTACGAAAATAAAAATGTAGACTATTTTTCACTTTTAAATTTGAGATAAGTTTCCAAAAAACAACAAAACTTTTGCAGATGTAAATGCAAAGATCCATGGCATCACTGCATTCATGGGGTTAGGTTGTAATATATATATATATATATATATATATATATGATTTTGATAAATTAAAGACTGTGAAATCACTTATCAGAGTTAATGCTATTTTCGGATCCATCTGGGAGTTTATTTTTTATGTGACAATGTTTATATGACATAGAAGGGATGGGGGGACATTATGATTTTATGGGCGCTTAGGTGGGGCACGGCCAAAAAAGGTTGGGAACCACTGATATAAACTATGCATTTTACAAATTGTTGTATTGTTTGATGATCACTGATTTCATTTGCACGTACTGAAAATAATTTATAGAAACTTACAAATTTACAGAAATGTATTTTTTTCTTTGTAAATTATCGTAAATTTACAGAGATATATTTTTGCTTAAAATTTGTGGAAACAATAACTATCCCCAGAACCCAGATAAAATGCTATAAGGCTGCTGTGAAAAAAGTCTTTTTTCCCGCTCAACAATGAGAAACATTCTGTCGCATTTACCGACACATTTTTAAAGATAAAAAAGTGAAATTGGAAGGTATGTCCACTGAAAGGATTTGGAATTGAATAGGGTTTTTCTTGTTCCAATAAATGTATTACATCGTGAGTTATAAGCACTTGTTGTTTCATAACGACATTTTACGAGCTGTATCATAGTGTCCCGAAATACGGTTGAAAGTGCCCAATTTGACAAAATTTTCGGAAAAATTGTTTGCTTTTATAGAAAATAGGAAAACGCTATTCAATTTCATAAATTACCTGCCAATTTCATGCGTCTAAGATTAAAATTGAACTCGTGTATGTATCAGAATGTAGCGAGTTTGGATTTGCGAAAAGAAGAAAAAAATATCATATATAGTGCCGCATGCGCATTTGCTCTTTATCTGCCGAAATTCTCCATCCCTCACCCCTGCTGTGCTATCTAAAATCGAATGTGACCTAGAGTCACGCTTTGAGTAACATCTGTTGGCACAATTCAATCACGTCAGATCTATTTGAATGGCAATGCATTTCAACTGTCGAGTTAATTAATATGGATGGGGCTGGTATCACAGAGGCCCCGCGCTAAATAGGAGGCCCTCGCAATAAATAAGCCGCATCAACAAGGAGATAGGAATGCTTGACAGTCGTCACTGGCCCAATTAGAACGCTATACAGAGGTTTTAGGTAGTTCATCACTCCTGCTTTTCGCTCGAGTAACGATGGACGTAAGAGGTCAGAGGTCTGAACTACCATAAAAAAAAGGTAAAGGGATCCCATCCCCTACAGTTTTCATAAAGTTACAAATAGAGGTAAATTGAGTACATTGTAATACGTTATAGTGAAACCTGATAAATTAGGCCTATACTTTTGCTTGCCGATAGTTCGATGCAAATATATTTTATTTTAATTTCGCAAGAATCTATAGTACGTTTAGCTACAGCTGACAAATGCAATATATATTTTTATATGCGTGCAGAATGATTTAAAATAGATGTTATGTTGATTATTTTAAAAACCATAGATTATAAAAAGATATACTTTCAATCAGCACTTTTGCAACTTTATTTGGCGCTTGATGCGAAACACTCTTCTACCAGTAGTCGGCGCATCACTAATGATAAGTGACGGCACCGATGAAGAGGGACCGATTTACAAATTTGGGGGCACCGGGCACAGATGCTTACGGGGGCCCCCTTGTACCGATGCTTACAGGGGGATTGAGTAAAAAAAAATATATTGAAAAAGGTACTTGCTAAGAGAACCATTAATAATCATTTTAAAATATCCAATAAAAATTTTAAATTGATAATCAGTAATTTACTTTTAAATAATTATTTCACAATTATGAAATTTAAATGAGTAGACGTTTTATAATAAATTGTGTAGTAGTTATTATCTTTACCTAAGCAAGTCTATATATCTGGAATGATAGACTATGCAACAACTAATAATAAATTTTCCGCAATACCAAGCTACAATTATTTAAAATATTGGGAGGCTCTGCCGGTTAGAAGCTGCATTCGCCAAACGCCAACCCCCAAATAATCCGATAAGAACAGGATTGAATAAGAATTAAAAATACAACGTATTTTTAAAGTGATAAAAAAAGAAAATATTCACTATAATAAAGTAATTAAATATGGAATATTCAGGCAAAATATACAATATTATAGTATAAAAATACAATACGGACACAATAGAATGTAGAATTCAATGTAAAATTCCATTACATGTTAAACCTACTACCTCAGATTTGGACAATAATTGAAAAACTTTCAGCAGCATTTGGGGGCCCCTGAAAATCAGAGGCCCGTGCCCCGAATGCCCTGCTATAAATCAGGCACTACCCATAAATCATGTCAGGGCCTATTTTAACTCACGGTGCCTGCTGCAGGGTTACCGTGAACATCACCTTTGCTGCGGCTCTGCTTCCAATTGCAAAATATATCCAAATCCAAGTAGAGCTTTTAGGTGTGCACTTACTTTGAAATAGGCTATAGATGTATAAAAATACGATTTTCTTTTCTTTATATGATCTGTAATTCTTATACGTTATAATTAGAAAAAATAAATCCCCACGCTCTGATTAGCACAACAATAAAAAATCCAATTTTCTACGCCAAAATTCATTGAAGTTATGTTACGTTGAATTTTATAAAATTTTTGAAGCTTTCCGACATTAAAAAATCGTCTATCCGATTTTAGTGCCAGAAAATTCTGAAATCTAATAAACTTTAAACATTTATCATAACTTGATGAGTTTTGTTCGTCAAAGAATGGAATTTCTATTGTTTTGCTTTATATCATAAAAAAAAAAAATGTTTCTAAATATAACTTATATAATTCAGAGATTGCATTAAGAAAATATTTCGTATTTTAATATGTATACCTCTTCTTGCAAAATAAATGTCATACTGGATTTGTATACATTTTGTAACTGGAAACGTCTTTCTATCATCAACTGTTTAAGAAATAATCAACATAACATATATATATATAAAAGACAAGACTGTTTTTTAGTCATCAGTCCTGAGCTCTCTACTGAACTAATTTTGATAATTATTTTTTTAATGAAAGTTGTTCATTTGTAGATATGCCCATAACTAGCTATTTTTTAATTTACTTCCATTTTTACATTTTATTTTTAATTTTAAATGTTTTTTGTGAAATTTCTTTAACATGATGGCAATCAGATTACTTTCATTGTTGTAGAGTAGAGAGAAAATGGAGTTTGTTTATTTTTATTGCTTATATCCTTATTGCTGCCATTTTCTCATTATAATTAAAAATAACTAAAATTTTTTTAAACAGAAAATGACTTCATGCTTTAAAAAACAAGCATTTACCTCATAAAACTGTTACCTTTCAATATTTTTTCATTCCGTTGATACCGATGTGACGCTAAGCGAAATGCTTCATTGAAATGAGAGAAATATGAGAAAAAAAATGTCGTTATATTATATTTAAAAGGAAACTAACATTTTCTTGGATAAAACTAAATATTTTACTACAAATGTGTCTAAAAAGGCACAAATTTCTGGAATTTTTACTTGCCGATACTGAGATTAGAATATGAAGTTAGCATGTTGAATGCCAAGTCTATTTTGTCTCTCTTTCCGTTTAAGCCAAGAAATGAGATTCCCGTTATAGAATCTATAAGTGTCAGTCACCGATGACTGACGCGGCCTAAACGGAAAGTTCAGTGTCAGTCACCGGTGACTGACGTGGCATTCACCGTGTTAGTAGTGAGAATGTTCATATTAAAAGTTGTAGCTGATAAACGTGACTTCAAGTTTGGAAAAATATTTAGTTATAAACAATTGCACGTCAAAATATTATTAAAATGATGAATACGGGTATGAGAGGTGCGTATGTAAATTTTGTGATTAAGAAAATGACGTAAGGTTTACATTTCATGTAGTAAAAAAACCCTATGATTGTGTCAGAGAGAAATAATTTTTGCAGATTTTTTTATTCCATAATACGTAGCATAAGAACCTCCATTGATAATTTCATAGTATTACTTATCTTGATTATATTTTACTAATTACGTAGATGAATAAAGTTTAATTTTTCAATAACTTGGAACAGTTCAAGTTTTAAAAAATAGTATTTTGGTAACTTTAGATTAAAGTTGTTTTAAGAGTGAGGCTAACCAATGTTCGATGGATTTTCTATTGTAATTAATTTTGTAGGTTTATTATTAATCAGTATAACTGTTGTTCTTTAAACATTTTCTTTTGTTGAAATTCGACGGGTTCTACTTCGTCTACACTAAATAACCCGATATATATATATTGTTTATAGCAAACAGCGAGAAAAAAAAAATAATAAATTCTCTTCCGTGATCATGAAATGCCAAATATACAATACATATATATTTTTTTCTGAAATTTGTACCATATATAATTTACCTTGAAGGAACTTAATTGGCATAATTTAATTATTCAAAACATTTCATGGTAGCATTATCATGTTGACTATATGGCACAAATTTTCGAAATATCGATTTAGCGATTCTTCAACATATCGTCTTAAAGACATCGATATAAAAAATGTATCGGACAGAAAATATCGATATATCGAAACATAAATTAAAATTAAAATTCTAGTGCTATATTCACCTTGAGTTAAATAATTAAAATACATATAAAAAAGCACAAATAATTGTACAAAAATTACTTTCAGGGGCATGCATATAATATAACGATATTTAAAATATAAATTAAAAATATCTGAAAATACATTAGACCCAGAACTTTTCCAACCATTACAAGGCCGTCGTCATCAAACAAAAAATGAATTTTTTTTTAACCATTTGGAAAAATGGTTATTGTTCTCGTCAGGGTAAGAAATCAAAAGCATATCTGAAGGTTTTTATTGGTTTAATCCGCATTTTATTCATTTTGTGATTGGTCTATACAGTAATATGTATTTCCCTTTATTTTCAACAGAGATGGGCAACAGAGTATTGCCACTATGACAAAAAAGTAAAAAAAAAAAAAAAACTACAAAAAAAAATTAATAACTCAGACACAAATTGAGATACAGCTTTCAAACAAATTGCATTTAAAAGTACATTTTTTTCTCTATCCGACGGTGTAAAAAGTAATATTGTCGATGTTTAGAAGTTTAAGAATGAATTTCATTTAAAATTGGTAGTCAGATTTCTTGGAAATCTGGCGATGGAAAAGCCTTTTCCCGAACAGCCAATGAAATGCTTGGATAATATGCAAGTTTCTGGTGGATAATGACTAATGAAAATGAAAGAAAATGAATAACAATTTCTGCCAAAGAGTTAATTTTAATTTGTAAGATTTTCATGTGCAAAAGAAAAATGGAATAAGCCAAAAAAAAAAAAAAAAAAAAAAAAGAAAAAAAGAAAAAAAAAAGATAAATAGGACAGGAATGAATACATATAAATATTTCACACCAAATACGAGTTGCAGGCAATTTTTGTCGCTTGAAATTTTTACGTGTAATAACACTATTAATGTTATTCAAGGCGTACGTAATGTATGATCAACTCCTTGCGATTTTTTATGTCTTAAATTTTAGTCTTTGAAAAAATCCTTTTCCAAATGGTCGTTGTAATTTGTTAAATTTCTTTTTCTTTTATTTTTTATTATTGTATCCTTATTGATGCCGTTTTCTCATTACAATTAAAACTAACTTTTAAAAAATTGTATAGAAAATGACGTCACGCTTTAAAAAAACACGCATTTACCCCATAAAACTGTTACATTTCAATATTGTTTCGTTCCGTTGATACTGACGAGACGCAAGGCGAAATGTTTCATTGGAATGAGAGAAATATGAGAGAAAATGATGTCATGTTTAAAAGAAAATTGACATTTTCTTTGATAAAACTAAATATTTTACGACAAATGCGTCTAAAAATGCATAAAGGTCTGGAATTTTTACTCGCCGATACTGAGATTAGAATCCGAAGTCAAGATTGCGAATGTTCATATGCAAAGTTGTAGCTGACAAACGTGACTTCAAGTTTGGAAAAATATTTAGTAATAATCTATTGCGCGAAAAATAATTTTAGAATAGTGGATACGGATATGAGAGGTGCGTATGCAAATTTTGAGATGGTGAAAATGACGTAAGTTTTAGATTTCATGCAGAAAAAATTCTATGATTTGTTAGAGTGAAATAAATTTTGCTGATTTTTGATTCAGTAATATGTTAGTATAAGAGCCTCAACTAATAATTTCATCTTTACTTATCTTGAGTGTATTTTACTAATAACGTAAACGGATAAAGTTTAATTTTTCAATAATTTAGAACAGTTAAAGTTTAAGGAAATAGTGCAGGGTAAGTCAAAATGAATATAGCGATTACAAACGGCTATAACTATTTAATGGGAAAGAATTTATCAATCAGATTAATACAGAATGTAGACGTAACTTCAGAATTTCTTTACGTAAAGTGCAGGTGCATTGAAGGGGAACCCTACGCATGCGCGAGTTAAAACTTCGCAACGACAAGAAACATGTTCATTGCAGGCGTCTCATTAGTAAAAATGGCGAGTCCCGCGCAGAAAGCATTCTTTGTGTTAGAATTTAACAAATGTCATTCTGTTATCACAGTACAGCAAGATAGAGCACCCCCACACTGGAGTACGGAGGTTCGCACACTTTTAAACCAACACCTTCCAAAGCGTTGGATCGATCGAAGTGGAGATGCCGACGATGTCTTCTGCTCTTGGCCACTAAGATCTCCAGACCTGACACCCTGCGATTTTATGCTTCCCATGCCCAAAACAATTCAAGAACTCAAAGTATGCATTTGTAATGCGTTTGTGTTGGTGACTGAACAAATGCTTCAGAATGTATGGCATGAAATGAACTACCGCCTAGATGTTGTCCGTGTGACCAAGGGATGTCACATAGAACATCTATGACGTATGTATACAAAATTTTGAAGTTCCGTCTACATTCTGTGTTAATCTTATTGATAAATTCTTTTACATTAAATAGTTATAGCCGTTTGTAATCGCTATATTCATTTTGACTTACCCTGTATTTTGGTGACTTTAGATTAAAGCAGTATTTGTTTTAAGAGTCAGATTGACCAATGTTCGATGGATTTTTTATTACGTATAATTTTGTAGGTTTATTATTAATCAATGTAGAGGTTCATTTAAATATTTTCTTTTGTAGAAATTCGACGGGTTCAACGTCGTTTAATTTAAAGGTTGTACGTTAGATGATGAGATTCTGAAATGAGAGAAATCGAAAATTATCTTTCGTACAAATAATAACCAGGAAGCCATCATAAAAGAATCAATTAAAATAATTGCTAAAAAAGATACAGCATGTAACGATGCACTATCATACGATATCCATGGAGTATGGGGATATTTGCTGCATAATAGATGAAATCTCTTTTTGTTGAAAATTTGAATAACTTTATCTGGCATCTCATCTAACGTACAACCTTTAAATTATAATATTTTCTTCTGGACGATTCTCGAATAAGTGCAAAGAAAGTAGCCGAGTGGTCAAAGCACCACGCTGCTAATCGTTTGCGAGCATAGGAGATTGTGGGTTCAAATCCCGCTGGTTCCATTGCACACACTCTTTCTGTGGAACTCCCAGGATGCATTTCTCTTGTGTTGTAATATTTTCTTGTGCTATCTTGTCTCTGACTTGTAAGCGGGCTCTCATGTCAAGCACACAAGTCATATGTTTGTTGTTCAATAAATAAAAAAAATTAAAAAATTAAAAAAAAATAAAGCAATTTAACAAATTACAACGACCATTTGGATAATGATTTTTTCAAAGACTAAAATTTAAGACATAAAAAACCGCACGGAGTTTATCATACATTACGTACGCCATGGATTAAACATTAACATTCCTGGACCCATCCTGAAAAATCTTTCAAAGAAATTTCAGTTTTACAATTTTCGGTACTATAAATTTTTAAACTTCTACGGAGCTGGTCATACATTACGTACACCATGGATTAAACATTAATATTCCTGGACCAATTTTAAATGAAATTTCATTTTTAAACTTCTAAACATCCCACAATATTACTTTTTACACCGTCGTATAGAGAAAAAAATTACTTTTAAATGCAATTTGTTTGAAAGCTGTATCTCAATTTGTTTCTGAGTTATTGATTTTTTTTTTTGTAGTTTTTATTACTTTCTTGTCATAGTGGCAACAGAAGTATCCATCTCTGTTGAAAGCAAAGGGAAAACACAGATTACTGTATTGACCAATCACAACACGAATAAAATGCGGGATTCAATTAATAAAACGCTTCAAATATGTTTTTGATTTCCTACCCTGACTGAGGACAATAACCATTTTTCCAAATGGTTAATAAGGGCAAAGAAAATAATAACAACATTTAAATCCTACTGATGACGGTTGAAAACGTTCTGGATTTTTCTAATGTATGCTAAGATAATTTTAATTTGTATTTTAAATATCTTTATTTAAGTATTGCGCGGCAGCGCAATACTTATTTATTTCCAGTGTCACTTCTCAATGTTAATTTAACATGGAAAAGCCTATGGAGATCATAACTTTTTCATTTTTTCTTCCCACCTTTTTGTCCCTGATGCCACTTATTTTTTATTCTTTACTAATTCTAATGATATTATAAATTTAAAGTGTAAAAACGTTTGCCTGACGTCAGGGTCAAAACGAATGGTAAAATGCCTTTGCATATGGGTGAATTATAACCCAGAGAAAAACATGAGCCAATTTTTTTTTTACATTATTCAAATATTTTTCTTGATAATTGCAATTTTCGCTTTTTTCATTGAAAATCAACGGACATTTTTGATAGAAAATGTAACATTTTTACTTCATTGTTGCAAAAATTTCAAAATCCGTAATAATAATTTATTTCTTTTTAGTTGAAAGATTTTCACGTGAAATATTAAATTGAGCTTTTTTTTTTCTTCAAAAATTAAAAAAGTGAATATGGCGTCATAGTGAAAATAAAAAGGATATTTTCAGAATAAGGATTTGCTTTGGACAAGTTTATATTTTAGTAAAAAGTTTCTAATGTATAGCTATTTTTACGCAGGTAGCGAACTTAGTGGGGAATTACATAACTTAAATTTTAAAGTGTATTTTTTTTTTTCGAGATAAGAACTATTTATACCCCAAGTAAAACTTAGATAATAATTTTCTGATGTGTTTACATCAGCCCTTGGGAGAGAATAAGGTTTAAAAATTTAAGTAAAACTTTTATTTTTTACTTTTTACTATATCACAGCCATAATATTGTTAAATTAGCAGTAAGGATTCAACACAATTTACATTTACATTCATAGCGTTCCTGAGTGGGAAATAGGGTATCTAAATTTAAGTGAAGATAATTTTTTATGTTTTGATTATAGATTTTTTACGTTCAGATTTAAAGTTTTTGTCATAACTACCGCAACCTTCATTACTGCAGTGGTGAAACATTTATAATTACATATTGGTAAACTGCATCCCACATTGTGATGCAATACCGCATACATCAAAGCCTGAAGATGATACTCTCTATTAATTTTGAAATACTTTCGTCTGAGTGTTATAGTTATTAAAAAACTTGACATATTAAACAAAAACATAATTTGAAGAACAAATTCAAAAAACAAAATTTATTTCCTACATTGTTTAAGCCCGAGAAGGTGACAGATATTAAGTTATTTCATTCAATTAGTTCTACATTTAATGTTAAATTTTTGTAACAAATTAGTTAAGCCAATTGAAGATTAAAAAATAAAAATTAAATTCATACAATATGATATTTAAAACATCCTAAAAAATTAGATTCCGTTCAAATGAAATCGAAATAAATCTTAGACTGTTTTTTAAGTTTTGTATTTTGCATGCATCTTATCATTTTATGCACAATTGTCATAAACATAATACAAAATCTGCAATACAAATATTTTCAATTAAAAATGGAATAAGTCTAAGATTTATTTCGATTTCATTTGAACGGAATCTAATTTTTTAGGGTATTTTAAGTATCATATTGTATGAATTTTATTTTTATTTTTTAATATTCAATTGGCTTAACTAATTTGTTACAAAAATTTAACATTGAATGTAGAACTAATTGAATGAAATAACTTAGTATCTGTCCCTTCTCGGGCTTAAACAATGTAGGAAATAAATTTTGTTTTTTTAATTTGTTCTTCAAATTATGTTTTTGTTTAATACTATATGTATGCATCTGAAAGTAATTTTTGTACAATTATTTGTGCTTTTACGTGTATTTTAATTATATCGAAACATTTTCTTTATTATTTAATGTATTAATACACGGAACGATTTATTTCTCTTTATCTTAAGTAATATTTAATTTAAAAATAGCTTTTAGAAATTTTTACCACATAATTTTAACATTAATATTTATAAAGTCGATGAAATAATTTTTTGTATTTTTGAGGCAATCCATTTAAAAATAGTAACTTTGATAATAGCTGCCATTCAGACGATTTTTTTTTCTTCTGTAAACATACTTTTGTCCTACGAAAACAGACTCTCACCTGAGACAGAAGTTGCAACAGTAGTTAAGTATTGTCTTGCTAAAACATACAATTTTGAGTAAATGTGCTTTAAATATTACCAGATTTCCAAAGGATTTCTTCGCGATCTCCAGCTGCAGGTATTATTAAATAAAAAGTTTCAGAATCCATATTTACAGAAGAGGTTTGAGACATAATTATATGAAGTTGTCATACCTATTTCATTGTCTGAACCTTTTCATGTTGATGGCTCCATAGTTTCTTGTGACGAAAAATGCTCTTTTAAATTTGTTTTATTCATTTTGGTAAAATATCTCCAGACATAAATTTTAGGGCAATGTTAGTTCTACACTATATATAAAAAAATTCCTTTAAAATACAGAAATTGTACTGGCAATCGAGACGCCAGTACTATTTCCGTATTTTAAAGGAATGTTTTTGCGTAAATTCGAGAAAAAATTCAGTTTTTTTCACAAAATTTACGGAAACAAATTCCGTTAAAATACGGAAATAGTACTGGTGTCTCGATTGCCAGTACAATTTCCGTATTTTAACGGAATTTTTTTTTTACAGTGTATAAACTTGCTTATTTAATATTAAAAGAAATATTATATTAATAAAACTACCACATCAATACCGTCGACGGAAATCCTCTATAAAATAAGATTCGCAAACAAGAAAGATAAAACACAAAGCACGCTCAGGTGTCTTTGACACCTTGGACAGCAAAAATGCCATTTTAGACAAATGGTGGGCCCTTTCTCTAGTTTCTGATTTCACTAATGCTATTTAAGTCAAAAATCATGTAAATTAATGTGGGATGCCTTTCTTACAGCGTGAGGGATATTTTCATATTACCTAAAATTCTTAGCCATATTAAACGAATAAATAAATAAAAAAGAGTTTTTATTTATTTATTTATTGTTTTAAATAAAATCAATTTTGTTAGATTTATTTAGAAATGTACGTAAAAAAAATTCTTACAGTTGATTTCTACATGTAAAATATTTATTTGAAAGATGTATCGATATATCGGATGTAAGAATAGGATATATCGATAAATATCGAGAGTCCGATACCGATATCGATATTTTTTGGCCCGATATATCGGTATTTTGCTGTCATTCCAAATGGTAGCATGATAATATGTTTTCTTTTAGACGTGTCGTCATTTTCCTTAGAGAAAATTTTCTGCCTTTCTGTAATTTGGATCCTAAATTAATATTTAAGATTAATAACTTTTCTATTTAAAGGTAAAAGTTTATAGTAAGTTCATTATAGCGTATGCACTAAAAGCTTGCACCACTGAAAATGGCTCATTAAAAAATATATAGGATCTATGATGTTTTTTAAGTCCTACGTAAAAGAAAAAGCCTATTAATTTCGCCTGCATTTAAAGCAAAAGTGGTAGGAACATATTAATATGAATGTTATAGCTAGGATATTCGTACTTAATTCCACAACTGGAGAAATTAAAAGTGAAAAATATATTATTTTCTCAATTGCAGTAAAATAGTAATTCTGTTTTATGAATGAATGTGCCTCATTCCTTTGAACGAGTTTATTTTCATGTGTGGAAATATTGTGCATTTTTTAAGGCAGAAAAATTTCATTATTATTATTTTTACTCACTGAGTGATGTCATGCTACTAAAATATAAAATTATAACAAAAAAAAAAAAAGAAAAAAAAGAAAACCCCAAAAGTCACGAATATTCGGTAAATTTGCATGAAAAAAAGAAACATTCAGCTTAGCCTTGAGGCAGTAAATAAAGGTAATTTTTTTTATTATTATTATTACTGTGACATTTTACCGAGCTTTTCAATAGACTGTTTCTGGGACCAGATGTTGCAGTATGTCCTATCATAACAGACAGCAGACTGGACTTCCGGCGGACTGTGACCGTTTTGGTAAGAGGACAGATAATGTTTGCAGCTCCACGGTCCGTTGGTTTGGTTTAGGTGGTTCATTACTTGCTATTAAATTATTTTATTAGGCTTTAGTATATGAATTGGAAGCAGATAAATTGACGCAAGAAAGTGGATTAATTTTGAAGCATACATTTTAACCTCTTGAGATCTCAAGATAAAATTACACTATAAATGCACATTAATTGCTTTTTCCAGTGCTGAAACTAGCCTTTTTTGCACCCGGTGCAAACGTGTGATTTTGGCGCCCTCCCCCCTCTTCCTCAAAGTATATTTACAAAGAGAATTTTACTGATTTTCTAATAGCCGACTTATTTTAAAATTTAAAATACATTGTAAATTAAAATGTCTGAAGCGGAGTGTTCAATTTTCAGACATTTTAAAATGTCTTAATTTTTTCAGACACTTTTTGCGTTTGAATTTCAGACACTTGAAACGTCTGAATCGCATCCATTTTTTTTGTACGCATCATACGTAGCCATGTTTGACCACGTTGAATCCTGGGAAAATATTTGGCTGTGGTCCTGTCCCCTTAACCCCCATGCAGCCTGATTTTTTTGGTGCTCCCAATTTTGGTATGAAATTTTCATAAAACTGAAAATTTTAATCTTTTACAACATTGTACAGATCATAATCAGTATTTTGAACTTCAGGAGTAAAACAAGATTAAAAGCAAAAAATATTTATCTAAATATTTGTTTTGATGATGAATATGATTTTGAATATGATTTTTTTTTTTATCTTATTTTACTTTAAAAGTTCAAAACATTGATTATATTCAATACAATTTCGAAACGGATTTAAAATAAGCTTTACAAATACTGCACATTAATTTTGGTGGCGCTTAAATCGTAGGGGGACGGGGCAGTGCTTTAATACCGATGCTTTAATCAAGAAGTTCTTTTGCAAAAAATGCAACCCTGCATTATTTTTATCTAAATAGAGATGTCCGATACTCGGGAGTATCCATTGTGGAGGTTAATGGACATTCCCGAATAGCGGACACCTCTATTTAGTTAATACTTTTTTAATCCGAAAAGCATACATATTTGTATATTTTTACCTCACAAAAGCAGATATCTCCGATCATCAGACAAATTCCGCGAAGTGTCCGCTATTAAGGGCTTTTAAGGTACATATATAAGGTAC
Organism: Maratus speciosus; assembly: GCA_963932465.1. Taxonomy (NCBI): domain Eukaryota; kingdom Metazoa; phylum Arthropoda; class Arachnida; order Araneae; family Salticidae; genus Maratus; species Maratus speciosus. The sequence goes on from OZ010786.1 coordinate 394,504,238, forward strand.
ATAAATATATATTTTTTTATAATCTTGTCCTATTCTAAAAGTTCAAAATATTTATTATACTCGGTTGAATGTCGAAAGAGATTTAAAATATCAGATGTACGAAAATTGCAAATAAAATCCCATCCCCCCTCCCAAAAAAGGAAAATTCATATAATTTAAAAATTAGATTAAAAAAAAAATTATATTAACACATAGGCAATTTTACATATGTATCAGATGATAATCACAACAGCTATCTAACAATGAGTAAAAAAATTAAAAAATAAATATACCACTTTATTAACATTAAGAAAAAAATTACTTCGGTATTTTGTTAAATATATTTTGTGTTTTTAATCTTGTCCTACTCTAAAAGTTAAAAACTTTCATTATAATGAGTGCATTTATGATATGAGATTTACGAAAACTGCATACAAAATCCCCCCCCCCTCCCCGAAAAAAAATTCAAATTCTTATCATTTAAAAATTAGATTAAAAAAAAATTATATTGCCACATGCCACTTGGGCAAGTTTTTATGTAGATCACAGGGTAATCACAAAAGCTATTCAACTATCAATAAAAATAAATAAATAAATATCTTACATTAATAACAAGAAGAAAAAATAACTTATAGTTTCCAAACATCATTTGTCTTAAATATATACCTTAACATCTAATTGTCATTCTTGTAATTTTTGTATAAGTGTATATTAGGGATGCACAACCTGTGCCCCGCGGGCCAAAAGTGGCCCGCGATGGGTTAACTTGTGGCCCGCGAATTTCATCAAATTATAACTGGGAAAATCGCAATTTTTGTACATGTGTCGCTAGAAAAAATCGGGAATTTTGTCAATTTGTCGCTGGAAAAAAATGCAAATTTCGGATTGATCGGGTTCGGAAAAATCGCGAATTTTGTCGAGAATGTGCGGAAAAATCTCAAATTTCGTTAATTGGGTGCGGAAAAATCTCGAGTTCAGTCAGTTAAAAGCAGGAAAATCGATAATTTCGTCAGAATAAGTTAAGAATCGCGAATTTTGTTCAGTACGTTAGGAAAGATCAAGAATTTCGTTGATCGAGTGCGGAAAAATCACAAATTTTGTCGATCGGTGCATAAAAATCTTAAATTTCGTTAATCGGGTACAGAAATATCGTGAATTTTGTCGATGAGGTGCTGAAAAATTCAAATTTCGTTGATCGGTTGCGGAAAAATCGCAAGTATCGTCAGTTTATCATGGGAAAAATTACACATTTCGTCAGTCAGTTAAGAATAACGAATTTCGTTGATCGGGTTCGGATAAATCGTGGATTTTGACGATCTTGTGTGAAAAAAACCTCATTTCGTTGATCGATTGCAGAAAATTGGCGAGTTTCGTCAGTTTTTTGAAAGAAAAAATCGTGAATTTCGTCAATTTTCCGCAAGGAAAAAATTATAAATTTTGTCAGTTAAGAATTATGAATTGCGTTGATCGGGTTTCGAAAAACCGCGAACTTTGTTGATCATGTGCAAAATTTCGTTGATGTGCTACGAAAAAAATTGCGAGTTTAGACAGTTTATCAAAAGGAAATAGCGCGAATTTCGTCAATTTGCCGTGGAAAAAAATACAATTTTCTTCAGAGTCACTTAAGAATCTAAAATTTCGTTGATCGGGCACCGATAAACCATGAATTTCGTTGATCGAGTGCGGAAAAATCGCGAATTTTGTCGATTCGGTGCAGTAAAATCTGAAATTTTGTTAATCAGGCACAGAAAAATCTCGAATTTTTTCGATGAGGTGCAAAATTGCAAATTTTGTTGATCGGTTAAGGAAAAATTCGCGAATTTCGTCAGTTTATCGCGAGGAAAAAAATCACCAATTTAGTCAATTTTCCGCGGGAATAAATTACATATTTCGTCAGTCAGTTAAGAATCACAAATTTCGTTCATCGGGTTCGGAAAAATCGCCAATTTTCTCGATCCTGTGCTAAAAAAAATCTCAAATTTCGTTGATCGGATGAGGAAAAATCGCGAGTTTCGTCAGTTTATCGAGCGAAATAATCATAATTTCGTCAATTTGAAGCGAGAAAACTACAAATTTCGTGAGAGTCAGTTAAGAATTTCGAATTTTGATGATCAGGTTTGCAAAAATTGCGTATTTCGTTGATCGGGTGCGGAAAAATCGTGAATTTCATTGATCGAGTGCTGAAAAATCGCGAATTTCGTTGATCGAGTCTGGAAAATCGCGAATTTTGTCGATTCGGTGCTGAAAATTCTCAAATTTCGTTAATTGAGCTCAGAAAAATCGCGCATTTTGTCGCTGAGGTGCGGAAAAATTGCAAATTTCGTTGATCGGTTGCAGAAAAATCGCGAGTTTCGTCAGGTTATCGCGAGAAGAAATCACGAATTTCGTAAAATTTCCGCAGGAAAAATTTACAAATTTCGTCAGATTTCGTGAGATTTTTTAGGAGCAGAAAAATCTGAAGTTTCGTTGATCGGCTGCGGAAAAATCGCGAGTTTCATCATCTTATTGCGAGAAAAATTCGCGCATTTTGTCACTCTGCCACGGTAAAGAAATGACGAATTTCGACAATTGATTGAAAAAAATACAAATTTTGTCGATTGGTCGCAAAAATATAGCGAAATTCTTCAATCACTCGAGGGAAAAAATCGTAAATTTTGTCAAAATTTTCCATTTATGAAGAAGGAGCAGTTAGTCGTCATAAAGTGCTGTATGGTTATTCATACAGATGTGAAGAGGCTCTGCATACAATTATTCATTTCTATTGGTTTATTTTTTTATGAATAAAAATCAATATTGTTCAAAAATGAATTATTCTCTCCCCCCCCCCCCCCCCGATATAGAATTCTGCCTATGTTACTGATGTGGCCCTCGACAACCCAAATATTTTTGTAAGTGGCCCTTCTCTCAAAAAGGTTGTGCACCCCTAGTGTATATAAATACAGTTACAAAAATCACAATATTAAGTACAAAATCTAGTTATAGCTTTTTACTTTTTCCCATTATAAATTTCAAATTACTTTTCTACTAAAAATAATCAAAAAATCAATATTAGACTTGATTTCAAATCAAATACATATGTATATTTTTACTGACAGTTTTAAGATTAAGGAGCACGTAATAGATGAATCATGACAACGTCATACATTTTCAGGCACTTTATTTATCTTATTTTTTAATCTGCGGTTTTACGCTAGGACGAAATATCTTTCCAAAGCTTTTTTTTTTTTTTTTCTTTGTGGTCGTTTCTGTGAGATAAGAGTTAACCATTGAAACGAAACTGCGATTGAAAACAAGAGAATGAATATTCAACTTAAAATGTCTCTCTTTTAGTAATATTATTACTTTAAATTTGGGAAAAAAAGATGAAAATTTAGAATATATAATTTGTAATAAAAGACAACGTCATAAGTTTAAAAATATATACTTCTAAAATTAATGGTTTTTTTCGCAGATTCAAAACTAATTGAATTTCATGCAAGATTTTGTTTATACTATAAATAAAATCATAAAAGACACTAATTTCAGTACTATAAAGAAATTATGACACTTACTTCAATCGATGTCGCGAAAGGTCAGAAAAATCCCTCGATTTGAAATTTTAAAAACTACCACAGTGAGGGAGAAAGTCTTGCATCATATTAGAAGGAAATCCTTTAATATATTCAGCTAGCCATATTTAAAGAATGGAATCTTTCATCCTTAAAACATGACCCGCCAGACAAAAGTTTCTTTTTTTTTTACCAGCTTTGATAGGACGAAGACGAATAACACAATATTATTGGTATAAATTAATACAAATTAACACTAAGTCCATTGCACACGCTTTGTAGAGTTCCCGGATGTAATCTTCAAGTGTTGTCTGATTCTGTGTCTATCCAGCCTTTATATCGTCGACAGCTTTATAACAGACATTGGATGTCAAGCACCCAAGTCAGACGTACGTATTCAAAACATAAATAAACTAAGTGAATAACGAATTAAAATCACAGAACTTCAGATTTCGGAAAAAACGAATTAAAATATACGCGTACATAAAAACAAACTTGAATTGCAACGTACCCCAATTTCGAGCGAAAGATATCTAAAACGCATGCGCAACTGAGAGTGCCCCCTGGTGGTTATTGTGTAGGAAGAATGGAAGAATCAAAACGTCTTAAATTAAGACACGTTTGCAGCAACGAAGTGTCTTAAAATAAGACGTTTGCGGATATTTTAGACACTATTCTCAATTCATTCACACCATGATCACAATAAAACACTTATGTATCTTAAATTAAGACATCTATAATGTCTTAATTTTCAGATTAAGACACTTAAGTGTCTAAAATTCTTTTTCAGTCACATATGTGTTTAAATTTAAGACGCCTCTATTTGCAGTGTACGTAATCATAAAATTTGTAATACTGAACTACGTAATATACAACGGTAGATCCAAGGAGGAAGTCACGGGTGTCATGACCCCCCCCCCTCCCCTCTGAACACCGACAAAAATAGCCTAAAGGTAATTTTAAAAATGAAATATACAGTAGAGTCCTGATTATCCGAGTTCCGCTTAACCAGGTTTCCGCTTTAACAGAGTTATTTTCTTCTGATGGACTGATGGCTTCCATTATTAAGAAAAAGCCATTTTAAATGAAGCGTTAGGGGAGGATGAAAGAGCAGTCGTAAAAAGTTAGAACTCAGATTTTCTGGTCAAAATGGGGGAAAATAATGGCCATATTTTTTTTTTGCATCTTCACCTCACATTTCATTTATAATGGCTGTTTCATAATAATGGAAGTCCCCTCCCCCTGCCCGCTCTGCCCCCCCCCCCCCCCTTAGTTTCGGCCCTGGCTTTTTTACAAACAAAATAACACCATAGATCACAGAAAGATCCCTTTATCTTAAATTTATATTTAGGTAACTGGTAATTTTGGTTTACAAAAATGGATCTAAATTATTAGCCCCCTTAAAACCTATATATTTAAAAAACAAGGCTGTTTTTTTAGTCATCGGCCTTGAGTTTTTTACTGAACCAATTTTACTAATAATTTTTTAATGTGAAAGCTGTCTATTTGTAGATGTGTCCGCACTAGCTATTAAAAAAAAAAAAAAAAAAAAAAAAAAAAACCATTTTTACTTTTTACTTTTTATTTTAAACGATTTTTAAGAAATTTATTCAAAATGGTGGCAATCAGATTGCTTCCATTATTGGAGAGAAAAGGGAAAAATTGGGGATTATTTATCTTTATTGATTATATCTTTACTGATGCCATTTTCTTATTACAACTAAAATAACTTTAAAAAAAAGTTTAACAGAAAGTGACGTCACGCTTTATGAAACACACATTTCCCCTCATAGAGCTGTTATACTTCACTATTTTTTATCCAGCTGATTATGAATTCAAGACACCAGGCGAATTTTTTCAGCGAGCGAAAATGACCTCAAATTTAATAGAAAACGATGATTTTCTTTGATAAAGGATATAATTCACCAGGAGTACGTCTGAAAGTCACAAATCCTGACGCGGGTATCTTAACGTCCCGCTGCGATACTTCGAATATTAACGAAAAGTTTTCTGAAGCACCTTATGAAGGTAACTCCATAGCTGCTCACTTTTATGCTTTTTCCCCCTACCAAATAAAGTTGTTTTGAACAACCAGAAAGTTTATTTAACCCGTTCGGGACCAGCAACTTTTACATGAATTTTATTTGGTTGACACCACTTTTTGTCAAATAATTAAATTTATCGAGCAAGAAAATGTCTTAATTAAATAAGGAAAATTTTACTTTCCTTGTTTAGTGGTATCAAAAACAAGTGATGTAGGAATCTTTTGAAGATGCATATATGCACCCATGGCCCCGAAGGGGTTAACAAAATTTTTCTTGTTTCTATGTAGAACTTATTTGATTTTCTTTATTAAGTCATATTTCTGATTCAAAATATTTATTTAACTTTATAGAAACACATAATTTTTCTGCGCATCAGCTGAATTTCCGACGAAACGAATTTTCTCTTTTTACCCGTAAAAAAGCTGGAACATTTTGAGACAAACAATACGACTTTATGCTAACAGCACCGGTATACGTATGCTTTCTCATGTCATAATATGGTATTGTAAACACAATAGTGCTAACACCTTTCGTTTTCTTGAGTGCTACCCGCATATCATCTGTATGAATAGAGATGAGCTCGGGGTTAACTTTTTGGAGCTCGGACCCACCCACGCCTGACGATTTTAAATCCGAGCCCGCCCGAGCCCAAAACATTTTGTGGCATTTTGTGGCCCGAGTCCGCCAGAGCCCGATACCGAAAGTAAATAAAAAAAAAGTACAAAAAAATTGCATGATATTTAAAAGTTGTACCGAATGTAATATCTCATTTTTTAACACTTCTTACGTGAAAAGAACTTTTAATCCCTAGCACATAATTAATTTTATTAAATTTACATTCAATCTTATCAAAAGAGAAGTTTAGTATCAAATAAAAATATACTTCCCTAAAACGATTCTCATATTTTTCTCTCGCAACAGGCACATCTCATGGACACATTAACGAAGTGCGTTTTATGAATAAATGGATGAAATTTGCAGAAATTACTATTTTATATGACGAATAATCGAATAATTTGTTTCTGTTTCCTATAAAATGTGTACATCTTTCGTAATTCTCGTGTTCTTGAAAATCACCTTAAATTAAAAATTTGACAGCGTTACCTGAAATATCCGATGCTTTTATAGGGGAAAAGGAAACACTGCTCGATTGCTTTCTATCGGGAATAACAATGCATGCCAATTTTATCTACTTGCGAATGAAGGTGACTTCATGAATGTGAAGCACAGAGCCACAGTATGAGCAGCGTTCAAGAAGAAAAATGGATTGAATCACTAATGTTATTTTCATATAAGGAGTGATTAGCACTCACAGACAATAGAATACGAAAAATTTGCGAACCTTACGCTAATGCTGATTGGCTTAAAAGAAAATACTCCTTTCCCGTTAGATCTCTAAAAAAAGTGATAATAAGTAAACATTTCAGTTAAAAAAATAGTCTAATGGAGCCATATTCTGATTGGCGCCATATCAACAGGTCGTCGCTCTCCGTCAATGCCAGACATAAATCTGCAAATACCACAAGTTTTCTTTTAAAATAGTGTTTCACAACTACTACAAAAAAAAAATCTGTTTCTCATTCATTCGGATCAAACTAGCATTAAAATGACTTGAAATGGAATAAGCAATTTTTAAGGATAGAAAAAAAAAAAATGTTTTTTGTTTCTGCACGAGGATAAATAAAATTGTCAATGTCAGTAAGAATGAGCCCGAGACCAAAGGCTGGTATAAAAATCGAGCCCGAGCTCGTGTCGAGCCCGGGCTCGCGCTGAACCTTGATTTAATAATAGTATGTACTACTACTATTATTTAATCAAGTATAATTATATAGAAATACTGGTGTTAAAATTAAATATTGCATTCAAATATAAATAAATAAAATGCCAGTTTATGAATCTAGAAGATAACTAGAATTCTACAACTCTGCAGCACTTATATACAAAAGCCCCTGTAGAGGTCTGCACGGGCCGAAATTTCCCCGCCCGGGCCCGGCCTGGTAGCAAAGTTAAAAGTTCGGGCCGAGACCGACCCGGCCCGTAGAAAAAGTTATTGGTCCGGCCCGGCTCGTTATATTAGCTAAAAGTTCGGCCCGAACCCGGCTTGGAAAAAAGTTAAAATCTCGACCCGAGCCCGGCCCGGCCCGGCCCGAGTGAATTGCTCTAAAACATTTACCGTGTTTACTCGCGTAATAGCAACACCTACTTGAACTCTTACAAGTCTTACTATGTCAAGTGGGTGTTGGTAATAGTCGCCTTCACGTAATACTCGCAGCCCCGTTTTAAAGCAGAAAAATTCGCCAAAATTAACTTTAGTAACATGCGATATAGTTTCAAAATGTTTTAAGAAGACAGGTATCATCTCCAACGCTTGACCGGAAGCGAAGATAACATTTTATGGAATAACCGAGATTCTTCAGACACAGTTCCCCTTACAATAAAGATACTTATACCTTCAGTGAAAGTGATTTATTATGAGACTTTTTTGTCAAAATTTTCCCAAAGATTTACTTGTAAATTTCATGTCTATAAAAATATTGCCAAAAAAAAAAAAGAAAAATGGTATTTAATAAATAGCACATAATCTGTAAACATTTGGTAAGTTACTAATTTTATAATAAGGTGTTATTTATACCGGTAATGTTTTAGTATTTGAGTGTACAATGTTGTGTAGTAGATTTCCCCGCATAATAGTTGTACCTAGACTTCCGCAATGAAAAATGGGCAAAAAAAGTGGGACTATTACGCGAGTAAACACGGTATTTTTACGTCGATTTGGTTAAAAATTTGACTCTTACGAGAAGTTCTGACCAAAAATATTTATCTTATGTTTTTTCAATGTTTCTAAACTTCATTTTTATATAAGTGCCGCAGGTTGCGATAATTATTATTTTTTTAATGAATCGCTATTTCTTCTATGTAAATATTTCAGTTATCATTAATATTGTTAATAATTAATATTGTTTTCATTAATCATTTATTGTTTCATTAATTCAATCCTTAATTCATTCATTAATTCATTAATTCAATTCTTAATTCACTAATTCAATCATTAATTGATTTATTGTTTATCATTAATATTATTCCCTGCATTGAATTGTTAAAAATCTGAAAAATGCGATATAGTAAAATCTTCTAAGACTCAATTACATAGAAAAGAAAAAAAATGCCTTATAGACAAGTTCCCTTCTTAGCAAATGTAAATGTATTATATATTCTTTTCTTACGTATTAGTGTATTAATTTTGCATGGATCAACACGTTTTTCAGTTTAAAACAGGATTCCGTCATAGGCAGGTTCCTTTTCACACTTTTACAATATTTTATAATTAGCGTAGAAATTTACCATTCTTTAAACAAAATAAATGTTAATGTTTAATTGTAGAATAATGCCGATTCAAAAATGTATGCATATTTTGCAAAAATCTTTGAGCCAGGCTTAATTTTACTGACCTTTGAACGGACAGGTCACGCAGAGACAACGACGGCTGGCTCAAAACTAGGACTGAAAATTTTGGGCCGTGAAGACTAGAAAAGAAACCAGTCCCGGCTCTGTACAGAAAAAATAAGTTAGGCGCGGCCGGAGTGTCGCAAATGAAAATAGGCCGGCCCGGGCTCGGGCTCTGGTCCCTGGTCTTGAAACATAGTCGTGTACACGGTAATCGTTGTCGTGTATATATTTCTTGCCCACGCTATTTAATTGATTTTCGGGTAGCCACAGCGGAGCTTTAAAAAGTTATTGATATTTCTCTCAGGCGCGAAAGGTTGAAGACCTCTATTTTAAAACACTGCTTATAGTAGGGTTACAAAACTAAAGAAAATCCTGCGATTTACAGGGAATTTTAGAAGTTTTGTTTTATTCGATATTCGGTTCAGCCCAGTTCAGCCCAGTTGGGCTCTACTATATAAAACTGGAATTAATTTCCTCATAGATGCAACAGCAAAATCCAAAATGAGACATGTTTAATGAGACGTAATTGAACATCGATGATTTCAATGATTTAAATAAAGGGAAAGTATTTTTTTTTTTTAAGTGAAGCCATCCATCTTAAACACGGTCTCTTTTCATTCAATTCCACTCGTGAAAGTAATAAAAGGTAAATCAATGTCAATGGAATCTCGCAATATAGTTGGATCTCCTGCTAAGCTCGAAGAAATTCCCACGCCTGTGTTACCGTTCATTATTAATTCCTTGACACGACCTTAGCATTTCCTGTACTAAAAACCTTTAAATAAATAAACTGAACCCGACCGCTACTCTAAAATCCAAGTGCAATGATTTGTCCACAGATTTGTACCTCTATTAAGTAATGGACATAGCAGGTGCCCGAGGTACGGAAATGGAGCAATGAAAAAAAGAAATATCGAACAAAACAGAAGACATGTCCCCTGAGGGACGTACTTAAAACACTGGAAGTGTCTTCCCCTTTTCCTGTTGTCTGTTCTGAGACACTGAGAAGAGGCCTGTCGCTTTAGTTCCTTGATCTCTGCAGCTAATTGTGTTGGAGTAAGAGATAACTTAATTGATCACGTGGGGTTTTGGAAGTCCGAGCTACGAGAGAGACAAGATGCAATCGTGTAGATAAAAGATGAGATTTTATAATGTGGAATTTAAGCAAGTTTGAAATTAGGGAAATACTTCTGTGTTAGAATAAATAACATTCTATTGTTTGCAAATACCTGAGATAGTACTATAAAATTTGTGAAGTGGCTGTTTGCTGAAATTACTCTGGAATAGATTCTGAGGTATTAAATTCGTGGGTTTGGAAAAAAAAAATGTAACATACTGCAAAATGAGGTAAAACACACTACAACAAGCATTTTTTTAAAAATAGGTAACCAGTGTCTCAATCCATTTATTCAATCAATAATATAGGGTATATCAATCCAATCCGAAACCAAATTCTTATTCATAACTTTAATAGTAATAATGATACTGGAAACATTTTAACGAAATTTTCTACAGGCATCAATTTCGTTGTCTGAAATGTATCTATATCATGAAGAGTGAAGTAAGAGGCTACTATCTACGTCGAAAGAGCATTGAATTAGAAATACCATATTTCGAAATGAAGTTAAGATTGCATTCGTTGTGAGTGACCAAATTATTATCCACTTCCATCACATTTCGTTCGTTTGTGCCACCGCACTACGAGACAAAGCAAAATGATAAAGCGTTTGAAAATTACATTAAAGTATCTTCATTGTTGTTTAAAGATATCAACGAAATTTCGGTCTCTTATCGCAATGATATTACCTATCTCTGCTGAATAAATGGATTGCGGTGCTGATTTCCTGAGCAAAGAATTTTTTTTGTTGTATACTCTACCAGTTCTTAAATTTGGAAGCCATTTTTTAAAACAATGTGTATAAACAAATTTGTTAAAATTACAACAAAAACTGTGGTATCCCCCTTCCCCCTACCTAAAGTTTTAAGGAAAAAAATCGATATCAACTGAATTAAACTAATTTGAGAAATTACATATTTATCTCTTTCTGCACCGTTTTAGGTGTTTTGAAAGTTTTCTTATAAGCTTGGTTCAAAGATGCTGAGCTTTTCTCCTTATCACATAAGATTTTTTGCACAACGTTAGGATAAAAATCCAGGAAAATCATACAGAATATGAAACAGAGTAAGAAAATATTGGAAAAGAAAAAGAAAAAAAATATATAAGTTACACGTTACATAATTAATTTGTTACGTTTTTCATAGATGCTATAAAGTCAAAAGTCATTATAATGCTTTTCTTTCTCGGGGGAAAAAGATTGTTTCTAAAGATGAGACGGGCTCGAGCTCGATTTTTATATCAGACTTCGGGCTCGAGCCTGATCAGTGAAAATTTCATTTATCAACCCTCCAGCCGCAGGCGACTTTTTTAGAGGGTTACTTTTTTAAAATTAAGACTGTTTGATTCCTACCACTTTTTTGAAGTAGAGATAATCACTTCATTTAATTACAGATTAAATAATGTAAGAATAAGCCAAATTATACGCTTTTAAAAAAGCCGTGGGAATCAAGCAATTTGAATTTTTTAAAAGTAGCACACTGGAACGCGAAAATAGCGTTTCCTGCAGCTGGAGGGTTAACAACTTCAAAAAAAGGGAAAACAAAACTTGCTATTTGCGAAACAAGAAGGTAATCTAAATTTCTTAAAATAATCATAATCCTTTGAAAATCAAGGGAATTGGATCGTTATTGATAGAATATAAACATAAACATTTTTCTGATTCTAAAGCCTATGCCAGCCAGTGTTGCTGCCTTTTCACAGTTAGTGTTAACATTAAAAAAAAAAAAAAGAAAATTGTAATTTAATAGATTACAACGACCATTTGAATTTATTTCATCCACCAAATTCCGTCGCATCCTCTTCAACAACAGTTCGCACAGACCAAACTTCAGACGACCAAAACCTTCATCGATAAACTCTACAACTCCCGTTTCGAGAAGAAAAACAGTTTACAAATCGAAAGCAGTTCCACCGAATCATCCACAGATTGCGACAAATTACCTACGTTGAGCTCAATTTTTCCCGGTTAGAATCGACCGATTGTAAAACACCGTGGCTAGTGGATTGGAGCTCCACGAGACATGGCGTTTTACTATCAATCGATTAAACATTAGATTGTTTCCTTTTTCGCGTTCGTCTTTTATTCTGTAATCGATTTTCATGGGTTACATAATCAGCTGAAGACCTCGATTTTCATGGCCTACATAATGAGTTGAAGACTTCGATTTTTGCTTTGCAAGATGATTTTCATTTCGGCGTCGCTCTTTGACTTTGGATTTTTCCATATCTGATAATTTGCAAAAACCCATTTTGTAACTTTTTCAATTTTTAACGATTTTATGCCTTTCGATTACCTATTCAAACAATTTTTAACGATTTTATGGCTCTCTATTACTTATTCAAATAAAAAAATTCTAAAAGTAAAGAACATCGTTGAATTTCGTTAAAAATAATAAAATGCGAGCATCATTTGGCCCCATCCTCGACCGAAAATAACAACCATTTCCAAATGGTTAAAAAAAAAAAAAAAAAAAAAAAAAAAAAGCCGTGGGATAATATTGGCTTGTCACTTTCTGTTTAAAATCTTTTTACGAATTCTTATCGTGATCACGAGAGGGTATTTAGGATTAATACTTCTTTCTATGTAAAGAAGAGATTTTTAAATGGGAAAATTAACTGAAACAATTTAAAAATCTTATTACCAATTTTCCATTGCATACTTTTAATATGGAGCTTTGGTGATACAAACTTTTTCGGGTTAGCTTTGAATTCGTATTCATTTCTATGTCTCACGTCATGTTTCAAGGACATGAAAATCACGAAACTTTATAGTGATTCATTACAGATTATTTAGGATTAATAGCTATTTCTATGTAAATAAGAAGTTTTTGAGATTAATCGATTAAAATTAAGATTTATCGATTTAAAAGATAAAAACTGTGACTTTTGCAGGTTTCTGTCAGGGGTTGGATATAAATAACAATATTAAGCAAAAACATAATTTGAAAGACGAATAAAAAAAAATTATTTCCTAGATTGTTTAAGCCCGAGAAAAGATATTTTATTCAATTAATTCTACATTTAATGTTAAATTTTGTAACAAATAAGTAAAGCCAATTAATGATAAAAATTAAATAAAAATAAAATTCGTACAATATGATACTTAAAACACTCTAAAAAAATGGTTCAAATGAAATCGAAATAAATCTTAGATTTCTTCCATTTTTAATTGAAAATATTTGTATTGCAGATTTTGTATTATGTTTATGACGATTGTGCATAAAATGAGAAGATGCATGCAAAATATAAAACTTTTAAAAAAGTCTAAGATTTATTTCGATTTTATTTGAACGGAATCTAATCTTTTAGGGTGTTTTAAGTTCCATATTGTACGAATTTTAATTTTATTTTTTAATCTTCAATTGGCTTAACTTATTTGTTACAAAATTTAAAATTAAATGTAGAATTAATTGAATGAAATATCTTAATATCTGTCCCTTCTCGGGCTTAAACAATGTAGGAATTATTTTTTCCCCCTTCAAATTGTGTTTTTGTTTGTTTGTTGTCAATTTTTTTACTAACTACTGCATTCAGACGAACTCATTTAAAAATTAATGGAAGGTATAATCATCAGGCTTTGATGTATGCGGTATTGCATCACAATGTGTGATGCAGTTTACCAATGTATAATTCAAAATATTTCACCACTATAGTAATGCAGGTTGCTGTATAGTTTGGACAAAAACTTCCAATCTGAACGTAAAAAATCTATAATCAAAACATAAAAAAATAATTTTACTAAAATTTAGATACCCTGTCTCCCACTCAGGAACGCTATGAATGTAAAAATAATTTGTGTTGAATCCTTACTGCTAATATTTAAAAATATTATAGCTGTGATACAGTAAAAATTTTTTTTAAAAAATTTACTTAAATTTTGTTACCTTATTGCCTCCCAAGGGCTGATGTAAACACAAGAGAAAATAATTACCTAAGTTTAACTTGGAATATAAATAGTTCCCATTTTGAAAATAAAAAAATACATTTTAAAATTTATGTTATGTAATTCCTCACTAAATTCTTGCGTAAAAATATCTATCTTTTGCAACTTTTTACTAAAACATAAACTTGACCAAAGAAAACACTTATTCTGAAAATGTTCTTTTTATTTCCATTATGACGCTATATTCATCTTTTTAATGCTAAAAAAAAAAAAAAAACTATTTCAGTTTAATTTTACACGTGTAAATCTTCCAACTAAAAAGAGATAAATTATTATTACGGCTTTTGAATTATTTGCAGCAATGAAGAAAAATATGTTAAATTTTATAGGGAAAATGTCCGTTAATTCTCAATGAAAGAAAGCGAAATTTGGAATTATTAAGAAAAATATTTGAATAATGTAAATAAAAATTAGCCCATGTTACTCTCTGGGATATAATTCACCGATATGGAAAGGCATTTTATCATTCGTTTTGACCCTGTAATCAGGCATGTATTATTACACTTTAAATTTATAATATCATTAGAATTAGTAAAGAATAAAAAAAATTGTGGCATCAGGGACAAAAAGGTGGGAAGAAAAAAAGTGAAAAAGTTAAGAGCTCCATAGGCTTTTCTATGTTAAATTAATATTGAGAAGTGACACTGGAAATAAATAAGTATTGCGCTGCCGTGCAATACTTAAATTGTTATTTTAAATACATTTTCAGGGACACGAAAATCGCGAAACATTATCGCGATTCCTGAGAGAGTATTTCGGATTAATACTTATTCCTATGTAAAGAAGAGTCTTTTAAATTGGAAAATAAATTGAAACAATTTTAAAATCTTGTTAGTATTTTTCCATTGCATACTTTTGGAATGGGGCTTTGTGGACACAATTTTTTTTGTGTGCTGGAGCTCTGAAAGAAGAGCCCGAACTCATCCCTTTGTCTTACGCCATGTTACAGGGACATGAAAATCACGAAACTTTATTGTGATTCATGAGAGAGTATTAAGATCAATAAGTTACTATTGGTATTTGATGAAGAAGTTTTTAAGATTTATCGATTTAAAAGATAAGAACTGTGACTTTTGCAGATTTATGCACTGTAAATTAAAATGTCTGAAATTCAAACACTTAAGTGTCTGAAACGGAGTGTTCAGTTTTCAGACATTTTAAAATGTCTGAATTTTTTCAGACACTTTTCGTGTCTGAATTTCAGACACTTCAAACGTCTTAATAGCATCCATTTTTTTTGTAAGCATCATACGTAGCCATGTTTGACCACGTCGAATCCTGGAAAAATACCCCCCCCCCCCCTACAACCTGATTTTTTTGGTGCTCCCAATTTTGGTACGCAATTTTTGTTAAGCTGATAATTTAAATCTTTTACGACATTTTACTGATTATAATCAATATTTTGAACTTCAGGAGTAGAACAAGATTAAAACAAAAAATATTTATCTAAATATTAGATTTTTAAAATTTGTTTTATTTTTAATCTTATTTTACTTTAAAAGTTCAAAATATTGATTATAATCAATACAATTTCGAAACAGATTTAAAATATAAGCTTTACAAATATTGCACATAAAATTTATGGGCACTAAAATCGTAGGGGGGCGGAGCACGGCCCAGTATGCCCATTCTTTAATCAAGAAGTTCTTTTGCAAAAAATGCAACCCTGCATTATTGTTATCTCAATTGAGATGTCCGGTATTCGGGAGTATCCGTTGTGGAGGTTAATGGACATTCCCGAATAGCTATTCTGAAACATCTATTTAGCGAATACTTTTTTAATCCGCATGGCATACCTATTTGTATATTTTTACCTCACAAAAGCAGACATCTCCGATTATCGTACAAATTCAGCGGCAAGGGCTATTGAGGGCTTTTAAAGTACATGGATAAATATATATATTTCTTATAATCTTGTCCTACTCTACTTCATATAATTTAAAAATAGATTTTTTTAAAAATTATATTGCCACATAGGCAATTTTACATATATATCAGATGATAATCACAACAGCTATTTAACTATGAATAAATAAATAAATATTCTACTTTACCCTTTGCACTCGAGGGCTCCGGAGCGGAGCTATTTAAAATTTGTCTTCAAACTCGAGGGCTCCGCTACGGAGACAATGCAAATAATTTTGTGATACCTGTCTAGAAAAGCCAAGATTACATTATATCACAAAATTATTTGCATTGTCTCCGTAGCGGAGACCTTTAGTTTGAAGACAAATTTTAAATGGCTCCGCTCCGGAGCCCTCGAGTGCAAAGGGTTAATATTGAGAAAAAAATTACTTCGGTATTTTGTTTATTTATATTTTGTGTTTTTTAATCTTGTCCTACTCTAAAAGTTCAAAACTTTCATTATAATCAGTGCAAGATTTAAGGTATCAACTTTACGAAAATTTCATACAAAATCCCCCCCCCCCCCTACCCGAAAAAAATAAAAATCCTTATCATTTAAAAATTAGATTTTTTAAAAAATTATATTGCCACATGGGCTTATTGTTATCATTCCTATGAGCTACTAAACAAGATATCTTTAAAGCAAAAAAAAAAAAAAAAAAAAAAAAAGTTAGCACATAATATATCACTATGATACAAACTTGCGATGCTTATCAGTAAAGTCTAATTGGAAAATGACCTTCGAATCCACACATGCAGCGAAATCTAAATAAACAAATGATTTCCTTTTTCCTGACTGGCTTACTTCTATGTTTCCAATTCAAAAGTTTTCACACATTAAAAGATTTAATAGCTTTAGAAATATATCTAAGAAATACTTGAGATAAACATTCATTTTCAATTATATATAAATTTCATGAAAAGCAATTGATTTTCTTTTCCAAAAGCGAAAGTTTATAAATATACTTTTTAATTTCAGCTGAATATTGTTCAATGGAAAAAAAAAAGGCAATCCCGAAAATCCGGAATTTTCCAGTAAAAATTCCGGGATTTTCGGGGTTAATATTAAAGCGGGATCCCGGGATCTCAATCCGGATCCATTGAAACTAAGAACTGTCATATTGAAAACAAAACAAAACAAAACAAGAGAATGAACTTAACTTTTAAATATGTCTGTTTTTTAGTGATGTTATTACTTTAAATTTGAGAAAAAAGATGAGAATAAATAATACATAATTTGTAATAAAAGACAACGTCATAAATTTAAAAATATATACTTCTAGAATTAGTGTTTTTTTTGCAAAAAGATTCAAAACTAATTAAATTTCATGTAACATTTTGTTTAGTATAATAAATAAAATCATAAAAGACACTAATTTTAGTACTATAAAGAAATTATAACACTTACTTCAATCGCTGTTTGCAAGAGGTAAGAAATATTCCTCGATTTGAAATTTTAAAAACTACCACAACCACAGTGAGGAAGAAAGATTTTCATCAGTTTAAAAGGTAATCCCATAATACATCCGACTAGCCATATTTAAAGAATGAGATGTTTCATCCTCAAAACAGGGCCCGCCAGACAAAAGTTTCTTTTTTTTTGCCAGCTTCGACAGAACAAAGATGAATAACACAATATTATTGATATAAATTAATACAAGTTAACACTAAGCCCATTCCACACGCCTTGTAGAATTTCCGGATGTAATCTTCAACCGTCGTCTACTTCTGTTCTGTGTCTATCCCGCCCTTATATCGACGACAGCTTCTAAGAGAGATTTGATGTCGAGCACACACGTCAGATGTATGTATTCAATAAATAAATAATCCAAGTTAATACGAATTAAAATCGCAGTACTTCACATTTCGCAAAAAACGAATTAAAATACACGCGTACATAAAAACAAACTTTGTTTGAATTACAACGTATACCACTTCGAACGAAGACATCTAAAACGCATGCGCAACTGGAAGTGCTAGTGCCCCCTGGTGGTTATTGCGTCGGAAGAATCAAAACGTCTTAAATTAAGACACGTTTAAAGCAATGAAGTGTCTTAAAATAAGACGTTTGCGGATATTTTAGACATTATTCTCAGTTCGTTTACACCATGGTCATAGTAAGACACTTATGTATCTTAAATTAAGACATCTATAATGTCTGAATTTTCAGATTAAGACACTTAAGTGTCTAAATTTCTTTTTCAGTCATATATGTGTCTAAATTTAAGACGCTTCTATTTGCAGTGTGCCAGGGTTTGGGTATAAATAACGATGTTGTTATTCTAAATAGATTTTTAGGAACATGAAAAATCAGGAAAACTTACTGTGATTCATGAGAAGATATTTAGGATTAATACTTATTTCTATGTAAAGAAGAGATTTTAAAATTAGAAAATGAATTAAAACAATTTTAAAATCTTGTTAGCAATTTTCCATTGCATACTTTTGGTATGAAGCTTTGGTGACACAAATTTTTTTCGGACTCGAGCTCTGAAAGAAGAACCCGAACTTACATCGCTATGTCTCATGCCTACGTCCCTTCTCTCCACTTTTTAAAACACCTGTCTAAAAGGCAAAGTTTTGAAATATAATTCCAACCTCAATGTTCAACAAAAATATTAATATGGCTACTCATTTTAATCAGAATTTCAAACTATACGTCATTTGTATTGACAATGTTTTTAATAGAATTAGTTGTTTTGAGATATTGTTAAGATAATTTAAAAAGAAAAAGTGTTTTTCGACTATAAATATGTACAGTACATGCTTTCTAACGTTCAGCTAGTGCGAGGGGGGAAAGTTAGTACGTTCATTCTAAGCCTAAACTGAAGGGATTAAAACAATTTCCAGTTTTCCCCTAATTAATTGTGAGTGCAAACCCCCTGACCACTGCGCTAAAACTTTATACTCTTCTAAATACTCATGTTTGAGTACTATATTTATTCAAAAATATGAGTATGTGTGTTTCTATACATACTCATGCTTGAGTACTATATTTATTCAAAAATATGAGTATGTGTGTTTCTATACATACTCATGTTTGAGTCCTATTTGTACTCAAAAATATGAGTATGTGTATTTCTATACATACTCATATTTGAGTCCTATATGTACTCAAAAATATGAGTATGTCTGTATCTATACATAGTTATGTTCGAGTCCCAGTATGTACTCAAAAGAATGAGTACATGCGTTTCTCAAATTTAAGAGTTAAGTACTCGGAGCTATTATAAGATCGGAAAGTACTCAAAAATGAGTATATTTTGTTTATTTTTAAGTATCCAGTTTAAACAGTGTAGTCTTTTTTTTTTTCACTTTTTCCAATTTTAAGAGTCATGAGGCCCCTTAACTGTACAAATTTAAATTTTTAATTCCCGATTAAATTACCCATATATTATCTTTGATAAACTTCTAATGATTTGTGTTTGGAAAATTCCATTAAATTTGTCATTCTCCAAAGTAAAATCTATCGAAAAAAACATATATGGGGCAACAATCTTTTGATTTTTTGGGGGGAAAATCTGGCGAAATTAAACTTGCTAAAATAACATTTTAATCTGATAGACGAATGCCTTAATGATTCAAAATAAAGAAAAAAGGGTCAGCAGCGAAAATTTTTTTTATTTAACTGAGGTTTAAGTTAAACTTGCGACTTTAATTTTCCTTACCATTTTACCACTATAACTTTTTATTTTCTTCTCAATTTTTACTTATAATGAATTTGCATAGTACCCACAGGACATTCAAATAAGAAATAATGACAATTTAGTATTTTTAGTACAAAATTTTGGTATAACATTGTCTTAAAGGGGTGTTAAAGAAGGGACGGTAATGTAAAAAAGGGGGATGGTATAGGAAAAAAAGGGACGGTAAGGATGGAACAGCAAGGAAAATTACCACCTATTTCAGGCAGATCATGTTAAGACTAAGTGATAGCCAAAATGTTCATTGATTTGTAGAAACAGTTATTTACATTGGATTAAAAAAAAAAAAAAAAAAAAAAAAAAAAAAAAAAAAAACCTCGAAAAGTGCAGGAATAAGCCTTGGGGACGGTGAGACTACCAATAAAGCCACGATGCTTGAAATTGATATTTAAATGCGGATTTAAAAACTACAGTAAATTTCCTGCCAAAGAATTTTAGACATTATTTCTCTAGCACACTTCTGCATGAGAAAAAACTTGAAAAAAATTCTGTGACTGCATCTGAAGTGATTTTCTGTATAATTTTAGAAGAGGGATGGTAAAAAATCTAAAACCTAAGGTCAGAGTTTAAAAAATAATAACAACCCTAAAAATGTGTGCAGTCTAATTTTTAGCTACTTATTTATATAAAACAATAGTTCCAGTTTCAGAAAAAAATTACATCGAATTATTTTTATTGAAACAGTTTTATGCAGACAGCTCCAAACTTGAAAATCAGCATCAGGGACACGGGACGGTATAGGAGTTTTCCAGGTGTTTGGACCCCAACTTGGACTCGTCCAAAACTTATTTATCTCGTTAATATTGTTGTGCAATCATGCAATGGGATTTTCCCAAGTCTATGAAATTAAAAAAAAAAAAAACACAAAAAGTGTATTAACACTTTGCCGTTCGCACGATTCGTAAATATTTATTCGCTTGGTTTCGGCAGCGCTAATTCGGATCGGTTGACTAGTCGCCGGCCGTTCTTGACATTATCGGGAGATTATAAATTGTTAAGTTTTACTAATATCATCGTTAGTTCTCATAAGTTCTCAACCCTGTTTCCCTACTTTCATGAAATTTCGAAGATATACATATGTAAATAAATACAAAATTTGTTTCTTTTATATATTTGTTTATTTGCATTTTCTTTGGTACTTAGTATTTCTCTTCCATATGGTACGCAGCAAAACAGTCTCCAAGATGTAAGGCAAGAACAGGCGATCATCAATTGACCATTCTAGGCGTGGGCAAACGCTGGGCCAAAACTAGTCCGGCAACTCAGGATCAGAAAGTTCTTCGAGTTTTTCTTCGGTCGTTACAATGCTATGCACACGACACCACTGTGGTGTCGCCGGCCGTTGGCAGCTAATTTGCGCACGACACCACTGTGGTGTCACCGGCCGTTGACCGCTAGTTTGCGTACGTCACCACTGTGGTGTCGCCGGACGGCATAGTGTTAAAATAAAAATTATTATTCAGGGACATGAAAGTCAAAAAATTGTGAGAATGCCCCATATGCTGTCAAAATCGGGTCTTTGTATTGAAAATTTCAGTATGAGGAAGACCTCTAAGATTATTTTTTAAAGCATAAATTGTAAAAAGATATTATTCCTCATCGAACGGCTATTTTCATTCTTACATGCGACAATTTGGCAATTAAATTGTATGATTTTATCAAATTCGTATACAAAATTTCTCTCGTATGTTCTTGAAGTTTTCTAGGGCAATTCAAACAGGAAAAAATAATTCAAATGATGTACCAAAAATTTTATTTACCTTTTAGGTTGTTTCATTTTCGGCTGCTTCGTTTTCCTTTTTAAAACAAATTCTTGTAAATAAAATCCGTGTAAGACATTTCTTTGTTGTGTGGCGACATAAACAATTGTAAAGAATGGTAAGTTAAAAAATTAAAAGATATATTTTCGCCATTAAAAATATTTTTTATGGCTCAGGAAATTGCTTAAAAATATGAATTTCATTGTTAAAGCTCTCACTATTTTACATACAAAAGAATATTTAGCTAACTATATATCTTGCACATCTAGCTCTAAAACTATTTTACAATATCTCTTACCGAATTATCTATCTTCATCAGCTACTTTATCAAGCTTAGAAATCATATCTCAAATCTCTAGTCTCCACCCTTCCTCTTCTACTAAGGGGCCGTTAGATGCACCCCCCCCCCCCTCCTCCCTTCTTCCGGTGATGACCAGATTAAAAAATAATGAAGTTTGATGACCAATTAATTTTATTTTTCTTGTGGAGTAAGAAGTTAAATTGCGAGTGAAGTCGTTTGAGTTTCAAAGGAGTTCCGGAATTAATTTCCTTGAATTACAAGTACTTTGACACTAGAAAAAAAAATTAAAAGTGAAATTAACAGTTAAACAAGATTAGCAATCTTTGCTCAGAGACCATATTGTTTGGGCTTGAAGATTTGTGTATAAATGGGTATAGGTGTTAACTAACAAGGAGAGGGCCACGGGAGAAGTAATCACAGATTTTGATTATTTTAATATATGTTGTAGGGTAGAAGCTCCTTAGTCACAGGTTCAACGGATTTTATTCAACGCTCCTTAGTTCTCGAGAAATAAAGTGTAATTATAAAACAAATTAAATACTTACTTTGTAATGAATTTACTGCGTTGGTCGTAGCTCAGTTTTTATGGCGCCTACTCGTTGATCCGCGGGCTCGGATTCGAGACCGGAATGCACTACATTTGATTTTATCATTTTTGTTTTATAAATATACCTGTAATTACAATTTAACAATTTCAATTAAAAATTTTAATATCACATATTAATTATAATGTTAACATATTTAAATTTTAATCTAGCAATTTTAATTTTAAACCATTATTAAACATTTTTCCTCATTTAAAGAGATTTAAAAAAAAAAAAATGTGGATCTATAATTGACTAGTAAAATTCCAAAATCGTTAGAAAAACTGTTGTAGCGTCTCTAGTTAATATAAAATAAAACATTTTCAAATAAGGTAAAAATATGTGTAGAAAGAAGATAAATGAGAATATATAATAGCAAAATAAATGCAAAATAAATGAAAGCACAAGTATACGTATTACAAATTTACAAATCTTTAATATGCAAGAAAGTATGTTATAATTTAATTCTTATGCTAATTTTTAATTTAATTATGCTTCTTAGCTTAAAAACAGAGTAATTATCATCCCATTGACTTCACTTATTCAGGCAATATATAAATGATGTTTCTTTGAAATCACGAATTGATACAATTGTTCAATACCATTGCATCGATAAAGAATATGTGAAATACATTTTAGAAGCGATAAAAAAAAAAAATTAACTGTTTATTGATGTTTTATACAACGATTTAGTTACAAATAAAAAATAAATAGGTTAAATTTATAGTTAATACACAATATTATAATTTTAATTGGCAATGAGATTATTGCATTTTAATAACAAGTATATTTATAAAACAAAATAAAATCCCTGCCAACCCGGCCTACAAGCGGAGGTAGATTTCGAAGTTAAGTATACTAATTTCACAAACAAAAACTAAATCATGATTAGAGATAAACCCACTTTAACAATTTTATCTGGTCGCTTTTGACGAGTTTTTATTTTGTTTTTATATAATAGCTGGTTTTATCAGAATCATGTTAGGGCGGTATTAAAAAAAATACTTTTCCATGCTCAACAACTCGAAATTTTCTGGCATAACTCCAGATTAATTTTTAATAAAAAAAAAAAATAAAAAAAAAAATGAAACTCGCTGACGTGATTTTTGAAGAGATTTATAAGCGACCTGTGTTTTTATTTTTCGTTCAATTAATTAAAACTTGATATATAAACAATTATTTTTTCAAAAGGACAATATTTTTCTTTTCTAACACAATCGCTTCGGCAAATTCCGTTCAAAATGCCCACTTTAACATCATTTTTTTAAATATATTCTGCCCCTATCAAAAAAATCGATCATTACGGTACATTATATAGTTTCTAAATAAGCGAATCTACCAATTAAATGCGTTTGAGAGCAAAAGTGAATTTAAAAATGAGTCAGAAAATAAGCAGTTTGGATTTGAGTGCACCCTTAATACAATGATTTTTCCAACACAATCCGCTTCGGGAAATTCGGTTCAAAATGTCCACCTTAACAGCAATTTTAAAAATATATCCTACCTCTATCAAAAAATCGACCATTACGGTACATTATATAGTTTTTGAGTAAGAAAACGTACCAATTGGAAGCCTTTGAGAGCAAAAATGAATTGTAAAATGAGTCTCAAAATAAGCAGTTTGGATTTGAATACACCCTTACTAAGATGATTTTTTTTCTTCAACCGCTATGTATTTTTAATTTGTTTTTGCTGTAAGAATTGATCCTATCCAAAACTTGTCTATATAGATGTTGTAGACAATTTTAAAAAGATATATGATAAATTCATGGGGATTTTATATCTTTTGAATTAACGAAGTTATGGATTTTTTTCTTCTTCAAACCCCCTTTTTTTGTTTTTATTTATTTTTTATTTTTATTTTTATTTATTTATTTTTATTATTTTTTTATTTTTTTATTTTTTTTTTGCTGTACGAGTTGGACCTATCAAAAACTTGTGAATATAAAAGTTGTAGATAATATTAAGTAGATTTATAATAAAATTAATTGGATATCATATCTTGAGAATTGACGAAGTTATGACTTTTTTCTCCGAAAAACCCTATTTTTTGCGCCCCTTGAGCCCATTTTTAACTTTATCAAAAATGTGTGATACATAAATTTTTGGCCCTATTTTTAGAAGTAATAAAAACTTTAAACTGATTTGATATGTACAAAAATTAAGTAGTTATGGGGGGTTTTCGGTTTTCACAAAACCCCTCCCTATTTCCACCCCTTTGGTCCGATTTTGCCCATTAACGAACTTGACCGAGATTTTATTCCTATTGATTTTATGTATCTGTTTGGAAGAGATTGGTGCAGAATTGTGGAAGTTATCGTGTCCAGAAGAAAGTGATATATATATATATATATATATAAAGCTTTTTACTGAGGGTGGTTTTAGGTTCTAAAGGTGATCGGTGTAGATCTGCTAAAATTTTCCGAAATTCCAACATAGGGGACAATGTAATAGGTAGTATTTCATACGAAATCTACCTAAAATGAGAAGAACAAATTTAGGGCGTTCCGATCTCGAACCCAAGTCCGTTGATCAACGAGCAGTTAGTTCTTAGTTATTTGGATGAATTTACATTTCTAAATTAAAATCCGTCAAAAACATAAAATAACGTTTTTGCTTAATAAAGATGCAAAAGTAATATAAAAAATATTGTTAATTTCAAATATTTATCTTATTAAATACTGCTTCGCGCATCCGAACAAAGCATGGCTTTTGCTAATGGCATATATTTATCACACAAGAAATCAGAAAAAGAAAAATTTTTGGTGAAAAACATTGAATTTTCCAGAATATTTTAAGCGCTATCAAAAAACTTCCAAAATGTCCCAGTCTCATTTCACATCAATTAAAATTTTCAATATCTTTTATGCTAGTTTGGTTTACATATACAAATGAAACTATGCGTAGTTTTTTAAAACTCCGTATAATTGAAAAAGTTAAAGGTAGTTAAGTGAAGAAATAGGATGCAAAATGCTGAAAATTTCCTTAAATTTAGAAAATATTTTTTTCTTACCTTTATATTCAAATATATAAAATCTGATGCATAGTTTTATTTGTATATGCAAACCAAACTGGCATAAAAAATATTGGGGATTTTAATTCATATGGAGTGAATTTGAGACATTTTGAAAGTACTTGATAACGCTTAAAATATTCAGAAAAATTCCTGATTTTTCTCCAAATTCTTTTTTTTTTTTAATTTCTTGTGTGATAAATATATGCCATAATTCATATAGTGTGCCCTTGAATAGTATTTAAGGTGCAATTATAAAAAATAAAAAAAATGAGTTTGAAGGTCCCTTGCCCCCTTAGTTTTTCAGTACGATTTTGTTCCAAATGTTGTGAGAGTGGTGCACATTTACGAGATGAAAAATGATCATATAATATCTGTAAATAAAACAACTTGGAAATTGCTCGTCAAACGTGGCAAATGAGGTGCGTTCGTACTATAACTAGTTTTATAAATATTTTTTGCACCGCATGTTGTACTGAATGTATATTTTAGTGCACTTCATAAGTGCATATCAATTTCATTCTGTTCAAAGGGCTGTAACATCATTAAAATGCACTTGAAATAATTTTTTCCCATTGTCCGTAATGTAACGGATAACTTTTGTCTGTCCCTGTAATGAAACTATACATCCGATTTTCATAAAATTTGAAATGACTCGATAAAATTTTGCAGCAATTATATATTTAAACTTTCAGACCATTCGGTTGGGTAGTTTTTGCTCTGTTATATGCGAACAGACGGACCGAACGACGACTATAGGTGCTACGTATTTGTATAATTACGAACGCACCTAAAAATGAAATTCATTGCCAGCAATTCTCCAAAGAATTTGTGGCAACCAGATTTTCACAATGGTCTGTGCAAGGTATGAACTGTGAGAATTTCTTTTCATTTCGAATTGGAATCCTTTGTATTTTCTGAGCATATTTGTCGTGTTATCCGTGGATAATCAGCGGCATCGAATTAAAGGTACATCATTTTTATTTTAGAATTTTTTCACTTCCACAAGTAAATATTTTCCTTATGACTTTCAATGGGATGGAATCAAAGAAATCTTTTTTTGATTTCTCCTATAAAGAAATATCTACACTGCAAATAGAGACGTCTTAAATTCAGACACATATGTGACTGAAAAAGAATTTCAGACACTTAAGTGTCTGAATCTGAAAATTCAGACATAATAAATGTCTTACTTTAAGACACATAAGTGTCTTACTATGATCATGATGTAAATGAACAGGAAAATATGTCTTAATTGTGATTATATGTCTGAAATTAAGACATTTAGAAATTCACACATTTAAGTGTCTGGATATGATATAATAGCATCATAACTATGACGATTGTGTCATTATATTTTTCAGCAGCACCAGAGAATATTTTGGATAAATGAAAAATGTTTAAAATACAGTTCTGCACACAAAATTTGGTATTACTTTATAAAAGAAAAAATTTGATTAGAACATAGAACGTGTGTCAGTATTGTACAAATCCATTTATCAAGTTTTGGGACTAAGTTAATTTTATGATGTATTAAGTTATTAAATTATTACGTTTCACAAAATTATAAAGTTTTTCAAAAATTACTTACACTCATGGGTCTACGCCGGAGAATGCGGAAAACTACCACTAAAAGAGTAATATATATATAGCTTGAAAATTGAAATACTAAGATTTGAACGCGAGCAGAAAAAAAATATAGGGTTGGTTGGTTGGTTGCGTTTATGACGGCCAAATATCAACACGAGGGATATAGGTCCTAAGGGGGGGGGGAGTGCCCCGTGGGGGTCTTTCTAAGGAAACCTAACACGTATTTACACAAGGAAATCCAAGGTTCGAAGAAAACCACGGAAAACTCCAAACGATTACGTCGACAGGAGTGATGGGTTTTGAGCCCAGCACCTCCCGTCTACCAGTTTCGAGAGCAGAACATCTCGGCCACTGGTGGGGCAAGAAATGTAGGGAGGAGCAAGACTGAGGAACAGATATGCCTGTAGTCTACTACCTAATTCGCTTTTTAAAATGCAGAACACAAATATAAAATAAGCTAAACTAAGAATATTTTGTCACAACTCCCCATGCAAGACAATTTTTAAACATAAAAGCAATAGAACAAATTTACAATTAAGAAATATTAGATATTCGGAAATAAATTTGTAACAACATTTTTCAAAATCAAGAACTGAAGCAGTTTTTATTTGGAGGGGAAGGGAGGTGGGGGTTCTGTCTTCCTGATCCTTGAAATATAGCACCACAAATAGAAAACCTCTGTTTTAAATAGAAACACGTGAACGTTAAAAGGCGAGCAGAGTTAAATTTTCTCTTCTATGTGGGTTTTAGGGGTGTTTGATTATTCTCTAAGGCACTGGGACGAATGCATTTTAATATTTTCTTAATAATCAAATATAAAGAAAATTTCATTAAATTTCAAAATCTCCCTTCGTAATCCCCCCCCCCCTCCCCCCCACACACACACACTCATGGACCTACATTACTACTCAAAAGCTTGTAGAAAAATAAAGTTTTTGATACAGATGTACTTGCTTAAAATAGTAAAATAGAAAAAAAATGAAAAGGTTTATTAATAATATTGTTCGTAAAAAAGTGTTTCGCATAAAAACAAAAACCCCAAATTTTATTATTACTAATTTCTATTGTGGAACATTCGACAATTTTCCTAAATGGCAAATCTTTCCATATCGCAGAGACAGAGATAGGTAAAAAAAAAAAGAAGAAGAAGCGTAGAATTAGCCGCGCATGCGTAACTGAGACAGTGTCGAATGTAACAGCGGAGTGTTGAAGCGAGAATTCTTTGAGTATTTACAAGTCTTAGCACTTTGTTTTTTATTCATTTTTCTGTTCGAATAATTATTCCCCGCATTTTAATCGTGGAGTTGTACCCTTTCTGCATCCTGTCAGTGTTTTTCGTGGTTGTTGCGTGGTCTCGCACTGTTCATTTCTTCTAATTTCGAACGTTTTAAAACCGCTAAGCCTACCATGTGCCCAGCTTTACAAGCATGGCCGTCGAATCAAGTTCACATCCGGCTGCATTAATTCCGAGATTCTTAAGCATGAAAAAACCTACTGTATTAAGGATATAACATTTTTATCGAAAACCTCAATGGAACCATCATCAGTTCTCAAATCGGACCTAGTAGCCTAAATCAACGATTTCTTAATTAAATATCAATCTCCAGAAACAGTAATATTAATCATTCTCTCATGCAACTTTATTACGGTGGATTCATAATTTAAAACTTGTAGTGAGGCGTAAATGTTTTTGAAGACAAGCATTTTCCTATACAATAATAAAGTAAAGATCCCTACCGCCACAATATTACTAACTGTGCTTGGCATTATTCTACCTGATTATTTAATATTGTGGTATCAATATCAAAGATTCACAGTGTTTATTAATAATGTTTTAATTTAAATAAAACATGATAATGCATAAAAATATGCGTTAAAAATTCTTCTATTGGATTATTGTATTTACAGGTAACTCCTTACTGGTTTTTTATTTTTCTATTTTAGAATGAACGTAATTATTTAATAGGTATATTAAAATAATATATTGCACTCTTAATATTAAAGTTTATCATGCTAATTTGTTTAAATTGCTGACGCTGTCTCTTCTTAAAAAATCTCTTGAGAATTAATAAAATCTTTTAAAATTTTACAATTGTATGTTTAGTGTGTCAATTTTACTTTTTTTTATAATTACCTATGTGTTGCTTAAATGATAATTTTTTTTTTATGATTGCAAATAAGTAGTATATACCTATATCTTGATTATTAGTGAGAATTTTCGCATTAGTAATTAAGTGTAAATAATGTGTATTAACAAATGATTATTTTTATACTTGTTTATTCCCGTTCAGTCACGCGTTTAATAAGAATTAAACTTTTTTCTATAACCATGCTTCGTGTGTTAAATTTTAAGTGAATTTTGTGTTTGAAGTTCATGTACTCCTTCAACTTTTCCATAAGATTTTAATCCTATATCGATTAATATATGTTTTTTATATGGCGATAATGGTCCTTGTTATCTCGCAGAATGTGAGTATTGGCCGGGGGCGGGGAGGAAGGA
Source organism: Maratus speciosus (assembly GCA_963932465.1). NCBI lineage: Eukaryota > Metazoa > Arthropoda > Arachnida > Araneae > Salticidae > Maratus > Maratus speciosus. The sequence continues at coordinate 394,533,674 of OZ010786.1, forward strand.
TATATGTTGTCATGTGTTAAAATTAATTTTCTTTTATTATTATTATTATTATTATATAGTAAAGAACAGAATTTCTTTTACGAAACAGCATTTCTCTTAAGTTTTTGTAGCCTTAAGACCTTTTTCATCCCCCTCCCCCTAAGCCAAATTTTGGGTAACTGCAAAGGAAAGTTTGTTTATAGTCTAACAGGAGGGGTGGGGGGGAGTGGTTGTCACTCAAAGTGTTAAAGGTACTTAGTTGAATTTTATGTAGCGGGCCAGTGATGATGACTGTTGACCAGTGAACTCTCATTCTTACTGGCCCTTGGGACCAGTACTCCTATCATTGAAATATTTTTTTTTTTCATATTGATAAATTTAGAAATTCATATTGAGAAATGTTATCAATCTTTTTTTTCGCTTCATACAGTGGATACAAGAGCATGAAAAGAAATCACAAAAGCATAAGAATGAAAGTTTTTATGAATTTCAGAATAGTTTATAAGTTTCAATTTTCCAATGTGAAATAAATCTCTCCTATAGTATTCAACTGAACGACTATTTTTATTTATTTATTTTTAATTATCTTTATGAAAACTTGTTTAAAAATAGAAAATTATTTATGTATATTTACTGTGTTACATAACATATTTAACCTGGAAAGATTAACACCAGGCCTGACAGACCCAGAGTGCGTATGGTTTTTACAATTGTTACCATTATTTTTTGTTAAATAACCTTCTAATTATTTTATCGCAGAATTTGTAACAATTGTCTGCGACTAAATAAAGTGACGATTATTATTTGTATTTATTGGTGACAAAAACTATTCACACCCTGGGCATGCGCCCGTCCTCCTGGGTTAAATTTTAAAATGGAGCCATATTTAAAAGATGCTTTAAGCAAATAATAAAATCTGTGTAATTAATCCAATATGCGCTAAAAAAATATTTAAAAAATCAAGTTGAGTATCATACACAGAAATGAAAAAAAATATGAGAAAAAAAATTATATGGTTATAAGTAAGACCCATTCGCCCATGACAGGGGAAGATACTTTTCTAATTGTTTACCATCTGATTGGTGAGTTATGTAACTTCGCTGATATTTAAGATTCTGTGAAAGAATGTGCTTTGAAGATTATTCTTTTGATTATGTTTGCTCCGTGTACGTATATATTTTTTCATATTATTCAATTTTTTAATTTATGCCTAAATAAATTACCGTATATACTCACGTATAAGTCGAGAAATTTCTGACAATTTTCGGTAAGCAAATTTGGGGGGTCGACTTATACGCGAGTCAGTTAAAAAAGCAAAAACATAAACATCGAATACTGCAAAATTATGTTCTTTTTATGTGTAAGAATAAAAAATAAAGTACTATATAAAATATATAAATGATAATAATTTATCATTTAAATAAATTCAATGATTTGTTTTTATTTACTTACTACCTTCTCATTGGCAAGTGAAATCTATGGTTTGATTTTGTGCAAAATTGAAGTAAAAAGTTAGGGGGTCGACTTATACGCGCGTTTTTGATTTTTTACAGAATTTGCATTCGAAAGTTAGGGGGTCGACTTATACGCGAGTATATACGGTATTTTTATTACGATGTTTATAGGGGAAAATATTTTTAGAAGTTTCTTTTCACCTCAAAGATTTTTTTTTTTTTATCTGAATGTAAAAAAAAAAAAAAAAAAAAAAAAAAAAAAAATCATGAAAATTAAGAATAAAAAGAAACTAATTTTCAAAAAAAAAAAAAAAATGAAATAGGATTTTAAGTCTATTTTTTATGTTTGTGTTTGATAATGTAGCATCTCAACGCAAGTTATCTTTGTTGCATTTCAATTTTGTTTTTATATGATTAAAAAAAAAAAAAAAGTATAAATGCACATTGTAATGCTACAAATTAAATAGAGTAACTTATCAAGTAATTAATTGGTTGGTTTGCATGTATGGATATTTAGATTCATATGATTTAAACTTTAAAGTAACTTTGCGAATATTATTGATTAATGTCAACCGCTGGACCTAGAATTTATTTAGAGCATTATTCCTACACTGTAACAAAAAAACTTTTTATTTAATTAGAATGCGCCTATAAATGAATATAATAGCAAAACCTCTGAATAGCGGACGCTTCGGGAGCACGTAATTAATCCGCTATTTGCTGGTATCCGCTATATATAGAGTAGAATTAACTGGTTCTATGATTTTTTTCTTCATTGTTTTTCTTTTTACACTAGACTGCTTAAAAATGCTGTACAATATATACATAGACTGCTTAGCAAATTTTAATATATTTGGACATTTTCCCAAAATTCTTTCTTTTTCTTTTTTTTCTTTTTCTCATTTAAAAAAAGGGAGTTCATAACACCAGCCTGTTTTTTTTTTTTTTTTTTTTTTTTTTTTTTTGAGATATTAATATTTGTATGACAAATTTAAAATATTCAGAGAAAGAAAAACCTTTAATTTATCATTAATAGTATTATTTTTGAATTATTATATTTAAACGTTAAAATATTTCAAAGCACACTTCAAGGAAAGAAACTTGTACTTTCTACTAAGAAATGAACAGAATAGTACAAGATATTTACTTTATATCAATTTTAATTTGGTTTCTTTCTCAATGTAGTTAACAATATACCAATCATGTGGATAAGAAATGGCTTTAGTGACTGCCATTGCTTGTGTGATTACAAATTTCGTGGGGAGCAGAAATGAAAGATATTTATTATAAAGGATTTCTGTTTCCAGTTATATTTACTATATTATTTATCGTTTAAAAAGTGTCAAATAGACATGCTGTCCATCCAGAATCCTATAACTACTGTTCATCTCAGCCGCCGATGTGTGATTGTCAAATTTTTCAGTATTTCTTGGTAATGATAAATACATGGCTCGCAGTGTTCCTAAAATTTTCGCATTTTGCTACCAGTATTTAAAGTAAAACTTCTTCGTGTTACATTCCTTTAACATTTATAATAGAAATATACGATAAAGATTATCTTTTTAAAATAGTGGTAGCAAGGATGAAAATTTTAGGAACACTGCGAGCCCTGTAAATAGTATAATAATAAAAATGAAGGAAGAAAAAAAAAAGTAAGAGTTTCATACTCAATTTTGAAATAAAAATGCAAAAACTGCTTAAAATAATTCACTGGGAATATCTAATTTCAATGGGAAAAAATTGTACAACAAAGCAGGGATGGGATTCTTTCTGAAGAAATGAATCATTTTTTATAAATGGGAATAATTTGTTACCATAAAGCAGAGCTGATTGCAGCATGGGCAAACTGGGCTGTTTCTATGGGCCTTTAGCTTTACGGGCCCCCAAATTTGGTATGCAATATCCATAAATCTGACATTTTAAATTTGTTTTGATCTTATACTTATTTTAATAAATATTTTGTATTTTTAGAGCATGATTAGGTTAAAGAAAAAGATATATTTATCCAAATATGTATTGATAGCATCGAGTAGGCTTAATTTTTTTTTCTTTTTTTTTTTTTTTTTCTTTTTTCTTTTCTTTTTTTTTTTTTTTTTGTAACAGTATATCAAAGCTGTGGGGACGGGCGCGAATGAATATTAGGTCTTTGAAAGTTCGCACTAAAAGTAATAAACATTTTGGATGCCGTAAGGCATATATGATATCACATAGATACATATTTAGGTGAAAAAATATAGATATTAGTCTATTCTAAAACTACAAAATACTGATTACAATCATCATAAGGTCAAAAATGATTTGAAATATCAGCTTTATGAAAACTTCGTACCGAAGCATCCCAGTTTTACCACGCTGCAATCAGCTCTGCTTTAGGCTAATGTCAGACGGACGTCTTTTTACACGCTTTTATCCTTACGTATTATCCCTACACAATGCTAGCGGGATTGTGTAGGGATAATACGCAAGGGAAAAAGCGTGCAAAAAGACGTCCGTTTGACATTAGCCTTATGGTAACAGATTATTCCCATTTATAAAAATTGATTCAATGTGGTCAAATATGGCTGCGTATATGGCTTAGAAGGAAAAGTGCTCAAAGATGGCCGCAATTAAGACATTTGAAATGTCTGAAATTCAGACACAAGAAGTGTCTAAAAATTTTAAGACGTTTTAAAACGTCTGAAAATCGAACACTCCTGTTTCAGACACTTAAGTGTCTGAAATTCAGACGCAAGAAGTGTCTTAAAATTTTCAGACATTTTAAAACGTCTGAAAATTGAACACTACGTTTCAGACACTTAAGTGACTGAATTTCAGACATTTCAGTTTACAGTGTACGCACTGATAACTGATCTAATATGAGTGCAACATGAGTGTAGGAGAAGAATGAAAAATCATAGCGTAATACTCAGCTATTTACCCCCTTTGATTTCTTAGAAAACACATGTGCATGTTTTGTTTCGAGGTACAAAATGAAATTAGAATAATACTGTAGAGTATCGCTTATCCATCATAAACAGGTCTGCAAAACGTGGGTTTAGAGAAAATGTCGTATAATAGGGAGTGTTTATGAAAAATACTGTTAAACGTCGAACTATGTTATAATTTAAAAATATGCCATTCGATTAATTTGGCACATTATATTTTAGAGCAAATCAAGAGAAAAAAGAAATACCTGTGATTAAAATAAGTATTGATCATAATCCGCTTTCCCAACGACCTTTCTTCGCTCTCAAATCTCGCAATTTTTGCAGCATCATTATTTTGATCCCCGTAGTTTCTTCTAGCTCAAAATATTTCATGGAGGTTTCTAAATCTTTAACTCTATCGTTATGCGAGATTCTGAGAGGCTCAGCAGTTGATACTTGATCATCAATTTTGTTGCCATAGCTATTGATAAGAGCGACAATTTCTTTATCTCTTATTTCATACTGATCGACCTTCCTTCATCCAACTTACAACCTCGTGCGAAGATGCATCGTCACATCCAGGAATATAATATGTTGGACTAATAATGCTTACTTCGGTTTCATCTGTGCTTTCCGTTTTTATAATTTCATCTTTAACTTTGCCTAACGATTTATTCCATGATTTGGTAATTGTTGTAGCACTTAAATCAACCTACGCCCTAGCAACCCAAAATACGAAGCACCCTTTAAATTGATAGGCTTCAAATTTTCAATCATATCTTTTCCTTTTCAATTTCTTCTACTATTTTCGATGGTAGCTTCCATCATCAAGTCATATATATATCAAATTAAGACAATTTGCGGACTTGCAAATACGAATCTGAATCTTGATTCAAAACATAGCTTTAAATATCTGTCAATAGACGGCAGCATTAAAGATTTTTTGCAAACACTTGCAAATAAGGTTGTGATATGTGTTTTTTAATATTATTATATAAATATTTTGAATATTATTTTATTATTATCATGAATAAGTTTTGTATGGTACTTACATTTACTGTTTTAATTATTTTTGTTTTTTCTGTTTGCATTTAAAAATAAACGATTTATATATATTAACTTTGAACCGTTGGCTATCATATTTGTTTTCATGTAAAATTTCTTAACGGCATTTTTAACTTTAATCGTTTGCTTTAATATCTTACCCGTGCGCAATCTATTCAAATTTAAGAGATTTTTTTGAGTAAGTTTAATTTAATTATTTTTATCAAATATTTGATAAATTGGTATTTAATTTCTTAGGGAATCTTGTTATTCGATGTTCTATGCTCACGTTTTAATTACTGTTTCACAGTCGATTGGGTACAAAGAGAATCAATTTAAGCTTAGAGCTTCATTCTCTACAAAAACTGGCTGCTTTTTAGGTGCGTTCGTAATTATATAAATACGTAGCACCTATAGTCGTCGTTCAGTCCGTCTGTCCGTCCGTCCGCATGTAACAGAGCAAAAACTACCCAACCGAATGGGCTGAAATTTTAAATATATGATTGTTGCAAAATTTTGTCGAGCCATTTCAAATTTTCTGAAAATCGGATGTATAGTTTAATTACAGGGACAGTCAAAAGTTTTTCTTTACATTACGACCAATGGGAAAAATTATTGCAAATGTATTTTAATGATGTTACAGACTTCCGAATGGTCTGAAATTTTAAATATACAATTGTTGCAATATTTTGTCGAGCCATTTCCTATTTTATGAAAATCGGATGTGTAGTTTAATTACAGGGACAGTCAAAAGTTTTCCGTTACATTACGGGGAATGGGTAAAAATTATTGCAAGTGCATTTTAATGATGTTACAGACTATGCACTTATGAAGTGCAAACAAATATACATTCAGTACAATATGGGGTGCAAAAAATAATTATAAAACTAGTTATAGTACGAACGCACCTCATTTGCCACGTTTGACGCGCAATTTCCAGCTTGTTGTTTATACAGTAGGACCTCGATCCATCGTTTTTCAAATGGTGCGTGAAAACAAACGATAAATGCGGCAAAACGATGAAAGCAATTTAACGTCAAAACACGAAAAATTCAATTTGTATGCATTACTAATACATGCAATGAATAACACTATACTAATAAATACTAATTTGTTACTTGCCAAACTGTAAAAGAAATAAATCGAAGTTGTATAAAATTCATATATATTTAAAAAAAATCAGTAATTTTCTGTTGTGTTTTTCGTTCATTTTTTAAAAATTAAACAAAAAATTTTTCAAGATGTGCAACATTTTTCTGGGCATTTTCTGTAATTTCAAGTGCATTTATAAAAGTTTGTACAGTTTGATATGCCGTAATTGCATCAGACAGACTTGGCACTTGTGTAGGCTCAGCTTCACCGGCATGAACATTATCTTCTGCCTCTCCGCCATTATTTTCCTTTTTTGCATCATCACACATTTCTGCTATGCTTAGGACCGCAATATCTTGATCAATGGAAATATAATCGCAAAATTTCCCACCAGATACATCCTCTGCTACACGCAACCACTCTTCATCTGCATTATCGTCACCATCATCATTATTTTCTTTTCCTTCTGTTGATATTCTTCATCAATTTTTCACACAAAACTCTATTTCACGAAAAAAATCTGGAAGGGTGAAGAAGTTACTTCATGCCACGCTGAAAGTACAAGATGAGTAACCTGCAGAAGGTCTATTTTTGGAGTAGGCTCTTTTTCTTGTTCTATGAAACGTAAAACATTTTCACTAACTTTCTCCTGAAAAATTACTTAAAACAGTTGATTATCCTGGCATCAAGAGGTTGTACGACAGATGTACAATTAGCTGGGGAAAAAAATTGACTTTTATACTTTTCAAAGACGACGTATATGGTGAATGAGTCGAAGAACTGTCAATAAATAGAAGGATTTTCCTTTTTTGAGCACCGATTGATCTATCAAAGTCATGAAGAAATTTTGTAAAAATATAATTTTTTATACATGTTTTGGCATTCGAATGGTAGTCTACTGGCAGTTTCTTTACATTTTTGAAGCATCTAAGTCTAGCAGATTTATAAATAACGAGGGGGTACACTTTATCAGAATTTGTGCATAGTTACGCTGTGTCAGCCTTTCTTTGGAATGTTTACCACCATGACAAGACTCTCCTTTGAACGCTAGCGTTCTCGCTGGCAAGATTTATAAAACAAGCCTGTTTTGTCTGCATTTTAGATGTCATAATCCTTGTATCCTTCTAGTAACTTCGAAGTTTTTCGAACCACATTTCTATGTGAGTATTTACCACTGCCTCACCAGTATTTACTACTGCAGCCCTTTTCTTAATACAAATCCATGGCGAATTTTAAAACGTGAAATCCACCCATTTGATGCAGAAAAAGTATCCCTGCCATAGGAGACAGATTTTTCAAGTGCCTTCTTTCGAAAAATCCCATCCACAGGAATTTTTGACGCACGAGCCTGCTCGTACAAATTTTCAACTCACTATAAGTAGACAAATTTGCTAGTTTTTCTCTTTTCTGCAGAAGTTCTATACTTATCAGCCTACTCTCTAATTTTTCTTTTTCGAAATTATCGAATTCAGGGTTGACGGCGATATTCCTAAACGTTTAGCAATGTTAATTTTTTTCTCAAAAGGATTCTTCTCCACTTTATCTACGATGTGAAGCCATTCTTATAAAGTTTGGATTCGTTTTACCATTCTTAAAATTCACAGAATGCATAAAATTTAGCGAAGAATGTATTAAATTGAAAACTCGCACTCTTGAAATTACGCGTGCACTGAACACAGCACATTAGCCAGGAGTGCGAAAGAATGTGGCAGTTGGCCGAAGTGGATGCATCCAGCCTTCCCTTTAAACAGAATAGAATAACCCATTCTCCAAACACCTATTCCGCATTTAGTTATTTACAGGTATATACATGTCACAATATCAGCGCTAATCTCTGTCCCCTCCCACTTAACACAGTACAAATTTGTTATTTTAGGATAGAAGAAGTAATTCCAATTTGTATGTCATATGGATCCGCTTGACCTTTAATTTCATTTCGCTGAGAGAAAACATTTTACAACGATGTATGCGGGAAAACGACTTTTTGAAGAACGGTACATGCGGGTTTCGTTAACATTATTTAAATATAATTTGTGCAGAGACCATAAAAATAAAACGATGGATGCGGGAACGATAGATCGGGGTTTCACAGTATTCGTAAATCTTGTACCCTTGACGAAGTGATTTACAATATAAGCTTTTTTCTGTATCCATCTACTTCCTTTTTCATTTGTAATCTTCACAAGTCATTTTATAACTGCATAATTTAACTAGTATTTTTTTTTTTTTTGTTATACAGGGTGTTTAAAAATTTCCGGGCCCATTTATATGTTTAATAATTCATAAAATAATAAAGATAGATTAAATTTAATAACATAAATGGTTAGATAGACTCAAAAAGTTTCATGACCCTTGTCAATGAACTTCCACGTGTGCCCCGTTCGTCGCACGGAGAATATCAAGTCGATAGTCAATTACACGCCAGGTAGCGGCAAGTATGTCGGCATCCACAGAGGCTATTGCGGTTGTAATTTAAATGTAATTTAAATATAATATAATTGCGGTTGTAATTAGGCACATATTTCCACAACTAGAAGAGCTTCAGCCACATGTAATTTTGCAACAAGATGGTGCACCACCTCATTGGGGTACCATTGTTCGTACTTCTTTGAATGACCATTTTCCAAGAAGATGGATTGGGCGAGGAGGTCCAATTCCTTGGCCACCCAGATCACCTGATATAACGCCGCTGGACTTTTTCCTTTAAGGATTTGTAAAGCTGTAAAGGACAATGCTTACAGGAGGAGAGTGTCGAACATTGATGACTTAAAAGCCAGAATTACAACCGCAATAGCCTCTGTGGATGCCGACATGCTTGCCGCTACCTGGCGTGAAATTGACTATCGACTTGATATTCTCCGTGTAACGAAGGGGGCACACGTGGAAGTTCATTGACAAGGGTCATGAAACTTTTTGAGTCTATCTAACCATTTATGTTATTAATTTTAATCAATCTTCATTATTTTATGAGTTATTAAACATCAAAATTGGTCCGGGACTTTATAAACACTCTGTATAATTGGTGATTTCATAATATTTGGTCAATATCATATGTTTAAATGCATTAACTGTACAAAATGTTTATTTATACATATATCCTTCTGCGACCTCAGAAAAACAAAATACACTAGGACTTCCCTCTGAGGGATTAGTCTCAGCGATATTGCTGAGAACATCGATTTAATAATAGCTTGTGGAAGCAAAGAAAATGAGATATTATCTTTAATTGTCCATATACTGCGATAAGTTGAAATTATGAAAATAAACGAATCGTAGAATTACAAAATCTTACATATAAATTCGTATACACTGTTTAAAAGATGGGAAAGCAAACCATGCAAAATAGACATGCATGGATATAAAATTGAAAGTACGCAATATATTAAAAGAAAAATAGAAAATGAAACACTAAATTATCTTATATCGAAATTTTAACTATATAAAATGATGTCAAGAGCATAATCAGACGCTCCGCACCAATTTGAGTAACTTTAAATGACAAATATATGATGTTTAAAAAGAATGTACTATACTTTATATGGTGTGTGCTCCCCTGAAATAGTTAATATTGTACAATATCCAGGGATGCAATGCGGTTGTCGATAAGAGATAAGGAATTCTCTCTTCAAAATATCATATAGTATCAAAGTACCGAACACACCAACAGTGGCATGCAATGCATCTTTAGAGTGTGTTTTAGATATGCTCGATCGGATTTAAATGATGAGTGTATGCTGGCCACTACATACACTGTATTGTTTTGTTTTCAAACATATTATGTACAAGTTGAGCTGTATTTAGCATGTATTAAATAATAGAAATCGGATATGATTGCAACACAAAGTATGACACAAGATCTGAATATATCGTCTGCATAACCTTTGAGCTGTCAAAGTGTTTTTGAAGTAATTTACAAATCCATACATATTTTTTTAGCAAATCATGCAAGCTAAAATACGTCAATATGAACCCGATTATGAAATTTCACCAGAATAAGTTAATATATAAAAAATCTGCTAATGTCAATTGAGAATATGACTTTATGTTAAAATATCTAGAAAAATGAATAGGAAAAAAATTCATATCACATTTAAAACGGCAATTCCCTCTGTTAGTGGCCTTGGCGAGAGAGAGAAAAGCCTAGAGAAGGAACACTTTAACAAGTACTTTCAGGCAACCTACTCACTGTTTCATACAGGCCTTTATTCAATATTTACACAATTTATATAATGCTAGGTGGTTATCTATCAGTTTTGTTGCATTTAAATTGTATGTTTTGTAGAGGAAATGCAGCATTATGAAATATTTAAAGTTGCTATACCTAAATTTTCCAAATTAATGGTAACTGATATCGCTTTCCGTTCATTTCATCTTTTTAAATTTTAATTTTTTTAGAAACAGTTCATAGAGACAATTTTATATTTTAAAACTAATCCGAAGCAAAATTTCATGTTTTTGGGCTCAGCAGAAACACAGAAATAGAAAATTTTCGAAAGTTTTTTGTTTCTGCAGTGTTTTATATAGCGACAGCGACATTTTTAGAAATTTTTCTACTGCGAGAATTTACGTCATGATAAATACAGCCATGTCAATTTTCATGTTTATATTCCTCACAATTCCATGTACCGTATTTTATGGAAGAAACGCTGCGGCGTATACGAGTTTAAAAGTTAATTTTTTTCCAAGTGCGACGTTTACCCCATGTGCGGCGTTTACGATTTTTTTCAAATACCAACTGAGTTTCCTTAATTTAAAAATTCATAAAATATTTAAAATCGGATTTAAATATTTTAAATAAAACTTCAGACATCTTAAGATATTAAAAACGAGGCATCTTACATTGCTCAGAAAACTTTGATTAAAGTTAGGTCAGTGTGACGCTGTTGACAAAAGTAGACTTCAGATAGATGCGGCGTTTACATTGGATGCGGCGATTACGATATTTTTAAGCTTATTCCGGCCAATTTGAGGAGTGTGGCGTTTTTTCCCTAAAATACGGTACTTCGTTACTTAGATCATCTTTTTCCGTTTTATTTAGTCTTTCGAGTATTTAGAATTCGTTCTACAACGAGCATTTACATCTTCTAAATTACTGCCATACCAAAGTTCTAGTTTCTAAACCCAACAGTATCCCAGAAATTTCAGTATTCCAAATAAATCATAATTTAGAACCTTTCTAGAAATTTTTACGTTTGTCGGTCAAATTGAATTTTCGAACCTTTTAGAGAGCGTTCATAACAAGTATTTACATCTTAAAAGTAACCACCACACCGAATTTAAAGTTTCTAACCCAATCAATATCACAGCAATCGCAATTTTAGAATTTTTTTGCTTCTGCAGCGATGTAGGTTGTTGAACTGATATAAAATATAGTCTTTTTTTCGGAGCAGAGATGGTCACCAACAATTTTTAAAGTTGGCTATGTAGTTCCAGAGAAAACAACTCACAAACGTACAAACATTAATAATATTGTACATTTTATAATATTATAACGCTTTATAATATTAGCATTAAATATACAGATACAAAAGATATTTATCTGTTACAACCTAAAGTGCCTGGCGCAGAATTTGAAGGATGTTTGTTCTGAAAAATCAATTTCAAAATTTAACATACAACATAAAACAAACATTAAAAAAAGCAATCGAAGTGTTGTACGCATGAATCAAATGAAAACACAATATAAAAATGTATAAATGTATATAACAGACGCAAAAGAATACAGCTATAAATGAACTTATTGCGATTTATAATTGGAGCAATAATGTTAAAATACGCAAATATTTCCATAATCGGGTTTTTAATATGCTTCAATACGTTTTTAAACACTCATATGACGTTATACTATATTCACCACGTCCTTTATATTTCCAATATGACGTAATATTTTCCTCTTTCACGTGGAAACCTTGAAATAGAAAAGTTATGAAGTTATATTCAGTTTCATTTAAATTCGTCAAACTATTTATTTCATTTTCATTTTTCATGTGAATATCTTGCAATAGAAAAGTTATGACGTAATATTCACCTTTTTTTAAACTCGGCAAACTATTTATTTCCTCTTCATTTTTCACTTGGAAATCTTGCAGTAGAAAATTAATTCTTGTAGTAAGAATTTTATTGTGTATTTTAATTGTTGGCAACTGCTATAACAAAAAATGTTTAAATTTGATAAGAAATTGCTGTTAAATTGGTGTTTTTTTATTAATTAAAAATTAACTATGTATCATTCCGATTCCGGTTTACTTTAGCTGCTTCGGCCGTGTTTTAATACACATGTACGTATATTTTCACAATTTTGGATTCCAAACTGTCGATTTGTATAGAATTACAAACAGACTGATAGACAAATTTTCATTTTTATATATTAGATTATATACAAACATAAATAACTTATCTGATACGGGTTAGCAGATGCATTTTTAAATATATATATATAAACCCGTATAATACTTATTCTGTTTTATTTTCATAGTCATTTGGCAAAAAATCTCACTTTCTTAACCCCTAATTGCGTGCTTTTTACAAAAGCACCAAAGTCCATATAACAGCGAAGTACCATGAAAAGCATTAAATGCATCGTAATAAGGTACTTAGAATGCGACATTTACGATCAACCATTATTGGCATTCAATCTTATAGTTTGGCGATAGATTTTTCGTCGACGGGATAACTAAGTAGTACCAAATACTATACTGCAATTTAACTTCAATTTAACTTAATCTTCTCTATTCTACTATTTTAAGAGTTTTAACTTCTAAACATCGCACATTTTCAATTTTTATACCGTCGTATCGGGGAGAAAAAGTACTTTTAAGTGCAATTTGTTTGAAAACTGCATCTCAATTTATTTTTGAAATATTAATCTTTTGTAGTATGTAGCGCCGTTTGTTTAATTTTGGCAACTCAAGTACTCCATTTCTGTTGAAAGTAGGGGCAAAATAGTTAGAAAATAGTAATTATACCCTTTTGTTGCCTTTTTCCCTTATCAACTTAAAAAAATGTAATTAAAATACGTGCTATTTTTAAAAAATATAAATGAATAATTTCTTTTCAAAATTTAATTTTAAGGATCTATATTAATATTACAAACAAATGAGGGCATATGAATCATAAGATAGCCATTTTTTTTTTTTTTTTTTTTTTTTTGAGTTTCTTGAATGACGACATCTTTTTTTTTTTTTTTTTTTTTTTGATTTGTGTATTATTTAGCGATAGGGACGTCCTATGTGTACTTTACTGTAGACGTTGTTTAAGACTTTATGGTAAATGAAGAATTCTTCAGAGGTTGCGGATGACGTCATTCTGTACAAAATAAAAGCGTGTGTTTTAAGTCTTAAAACTGAAATATGTTTTGTACTATCCATATTTATATATTTTATTTGGTACTTTTCGGTTAGCCGGGCGCCAGTGTCTTATATACATATATATGTATATATAAATGTATGTATTTATAGATATATATTTACATATATCTATATGTGTTTATATACAATATATGTATATGCATATATATGTATATTTACATATATGTATGTATATAAATATGTATATAAAACACTGGCGCCCGGCTAACCGAAAAGTACCTTTTATTTTCATCGAAGATGACACTAAATTCTGAAAAAACAGACTTCCCGTTTTCTAGTTTTTTTCAATCTTTGTGCAGTTTTGCCTCAAAAAGTGAGATTTGTTGCAAAAAGATATAAATAGCTATAAAAACAAACCTGATGAACGTTTATGCTTATTTTTACAATTAAATATGGCACAGATGTCATATACGCACCGAGGTACCTAATTGGCGCCAAAGTGGCGTTACTTTGCCTGACATGGTAACCAGTGACGGCTCGTGACTGTCATATTTTGGGGTACTAAATCCATGACGGACAGTATTATTCTTTCTTACCATTATTTTTTGAAAGAAAAAGATTACATTGTTTAATGGTCGAATATTCTGCTAACAAATATGGCAAAGATTTCTTTTAAAGCAATAGTGGTAAGAGAAGAATACATTTGGCAGCTATGGATTTAGTGCCCCCCAAAATGCCAGTCACGAGCCACCACTGATGTAACCATATATAACGCTATTATAAATTGTTTTGTTGTATAATTGTATCCTTTATTGATTGTTATTTCCTTTTAAAAATAATAGAAAATGTTTTGTTCATCACTTTATTTTGTTTTCATATTGAAATAAAAAATAAGGTACCATTATAGCACGCTATATGTAACTGGTATTCGAAAACGACGTTTTCGCCGAATTGGCATAAAAAAAAATCACGCCAAACCTAGTGCGTTTATGGCATCTGTGCCGTAAATATAAACATTTTATTTATATATATATATAATATGAATATCATTTCTTTTTATATATAATTTACTTTTTTTTGTATATAAAAATAGGTTAGTGGCTTGCTAACACAAAATAAATTGTATAAATCTTTAAAAAATTGCTTGAGTATATGAGACAAGGAATAAGATGCACGAAAATACGCGTAAAAAGCTTACTTGTCTCGCCAAACCCATTTTCTCTACCTCGCCAAGGCCCTTATACAGGAAAAGTACCAATTTCATTTTTAAAGACTAAAAAGAAATTAATATAAATGGAAATTGTTTTTTTGAAAATCATGCTTTCATTAAAATTCACAAAAATTTAGAAAATATATTTTTTTTAAATGCACTAAATATTAAAAAAGTCTTGAAAAAAATCTTAAATGCACGGAATTTAAATTTAATTCGGTGAGTTCAATTATGGAAGATAAATGGATTTAAACTGGAATTTTGTCAAGTATCTCCAAGTTGGCTTCATGCATAGAAATTTTTTTGTTGCAAAATTTGGCGATATTTCGCCACGTTGGCCAAAGTTTGGCGATATCGTGGTAACCCTGTCATTAGTACTGTTCAACAAATAATCATTTTTGAAGCTAATGCTGATTTCTCTATAGAAAATCAAACGTAACCATTAAGTAATTCATTTCCCCTCCGTTGCCCCCTTAGGGATCGAATTTTAAAAAATCAATGTCCAATTCATATATTGCCCTCAGGAATATATATATATTCCAAATTTCAAAACTCTATGTCAACAGGAAGTGGGTGAAAAATGAATCACAAGATTTGAGTGCCACAGACAAATATAATTGTAAGTTAAAAGAAAGCATGTAAAAAAAATAAAGAAAGAAAATAAGAAGAAATGATGCTATAAAGCAAGATATTTTATTACACATCATACAATTGCTTCTAATTTTCACACGCGAAATATAAAATACGCTTTTGGCGATTAAAAAATGCTATTGAGAGATTATCGCAAAATTTCAAATCAAAGTTTTTATGCTTTTTTTTTTCTTTTAAATGGAAAAACAAACAGATTTATTTTTCTGTTTGATTAAATTTAAATGTGTTTTATGGCACTTCAAAATTTCTGCGTGCGTATTTTTTTTTTTATTATTATTTGCTCCATGTGTTCAAACCAGTGGTCTACGAAAACATCAACCGGTGAAAGTGACGTACACCAAATTTCTGTGACGAATGCAGATAAATTGTGCTTTTTTATCAGTTTTTCCTATATAATTTTAAAACGGTTTGGAACTTATTTTTCATATTAGGTGCATTCAGTAGGCGACCCTCATAGGTACCTTCTGGTGCAATGAGAAACGAAATCCGACAAATATTTTTTTGAGTTATGCTTGACGAAAGGTTTTTATTAGGCTTTTTATTTAGTAGGACATGGCATTAATATCCATCGTAGCTGTATGTGTCGCTGAGTATTAGACTTTGCTTCGCTCAGACAATTATAAAACATCCATTTTAATGGATGTCAGGTCTCAGGTGGATATATATTACTTTGGATTTTGGAGCGTCGGATAAACAAAGGTTGAATGAGCGATACTCTACTGTAATGTTTTTATCTTTTGGTCACGGGCAAAAGAGGGTAAAAATACTGAAAGAAAGGCTTAGCAACGCGTTTTATTGGACTTTCGAAGCTTTAGAATCGCAAAAGGAAAGACAAGCACTTGAAACGTGACTTTTACTCGTCATTTCAGAGCAGTATTATTATTTGGAAAGTAGAGTTATTTTCTTTACTTTTTACATTTTTTTTTTTAGAAGTTAAGTGCACTTTTAAAAGAAACATTTATACCACTTAAGCCATTGCCGAGGATCCCTGAGTTAAAGTAATAGTAATTAAGTAAATTGAATGTAACTGATAATTTTTAACTGCTTTTCCCTCTTTTTCTGGAGGTAAGATTTTTTTTTTTTTTTTTTGTAATTTTCAAAAAGATGTAAAGAATACATAATTCTGATTAAAGAATGTTATTTAATTTATATGCCCCCCAAAAAGAAAAAAAATAATTACCCATTTTTTTAAAAAAGAGAATTCAGTTTGGGAACCTTATAAGAGAACTTATATTGTAACAAATTCCACACACTTTGATACCTACCGTTTCTCGATTTTCTAAAAATGAGATAAACTGAGTTTTTCATTATTAATTTAAAGCAAGGGAATTACTCAGTCTTAAATGTTATCATATCTTGTAGTATAGACAATAAGGAAACAGAAGATATTCATAATTTTCTGGAAATTTATTAGCAACTAATCCTGAAAATACTTCATACAAAATTCTGTCAAAAGTCTTGTTGATCGACCAGTTGCCCAGTCTTCAAGACAGATTTTTCTCCCACGACATTCCGTAACAGCCGATATGTCTAGATGAATCCAGGCTTTCGTTGGGTTTACGAATTTCTGAAGAAAAGACGCAGATTTGCAAGTGGTGACTGATTTAGCATCTACGCCAACATTGCTGATATCTGCAACTTGTGAAGCCTTCAACAAATTCTGGTAATAATTGTACAAGGGTAATTGCCATATTTTTTCACCACATGAGAAGGACGCTTCTTGAAGCTTTTTCTTAAGATTTCCATCAGAAGTGAAATATCCAATGTAAGAGTTCCCTAGAAGACTGTCGATATTACCTGCAATTATTAAATAAATTCCGCATTTTTAAATTTGTTGCACTTTTTAAATCATAATTACAAGATACTAAGTATATTTGATATATACTGGTATCGAAAAATGAGATATTCACTCCAGAGATCTCTGGGGTACGTTCTATAATATTTTCAATACGAAATTTAAACTACAGATAACTGAAATGATGCCATTGTTATTGTTCTCTTGCGAAAAGTTTACAAAGTATAGCACTAAATCAATCAAATAAGAGTTATAAAAGAAGAGTTATACAGGGTGATTCAAAAAACGTTTACAAAATGACATGGCAAATCAAACATACAACGAGGATAAAAAATTACATAGGAACATAGGATCACAAAACACTTATTTAGTCACAAATACAGTGTGTTTGATCCTAACTCAATTAGGGTTTATGTTAATAACTTTCATAAAACTGAAGTATATCATAATAAAACATTTAACAGACATTCTCACTTTTGTTGTAAATGTGATAGCACCAAACAAAAATGGTAGAAGTTTGCATTATACGCGCCAACAGTAAGCATTTGACGCCCCACATTTTAGACAACGATTACCAATCCATACGATATCATCGATTGTTTGCGAAACACGTTTTTCCAGATCTTTTCGTGATTTTATCATATTTCACACAAAACAAGGTACACATCGTTGCATTTTCATTACAACGTTTTTATTTTTCTCGAAATTATGACCGTCAACTCGGGATCAGTTACGATGAAACACCCGTATTTGCTACTAAATAAGTGGTTTGCGACCCTATTTTCCTATGTGATTTTTTATCCTTGCTGTATGCCTGATTTGCTATGTCATTTTGTAAACGATTTTTTTAATCACCCTGTATAATAACAGTTATTAAATAAGAGAGATACAAAGTAATATTTTAATGTCTAATGTGCTTTTACATAAATGTTTAACGTGTTTACAATGAATGTTCAACATGTCTGCCCTCATTGTCAACAACGTGTTGTAATCGCAAAATCATACTTCTTATAGCAAAGTGATATCATTCGGGTCAAATATTGAATGAACGATTCCTTTCATACCTGACACAGATACAATTACTGGTAAATTTTTATACTAATATATATATATATATATATATATATATATATATATTCGAGAGCCTTTTGAACTGGGTAATTTATTTTTCACTAACCCTTAATTTCCTAAATTTAACATAATTTATTATGAATACATTTTCGCTTAAACACAATAAAGATACACGAAATGCTATACAGAAAAAAAATTCTCAGCATTATTTGCAGTCATAATAAATAATCGCAATAACAAATGATCACAATTTGTAATAATAAAGGTGATCACAAAAAAATCGTGCATATTTTAATTGATATTTAACCAAAAAAAAAAGCGGATATCGAAAAAATGTATTCTAATTTAAATATGTAAAGGAGGGAGGGGGATGTTAGACTGCTCAGTGTTGATTATGTATATTTTTTCATTTTTAGCATCTTTTAAGAATTTTGAAAAGTGTAAAGGATATTTTAGACACTATGATAAATGTGAAAAAGATTCTGCTTTTATCTTTGACGGCGTAAGTGCTCTCTGATGCATCTGACGAAAGGAGCTTTTAATTAATTGTTCCCGAAACTATAGTTGTGAATTTACTATTTTTTTCATCTCCCATAATTACTATTGCTAAAGATTTTTGTAATTTGAGATAAAAATATTTTTATAAAAGTAAATAGCGTTTTTGACGTTTATTTAAACGGAAAAGGCTTGATGCCCGGGAGAAAAAGAAATTCTCCTAGAAGGAGTATGGGTCAAAATTTTCTCTTTTATTTGTTTTTATTTTTTACCCTGGAATGAATGATGTAGAACATTAAAAGTCCACTTCTAATTTCCATTAAAGTAGAATTCGGGAATGTTTCATGCCTCTGTTTTCCAGGAAATATTTTGTTGCAAAATGGGATTATCAAGGTTTCTAAGTTGCCAAACTTATCATCAAGGTCAAACTTTTGTAAAATAGCAAATAGAATGCAATAATCTGTAAATCCATTTCTTTTAATAACAAGTGTTTGGGCGAAGGGAAATAATTTTTTGATGTGTGTATAAAAGAAGAAAAAACTATTAATGTCATATTAAAACTCAGCTATTAATGTATTATATTTTTTAAATTAATTTTTGGGGAAAAAAGATGAATTGAAACCTATTAATTATTTAACAGAAAACGGTTTCTAGATGCTACAAATATGCGAAACCAAAATTGCACTTCATTCCACCAAGCAGCTCTTGAGTTATGCTTAAAAAAGTACCGCATTGCAATGTGTTTTGAAATTATTGCAAATGAATTTAATATAATAAGTTCCAATCTTTAAATCCTCATAATTCCCAAACTATTTAACCGAATGACTCCTCGTTTGGTAACCTTGGGTAAAATTTAACGAAAAGCCAAATATGATGTCAAAATTAAGTGTTCATGATTGAACATTTAAGTTAGTGCAATTTCTTATGAAGATCACCCTATAAGCTTATATTTTTTAAATATAAATTGAAATGAGACATAATTTACAGTCGAATGGCCATTTTGAGATAATTTGTAGATTAAAACGTATGGAAGTTTCTCCCTTTTTTTCGTTTTGGCCAACTCCATCTCATCAGGTGCAGAGCTCCATGAGTAAAAATCCCTTACGTTTTTGATCGAAATCACATATCTAACGAACAAATTTTTCTCAAATTTTACTCTCACCTCCGTTGTCAAGGATGACAATCTATATTTAAGTACGAGACCAAGAGCGAAATTATCTTTTTAAATTTTGTTTAAAATCTTATTAAATTTTGAATTAAAAGCATGTTAAATAAATTTTAAAAGTTATATTTCTTGTTTTCATTTGTGATGAGAGACAATCGATAAGTAATAGGATGGAAATTAAATTTACATAGAATGCAGAAACATTCACAATTAACTATTCAGTAAAAATTACAGAGAATGTAAAAAACATTCTGTATACAAGGTACTCGGAATTGTTAAGTAGAACACACAAAAAAAAAAAAAATTATTCTCAAAATTTATTTTGTCACCTTCAAAGTAGAGTCCAATACAGCTGTACCGCGTTTGACCCAATCCTCCATACATTTTTAGCATGGCCTTTAGCTCCCTCAGCGAAATTTCTTGTATGGCCTCAACTGACTCAAAACGCCTTCCTCGAAGTGGTAATCGGGAAAAGAAAAAGTCACACGGTGCGATATCAGGCGAGTATGGTGCTTGGTCCATGACATTCATTGCGTTTTTAGCCAAAAACTCTTGCACAGTGATAATTTTGTGCAGTGATGTATTATTTTGGTGCTAAATTCACACAAAATTTCAGTAATTTTTAAGATGTTTAGGCATACGAAATTTCATTTGAAAGACAAAATTTAAGCAGACTTTGTTCAACGAATTTTTCTATTGTAAAAAATCGCAGAGCACTCAAAAGTAAATGACTAAAACAACAGCTGCTGTAAACACACCAAGTCAGAAATAGCGCTCAAAATCTGTTTTATACTCGGTATAGTAGTATAGGTTTGCAGAAAAAAAAATGTCGTGATATCTTTTATGGGCGTCATTTAAATGATAAATTCCGGGTACTTTTTACACAGAATGTGTGTAATAGGTTTAAAAAGAAAGACGGACAGTTTTCAAAAGTTCATAATTTAAAGGTTAAGCGTCAATTCAGATACCTTTAATAATAATGTGGTATGATTTACTGTATTAAAATGAAGTTTTATAACCAAAAAAATTTTATTTAAATAATGTATATATATGTGCATGCCTGACAAAAGGAAGAAGCAATCGCACTGCTTTATTCTATTTTGATAAATTTGACAATGTACATTGTAAAATAAATAAATTAAAATAAATCGTATTTTTTCAATGCAAATTCCGTTTTTTTTTTCGGAATTTTTTCGATGGATGAAAGTCATTACTTAAATGTGTGAAAAAGTCGCGGAAATTAATTTGATAGCTATCCTCTAAAAAATAAATTTCACTTTGTCTGTACAATTTCTAGTGGAATTTATTAAATCGCACAAATAAATGAATAATCATATAGTCTTAATGAAAATGGCTAGGCTTTTAGCACTGTTACCTAACAAAGATATTCTCTACTTCTGATACATTCATAAATTCATTTTCACCTTAAAAAAAAAAAAAAAAAAATCCGAAAATTGTACGTTTTTTTTTTTTTTTTTTTTTTTTTTTTTTTAACCTATGATATCATCGGAACTTTAAGGAGACTATCCTCTCCCTGTCTCTGTGTGTATATATATATATATATATATATATATATATATGAAGACCTCAGACGTTTTTGTTATTCACTAGATGCGTGGCTAGATCGAATAACAGAAACTTCTAAAATGAAGCAGTAAAATTAATTGTACTAGAAATTCTACAGATCAGAGGCTTCAATGTTAGCTGTTCAAGTCTTTTTATTATTTATCCTATTCGAATAACATGTAATATCTTAAAACCTGCAATTTATTTTGTAAGATTATAAAAATTTTTAGCATACAAGTTTTCTCGGCTGTTCAGTAAATCTAACCTTTAAGTACTGTTGCATTAAACTCGACTTCACTCAATGGTGTTCCAAAACAGTTTGAGGGCTCCAGAAGCCAAGAGGTATAACTGACAAAATTGAAAAACTGATCTACGTGCACAGGCTATCTGTAAATAAGACTATTTGTTTGGAGGGAAAGAAATATAAGTTACTTTCTAATTATGTGCTGCCTTCTAGAGGTCAACTACTTAAACTCTTTAAACTACTTAACTATTTAACTCTTTCATCTGTTTAATTAATTTTTCAACTACTTTTCAGCAGTGAAATTACGCTTGAAATTATTGAATTGAATTACCACTTTGGTAACTAAGCGTAAACCAATTCAATACGCTTGAAATTCAATAATTTCAAGCGTAATTTCACTGCTGAAAAGTAGTTGAAAAATTAATTAAATTGTATATTCACCGATGCTGGGTTCATTTGCGTCTCATGTTACACCGCAAGATTGTGTGCTCATGAAGACTTTTCCATCTAATAGCTGCGGTAGCAGTCTTACCAACTTATGTGAGTGAGAGATGTCAAGCTGGGCATCGTCCTCGTGGCTTAGTGGTAGAGCACTAGAGCGCTATTCCAGGGGCCCGGGCTCAATTCCCGTCTTGGACATTTTTCACACTGTTGGTTTATTCTTAGTTAGCAAAGTGATAATTCACGTCTTTAATCTGTACTTAAATAAAAAAAAAATATTGTACTCCACTTTTCTTTAACAACTACTGAAATAAGAGTTCAAAGACTGCTGTGAAATAAGCAACAGTTTCATATATTAATTCAGTCAATTACTATTGATGTTCCAAGTTTGAACGCAATTTACTCGAAATCTGAATTTTGTCACTTGTATCCTTTGGCTTATGGGGTCCTCATATATATAGAGATACACATGGTGTCCTAAAATGAAGTTTTTAAAATTTCGTGGACAAGAAAAGGTGACAGCTATTGGAACTATTCTTTTCGAAGAATGATGTCTGTAGCCGGGAGTTTCTTTACCATGCTTCCTTGTTTTATTTCAAATATTATCGATAGATGGCATAGGGCTGTTTTAGTTAAAAGACTCGTAAAAGATATAAAAATGTAATAAAATTCACTCAGCTTTTAAGCTTCATTCTGTTTATCGGTTGAGATGACAAAAAAAATAGTTTTAATTTCGAAATCACCCTTTTGATGAATGAGTATTATCGTTTGGGAAAGAGCAGCCTTATCTGTAGGGGATATTTAGAACTAAAATAAGGCAGCATAATAGAGAAAATCCTGACTTTTAGCATAGCTGTGCTATGAGAATAACTTTAACAGCAAGCAGCTGTCATGTTTTACTTGTTACGGAATTTTAAAAACGTTCAGTTCATTTTTTATCAATTCTTAGCGGCGCTAGGCAAGAGTTTGATACTAGCATAAAGTATACAATGATCCCTACGATTGAATATATCCTTACGCAGAAAACTTACTTCAGTTTGAACTATTGCAGATAAACTATTTAACTTACTTGATAAGGTTGTTATATCCATTACTGCAGTATAATCTACAGTGTTCACATAGCACAAGAGATCAGCCATTATCAGTCTGCCTTCTGCTTCGGGACTATCAATTTGAACTGATGTTCCATTCATTGCGTAAACTACAAATCCTTTCTTATTAGGCTTATCGTGCAGTTGATTTGAGACTATTGCTATAACACAGTGAATTTGGACAAGCGCTTGCATCTTGCATAAGGTATACAACGATCCTACGATTGAAGAAGCTCCTCCCATGCCACTTCTGTGCTGAAACTGGCGAAGTTCAGGTTTATCACTTAAAGGAAATAAACTACTTTCGTAAGGTGTTGCTTTACCAACAAGCATCAGTTTTATTATATCTGTACTTGAAATATTAAACTTTATTTCTAATATGACAGGGAATTCATTGGAGTTTTTACTCGTACTTAGGAGAGATTTCATTTTGTTTTCTTCTATCCATAAATGATCTCTTTCGACGATTTTTATGTCAAACTCTTTAAGATATGATTTTGTATTTTTGGTAAATTCCAGTACAGACGTTGATTTCATCAACTGTTGAGCTACTCTTTGACCTTGCCCTAGAAAAATACCTACGTTATATTCCCTTTCATCTCTAAGGTTAAAATCCCCAAAAAGCTTAACCGAAGTTGTACTGCTGTTACTTTGAACATTTATGCTAGGCAATGTAAGAGCTACCGCTGTACCAACTATCTTCGGCTGTTCACAACCATCAATATATATTTCATCAAAATGCTTTGTGTTGAAGTACCTGAAAAGTAAAATAATACAAGTTAATTAAAACAAAAAAAAATTAAATGGAGAAAAATGTAATTTTAGAATTATGTCCTCTCTCCCAAAAATGTTCTTTTATGTTTGCTGGACGCAAATCTTGCCAATCGCACTTTTTTGCCTCGGTAATAGCAGCTTTTATTTTTCGCATGTGTAAATTATAAACAATGCTTTTAGTTTGAAATAAAATGTTTGAGTTATTATTTCTCATTTATTTATTTATTTATGTTTGTATTTTAAATGAAAGGAGTAAAGTACATGTATTTTAAAATGGGTATTTCTTTTTTATAGGAGCTTTGGCATAATCCCATCTTAAGAGAGTACAATTTTGCGCCAAATATTATAAACAATGTGAAATGGCGACCAATGGACATGTCGCGATATCATTTCACATGATCAGTATAAAGCGAGTTACTAGCTTAGAGGAACTGGCTTGGCCTTTTGCTCGACGCTAACGCTCTCGCCTCCTGATCATGAGATCCGTGGTTCGTATCCCATCGGCGCCACTCACTCTCCAAAGACAATTTTCAAATCTCATATGTATTACATTATTATAGGGTTTATTTATGTATAAATTAAACAAATTATTTCTCAATGTAATTTATTTAATGGCGTATATAAAAAAGTTCGTTAATATGATACATTGATAGTTATTTCGTAAAGGTATAACAATCTGATAACGTTTTAAAAATGTAAATAGAGATTGCCAGAAAGTGCTTTTGGAAATTTTTCTTTTCTCGCCAAATGCAACTTTGCGCTATTATCTCACGCGTAAAGGCCTCTATAACAAAAAAGTACTTTTAAATGTATGTAATATATGTATTTTAGGAACAGATGTGATATTCGCCCCATATTGGCGCGATTTTTTTCTGTCGCCAATATCATATAGGCAACAGGTACTTAACTTGCGTCAAAGTGCTTGATGTGGCAACCCGGATTATGTTGTTTATGCTGTTGATGTTTTCGCCAAATTGGCAACCGAAAAAAATCGCACCAATATGGGGCGAATATGCATCTGTACCGTATTTTAAATGAAAGTTATGTATTTTAAAAGAAGTGAATGAAAGGCTTATATTTTTAAAAGAAATGAAATGGAATACGGATGATGGCGATGGAAAAAAAACCTGGCGGTTTATCACCTGTGCCCGAATAGCATAAAAGTAACTTAGTTTATTTATTTATTGTATTTTATTTGGTACTTCTTTGTTTCTAGAAAGCTTTCCCCCAACAGCGTCAAATTACCCTAAAACTATTGAGCAGCTAAAAAATAGATTTGGAAGAGAGAACCTCTTGATCCAAATTTACGTTAGAGAACTTAATCTATGGTTATGAAAAATGTCGTTTCGAATAGGACAAGTATTGACTTGGTTAGACCGTATGATGAACTTGAATCTAAGTTGAGAGCGTTAGACAGTTTAGGATACACCCAAGAAAAATATGGTGATTTTTTTAGTCCTCTAGTTGAATCTTGTTTACCAGAAGGAACTTTCATCACTTGAGAAAAGCAGCGTAATGCTAAAGATTTCGGAAAACGATAGTTAGAAAAATTAATGACTTTTAGGTACTATTTGATTATCTCGTTGACCAATTTCGCCAAATTATACAAATCGCCAAACTATTAGCCAAATTATGCAAATGACATAATTTTTAATTTAAATAACGAAAGAAAAAATTAATAGGGAAGAATTCCATAGCATATGGAACTCATCCCCATGTAAATTGTTTAATTTCAAATAAATTTGACATTTACGATCACCCATTATTGTATTTAATCTTATAGTTTGGCGATAGTTTTTTGGTCGATGGGATAATCAAGTAGTACCGACTTTTCTTCAGAAGAAAGTACAAGGTCAAGAAATGGTTGTGCTCGCCCGTACCGGGATTGGAACTACACAAAAGAAAGACTCTTGAGAAAAGTAGAAATTTCCACAGCTTCTACCCTTGTAAGTAAATTAGGCACAGATGTCATATACGCCCCATATTGGCGCGATTTCTTTCTGACGCCAATGTTATATACGCAACGGGTACTTAACTTGCGCCAAAGTGTCGTTATTTTGCTTGATATAGTAACCCGGATGTTGTTGTTTATGTTGTTGATGTTTTCGCCAAATTGGAGTCGGAAAGAAATCGCGCCATTATGGGGCGTATATAACATCTGTGCCATAAGTTATTCCAAAATTTCATCTATTTCGATACTGACACTTAGGAAATAACACGATAAAAGAATAAGAAATTCAAACCTGATGGCAAATACAACACTATCGACAATATTGTCAATTTTAATGTTTGAATATTCCAAACCTTTCGGCACATCCAACGGACCAAGATCCATTACTGCTACTTGATCATAATTACTAACAAAATGGTATGTTGTCGGATCATTAAAATGAAGTATCTTAATTTTGCTACGTTCTGTAAAGGGTCCATGAGAAATCAACTGTTTCTTAATAGCGCCTTTTAAATTTTGGTCAAACATTTTCGTATTTTCTGTAAAAGTGAAGTAATTGCCTGGAGAATTCCTTGCATTCGTAAATATGCCTAAAAGCAATGCGGCTCGAAACTTACTCTCCATTCATAAAATTCGCATACACAGCTGAAGGCTGATAATTTGTTTTTATGTTTTCTTTATCGTTGCCATTTTTTCATTACTTTAATGAAGCCAAATGAGTTGAATAACGTGAAAATAGTCTGATATCGCATCGTCATGAGCGGGGCATACGAGATCTAGTATATATTACTTAGGCAACGGTCATGAGCAACTTAAATGTCATGCAGCTAGTTGCTTAAGCTTAATAATTTCAGGGGATTGAAATGTTAACATTTGTTACTATATATATATATTTCTCTTGCGTGGCGCTAAAATAGGGCTGCATTTGTAGCTTGCCGTGTGACAGTAACCGCAGTAACGCAATTAATTTGCCTTATTACATCCTACCAATCAGAAGTGTGATTTTACCACTTAAACTCGGATCATATTTAAAAGAAAAATTTCAGTGTAATGTTTGCGTACTTATACTATTATATCAGCATACTGTATTAGCTGAACTTATAACTTTAATAAGCACAAGCACACTGATACAAAACAACACATATAATATAACATTGGAATCGAGCAATCCGAATGTAAACACAAGTAGAAGTTGTAGTAGTTTTATGTGGTAGAAGTTATCGTAAATACATAACACTGTTCTCTCCCTATGGAAATTACAAATCCAATCTTTTCGGCATCTTTCTAATGCGTGAAGTACGGCGTAATGTAAACCAGGGGTGTTAACACACGCTTTCTTGAAGGATCTGGGGGCTTGGGAGATTGCTCATTAGCAGCAATGTCTAGACCGGATGTAATTGGTGACTTTGGGCTTTGAACTGTAGAAGGTTTCTTTCGACTCTCAACGGTAAAAGGCAACTTTGGACTCTGAACTGAAGAGGGTGACATCGAAATTACTGGGAAAGGAGCAGGGTTTGGTTGTTTTGGAGAGAACAGCTGGCTATTACTATCTGGATGGTGAGAATGCAACTGTGGATGTTCATTCTCTGCCTAAGTTGATCCGTATGTCTGTGTACTGAAGTACCATAAAAAAATAATACTCGAAAAACATGCAATTTCAAATAGGTAAAATAATTACTCCTGGAATCCACTTATCACCTTTGCCGAAATTTCTGGCATAGACTAAATCTCCAATCTTAAAAGACGGCTTTGAAATAAGTTCAGTAGGATGACGAGAATGCAGTAAATCTAATCTACTGCGTAGTTGTCTGCCAAAAAGCAATTCAGCTGGTGAGAAACCCGACAGAGCTAATGGTGTTCGTCTGTAATTCATAAGAATTCTTGCCAGTCTTGTTGAAATTGTACCATCCTGCACTTTCTTTAGCTGCTTTTTTATGTATTGTACAGCCCTTCCATCTGTCGATTAGACGAAGGATGATATGGTACTGTGGGCAAGGATCGTATGCCATTACGCTTAAGAAAAGACTGGAACTCATCTGAAGTAAAAACCTTTGCGTTGTCGGTGACAATACAACTGTGTAATCCAAATCTTACAAAAAGTTCGTAAGGTTTCTCAATAGTTGCTAAAGATGTACTTTTTTTCATCGGAAATGCTTCAATCCGTTTTGAATACGAATCTTGAACTATTAAGATCATATGATTATCAATAGGTCCTGCATAGTCCATGTGGATTCGAGACCAAGGTATGTTAGACGTTGGTCAAGCTTGCAACACTTTTGGATGCATGTCCATATTCTGTACTCAAATCGTGCAATAACGGACTGTGTCCTCAATTTCTGTATCCAAATTGGGCCACCAGAACAATGAACGGGCAATGCTTTTTATTCCTACCATTCCTTGATGAGTAGAATGTAATTCTTGTAGAATGCTATATTGAAGTGAAGAAGGAACTACTACTTTGTTTCCAGAGAGAAGAATGTCCTGTTCAACAGTTAATTCTATACGTTTTTTAAAGTATGGAAAGATTTCTGTTACCTTTAATTGAGGTACAGTTTCTGGCTTGAGAACTTCTGGCCAAACTTCAAGAGTGAACTGAATTACTTGAGATAAAACTGAATCCTCTTTAATAGCCTGTTGAATGTCATTAATTGTAATGGGACCGACATCTAACCTTTCCATCTGTAGAACTAGTTCTTCTGGTAGCGGAGGGTTAACTTGAGGTGTATGTATAGTCAGACGGCTGCATGCATATGCATTGGCATTGTCCTCTCCCTTACGGTAGCGAACCGTGTAATTAAAAGCTGAAAGAGTCGGTGCCCAACGCTAAATTCTTGAATTTGCCATAGTTGGAACGTGCCGTTTTTCGGAAAAGATAGTAACTAGCTGCCTATGGTCTGTTAAAAGAGTAAAATTCCTGCCAAGTAAGTACTCTCGAAATCGTGTTACTCCAAATATCAATGCCAGTGCTTCTTTCTGTATATGTGAATAATTCTTCTCTGCAGATGTCAACGTTCGTGAAGGAAAAGCAATAGGAAATTCTTTGGAATTTACGACGTGAGATAGCACTGCTCCCACACCATATGGGCTCCCATCACACGCTAGAAGAAGTTCTTTCTTTGGATCAAAATTGATTAATAAAGAAGAGCTGCATAAAGCTGATTTGGAGTTTTGAAAAGCTGAATCAGCTTCTGAAGACCACTGCCAGGGAGTATTTTTCTGCAATAATTTATAAAGTGGGGCCAACATGGTACTCATTCAAGGCAAAAATTTAGCATAATACGTGATCAAACCAAAAAATGAACGCAATTCTGTAAGGTTTTAAGGAACCGGAGCTGCTTTAATTGCTGTAATTTTTTTTTCTATACCCAGCAAAGAGGAAATTGCTGGCCAGCAGCAAAATAGGTGCTGGCAATGATGAAGAAGTGCTGGCTAATTGCCAACCACTGATCGGCCTCCGATTGATCGGCCTCCGTTTTATCTCATGCGCTGGCCCACTACATCATGGAAGTGCACAAACTTTTGCAGTATTATTGCTGGAAACCCTTACGCTATGTGGCGTAATTCATCTAATAAAAAAAAATCACTAATTGTAATTTTTATTTAAATATTTTAATCTGAAGCGTAAAAATATTTAAACAATTAAATTTCAAGTTTGGCAACTTTTTTTTCTTCAAAGGCACTTTTTTTCTTCTTAAATCTGGTTTTACTAAGTTACAAAGGATTTCAGTTTTCAGAATTTACACAGTTGAGGATCAACCAGCGTATAAAATATATAGGATTTATAGACAATACAATAATTTCTATACAAGTTTAATGATTGGGAACGCAAGTCACAAAAGAAACAAACTTGAAATAGTGTAATGAGAGCTTGAAAACTACGAGTGGTTGTAGAATACGCTGAAAGTACTTGTTCTTGTCCGATCACGGAAACCAAACAGCACCGAGCGCGGTTAGTACTTGGGAGGGTGACCACATGGAAACCACTGCAAATTCAAATATTTTTATAGAAATTCTATAGCCATTTCTATTATAGACACTTCTACAGATATTTCGGTACTTGTTAGTTATCTCGTCGACCAATTTCGCCAAATTATATAAATCGCCAAACCACTTGCCAAATTATACACATTGACATAATTTTTATTTTAAATAACGAAATAACAAATAAATTAGTAAAACATTAATAAAAATACAAATAAAACGTCGAATTAATGGTTTTATTGGCCATTATTGCCATTTAATCTTACAAATAACTAAATTAATGGCAAACATTATTGGCATTTAATCTTACAATTTGGGGACAGTAATTTGGACGACGAGATAACTCACAAGTACCGATATTTCTATAACTTTTGGTGAAACTATATTATAGAAGAACGGGCCATAATTCTATAATATTCTATAATACTTTTTCTATAAGCTTTTTTATAGAATTCTATAAGAAATTTTTGTAAGGGAAAGTGCTGGCCCAACAAAGAAGTAGCAGTAGGATGGGTGCTAGCACTGCAGGAAAGGTGCCGGATTGAAGTAATTTGATGGCATACTAATGCTGGCCTGCTCTTGGCCATCACTGATGGGCTAGCTGCATTCTGCACGGACACTTTTGTACTGGTTTAAGTAATGGCACCATTACACCTTTACCGCTGGTGGCAGTGTTGGCTGCCACCAGCGTGTATTCCATCAGCATCAATTACATGACCAAGAAAAGTCAAACTATTGCAAAAAAAATTGACACTTTTATTGTCTAAGTCGCAAACCTGCATCATTAAATCTTTTTAACACTTCTCGTAGTTGTGACCTGTGCTCATCGTGATTGGTGCCAGTAATGATGCAATCATCCAGTGAAATAGCCACACCAGGAATGCTTTGCATTAATATTTCCATTTCCCCTGAAAAATAGCTGGCGCTGAGGAAATTCCAAAAGGTAAGCGAAGGTACTGAAAAAGTCCCTTATGTGTATTTATAATTGTAAGGTCTCTGGAATCTTCAGCAAGTTCAAGTTGATTATAAGCATCTCTGAGGTCCAGCTTAGTAAATTTCTGTCCTCCTGCCAAAGTAGTAAAAATATCTTCAGCTTTAGGTAAGGGATATTGGTCTGCATCAATAGCAGTACTCGCTGTTAACTTAAAATCACCGCAAATTCTTACTGATGATCTGTCCGCTTTAAGTACGGGAACGATGGGTGTAGTCCATTTTGAAAAACGAATTGGTTATAAAACACCAATCTTCTGTAATCGATTCAGTTCCTCACCGACTTTTTCTCGCATTGAAAATGGTAAAGTACGAGCTTTATAAAATTTTGGTTGCACTTCTGGCTTTTTAATTAAACAGACTTTAACCCCTTGGAGACGAGCGACCGATATTCGTGCCGGTATTCGTCCTGAATTCCACAAACTAGTCGATCAAGAATCATCATATCTAAACTAGAACTGTAATTGCAAAATTCAGAAAATCTATGCAATTCCGAAACGAAAACAGAAATGGTTTCATCAGATTTACGAACTCAAGAATTAAATTTAAACCTTTCAACAATTTCCGAAGGTGCTGGACTGTAATGGTCTGATAAACATTTAATTAAATCATCATACTTAGTATCTGCCGTTGTTCTCGGCGATAGCAAACTACGTAACAATTTATAAACTGTTGGCCCAATCACAGTTAAAAAGATTTTTTTTTAAATTATCATCAGATATATCATTTGCATTAATAAAAGGATTAACTCTTTGGTACAGATGTCATATTCGCCCCATATTGGCGCGATTTTTTTCTGTCGCCAATATCATATAGGCAACGGGTACTTAACTTGCGCTAAATTGCTTGATGTGGTAACCCGGATTATGTTGTTTATGCTGTTGATGTTTTCGCCAAATTGGCAACCGAAAAAAATCGCGCCAATATGGGGCGAATATGACATCTGTTCCCAATCTAATGCAATTTCTACGTGCTGCGACCAGGTTTCCACTGTAGGGTCAAAATCTTCGATTCTACCAAACGTAGTCATAGATGACTGTAATCACCATAAAAAGAATAATGTAAATACAAAATGTACGTGGATCCGCAATAATCGTTGCCAAAATGTAATGTTTGCGTACTTATACTATTATATCAGCATACTGTATTAGCTGAACACATAACTTTAATAAGCACAAGCTCGCTGATACAAAACAACACATGTAATATATATAACATTGGAATCAGTGTGACCGTTTTTTCAAGCTAAATGCAGACTAGATTTAGCCTGACAACAGGCTAAAAATAAAATCAATTGTCCTGCTATCTATTGACGGTTTGTATAATTAAAAATGTAAAAAAATCATATTTTGAGAAACAAATTCGATATACGATCTTTAGGTTCACTCTATCATGGTTCAATCAAAAACGATTAACGTAATATTTATTATTCATATACAGGGCTCCACAAAAAACATCGGGTCCATTACTTTCTAAAGGCGTAAATTGTTGGAAGTATCGTATTTGAATTATATTACACTACACTGGCGAAATTGAAATACTTTGTTCATATACATTATTGTATGTTTTTAACAAAAGATGTATACTTCATACATATTGTTTGGGTTTCATATCTGACGAAACCTTATTCGTCTCACTTGTCTATCTGTCTGCCCGTCTGTCACAGAGCCCATTTTAAAAAAACTATAAATGTTGGAGACTTGAAATTTTGCATACTTATAGCTAAACACCACGCATCAAACGCCAAAACATAAAATTTTGAAAAAGTCTAATATTTAACCCTCTGGGCTCTAACTTGTGTATTTTAAACAATTTTTCTAACTCAGCCCCTAATTAAGTTGAAGACATGAAATTGTACATACATATGGCTGAACTTGTAGACTTGTTAACCTAACTTGTTAACCTAATCTCACATCAAACGACAAATCATAAAATTTTGAAAAAGTGTAATATTTAACCCTCTGTGCTCTAACTAGTGTATTTTAAGCAATTTTTCTAACTCAGCCCCTAATTAAGTTAGAGACTTGAAATTTTGCATACTTATAGCTGAACACTTGCGATAACACCACAAATCATAAAATTTTAAAAAAGTCATGTTTAACCCTCCGGTCTCTAACTTGTGTATTTTAAGCAATTTTTCTAACTCAGCCCCTAATTAAGTTGGAGACATGAAATTTTACATACATATGGCTGAACACCTCACATCAAACGACAAATCATAAAATTTTGAAAAAGTGTAATATTTAACCCTCTGTGCTCTAACTTGTGTATTTTAAGCAATTTTTCTAACTCAGCCCCTAATTAAGTTAGAGACTTGAAATTTTGCATACTTATAGCTGAACACTTGCGATAACACCACAAATCATAAAATTTTGAAAAAGTCATGTTTAACCCTCCGGTCTCTAACTTGTGTATTTTAAGCAATTTTTCCAACTCAGCCCCTAATTAAGTTGGAGACATGAAATTTTGCATACTTATAGCTGAAGACTTGCGATCACACTACATATCATAAAATTTTGAAAAAGTCATATTTAACCCTCCGGTCTCTAACTTGTGCATTTTAAGCAATTTTTCTAACACAGCCCCTAATTAAGTTGGAGACATGAAATTTTGCATACTTAAAGCTAAGGACGTAAAAGAAAACGTAAAAAAAAATTAATTTTAAAATTTCAGTTATACAATCTTCCCACCAGGGGTACTATCAGCGAAAAAAAAGTTTCGTGTAAAATATTTTAGTAAAACATAAATTTCATCATGGCAGAAACGTATTCTGAAAATTTATTTTAATAAAAATATTTTATTTTAAAATAGTTGTTCTATTTTCCGCCAGGGGACATTGCATATATAAACACGTGATAAAATTGTGTTGAATCTGTGCGAACTTTAACTTTAATATAGCTATCATAAATTGAAAAATCAAAAAAATTAATTTTACCGAAATTTGGTTACCCCATTTCCTCCCATCTTATTCCTTTCTACGGCCTTGTACAATAACTTTAAATGCTATATACATACTCTTCAAGAAAAGTTATTCTGTAGGAGACTGTAACAACA
Organism: Maratus speciosus; assembly: GCA_963932465.1. Lineage (NCBI taxonomy): Eukaryota > Metazoa > Arthropoda > Arachnida > Araneae > Salticidae > Maratus > Maratus speciosus. The sequence goes on from OZ010786.1 coordinate 394,567,935, forward strand.
TGATAAAATTACATTACCGTCAGCGTTCTACAAACCCCGCATTTTATATTAATTTGATACTTACGTGTTCTTTTGTATGACCTTGTAAAATAACTATAAATGCTATATGCACTATGTCGAAGAAAAACATGCTGTGGGTGACTGTAAGAACATCCTAAAATTGCATTACAATCTGCGATCTACGAAACCCGCATTTAACATATATTCGTATTCTTTGTGCGGCCCTGTAAAGCAACTATAAATGTTATATGCACCATCTCTAAGAAAAATCATGCTGTAGATGATTGTAACAACATCATAAAATTACTTTACAATCGGTGATCTACAAATCCCGCATTTAACATGTATTCGTATTTCGTATTCTTTTGTAAGGCCCTGTATAATAACTATAAATGCTACATGCACCCGCTTAAAAAAAAAAAAAAAAAAAACAGGCTGCGGGTGACTGTAACAACATGCTAAAATTACATAACCATCAATGATCTACCAATCCCGCATTTAACATATGTACGTATTCTTTTGTGCGGCCCTGTACAATAATTATAAATGCTATATATATCCTCTTTAAGAAAAATCATTCTGTATGCTAATGTAAAAACATATTAAAATTACACTATCATCAGCGTTCTAGAAAACCTGCATTTAACATATATTCGCTTCATACATTCGTGTTCTTTTGTGCGGCCCTGTAAAATAACTCTAATTGCTGTATGCACCTTCTTGAAGGTAAAACATGCTGCGGTGACTGTAACAGCACGCTAAAATTATATTACATCAACGATCTAAAAATCCCGCATATAACATATATTAGTATTCTACTGTACGGCCCTATACAATTATTATAAATGCTATTTGCGCCCTCTTGATAAAAATAAAATAAAAAATATGCTGCGTGTGACTGTAACAACGTGCTAAAGTTTCATTACCATCAGTGATCTACAAACCCCGCATTTAAGATATATTCGTTTCATACATTCGTGTTCTTTTGTGGGACCCTGTAAAATAACTATTATAAATGCTAAATGCACCATCTTGAAGAAACAAGTTGGTTAAGTGTGATCACAGATCGCACAGATGGTTTCGTTTAATATTCCTTTCAAAACACTTTATCTTTTTGAAAAAATATGTTAGTTCCACATTTTTCAACCAGGGGCGCACTCTATTCTAAATAAAACCTGTATCCGAAAGAAATTCCGTTTTACAACCTATCCGTAGACATATTAGTCGAGGGGATCAGGCCCATAGCACTCGATATAGGTAGGCGTCACCTGGTGGTAAAAAGTGAAACTAAAATATGTAAGGCTGTGGTGCACAATAAAAAAGAGTGGTCAAAGGGCTGTAATAATATAAGACTTTTTGAATTTTTATGATATGTAGTGTGATCGCAAGTCTTCAGCTATAAGTATGCAAAATTTCATATCTCCAACTTAATTAGGGGCTGAGTTAGAAAAATTGCTTAAAATACACAAGTTAGAGACCGGAGGGTTAAACATGACTTTTTCAAATTTTTATGGCTTGTCGTGTTATCGCAAGTGTTCAGCTATAAGTATGCAAACTTTCATGTCTCCAACTTAATTAGTGGCTGAGTTAGAAAAATTGTTTAAAATACACAAGTTAGAGCCCAGAGGGTTAAATATTAGACCTTTTTCAAAATTTTATGATTTGTCGTTTGATGTGTGGTGTTCAGGTATAAGTATGCAAGCTTTCAAGTCTCCTACTTAACTAGGGGCTGAGTTAGAAAAATTGTTTAAAATACACATGTTAGAGCCTAGATGGTTAAATATTAGACTTTTTCAAATTTTTATTATTTGCCATTTGATGTGTGGTGTTCAGCTATAAGTATGCAAAATTTCAAGTCTCCGACACATATAGTTTCTGAGAACGGGCTCTGTGACAGACGGACAGACAGACAGACAAAGGAGTGGGACAGGTAGGGTTTCGTCAGATGAACGAACGGGTGACTGTAACAACATCCTAAAATTACATTACCATCAGCGATCTACCAATCCCGAAGATAGTTTATATTCGTTTCATATATTCTTATTCTTTTGTGCGGCCCTGTAAAATAACTGCCAATAATATATACAGTAAAACCTCTGAATAGCGGTCACCTCGAGAGTGCAGAATTTGCCCTCTATTTTGAGGTGTCCGCTACTGAGAGTAAAAAATGTACAGTAACTTAAGTGTTGGTAATCAAAAAAATGTCCGCTAAATAGAGGTATCCGCTAATCGGGTGTGTCCGTTATGGAGGTTTTACCAGTAAAACCTCTGAATAGCGAACACCTCGGGAGGGCAGAATTTGTCCTCTATTTGGAGGTGTCCGCTACTGAGAGTAAATTATGTACAGTTATTTAAGGGTTGGTAATCGGAAAAATGTCCGTTAAATAGAGGTGTCCACTAATCGGGTGTGTCCGTTATGGAGGTTTTACTGCATAATAATATCATCCTTTACAAGAAAATTGCATGCTGTAGGATAGACAGACAGACATCCAGAGAAAGATAACCTCCCGGAGCAATAAACACCCATGTCTTTTGTTTTAATCATCCGCAATCGTTTCTAAATTTCGTCATACGAGTATTAAAAAAATCTGTTAATTTCCAGTCGACAGACTGACAACTATCTTTTAGCCTGAGTTTTTAGCCGGATTTAGCCTGTTGTATCTCATACAACAGTCCAGATTTTATACAACAGGCTAAAAACGGTCACCGTGATTGGAATCGAACAATCTGAATGTAAACACAAGTGGAAGTTGTAGTAGTTTTATGTAGTAGAAGTTATCGTTGATACATAACACTTTTCATGAAATGTAAACATTTAAAAAGATTCCGTTTAATTATGCACTAATCGCGTAAGAGCAGAACACAGATTATTTATTGAAAAATAATATTAAGTAATCTGTGTAAATAAAATGACAGTGAATAATCTTTCAAAATAAGTAATATGGAAAACGAAATGTTTCCGATGAAGATAATGACGTCATTCGGAAAACAAAAGGTGCATTTTCATCCATGAATTAAAATACTTTACTATAACTGTGTCAGTGATGACGTCATATTCCTGATCCTTGATAAGTAAACTGGACACTTGCTATTTATTTAAAGTTCCTTGGTATACACAAAATACAATATTTCTGTAAATTACATAATTTTCAATTAATTAAACTGAATATTTAATGAAACTCAGGAAATTTAAAACAATTGCTTAAATGATGCTTTAATTTCGGAAAAGATGAATGGTTCTGATGGTGAAAATAACATTATATTTGAAAGAAAGGATTCATTCTCATATGGACTGCAGAAGTATCATGGCACACGGTACAATTGTTTCAAACAAACAGATTTCTGGGAAAGTTTTCCATAGTATGGAGGAGTTACCTCGCGGGGAAAAAGCGCAGAAAAAGCCAGGAAATGCACAGGAACAGTTTGTTAAGAACTGCCAAAGGCGTCATGAGCTTTAGAGTCTATATAAAACTGAAATGTTTTAATACGATTTTGTCATTACGTCATATTCACTGGCCTTTACATATAATTCAGCAAATAAAAATTCAGAGCAGTAGGTTTTTTTAAATACAGGACGATCTTTTGCAAGATGTATAAATAGCAATTTCAATTGGTTCGTTTTAAGGCCACGTGATGCATTCAGAAAATCAGCTTTTTGATCAAAAGTTTCTCTTACAAGGAAGGTCTCCTTACTGGGCATACTGAGTATATTTTGAAAAAAAAAAATACTAATTAAACTACTTATCTATGTAATAAAGGATCAGTCAAATTTAGCGGCGGAATTACAGTAGAAAGTCTGCAAAAAAAATAAAATACTTTCGAGTATTTGGCGCGAAAAGACGAAAGCGTCACGCGATTTGGCGAGCTGCACTTTTCCTCGTCAAAAGCAAACGATTTTAATGCATTTAAAAATTGCATGTTAATTGATTTTTAGAATGCGTGTAAATAGTATTTTATGAATTTAAACTTAAACAACGAGATAGTTTAATGCATATATTTTTTGTATTACATATTTATGTTGCTTGTTGCTGCACTTATTTAATTTTATCACTGTAAAAATATTTTCATATTGAAAAATATATTTCCATATATTTAAGCGTATTCCAAAATCAAGGCCAGATGAAGAATGCTGCAGTCATACATTTCAAATCGGAGAAGTTTTTGTTTCCGTAGCAACAAAATTGCATCGACAGTGCTCAATTGGACTTAATTTTGAGATTGAAACAATTTTAATTAATTTAAATTTTGTTTTAATTCATAAAATTTCATTGTTAACTTTCTTTATAAATATTTTTATGACAAAACTATAGTTAAAACAAACTAAAGATGATAAAACTAAAGTTATTTAAATTAAATTTATTTAAACAAGTTCAACATAAAACATTTTTATCTTAAAGAATATTTCACATAAAAAAGTATTTGTGAAATTTTATTCCATCGCCAAAGCGGTGATAAATCGCCAAATAACGAAATTTTCATTATTTTTTTACGGACACCCTATCGAATTTCCGCCGATTTTTTTTTTATAAACATGTCTATCCTCATGAGAAGAACTTTCCGTATTTTTTTCAGATTTTTCGGAGTATGCCCGTATGGAGACCTTCCTAGTTAGACACATCAGAAAACGTGTTCTTTACGTTTTGTTAATTTTACAAGTGTCTGAGAGATATTGTATTTTTCGCGTCGAAAGGACCTTGGATAGTGTTTGTTGATTTATATTGAACTATCTTGGTATCAGAATGTATTTTTCCCAGAGTTTTTCCAAAGAAATTTAAGCCGTACTGTACAATATTATGCGCAATAAGTTTTAAATTGTGTTCCAAAGTATTTTTTTCAGCTAATTATTTTAAATTTCAAAACTTGGTAAATTTTATAATGTTAAAATGATTTATGCCCATTGGTAGCACCAACTAAATGCATTTTTAATTGTGATTTCAACGAAGTTTTCAATTACTGTTTTTATACCTTAATTTTTTTTTTAATTTTCGTAAGTTAAAAGTATTTATAATAGTACTCACATTATGGCTAGAGTTGCTGCAAAAAGTGTCGAGCAAGCAAAGCGAGCTGGGAACGCGTAGCGGTTCCAATGTGAATTACGTCGCAATTCACGGGGTTTGGCGAACGTCAGTGAGCAGGAGGCAGAGCCCCCTAATTAATAAAAAAAGCATGTTTTCTCAAATATGTATAAGAGAAAAATTTATGAGTAGAAAATATATCTTTTTAAGTTAACTAAATGATAAATATACTAGTTTATTATAACACAGGTAGAAAAAAAAATGAAGAGTTAATAAAAAATACTTCATTTTGAAAAAAACGAAGAAAAGAAAATCAACGTTTTAAACTAAACATGAAGAAATTTCCGCTAGCGAAAATGACTACAATGGCTCACATTTGTTTTTGGACACTTATGTTTTTGAAACTTACTTACAAAAAACATCATCTAAATACTAAAGGATGTACTTTAAAAAAATTCATATAAACTTTCTTTACTCTATAATAAAACGTACATATTGCAATAAAAGTACACCCTGAAACTGTTAGACGAGTTATCAGTTCATATAGATACAGCAGTAGAGTTGTCAGAAGAAGAGTTTTCGGTAATGAAAAAGCAAAAAAGTTACGTCTGGATTTTGAAAAATACGTGGTAGACAAAGATGTATCGTTTTCAGAAAATGTCATATTTGTGAATGAAACAAAATTTAACATATTTGGGTCTGATGGGTGAATAACTGTGTGGAGAAAGTCCAAAGAAGAGCTCAATCCGTAAAATCTATTGCCAACTGTCAAACATGGAGGTGGAGGCATAATGGTTTAGAAATGTTTTGCTGCTTCTGGTATGGGAAATTTAGTTTTCATTGAAAATATTATAGACCAATATAAGTATATAAATATCCTGGACGAAAACTTGAAAATATCTGCCCCAAAACTTCAAAACACATTCAAGTGCTATCAAAATAATGATCCCAGACATACATCCCTAAATCTTTCCTTATGGCTGCTGTACAACTATCCCCAAAGTTATCTAGACTCCACCAGATCCTCCAGTTTTAAACCCAATTGGAAATGTGTGGCATGAACTGGAGAAAAAAACATGAAAACATGATATTTCTTCGAAAGAACAACCTAAAGCAGTATTAATAGAGGAATGAAACAAAATTGAACATTCTTCCACACAAAAACTATAGTTGTATCCAAGCCAAACCGTATTAAAAGTGTAATTTCAGCTGAAGGTTACCCAACAAAGTATTAAAATGCTTGATTGTTTGCATAATTTTCTTTACATTTTTTGAATGTTCAAAGTGTTCAATTACTTATGAGAGATGGTTTTTAACATTTTCTCGGAAAATTAAATTTTAAGAAAAAAAAGTTTTGAATTTATTTTCATTACAATATGTAGGTTTTATTATAGACAAAAGAAAGTTTATAAGAAAATGTTTTAAGTAAATCCTTTAATATTCAGATGATGTTTTTAATAATTAAAACAAAAGTGATAAATAATTAAAACAGTGTCCAAAAACAAAAGTGAGCCACTGTATGTTTAAAAGAAAGAGTGTCTTTTACATGAACTTCATCTGTAACATCATGAACATTCATAAAATTGAAATATTTTATTTCGATTGTGTTAAACGGCGCAATTTTTTTACTTTTCAGTAAATCCGTATCGAACGTATGAATACGTATCCACAGTTCCTATTCCTGTTTGATTAGGTAAAAATATCAAATGCAGTAGAACCTTGATTATCCGAAGTAATTGGGACCGACCCTCTTTCGGAAAATCGAAATTTTCGGATGATCGAGAATGCTTCAATTTTAAGATTAAGGAGAAATAGATGCCATATTTTTTATTATGGTAACAAGGGCTTAATAAAAATAACGCAATAGCAAAATAGAAACAAAAATAAATTGCCTGAATTTTAATTTTGAAATTAACCTTTTACATATATCACAAGGGTATGAAAAAAAGGTTTGTTTGTCGCAGTTTCGACTGCCTTTGCTTTGAAGCTCTATCACGGAGATTTTTAATATTATTAGTTCACCAGTATCACAGTCTTTCTGCTGCTACAGCCATGCCAAACCTTTTGCAAAACATTCAGCTTCAGACAGCTTCAGAATTGCTAATTTGTTCGTTTTCTTCGTTCAACTCCGCAGCTTACTGGAGCTGAAGTTAAATTCAAAGGAACTCTAAGAAAAAGGGATGGAAAATATTTATATGTACTCGTAGTTCGGAAAGGATCGCTTGCACACAAGGAATATGATAGTTTAAAAAAAGAAAGAAAAATTTCAAAATGGATTTTGCACACAAGGAATGTGATAGTAAAAAAAAAAAAAATCTTAAAAAATGGATTTTGGTTAATCGAGAGTTTCAGTTAAAAGAGTTTCGGATAAAAGAAGTTCTACTTCTCTAGAAAAATCCTGGGCTTTGTTCACTTAATTGTTGAAATATGCCAAGTATTATTTGCTATTGTGAATATTTTTATTAGCGGAAATTATAGTACTATGGATAATTAAAAAATTAATAATAAACCTAACATTTGACTAAACTTCATTATTATACTGCATTTGATGGCCTGAGTGGTGCAAGATCGCCTGAACAGAGATCCAGCTTAGACTTATTTACACTCCATCTGGGGATCTCCACAACACGCAGCGGTTTGCAGGCAGAAACCCAGTCTGTCCAGAAGGGGAAGACACCTATCTTTTACAAAACATGCAATAAAAAAAAACTTATTCAAGTAAAAATTAATTTACAATCTGCGCCGAAGCCAGGTTGCCAATAGGCCGACATGGGCAGCATAATCAGTAGTTCTGGAAAGTTGCAAACAATTTTAGGGTACCAATCGAAAAAAAATATTCATAATTATGTTCTCATTTTAACGATAGCAAGTTAAATTCAGTTGCTTACAATTAATATTCTCTGTGTCAAAAGAATTTACAATTTCTGCACACAAGCAATTTGCTGTTAGATTAATTAACAACAGATCGATATTTTAATTTTGCTAATATTGAAATAATATTGATTAATTTACCCAATTGAAAATGTTCGGCATGAACTGGAGAAAGAATAAAAAAACGTGATATTTCTTCGAAAGAACAACTTAAAGCAGTATTAATAGAGGAATGGAACAAAAATGAACATTCTTACGCAAAAAACTATAGTTGCATCCATGCCAAAACGTATTGAAAGTGTAATTTAAGTTTACTTTTGAATGCCAAAAGATTTAATCTACACAATTTTTGGGCCATCAATATTCTAAATATTAGTGCAATAAGTTAACTCAATATTTGATTTCAATCTGTACAAGTTCAGACACAATTTTTGAATACAAGTAAATAGACATTGGACGACCATGAGACTTAATGAGAAGAACTAATCTCATTTCCAGATAAGTGGTAGTTTATAATGTTTTGATAGTTTTGCGCTCATTTCATTTTTTAATTGTTTAATAATCGTTCTCAGTTCTTAGTCGTTCCAAATAAATCTTAATTTAGAAGGCTTTTAGAAAAACATTTACATCTTAAAAGTAACCACCATGCCAGATTCTAAGTTTCTAGTTATTCAAGCTTCTGTAAAGAACTATATTACAGAAATCGCAATTTTGCAAACGTTTTTTCTTCCTGCACATTTTTTTTTTAAACTGTTCTGTGGGTGTATTTACGTGTCGGTTTTAAAACATTTCCCGCTCATTTCAAACTTTTAAGTTTCGATTTTTTTTTCTTTTTTTTTTTTTTTTTTTTTTTTAGCATTGAAATCGCAATAAGCACCATGCCGAATTTCAAGTTTCCAGCCCAGCAGCATAAAAAAATAGAAATTTTAGAATTTCCTCTCATTTCATCTTTTTAAATTTCAAATTATTTTTTAAACCGTTCTTAGAGAGCATTTACATCTTAAAAATTGCCACCATACGAAATTCGAAGCTTCTATACCAGCTAATATCACATAAATCACAATTTTAGAACGTTTTTGCACCATGCCACATTACAATCTTCTATACCAACTGTATCCCATAAATCGCAAATAGAACCTTTTTTGCTCCTGCACCCTTATAAATTTCGAATTTTTGGAAAACTGTTCTGGGCGAGTATTTACGTTTTCTGTAATATAATACCCTAGGCAAATTTTTAGTTTCTAGCTCTAACAATCCCAAATAAATCACAATTTAGAACGTTTTTAGGACGCTTTCTACTCGTTTCACCCTTTTAAATTTAGATTTTTTTTAAACTATTCGTTTTAAGTATTTACATCTTAAATGATACCACCACACCAAATATCGAATTTCTAGCCCCAACAATGCCACAGAAATTGTAATTTTAGGATGTTTTTAGCTCCTCCCCCTCCCTCCACGCCACCACCATCTTTGGAATTTGTTATAAAGACATAAAATGTAGCCTATGTTGGATCAGAAAGGATCACTAGCATTTTGCCACAATTATTTTTTTAATCCTTTCAATAGTTCCAGAGATTACCCCACAAGCAAAAAAAAACTAAAACTAACGTTACACCTTTATAATGTTAGTATAGATTGAATCACAATTTAAAGACTTTAAAAGGGTAGAGTGAAGAAAAAAGTCAACGTAAACATTTTAATTCAGAGCAACCTACCAAAATATTTCAGTTTAATGAATGAAAATACATATAATATTACCATGACATCATTTTAAATTGTTAAAGCTTTTCGTTACTCCATATGAATTACCAGGTTAAAACTTGAGAATATTTATGGAACACTATAATTACATTGCGGGTAAAACTTGTAAAAGAATGGCTTGTTTGAATTGGTTATAAAATTTTATCTGAATAAAACTTCTCCAATGCAATAAAGGAGCGATAATGAATAAAATAATTTTTGAATACACCATCATGAAATTAAAAAATCAGTTATATTACATACTAGCAGAACTACCCGGCTTCGCCCGTGACAATTATAAAAGACCTTCCATGTAAAACAATAAATTAAAATGAACTACTATAGTAGTCACAATAACTGAGATTTGTGCATCCCCGTCCACAAATCATTAAAATGACAATTAGAAAACATATACGTTATTGTCTCACAACCATAATAAAATGTCTGAGCTTTAATATCACAATGCTCGTTTTCTTCGGCTGGTGTAACAGAAAAATTTGTAATTTTCTGACAATACAAAAAACAAATCCACCAAATGGCATATCATATAGTCAAATTCTCGTTTGTATGGCGTATAGCTATATTATAAAGTAAAAATATGTCAGTGAGTAACGCTGACATCATACTGTTGATGGCAACGACTTAACAGGCAAATTATTCCTCTACAGCAATTTTTCTTAACTTCTAAACAGCACACAATTTAATTTTTTAACCTGTCGAATAGAACAAAAATTCCTTTCAAATGAAATTTATTTGAAAATTGTATCTCAGTTTTTTTTTATTTTAATGGGTTTGAAAGTAATTTTCAAACATGGGTATTTTTTAATGTGCGTGCAGCCCAACGTAACCATTACGAAAGATGAACCCGTTTGCTCTTAATTCAATATTATGAAGAAAAGGCATGTCTATGTGTAACTTTGTCATCATATTATTGTGACAACAACCTAATCTATCCGCAAATTTCGATTTTACTACAATTTAACTTTTAAACACATTCGATTGTTCCAACGTCTAATAGAAAACAAAACAAAACAAAAAACTCTCAGTAATATTTGTTTGAAAAGCTTATGTCACGTTATAGATTTTTTTTTATAGATTTTAAAGTGATTCTCAAGCATGAATATTTTTTAAATGTGCATGCAATTACAAAAGATTATTCAATTGCTCAAAAACGCTGCAAATAATTCAGTACTTGTTTGTTTTCGTGTAATATTTCATAACTAACTTGGTAAACGAAATTAAAACGCCAAAATAAAATAAAATAAAACACGACTTTAACAGATATCAAATCGAACTACATAATATAATCTATTATGTATAGAAAATGCAAATGGGAATTTCGTTCCGGCTGCTTATAACTTGAGTTCTTCTGAATGGATTTCAATGCGTCTATCAGTTTCTCAGGAAAGGTTTTAGTGTATAACATATTGTTTTATGTTGTTTAGTCATAGAATTATAGGGAAAAGTTTTATAATCATGTGAATCCGATTATGAAAGATTAGTATTTTTAAAAAGATTTTTATAAATGGAACTTTCATCGTTTCTTGGATAATTTTACACGGATGGTTTTAGTATATTGCATTTACGCCAGGTAGTTATACATAAAATAATGGAAGAAAGTTCAATAATCAGATGAGGCCGACTATAAAAGATTAGCCTTTTAAAAAAGTTCTATTGGACAGATTTTGATGGAATTTGCGCTGTTACTATGCACGCATTTTTCTATAATGGTTTTAGTATATCCCATTTTGCTATACATGTTTTGTTATAGAGTTAGCTGAAAAGTTACTAATCAGTTGAACCCCATTCTGAATGATTAGCCTTTTAAAATGTTAGATAATTTTTCAGGGATAGTTTTAGTACATTGCATATCGGTCTATCATTCTTAAACCAAGTTCTACTGTAAATCATCAAATAAAAAATTTGGCCCTTAACATCCGAAGTTTTGTCTTAAACATTAGAAAGTATAATAGCGCAGTGGCGTTAGTAAGGTTTTCATCTACGCGGAAGGACGTTTCAGATAAAGACCCATATTGCATTAAAATGACGGATCAAATTCACCGATATATTTCATTTAATCCAAGATTCGTTTGGAGAAACCGACCAGCACAGCGAGCGAAATGTGCTACTCAGATTATAAGGCGCATAGTGAAAATATTCACGATTAACTGCTCGCTATAATACGAAAGTACCAAAAATGCTTTTTCATGTAGTTTTTGAGAAATCTAAAAAATACACTAAATATATTAGTGTTTCAAATTAAAAACGATTTTTATTTATGTTGTGTTAATGCGCAGTGTATCAGGTACCTTTAAACACGGTATCCTAAGATTCATTGCCTATAATTTTTAAACGGAAACTCACACTAATCATAAAACCCAAATTCACAGCCATTAACTTGAAAATGACGTCAATCTATGAAGCTTTGTTTAAAATGAGAAATCTAACTCTAAAAAAAAAAGTTGTTATATTTTAATTTCAATTTAATATAAATCGTATAAAAGTAGATTTTACATTATGGTATTTGATGCAAATCGTAGAATGTTATCACTGCATTTAAAATATTAAAACATTTACCTAAATGATATAATTAAAGAAACAACATTATAACGAAATAGGAAATAAATCATAGCAACCGGTTTTTAGAGCAAGTTTGAGACCATATTTATCGAAACTGACATCATAATTTATTGAAAGTGGCGCCATATTTAGTGATTTGTGTCTCTGATCCCTTTTCTTGGAATAGAAAAGCCTGTATTTTAGTGAAATTGTAATTTCAAATATATTAAATGGAGGTTTTAAGTTTTCTCAAAGCCTTGAAGTTTTTATTTAAAATATGAGAAATGCGCATTTTCTGCTTAGAGAGACATCAATTTAAAAAATATAACAATATATCGACAGAGACTGAATTTGTATTGGTTTATGAAAAGAAACTACACGTGTTTGCCTTTTTTTAAATTATTTGTGCCTTTTTTAAGGTGTGACAACACAATAAAATAATTCAGATTCTCTCGCTGTATTTTTGCATTTTTGAAATGGACGTCATTCTAAACAGAAAATGCACATTTTCCATATATATATGTAAAAACGTCAGAATAAAACATCTTTAGAAAGCAGTGTCAGTTAATCAGAAATTGACGTCATACCTAGCAAACGATTTTTATTATTATCTTTTCCCTAAATTATTTTCTTGATATTGAAACGCCTGTATTAAAATAGATTTTTTAGCTTTAAAACATTTTAATGAAGATATACTACGTTATTTGAAGACACATTTAGTTAAAGTTTTTATTTTATATGGGAAAAATGTGCATTTCTTGATTAGAATGACAACAATTTCGAAAATGCAAAAATATAGCTATTGAGTCCGAATTTTTATTAGCTTATAAAAAGAAAGTACGCGTGTTATCATTTTTTTTAAATTATTGCACCGTTTTTTAAGTTGTGGCAACAGAAAAGAAATGATTGAATTATAAAATTAAATAAAAGAGATATTTCTATAATGTTAAAATATGAAAGGTAGTAGAAAAAAGGGATAAATATTGGTCTGATGATTTTTTTAAAGTAGACAGTGATCTTTTTCCACGGTCTAAAACGTATGTACATGAAGTTTCGTGCAAATCGGCCAAAAATTGAGGATTTGTATAAAGGACATACACACAAAGAACGGCTTTTATATATAGAGAACATTATAACTAGCAAAAGCCATGCTTTGTTTGGATTCGCGCAGTATTATTTAACAAGATAAATATTTGAAAGTAAAAATATGTTTTTTATATTATTTTTGCATCTTTATTAAGCAAAAACGTTATTTTATGTTTTGGCGCATTTTAATTTTAGAAATGTAAATTCATAAAAATAACAAAGAATTTCTTCGTATTTTTTTTATTTATGATATAAGACTGGTATAAATAAAAATATGTTCGAAGCAAAATTTTACAAAATATTTTTAAATTTTCAACTAAAAGCTCTTTTAAAGATTTTTTACATCTTCCAACAGCCTCTGATGTTTTCTCAAATGATTTGAAATAGGTATGTTTCCAATCTTTGTAATTCACATCAAATAATCTTTGATAGCAATCTTAGAATAATATATTCGAAGAGAGCTTCAAGAAAGTTACTTCTTCAAAATCCTATTTTCTAGAAAAACATTTGAAATCTGCTCTCGTTGATACTGAGAATTATTAACTTATTATATTATTGTTATTATTCAACCTTCGAATTCGAATAACACTTTATATAACGAATTTAACAATTAATTTTATTTGTTTACAAATCTTTTGTTGCCATTTTACAAAAAAAAAATCATAATATAATTTTTTTAAAATGCGTAAGTCTTCGTAAATAATTTCACATAATAAGAATAAGTTGTATATTTGAATTCTTATCACTGAAAATCTTTTTATAATTGAATGTAAATAATTGAATTTGCACAAATTTTAATTCATTAAAAATATTCTATAATTAAAAAAAAAGGTATTTTAAAAATTTCATAAAAGAAATCGTGAAACTATTATATGATTAAAAGGAATGAGCACCAAAATATGCACCATATCCAACCAATCTTAATATAGTATTCTATTAAAATGTATATTAGCATCTCAAATAACATACACTTTTAATATAGGAAAGTTTAATGTTTAACGGTTTGAAGTATAAATTCTGCTGTTATTTTCAATATTTAAAATATTTCGTGCAGCTAAATGCAGATATATAGGTTCCTTTCCTTAATTAAATCATTTTTTTTAAATGAGAAATTTTGATGCAACGATAATATTTTACGTACTTAATCATTCAGGATTTTATTTATTTTTACTCACTCGATGATTTTTATTTACTGCAAGAAATATGCAGGTTTCATTATCGTTTACAAAAATAAATCCGTATAATGGAAAAATATATTCAACAAAATGATAAAAAATGTTTTTTTATTAAATCATTCGATACGAAAATAATATTGTCAGACTCCACAGATCGTATTTTATTTCTATCAAGTCCAAAAAATATTTCTTTCCTTAATTAAATAATAATAAAAAAAAAAAAAACAGTTTTTGATATATTTTGGCGGAATAATGAAAATATATTTTTTTTATTTAATTAATCATGTTTCTATCTATAACTAGTAAATCTGCAGATCAGGAGCTTCAACGTCAACTCTGCAAGTCATTGTGTTTTAATCTCACTTTGCATAAAATTCAATATCCTTCAATCTGCATTTTATTATTATTCTTTTAACCACATAAATATTTATAAAAATATAAAATTCTTGGAAGGTTTCGGATATTAGAAGCGATAAATTATACACAGTGTGATAATGATATTCTGAAATTCTGACGAAGGTCTTAGTCTGGAATTTTTTTAGATGAAAAAGTACGTTTCCACTCATTTTCTCATTAAATTTAAATTAGTAATTTCCTAATGATTGTTCGAATGGTTATAGTATACCTCGGATTTCATTTTACACTGAGATTATTTTAGGAAAAGCAAGAGTTTGATCAAAGATTTTATGTTATCTTAATATCCAAATAAAAATATTTAATTAAATTGAATCTATTATATCTAATTTGAAAATCTAATATTTAAAAGAATTTTGATTCGGGAAAACTTTTTCATGGTCATAGATGTAAGACCTTATCTAAATAGATTCTGTAAAATTACATAAGAAAAATTACTTATTATCATTAAACTAAAATTATAGCGCGATAAAAGTGAAAAAAAAGTACATTTAAAGGTATATAAACACCCCTTATCCCTTTGGTTAATGTCAGACGAACGTCTATTTGGACGCTTATTGTTTCAACATGAAAAAGAAACACCTTAGTTAACAGGGGTTTCTTTTTCGTGTTCAAACAAAAAATGTGCAAATAGATGTTCGTCTGACATTAGCCTTAATCGTCGCGCCCGCTACATTCCCGGTTATTTTGACCGTGAAAGTATCGGGAACGACGATTCAAGAGTTAATAAACTGATGTATATGTTATACAGGGTGTCCGGTCTCAACGGTGTCCAATGGCTAATTCCTAAACCGTTAGTCATAGACATATAGTTCCAATTACAAAAATGTTTTAAATCAGGTAAAGAAATATTTTAAAAGCGATTTGGGTCAATAAAAAACATTTCTTAAAAATTACGAACTTTAAATTTTTATACGGTACCCCGGTCCTATAAGTTATATTTAGTGAAATTTTCCTTTTACACTGACAAGTAATAGAAAAAAATTCCCGTTATTCTACGATTAAAATTGACCGAGTTATAGCTGTTTAAAGTTGGAGCATATTTTTTGCTGAAAATTGGGGGTCATTCACAAATTTAGTCGAAATATAATTTCGTCAGATATAAAAAATGTTTGGGAGTAAAATTAACATTGCAATATAAATTTGAAATATTTAATCATTCTGGTATATTAATGGAAAATATACAATTTGTAATAAACATTTAAGAAGAAAGAAAAAACAGAATTTTTGTTAAATAAAATGATTCTAAATTAACAGCCTCAATCCTTTACAAAATGATACGTATTTTAAAATATTATTAGATTGCACTAGCCTGCAAAAGTTGGGTTATGTCAAGTGTTTTAGCTTTTGATAATTGATTCTTATATATTATGTACCGCTGAATCCGAAATTGACCTTCATTTTCAACTATCATATCAGGATTTTTCGCAAACTGCAAATTTCAAAGTTAAGAAGTTCAATGTTAAAATTGAATTTCCTCCCCCATCTCATCGGACCACTCAGCTGTTTAACTGTAAGAATCCCAGGATAAGCAGAAATATCGAATAATTTTTTTAATAAAATAGAATAAAATAAAATAAAATAAAATAAAAAATGTTTTACATATGTTGTATAGTATGAGATTTTCGCTATATTTTAACTTACACATTTGCGATTTGCAAAAAAATTCTAACGTAATGGTTAAAAATGAAGGTCATTTTCAGATTCAGTGCTAAAAAATGCGTAAAAATCAATTAACAAAAGTTAAAGAACACAACCATCTCCTCTACTTTATAGTATTCGATTTTTATTATTCTTTAAATTTGAAAATTTATGATTTGCGAAATATCCTGACATGATGGTTAAAAATTAAGGTAATTTTCGGATTCAGTGCTAAAAAATACTTAAAAGTTAAAAAACCCAAATATCGCAGTCTTGTATTGTCTAATCTAAAACTTTTTCTTAAACTCCTTGGCAGAAATCTATCCGAAATTTTTTGTGTTATCCTGTAAAATAAGTATAAATGGTAACCACCGAAAATCTTAATAATATTAGATTGTTATCGGATTTGCGCCAGTACGTAAAATGCAATCTCGATAGGATATTTAAATGTGGGTTAAAGTTCGAGTACAAATTTTGAACTGGAAAAACATACATACGATAGTAGTGTGATTATGCCGGTTCCACGCCATGCGGCACGCGGCACGCTCTGAAGGTCAAACGAAGGTCATTCGGAAGTTTTTTAACTTACAGTACGACGTTGATAAGCGCGTTTTGGAGCGGAAGTAGACCGGAAGTGTTGTTAGATAGTGATATTTTAGAGGATGTGTGAATGGATAAGGTTTTTTGCGAATGATCGTGTTAGAGTACGCTGATAGTTAGGGCGCGAAGATTTATTTTGAAAAGAATTTTTTTTTACTTTCTTTTTTTTAAAAAGTTAAAAAAATTGTTAAGATTTTTTTTTCAAGAAATAAAAAATTTTTCTTTTAAGTTTTTTTTTTTTCGCGTGATAAAATTTTTTTCTTTAAAAAATTTTTACGAATTTATTTTTTTTTTTTTCGCGTGGTAGAAAAAACTTTGTAAAATTTATTTTTCTTTCTTAAAAATTTTTCTTTTAAAATTAGCAAGACATGGAAAATGTTTTCTTTTTAAAATTTTCTTTTACTAACTTAATTTTGAATTTGGACTCGTTAGAAAATTTGTTGTTCGAAAAATATTTTAACTCGGGTAATGTTGGTTGAATTCTTATTCCCTGAACGCTAACATAGAATTCGAACGCGGTAAGTTTGTGAAATGACCCTTCTTTCAGAAAAATGATCTCATTTTAAAATGTCTCTTGTGAAATTCTGTTAAGTGGTTTTCTTTGCATGCTTTTGTTAGCCTAGCATGTTTAACAAATCTGTAGTCATGCAACAACAATCGCTGAGTTATTTTCGTGAATTTTTGTCTGGAATGAATGTGAGAAGAATTTTTTTTTCACTTAAAATTTTCTGAAGTGTGTTGTTCGAGAAGTTGATATGTGTAGAAAAACCTATTTTACCATTTTGGTATAAATTTTTGGAGGAAATGTACTATAACATGACAATATATATCAGGGAAATGAATTAGCGAGACTTAGAAAATGTCGCGATTTGCTTAAAATTTTCTTTTGTGTGTCGTCCCAGAAAGGATGCTAGAGTTTCGCATAGAGCGTTGCCACCGAATAAAGATTAATACAGTGTTGCCACTGAATAAAGAGAAATGTATATAACGAAATAAAATTGAAAGATGTTGGCATTCAATAAAGCGAAATGTATATGACGAAATAAAATTAAAAGATTTTGTCACCAAATAAAGATAAATATATGCAAAAAAATAAAAGATAATGCCACGAATTAAGAAAAATAAAGTGTTGCCATTGGAAAAATGAGAGATAATAAAATAAAATAAACATTTAAGTTCTTTTTAACAACACATAAGCAAAAGAAATGTAAAATTTGCTTTAAAAAGTAAGTACGTAAATTAAAATAATAATAATAATAATAACATTGAAATAATAATAAAGAAAACGTTGAAATGAAAAATAAATAAAGAAAGTTTGGCTTTTAACTCATACACATTTTATAGCGGTTAGCATATAGTAGACAAAGTGGCAGAAAATTCAAAGCTTCAATTTTTCAGAAAATTAACTTGATTTTTGGACGATTTAAGCACAATGTTTGTATGAGAGATTTTTCCTTGCAAAGGAACTATTTGTCATTTCTTTCATAAAAAGGTAATTTAACAATTATATCGACATTCAACAATTTAACCTAGTTTTTCTGAATAAACACTTTAATAAGTTTAAAAATTCCTTTTCCACAATTGATGTGGAATGATATTGACTCCCGATACTGTATGAAAATTCTTTCACCTACTCCCCGTTACTTAATTAGCATATCATCTTATACATAGTTAAGTTTTTAAACATTGTGATTAACATGCTAGAAGATAATTAATTAATTCAACGATTATTTAACGGAAAATGTAAGACATAAAATATTTAAGAGAATTGTAACAGTGAATTTATATAAGGAGTTTTACCAACATTTACCTAAATATATCTTGTTCTACATGATTGTGTGAGGAAATACTCAAGTTTAACATTATACATATAACATAGTTGAAATAGTTTCGTTAAAATAATTTTTTTGACTCGTTGAACCCTATATCATAAACTTATTTGAATTACGCAATATTCACCCACTTAAACATTTTTTGAAGAAATTTTCATGTAAAACTTTGAAATTTCTCTAAATTTCAGTAAGAATTGAGATTTGTTTAAACATGTTACCTGGTGGAGTTCTCATGCCTTTCAAAGGTTTTATCTAATCTTAACTCATTGAATAATCTACGTTCGCAGATAATCATGTTCGGACTTGCTTGAGTTTATCTTTTCGAGAGAATGTTGTCCCGATGATAATTTTAAAAGTTATCATTTAACTATTGATTAGCAATGGTTGAATAATTGTAAAAGCCATGCACTGCTTTATTATTTAACACTGATAACACTGAATCGCGTTTAATGAAACATATAATTCTTCCATTATGTTTGCACATGTTTCAAACGTTATTATTCACATAAAATCATATAAGTCTTTATTTCTTTTGGAATGTTCCTAATGGCAAAGACATAGAAAAAAATTATGACATTAGACGTGTTAGCAATTAAATTTAGCTTGGTTAATTTTTTTTACTCAAAGAAATATTTGAAAAATCTGAAATTGTTCTAATTATTTGTAGAAATTATTATTCTCGCATATATGAAAATTTATGCATGCTGAAAATATTGAAAGACTTGAAAATATTTACATCACTCGTAGAAGACTTGATTTTTTTCCCTCGTGTTCAAGATGAAATCATGAAATTCTTTGCAACAAGTTTCATTTATTTTTGATGTACCCTTGAAAATTTCTACAACTATGAAACTTTTCACACCGTTGAAAAATATTGAAAGACTTGAAATCGTTTTCATGTCTCGATGAAATTATTTTCTTACAATTAAGCACTTGAACAATAATGTTAAAAGTTTTCGTATTAACACCTTTGAAAGGAGGTTGTTTTATAATTTTCTTTGCAGCAAGGATTTTGTAGGAAAAACGATGATAGTCCTTGGCTTCATTCATTATCATGATTGGAAAAAATATGATAGTCCTTGGTTTCATCCATTCTCATGAATGGAAAAACGATGATAGTCCTTGGTTTCATTCACTATCATGATTGGAAAAACGATGACAGTCCTTTATTTCTTAAAATTCTTGAAAAATGTTTGAAAGATATGATTTCTTGATAACTGAATCTTGATAGTTTGATGAACTGCTACCACCCCCCGTCGTCTTTGGATAAAGCACCACACAAAGAAGAAAAAGAATTTTATTAAAAATAATTTTTTCGTCATTGTCCCTTTTTTCCAGAAGTCCTTTTTTTTACTTTGTTTTAAAAGATGGGTATATGATTGAGAATACTTGCAAGAAATAACGATGAGAGATCATTGTTAGTTTATGAAAACTCATTCTTGAAAAATTTCTTGGCTGATAGTTTTTGAAAAATATATTATAAATGTTTGCTTGAAAGGAAGTACGATGGAATTGCTTGGGTAGTTCATGAGAACTCATTCTTGAAAAATATGGTTTCTTGCTTGTTGACAGGTATGAAACCCGGTCCGCTGGGGCAACCCAGCAGGTAGGGAGCCTGATCATCGGTTAGAAAGAACTTATACTTGATTTTGAATCTTTGAAGAAGTATCTTTCATTCGCTGGATTCACACAGAAATTACATCGCATCAAAAGAAGAATTCCCATTGGTAAAAAAAAGGGAGAGAATTGAAAAACAGTTTAAATTTTTAAGTGATTTTTTTTTTTTAAATAGTTTCATGAATAATGATAACTACGAATTTAACAACATTTCCGCGAATGAAATTTTAAATACTTGCTATGCATACTGCAGAGTATAGACATATATTTAATTTCAACGACATTTAGAAACCTTTCGAAGGAAAGATATTTTAGCATAGGGTGTTGCCACCAAATAAAGCGAAATATATTAACTTTCAAATTCCTCCCTTCACGTATTATGTAAGTGGAAGCATTTTTTTTACGTTTTACATATAAAGAGAAAATTTAAACATAACTTAAACAGCTTGATTTAAATGCGTTTGCATTCATGAAACGTTCAACGTGAAATAAGAAAAAAAAGATGATGGATTTCTTATCAGTTAACAGACTATGACGTGACAAAGTCATATCGTGCGATTGGTGAATAGCAGAACCACGTGATTCGATATCAGTGAACGATAACATTTCCTAGTTTAACGGGTATCACAATCTTCTTATCGTGTTTCGACAGAATTGCCTTACGTCTTATCCTCACCTTCTGTAATCCTGTCTTTCTTACCTTCCTTGAAATGTAAATGTTATTTTCGAGAATTGTTAGAGATGTTTATTTTTAATTAGTACTTAGATTGTTAAAGACACCAATAGCTAAATGTAATTAGAACATTAATTGATTTTTATAATAATTGATTTATCTTTATATTATTTTAGATCTCATAGTATGATTTTAGAAATAAATTCATTTTTTATGAAAGCGAAAATCCTCATTAATTTAGTTCAAGTATGTGAGTTTGAAATGGATAGCTTTTTTTTCGAGGTGAACACGATTATCTGAATCGTAGATTGCATCAAGGGTTAATATTCTTCTACCATGAGTAGTGTTGAAACGAAAATTTGAACTTAGCTAATATATATCAACACTCTCGTTTACCTAAGACAACACTCTCGTTTACCTCTCGTGTGCGTGTGTGTGTGTGTGTGTGCTACGAAAAATTACTCTATGTGATGTAAAGTGTAAAAAGTTGAAGCAAGCTGATATACTTACTGATTTTAAAACTCTGATGTTTTATCCTGGTGCGCTATATCGCTTGAGCATATGAGTGACAATCGGGAAATGCAGGAGATTTAATTATTTTTTCATTCTAAATGTTTCATCGAACTTTCGGAAGAAAATGTAGCACATCACATTAAACGAGTATTTTTTAAGGTAAGTAAATTTTCTTTGAAGAAATCGATTTCATAAAAGGAAAATCCCTGAAAAAAATACATGGTCACTTTGTCTCGACCCAGCAGGAATTGAACCTACAAACTTAGGCCCAGGCATTTCAATATATGACAAGACATAATGATTTTAGAAGCTATGCTATTTTTGGCGATCGATTATCCACATGAGGGATTTGAGATCTAGGAGAGATGGCATTCGTGAGGGTCGTTCTAAAGAAAGCTAACTCTGATTTTGACAAGGTTACAAGAAAATCACGGATATCTCTGTTTATCATGTTACTTTTACATATCAAACTTAAAGACCACCATTTTAAAATCTCGGTTTTACCCAATTTACCTCTTTTACTCAACTTAACTTTGCTATTTGACAAAAAAAAAATTGTTTTTGCTGTTTGACAGAAAATCATTTAAACAATTTAACTTCCTCATTTTCAGAGTTATCTAACATACTATTAGTTATCAACTGCTTATGTACACATCCCACAAAAGCAATGTCTTCTTAAAATAATACAAATAACGTTTTGGTAGCCAAAATTTGAGAGTCCTTGTTTTCTAAGAAGGTTTGTTTAATTTCTTTAAAGCTCATAAAAATCGCAGGAGTTGAACTCCTGCTTGGAAGAAAGAACGATGAAAGTCTTAAAGTTTTTGAAAAATATATGAATTGAACACTTGCTTCGAAAAAAGAATGATGATAATCCTCGGTTTGTTAGAAGATTTGCTTGATTTCTTATATATTTTTGGTAAATGCATGGTTTAAACACATGCATGAAAGAAAGGACGATGATAGTCCTTGGATAATTCATGAGAACTAATTTAAAAATATATCTTAGTTAACAAAACAAAGTTTTTGAGAAAATTAAGTTTTAAAAAAAATTTAAGATAAGAAAAAAAAATAAGCTTCGAAAAAAGATGAAGTAAATAAATAATAAAAAAAAGACTTAAGAAAAAAAATTACTTTAAGAATAATATTATTAGGTTGAACTTTTGTAAAATTTGATCGATTTCTGTTTTAACTCATGAATGAATTAATCCTACCATTCAATTGTTTATCCTGTCAACCACATATTTATTCATAACATAACCAACCAACCAACTTCTTACCACACCAATCGATTATTTATAGTATTAACCCTTTATTTCAGCACAAGTGCAGAAACTAAACCGATGACATGATCGAAAAATAAGTGACTATCAAATAGACTTTGTTGTAACTTGAAGTAGACAAACATTTTTGAAAAAATAAACTAAGATTCAGAAACTCATTTAACATAGAGTTCGAATGAAAATTTGCAAAGTTTGTTCATTTCCCGCGAAATCTCACTTATGCATTTTTAGACATATGAAAAATCACCACAATCTTATATTTAAATTAATTAAATTCTCACTATTTCACATTAGTTTGCAACATAAGTAACTTGAAATATTTCTTTGCTAACTAGAGTTAACAAAAAAAGAGTTAACAAAAACGACTTAAAAATTTCTTTTGCTGATTTTCTATGATAAACCTTTTACAATTTTAGTTCAAATTAGTTTCATGAAATATACCTGCAGAACTTTAATTTTTACTCTGTTAGTTTATTATTTCAAATTTTTGTTGACTAGTTCAGTTATTATTTTAATAAATAATTACATACTATAACAATTTAATTTTAAAATCATAAAATATTCAACTCTTACCTAAAACACCAGCTAACTCAAAAGACGTGCGTCTCACACAACGACTTGGAATGAAATGACAGAATGTTATCAGGGAGATTGGAGGTCACGTGAATACTTCCTGCCGTTTGATTGGGTGATAGCGAAATCCCGTGATTCCTTATCAGTGACGTCACCACCTAGATAAGAACAAGTAGATAAGCAGCTTTCGCGGCATTTTCATCAATGTTTTCGAGTGAGTGGACATGCATGCTTGTCTCTGCTATCTATGTCTTGTCTAAACTCGTCCAAACTTGTCTAAAACTGTTTGTACTTGTCTAAACTTGATGTTGCTTTTTTGTTACCTAGTTTATTTTTAATTACTATGCTAGATTAGATTATTGAAACAATCAACTGCTAATTATAATTAAATGATTTCCCTTAATTAATAATTATATTAATTAAAAAAAGTATTCCTGTTTGAGAAAACATGGGCCCCACCAGTGGCTGAGAGGTTCTGCTCTCGAAACTGGTAGACGGGAAGTGCTGGGTTCGATCCCAATCGCGCCCGTCGGCCTAATCGTTCGGAGTTTTCGTGGTTTTCTTCGAACCATGGATTTCCATGCGTTAATACGGGTTAGGTTCCCTTAGAAAGACCCCCACGAAGGGCACTCCCCCTCGGGCCTATATCCCTAGTGTAGATAGTCGGCCGTCACAAAATCAACCAACCAACCTGTTTGAGAAAACATGAAAAAAAGATGGATGAATGACTTTGAAAATTTTCTGACAACTTAGTAAAACAAAATCTGATTTCTCATATATTTATATTTTTGTTAGATTAGATAATTGAAACAAACAATTGCTAATTGTAATTAAATCATTTCCGTTAATTAATAATTATATTAATTACAATAATAATTTATTTATATATGACTTAATTCATAATACAAAAAATCGATTCTAGAAATAACTTAAATTTCTTTTGCAAGCGAAAAAGAATACTTCAAATCTGTACGTGTGTTAGAAAATTCTTATGTGAGGAAACTTAGAA
This sequence comes from Maratus speciosus, assembly GCA_963932465.1. Lineage (NCBI taxonomy): Eukaryota > Metazoa > Arthropoda > Arachnida > Araneae > Salticidae > Maratus > Maratus speciosus. The sequence goes on from OZ010786.1 coordinate 394,592,533, forward strand.
AGGAAGAACGATGACAACCTTTGGATATTTCAAGCAAACACTAATCATACATTATTCAAGAGTTAAAAGAAATCAGATTTTTCATAAGTGAGTTTTCAAGCCCTATCCAAAGGTTGTCATCGTTCTTCCTTTCTAAGTTTCCTCACATAAGAATTTTCTAACACAACTGAACCGCTATAAAATGTGTATGAATTAAAAGCCAAACTTTCTTTATTTATTTTTCATTTCAACGATTTCTTTATTATTATTTCAATGTTATTATTATTATTATTATTTTAATTTACGTACTTACTTTTTAAAGCAAATTTTACATTTCTTTTTCTTATGTGTTGTTAAAAAGAACTTAAATGTTTATTTTATTTTATTATCTCTCATTTTTCCAATGGCAACACTTTATTTTTCTTAATTCGTAGCATTATCTTTTATTTTTTTGCATATATTTATCTTTATTTGGTGACAAAATCTTTTAATTTTATTTCGTCATATACATTTCGCTTTATTGAATGTCAACATCTTTCAATTTTATTTCGTTATATACATTTCTCTTTATTCAGTGGCAACACTGTATTAATCTTTATTCTGTGGCAACGCTCTATGCGAAACTCTATCATCCTTTCTGGGACGACACACAAAAGAAAATTTTAAGCAAATCGTGACATTTTCTAAGTCTCGCTAATTCATTTCCCTGATATATATTGTCATGTTATAGTACATTTCCTCCAAAAATTTATACCAAAATGATAAAATAGGTTTTTCTACACATATCAACTTCTCGAACAACACACTTCAGAAAATTTTAAGTGAAAAAAAAATCTTCTCACATTCATTCCAGAGAAAAATTCACGAAAATAACTCAGCGATTGTTGTTGCATGACTACAGATTTGTTAAACATGCTAGACTAACAAAAGCATGCAAAGAAAACCACTTAACAGAATTTCACAAGAGACATTTTAAAATGGGACCATTTTTCTGAAAGAAGGGTCATTTCACAAACTTACCGCGTTTGAACTCCACATTAGCTTTCAGGGAAAAAGATTTCAGCCAACATTACCCGAGTTAAAAATAATTTTCGAACAACAAATTTTCTAACGAGTCCAAATTCAAAATTAAGTTCGTAAAATAAAATTTTAAAAAGAAAACATTTTCCATGTCTTGCTAATTTTAAAAGAAAAATTTTTAAGAAAGAAAAATAAATTTTACAAAGTTTTTTCTACCACGCGAAAAAAAAAAAAAAATTCGTAAAAATTTTTTAAAGAAAAAAATTTTATCACGCGAAAAAAAAAAAAAATTCTTAAAAGAAAAATTTTCTATTTCTTGAAAAAAAAATCTTAACAAATTTTTTAACTTTTTTAAAAAAAGAAAGAAAAAAAATTCTTTTCAAAATAAACCTTCGCGCCCTAACTATCAGCGTACTCTAACACGATCATTCGCAAAAAACCTTATCCATTCACACATCCGCTAAAATATCACTATCTAACGACACTTCCGGTCTACTTCCGCTCCAAAACGCGCTTATCAACGTCGTACTGTAAGATAAAAAACTTCCGAATGACCTTCATTTGACCTTCAGAGCGTGCCGCGTGCCGCATGGCGTGGAACCGGCATAATCACACTACTTACGATTGTTGAAGTAACATAAAAACTTATAAAAAAAAACATAATTTTTGTTAAAAGAAATCATAAGAGAAACAGTCTCAAATCCTGACAAAATAAAACATACGTTATTTTAGCCAATTTGAGACTTAATCATGATACTTGTAGGATTTTTTTTCAAAGCGCAGATACACATGAAGTATATTCTGCGAATACTTTAAATACTTGGTATATGATCCCTCAAAGCCAAGTCGAACTCATTTGTTTTCAGAGTAGAAAAGTGGCATAAGTCATGCATTTTTAAAGTTTCATAACTCGCTCAATTTTAGCGTTATATGAATGGGACTTTTTTTGTCTTACTTGTCTGTGTAATAGGAAAAAATTACTAAATATAACTTATGGGACCGGGGGGCCGTATAAAAATTTAAATTTCGTAATTTTTTAAGAAATGTTTTTATTGACCCAAATCACTTTTAAAATGTTTCTTTACCTGATTTTAAACATTTTTGTAATTGGAACTATATGTCTATGACTAACGGTTTAGGAATTAGCCATTGGACACAGTTGAGACCGGACACCCTGTATACGCAAAATCACCGACTTTATCAAGATCAATATTGATAAAAAAAATTATTGCAACATTAAAAAAAATGAACTTAAAAAAAGAAAAATAATTAGATCACAGGTTTAGTGAAATGAGGTGCTCTAATAAAAAGAGACATCTGTGAACCTGACTTATTTTATCCCATTCTTTTTAATTTTGAAAGGCATCTCTTTCCATATTCTCAGATCAGTTTATTAAAGAGAAAGAAAAATCATGCGTCAAGCATAGATTATGAAACATTTAATCAACACTTCCTGAGTACTTAAAGAAATCTTCGCCGTAACATACTTTTGTACATCTCTGTATATGATCTATATGTTTGTATATATTCTACATAGTATGCTAAAATTTAGTTTTGTTAGAAAAAAAAACATATCGGAGATTAAAATTCAACTTTAGTATTTTCTACCTATAGAAGTAAATGTACATGAATTCTTTTCTACAGCCCTCTATATTACATGAAGATTTTTATACACGCAACATATTAACTTAATGATTCTATTTAAATTTTACAAACAACAAATGTTAAGTATTAAATGTAGCTGAGCTTTAAAATGCATAACTTAAAAAAAAAAAAAAAAAAAAAAGCACTTTGAAGCAATTTACACTCATCAGTAATGCTTACGAATTCTTTTGTGCAGTCCTGTATATGGTCTATATAATTTAGTTACGCCAAATAGCAAGTAAAAATTAATTAACCTTGAAACACATACCATAATCGAAAACGCTCTTAAGCAATCATCCCTAATAGACGATACTTCGGATACAGTATTGTATCCAAATTCTTTTATGTCACCCTGTAAATGAATGATAAATGCGATGCAAATCATGTTCAATTGCAAGCTTCTTGTAGTAAATCTCACTAATGTATATCAATTTCATAATGTTTGAAATGGTGCAATACAATTAAAATACATTGCGAACAGTTTTACCCCGTAGACCCGTAGACCTGCATTATATAACCGACTTCTTTTGTTTGATCCTGTAAAAAATTATATATGCTTTGCACTCTTATACTTCAGAACGGATGTTTTAGTGCATCTGAGAAATCCATATCAATTTTATTACGTTTGAAATAAAGTACCATCATTAAAATACGCCGCAAAATAATTTTCTTCATAGACCGTAAGATAATGAATATTTTTTAGTTCCCTGTACGCGTGCCGTAAGTGATACACATAAGACATTTTATGGTAACTATGTTCTAGTGCACCTTATTAATGTTTGTAAATTTCATTACGTTTAAAATTGTGTAACACTATTAAAATACACCGCAAATGATTTTTCCCATAGACCATAATGTAATGGAATACTTTAGAGTGTCTTTGTAATTGAGCTATGTATGTTACACACTTATTTTCAATACCGACATAATATGTAAACCACAGTAACGTATATTAATTATACGTAATTCAGATTATATTTACGCGAGTTAGAGCATAGACAGACAGATGGCAGGCAGCAGACAGACAAACCGAAGTCATAAACACTATTCAACTATCTTGAAAAGTGTTAAAAAGCATTTAATGCGATTAAATGTACTTTTTATTACTTTTAACATGTTGAAACATTAGTTTCCTAATATACTCGCAACCTAATATACTCGCTAGTAATAACACACTAAAATCACCCAAAATAAGCACATTTGGAGACCTTTAAATCTACTGAATAATCATTCCTTATCGTACACACTATTATTTGCATAAATAGCATCCATTTGGCGCTGTAAAATATTTTTGTGATAGCCTTTTAATAGTATCACCATTCAAATTAAAACCGCAATTTGTTAACTTAACTCATATTTGACTCAAAGCTAAGACCGTACGTATTAGTACTAAAGATTAACTAATCTTTCATTTGCTTCAACCAGATTTTTTTCTTAATATTTCGTATTTGGGATTATTTGAATAATTTTCTTTATAGGCTGCGAAAAGCAGTCGCTAGGCAACGGACAAAATTAAAAGAAAAAAAAAATGAAATAGCTAATCATGTCAAACATGCAAATTGATGAAACAAAATAGTTTATATTATTGGAAATCATGTATAAAGTTCCGTTGAAATTATACACGTAATTAAAAAAATCTGAAAAATATATTGACAAAAATTCAAAATAATAGAAATAATTTAAAACCCTTATTTATAAATTTTAGTATCCACAAATAAACATTTAAATACATTAATTAAATGTGCCATTTTCTTTTTACAAATGGAAATTTGAAAATCGTCTGACTTGCCATAGAAAAGCATTATGAAGCAAAATAAAATGATAAAAATAGCAAATAAAGCCTTTGTGCAACAATATTAAAAAGCAGAAAAACCAACGTTTAAAATGCACAAATAATATACGAAAAGCAGCAAACAGCTGTTTCGAATCTACTAGCGAGATTCTTCTTCAGTGCAAAAGGAACAGCGTGCTAGAAAAAGCAAGGCTGAGCAAAATCATAGACAGAGACGCGCTGGCTTTTATACCCTATGCGGGTGGCGAAGGCGCCGAAACAACCAATGAGAGAGAAGCCGTGGAAACGACTGGGTGGACAAGTAGCGACATCTACCGGAGAAGTAGAGAAAAGAAACCAAAAAGCGGGAATTAAATTAACGCTTTCCAAATACTTGGAAAATCTGGAGTACTAGATAAGTCATTGACTAAAGAGTGAGAATTTTTAATGATATGGTAAGCTTCCCAAAAATCAAGATCAAGGTTAGAAGAACATTTTTGGATAATGATGGCTGAGGAAAAATCGAACCTATGTTGAGAAGACCAAGAATGTTGAGCAATAGAAGAACGTTTGAGCTCCTGATTTTCAACATAACCTTCATGCTCTTTTAAACGAAATCTAAGAGCACGTTTAGTCTGACCAATATAAGAAAGACCACACTGACAAGAGATCTGGTAAATGCCCCAATTATCTAGGCGATCAACGGGGTGTTTGAGATTTGAAAAAGGGATTTTATTAACAGGAGAAAAAATAACTTTAAAATCAAACCTTCGTCAGCAAGTTGCTAAAATCCTAAGAAGGTTTGATTTTAAAGTTATTTTTTCTCCTGTTAATAAAATCCCTTTTTCAAATCTCAAACACCCCGTTGATCGCCTAGATAATTGGGGCATTTACCAGATCTCTTGTCAGTGTGGTCTTTCTTATATTGGTCAGACTAAACGTGCTCTTAGATTTCGTTTAAAAGAGCATGAAGGTTATGTTAAAAATCAGGAGCTCAAACGTTCTTCTATTGCTCAACATTCTTGGTCTTCTCAACATAGGTTCGATTTTTCCTCAGCCATCATTATCCAAAAATGTTTTTTTGGGAAGCTTACCATATCATTAAAAATTCTCACTCTTTAGTCAATGACTTATCTAGTACTCCAGATTTTCCAAGTATTTGGAAAGCGTTAATTTAATTCCCCTTTTTTGGTTTCTTTTCTCTACTTCTCCGGTAGATGTCGCTACTTGTCCACCCAGTCGTTTCCACTGCTTCGCTCTCATTGGTTGTTTCGGCGCCTTCGCCACCCGCATAGGGTATAAAAGCCAGCGCGTCTCTGTCTATGATTTTGCTCAGCCTTGCTTTTTCTAGCACGCTGTTCCTTTTGCACTGAAGAAGAATCTCGCTAGTAGATTCGAAACAGCTGTTTGCTGCTTTTCGTATATTATTTGTGCATTTTAAACGTTGGTTTTTCTGCTTTTCAATATAAAATGTTCCATATTTTCCGAACGAATTAACAAAATTTAACCAAAAACTATACAGCTAAGTCCGGATACCTCACGAATATTCCCAATTAATTTCAAGCTAATCGGACGCTTTTTGCGGCAGTTATCGCGGGACAGACTGACAAACAGACGGAAACCAAAACTTTTCGTGTCTCTACACTAAGCCTTCACTGACGTTTCGGCAACTAACTCCATGATTTTTTTTTTCTTCTGAAAATATAAGTGTTTCCTTTTTTATTTGCAAAAATACGTCCGTAATGGAAAAACATGTAAAATAAATTAGTTAAAATAATAATTTTTTAAGGTTATTCTGTAAAAAAAATAACATTGTGCAAATCTACAGATCATAATTTATTTTATGTTTAATTTCAAGTCAAAATATTGAATAGTTTTTTTGTAAAGTGTACGACAAAACGTAATTTGTGTAGCCTAGTTAGAGGATTCGCTTCGCTCATCCTAATGATGATTGAAAGCGTAAAAGTGAAATTTATATAGAATTCTCATGTGTCGATTGACACAAACTGAAACTTTCTACAAACATTTAACTTATTTAAGCTTTCACTCATTTCAGTACCGAGCATTGCAATGAAAATGAAAGCATTCTACATTGATTATCTTGATGCAGTCAGTCATTCGTTGATTTTAGGCTACTGATCTAGTGTGACCATGAATGTGATTCAGACATAAGGATATTACCTGCTTCTCTTTTCTTCATTTGTTTATTGCCGTGATTTATTGCTAAATTTCACAGTTACAGGCACTTCTTCATATAGTCTCCGGCACTATACACCCACTCTTTATGTTCTGGGTAGGTGTAAATATCTAAAATAATAAAAAAAAAAGTTCACCAAGATAACTATTTCCAATGTAATAAAAGAGAAACAATTAATACAATGATTTTCGAAAACTTCGTTTTGATATTAAATGATCAATTATGCTTCGAATCTGTATTATGATGATATAAGCGAAATTTATATAGAATTCTCACGTATCATTACCTACAAAAATGAAAAATGTCTGTGAATATTTAACTTATTAAAACTTTTACTAATATTCAGAGCTGATGTAATGAACATAAAAAACATTTTATATCGATTATTTTAATGTAGTCATTCATTGTTTTTGGACTATTGGTCTAGTGTGACAATGGATGCATATTCTGACGTATGGAAAATATGCGCTTCTCTTTTCGGTCACTTTTCGTCGTACTTCATTGTAACATCTTAAGGCTGCAGACACAGCCTCAAATTGTCTCCAGCACTACGCACTCACTCTTGATGTTCAGAGCGGATATACACTTCTAAAAAAAATGTCCATCATGTTAACTATCTCCAACATAACAAAAGGGCAACAATTAAAAAAATGATTTTCGAAAACTTCATTTTGATATTAATTGATCGATTTTGCTTCGCATCTGTATTATGATGATATGAACGCAATTTATATCGAATTCTCATGTACCTACACAAGTGAAAAATGTCTACAAATATTTAACTTATTAAAACTTTCACTGATATTCAGAGCTGAGCAATGTAATGAAAATGAAAAGCATTCTACATCAATTATTTTAATGTAGTCATTCATTGTTTTTGGGCTACTGGTCTAGTGTGACCATGAATGCATATTCTGACGTATGGAAAGTACGTGCTTCTCTTTTCGTCACTTGTTTTCGTCGTGATTTATTGTAACATGTTACGGCTACAGACACATCCTCAAATTGTCTCCCGCACTACGCACTCACTTTTGATGTTCTGGGCAGGTGTCAACTCTTAAAATAATAATAATAAAAAGAAAAGGCAAACGCGATAGCGATCTGCAACTCTTTTGCTCTTCCAATTTATCTTCTTTTTCACATTGTTCCATCCCTCGATACCACTGGAATACTGAATATTCTTCTTGCAGATAAACATTACAATTACGGACCTCCTAATGCCTTCGTTTATATGCAGCTATCGGTGCACAACTGCACCGCGTTGATCGGAAACTCCGATAAAGGCATGTTTTTGTCGTTTTCTTTACATATTTTTTGCCGTGAGAACAATAGGTGTCAACCAGAACTTGAAGAGGAAGTTGGTAATTAATGGATATAAGTTTTTGATCACGGGAAGGAATTAAATAAAGTAAGTGTGCCCTCCCCCCCCCACACACACACACCCTCCTAAAATGAGGAGCGATAACAAATGATTAGTGCAGCAATTGCATATTTGTCTTTTATAGACAACGAATCGGAAAATGTTTGTTGATTTATAGATCGAGAAATGAGGTGGATGAACTATAATGCTGGGTCAAGGTCAGCTTGGAAGAAGGACAACTATTTATAAGTGCAGAAAAAAATGCAGATGCAGATGTTGATGCATTGATTCATTAGATTTTAATAGGTTGAGAATATGAATGAACGGATGAGATGTTTTCGGCATCATATTATGATATATTATAATACATTTACACAAATTTACTGTTTAAATGAAGATATTCTTTTTGTAATCAATCTATATACGTCAAATGAAATATTCTCCAATTTGAAGTAAATGAGCTTGGTTATAGCCGATTTTGGAACAAAGCACAGTAAGAGATACGATCTATTTTTTCTCAAAATGTGAAAAGACTATCCGTAAAGCGAAAATAAAATAAGAGGTTTCCCACTTTTCCCAAAACATTTTACTAAAACATTTACAAAACATTCTTCATAGAACCGTGTTTCAACATATTTTGCAGTAAAGTTGCTTAAATATGACTTTAAAGCAATTGTTTCATCATTTTAACACTTTCCAACATAGTTGAAAAGTGTTTAAGAATTCGGTTTGTCTGTCCATTTCTCTAACTCGCGTAAAGATACTCGGATTTTCATGCACTTGATATATGTTAATGATGTTTGTGATAATGATGCAGTGTGGCATGTTTGGTATTGAATATTAAGTGTGTAGGTAGCATTAATCGTTCCTTTAAGGCTGTTCTCAAATCCAAAAGGGCAACTTTGTGGCATGTTTTAATTCATTTTTGTTCACAAACGCATAAAAATGGCTGTTGTTGTTAATCAGAAACTATATAATCCAAAGACGTTTTCCGTTTTTTTTCTGTAAACGCAATATATTTTTTAGAAAATACTGTCAAAGTTGGCATTTTGAACCGGATTTCCGGATGAAAGGAAGAAAACCAGTCACAGAAGGGAGAAAAACGTCTTGTCACGTGATCAGACTCGCTTATGACTTGTTAGGTAATTTATTTATAAAAAAAAATGGTAAAATCGTATCGGTTACAAATCATTTTCATAGCCGGGTCTGTCAATTTTATGCATTTACATTTAAAAAGGAGTCAATCATTGTGTCAGTAAGTTTCGCGCTTGTTAAGCAGTGAACTAGATGACAACCTTTAAGGTGCACTCAAAAGTATCCTGCTACATTAGGGCCAATGGGGAAAAATTGTTTGCAGTATATTTCAATCACATTACGCTATTTCAAATGTACTCAAATTGCTGTAAATCACTGAATTTCACTACGAGATGATTATTATAGAATAGGGCATTCATAGCATTTATCGTTCATTTACGTCACACGCAAAAGAAATCGGTTACAGTACTGCGTTTGAGCAATAATTGCTGGAAGTGCGTTTTCAAATTCGGTATGTGCTTTTAATTGTAACTAATCTTTTGCATGTTGCTCATTGTGTATAAATTCTATACTTCGTATGCAGGGCTGCACAAAAGAATTCACGTACCATTATCCTTATCAGAGAAAATTGCTGAAGTGGAATTTGAACAGAGATATGTACTTCCTAACTGAGCTAAATTTTTGCATGCATATAGTTTATTGATACAAATCTATATATCATATATAGGGCTGCTCAAAGAATTGGGATAATTTTCCGAATGTAGATGCAAATTGCTGAAATTGGGTTTTTAAATGTGTTATGTGTTTCCAAATGGTTCAATTAGACATCCTGTTTCAGCTTATTAAAGGTGAAGTTTTGTTACATTATTCTGAATGTGTTCGAAATTGTTTCATAATCGGTGCTTCACGCATAATTTTTTCCTTCTTATTTTTGTATGCAAAGGTTACGTTTGACAATATACATTACTATTCACTTCAATAGAATATCGCACATCCACTCCAGTGTACACTGGCTGGTTGACTGGTTACTGTGGAAAATGCTTTTAAACTGTTTAAATCAAATAATAACGATATTAGAAATCGGTTATAAGTGCATAATATAATTAATATACAGGTGAAAAGACACTGAAAATAGTGAATGAGGTTTGTTCATCTTCTTTCTGAATGCAGCTGTAAAATTTGCTAACCGTAAAAAGTAAAATAAAAGTTATCAAATGTAATCCAAAAAGTCCTTCCGGCCAGTGCCGGGAGGAAGAGGTAGCTTTCATATTCCTTATTTTAAAAAAAGCCAACTTATATTATTCAAACACACGAAGCCAGGGGCGTAGCTACAGATATTTTTTCGGGGGGGAGAATTCGAAAATTTCCCAACTTGAAACAAATTCTCCAACTTTCAACTAAAGTGTGTATAATACATGTATACCACAATGTGTATAATAATGATAATGAAAATGATGCATAAAAAATTCCTTTCCAAAGGAAAATTTTGAAACTGGAAACATAAAAATTCTAATTATTGGTTTGTTTAATAAAAAACAAACATGCAGGTCCAGAACACGATTTGACTGTTTTTAGAAAATGTCTGTCTGTGTGTATCTGACACAAATTTTGTGGTTGCTCTATCTCAAGAACTAATGTGCGGAATTTAATAAAACTCTTGATTCAGTTATATCTTGATAAGAATTAATGCTGATAAGTTTTTGGTGTAAATCGCCCGAAAGGTGGCGCTGCTAAGCTGCATTTTTCACGATTTACATGATTTTAGAGATAGTTATTGCTCAAAAACTGTTGCACGGAATATGATCAAACTTCATATTCTGTTAAACCTTGATATAATTTGGTGCTTATTAGGATTTTGTGTATATTATATAACAGGTGGCACTGCTGTGCAGTATTTTTCACGAGCAGTATTTTTCACGATTTTCGCGTTAGCTATATCTGAAAAACTAATGCACGGAATTTAGTCAAACTTCATATTCGGTTGCACTCCCTTATTGGGCTTGGGTGTTTACTGTCCAAAGTTATCACTTTTGTGTTCTTTGGGTTTGGAATTTTGGTTGCATCTAACAGGGTGTGTGCCGAAATTCAATGATTTGTTTGAAAAATGCGAGGCTTCTATCTCCTTTTTAAATGAACACAATTAAACGAATCTATACCTTTAGAATTCATTATTATGGGCACAGAATTATTATTTAATTTTAGCATTGTGGTTGCAAATTTTGAGGTATTAACATATATGGGATAGAATAAAGTTTTGGGATTGGCACATCTGAATTATTTTCATTTAACATCAATTCTTCTTGTCTTCAAAGAAGCCAACCTGATGATAACATCATCCAGTTTAATAAAATCCACTATTTGACTTTCACATTTTAAAAGCATTAGGCTGTCAAGCCTGTCATTCCTCATTGTAGTTTGTAATATATATATTTTTAAATTTTTATTTGACTAAAGATTCTTTCATTAGATGCAACGCCATAAAGATAAGCTTCTGTGAATGTTAAGATATGAGTATATAGTTTGACGTCATGACCCAAATAGTCTTTGAATTTCATGGTATGAGTAATAGGTTTGTTTAAAGCTGCTATCAGATTCACCAACTTTTCGAGCAATTTTTGAGCAAACTCTTGATTTCCTCCAACTTTTCGTGAAATATTGTCTCAACACCCAGTGTGATAGCAAACAGCAATATCCCCAACTTTTTATCCACAGCTCTAAAAGAGTATGCGCTAGCCGCGCTTCCCCCCCCCCCCCCAACTTTCAACATTTTAGCCAATCAGAGATAAGCGATTGATACGAATAGGCGATAAATATTAACGACTGGTACTAGTATTACTGGTTTTCCTCCAACTTGAGTAACGACAACCTTTTTCTCCCTTTGAACGGGAAAAAGTTGGGTTTAAAATCGGCTGAAAAGTTGGTGAATCGGATAGCAGCTAGTCAGTTAGGATTTGGTTTATTTCTATTTGACTCTGCAAGTCATGTACATCCGTTTCTCATATATAGGTGGAAACATTATTAACTTTTCTAAGTTATACTCAAATTTGCCTTGCATAATTGAAATTTAAATATGAAATGTATTGGTGCAATATTCCCCTGATATAGGGAACATTGTCATTTAAGCTCATTACTAAATTGACGAAAATTTCTTGTATTTCTTATAATTATTTCCTGTAAAACTTATGTGTATCAATGTTCATTGCTGTGCTATTATTTTAATCTATTCTCTTTGGTGAAACCGTTTTCCTACCGCGCTTTCGGAAGTTAGCTTCTTCAGTCATATCCTAATATTCATAATTGTTTGTGAACTTGTCTATAAATAAATCTTTATTTCTTCAAAATTTTATTCAAGTGCAACGTGTCAGCGTTACCGTGCATGTCGATTTTTTCTTCAGATGATGGACAGCTTTCATAATCATATTTCTTTCCAAATTCGAATCGTCCTTTTTTTACCTTTATCATCCTCGAATGGATTTTTAGATGTTCCAAAATCTTCCACGAAAACTCTTTTCCTATTATGAAGGGTTCTTTCGTTCTGGTATTTATAGTCATTTTTTAGAACAGTTTTAAACACACAACACTGGACTTTTGGTTTAAAATTTCACAAACACCCATAAATATAAACGAACAGGACTAATGTATATTTCGCACACACACAAATAAAAGTAAAATGTGACAAATTTATCAGAACCAACGACTTCTTACATTCACATTTGCTCATATAACGCCCTTTTCTTTACTGCGAAGGGTTAACTAATTTTTGTGGCAAAAAATCACGAGAATGAGTAAAATATTATCCAAAAATCGGCAAATTAGTTAAAAAATTATTGCAATTTGTGAAAACTCATCAAATCTTCTTGCCCAGCTGTGTTTCAAGTAGGTGACTACATTCCTTTCTGTTATGATACAAGTGATCTCCAATTTTCAAAAGAAGATGCAACCCCTTTGGATTAAAATAGCTAGATTCTGTTTTAGGAGGAGAAGCTGAGGTAGGTTGAAATTTTTGAGAAAGGAACAAAGTTTTGGTGGAAATAAAGGAACTGGAAAGTCAGCTATTGATGGACAGGAGTAGAGAAATTTAGGTCTGGTAGATGTATAATATTTTTGTATAACCGAAAAACACAATGATAAATTGAGTGCGGCTCATTTCTTTTGATAATTTAACTTGTTTACTGTTACAGTACTCAGAAACATAATTACCAAAACAATAAAAATTTCATAATTTTTTTACTATTACTTTTAAAAAAAGAAATTGTCACAAAAATCTAGAATTTCCCAACTCTAAGCTCAAATTTCCCAACTTCACATATATTGGGGGGGGAGGCTCCCCCCCCATACCCCCCATGGCGACGCCCCTGCACGAAGCTCAATTAAGTGGAAACCGAATGTAGGAGATTCAATACTAATTTTTATCAATACTAAATCATTATGAATGAGAATTTCGAGAAATTAGTCAGCTTTATCCAAGCTGCTTTTATTTAAAGTAACTTATATTTGGCTGCCAAATTCGGCGATTAAAGTGCCTTCTTTAAGATCTTAAAGTGCCTGCCATTTTAAGACAACATGGTGGATGAGGCTAACCAGTGAACTTGGTCGAGACCTTAGTAATTGCTCTGCGCATGCTCACTCACATCGGAATCGGTTGATATATACGAGTGCTGTCGCAGGCAAAAAATCAGATTTTTCAAAATGTCACCCACGTTAGAAATTGAAACTGCTATATCTGAGCCATTTTTTAAGATAAAGACAAACAAAAAATGATCCTGAATCCTTATATCAAGGTCAAATACTTAAGAAAGAAACCTTTTTCAATTTCTAATTTTTTTGCACCTCACTTTAAATATATATATTTTTTAATTTAATGGCCGCCATTTTGAAACAAGATGGCTGATGAAGCTGGCCAGCGAACCTGGTCGAGATATTGATGTATACTATCCACATGCCTTCTTCCATCGAAATAGGCAAATACGTGTGGTATCGCGAGACAAATACAAGATCGTTTCAAAGTGTTAGCCATGATAGAAATTCAAAGTGCTATAATTCAACCACTTTTTAAGATATAAACAAAAGAACAAATTTTCAGAAACAAAAACTGCTCCAGAATCTTTGTATCAATGCCAAACACATAAAAAAAATCTTTTTCATTTTCCAATTTTTTAATACCTCATTTTAAATTTTAAATTACCTTTTTTTTAAAAAATGGCAACCCTTTTGAAAAAAGATGGCGAATGAAGCTGGCCAACGAACTCGGTCGAGACATTGGTATGTACTATATACAGACCAAGTTACATTCAAATCGGCTCATAAATACGCCTGTTATCGCGTGACAAAAATCAGGTCGTTTTAAAATGTCAGCCACAATAGAAATTCAAAATGTTATAACTCAGCCATTTTTTTAGATATAGACGAAACAAAACCTGTTCCGGAATCTTTGTATTAAGGTCAAACACATACGAAAAAACTCTTTTTGATTTTCCAATTTTTTGGTATCTCATTTTAAATTTAATTTTTTTAAATGGCCGCCATTTTGAAACAAGGTGGCGGATGAAGCTGGGCAACGAACTCGGTTGAGTTATTTGTATGTACTATGTACACACCAAGGTACATCCAAATCGGTTCATAAATATGTCTGTTATCACGTGGCAAAAATCAGGTCGTTTCAAAATGTCAGCCACACTGGAAATTCAAAATGCTATAACTCAGCCATTTTTTAAGATATAGACGAAACAAAAACTGCTCCCGAATCTTTTTATCAAAGTCAAACACATAAGAAAAAAATATTTTTTCAATTTTCAATTTTTTGGTACCACATTTCAAATTTAAATTTTTCTTAAAATTTTAAATGGACGCCATTTTTAAACAAAATGGCGGATGAAGCTGGCCAACGAACTCGGTCAAGACATTGGTCTGTACTGTGTATAAACGAAGTTACATCCAAATCGGTTCAAAAATACGCCTTTTATCGCGTGACAAAATTCAGGACGTTTCAAAATGTCAGCTTCGCTAGAAATTCAAAATGCTATAACTCAGCCATTTTTTAAGATATAGACGAAACAAAAACTGCTGCGGAGTCTTTGTATAAAGGTCAAATACATAAGAGAAAAATATTTTTCCATTTTCAATTTTTTGGTACCACATTTCAAATTTTAAATTTTTTTTAAATTTTTAAATGGCCGCCATTTTGAAACAAAATGGCGGATGAAGCTGGCCAACGAACTCGGTCGAGACATTGGTATGTACTATGTACACACCTAATTACATCCAAATCGGTTCATAAATACGAGAGTTACAGTGTGACATAGGTCATATATATAATTATAAATGCATTATTTAAAAAGTATTATAAAAAACTGGAATTACCATCTTATAAAGATATTGCATATTTTAAATCTTTAACTAACTTCATTATCTATAATAATTATATATTGCAAGATAATACTTTATATTTACAGCATGTCGGTATACCACAAGGCGGTCGTACTTCCAGTTTACTCTCAGACTTATACTTATCTCATTATGAACGCAATTTTACTAATAATAATCTACATTTATATCGTTATATTGATGACATCATTTTAATTGAAACTGATCAATCTGCAATTACTCGATTTCCAGTTGATTATCCCACTAATTTGGAATTAACGGAAAACCTTTTATCTAACAATACAATTAACTTCTTAGATCTTAAAATTACAATACAAGACAATAAAACAATCACAGATTTGTATGACAAACGTAAAGAATTTAAATTCACAGTTAATACATTTACAAATTTTAAATCTTGTCTACATCATTCTGTATTTCGTAATATAATACTTAATCATTTATATAGAATAAAATGTTTATGTTCTTCTCCTCTAATTAACAATAATATTAAAAAACTAATTTATGATGCATTAAATCATGGTTTTCCAAAAAAATTCATATATTCATTAATATACAATTAGTACTTTTCTTACATGATCTATAAACACAAATTAACACATGCGTAAACAAAATTACAAAAAAAATTATAAAATAAAAAAATATCTATAAAAAATTAAAAATTGTAAAATAATATAAAAAAAAATATTATAGGTTGGTTGGGTGGGTAGATGTTAGAGTACGGAGGAGGGTGGTGTTGTCTGGATAATACGCAATGGTTAATTATTTATTAAAAAAAAAAAAAAAAAAAAAAAAAAAAAAAAAAGCGGGGCTCTTGTATTATTACTATTTTTTTGTTATGTATTTTATGTGGATGTTGATTTGATATTTTATATGTAAGTTGGAGATTTTCATTAATATTATAATTAGCTTAATTATTCATTAATCTAATTTACAATTATTTGTTATTAAATTCTAATTTACTAAGGACAATATCATATTAATTACTAATAGTATGCCACTCTTAGTTTAATGTTTTTGAATGTCCCATATTCATACTTTATGGATTTTTATGGATGTCTGAAAATAATCCACATTCTATATTTGTGCGTTTTAAGTAATGGGATTTTAAGTATTATTTAACCTTCTATACACTTCCACATGTTTGATATTTCCTGTTCATTTTATAAATATCTTATATATAATTCATTAAAAAATAATTTTTAGATAATTTTTAATAATTATTTATATTAATTATTACTGAATTTATTTAGTTTTATAGCATATAGATATATGCTATATATTATCAAGGTTCTAACATTATTTAAACTCTTAGTTTAGTTTAAATAATTTAGCTAATAGAACATATTGTATGCTTTTAAATTTTATTAACAATAGTTTTAAATACTTTGTGTGATTTATATTAGGTTTATAATTCTCTATATATAAGGATTTGTTTGGTTTTGCTGTTTAAACAGTTATTTACATTCAAAAGCTTGCAAATTTTTATCTTGCGATAGATGTTTAATATAATTATTAATAGATGGCAGCACTAAAATTGTATCTTTCATATTGCTCTTATTTTTAATTTTTCTAGCTCCATTTTAGTTATATTTTATACACCAGGGTGTATTTTTAGCTAAATTTTGACGATATTGTTAAACTGTTATCTATTAATTTAATAGTGCATTTTAAATAATGTAATTAATTTCTATATATTTTATATTAGATTAAATTTGTTTTACAAGGTATTTCAAATATTATTTCAAAATGTATTAACTGCATCCTTTGGTATCATTTACTGTGATTTCTTAACTGTTTTATTCACCTTAATCTTTTTGATATACTGGAAGACATGTGCACATGGATTTTTGTAAAATACTGAAATATTAATCGGTATGGTGTTTATTATTTCTATTTTATATCCTATAAATATTTAAATACGTTTTATTGATTCTTCCATTTCATATTATTTGTTTCTATTCTGCTTTCATTTTTAATCAATTCACTTGATTTTAGTGGTTGTTCTATAATTCTCTATATATAAGGATTTGTTTGGTTTTGCTGTTTAAACAGTTATTTACATTCAAAAGCTTGCAAATTTTTAACTTGCGATAGATGTTTAATATAATTATTAATAGATGGCAGCACTAAAATTGTATCTTTCATATTGCTCATATTTTTAATTTTTCTAGCTCCATTTTAGTTATATTTTATACACCAGGGTGTATTTTTAGCTAAATTTTGACGATATTGTTAAACTGTTATCTATTAATTTAATAGTGCATTTTAAATAATGTAATTAATTTCTATATATTTTATATTAGATTAAATTTGTTTTACAAGGTATTTCAAATATTATTTCAAAATGTATTAACTGCATCCTTTGGTATCATTTACTGTGATTTCTTAACTGTTTTATTCACCTTAATCTTTTTGATATACTGGAAGACATGTGCACATGGATTTTTGTAAAATACTGAAATATTAATCGGTATGATGTTTATTATTTCTATTTTATATCCTATAAATATTTAAATACGTTTTATTGATTCTTCCATTTCATATTATTTGTTTCTATTCTGCTTTCATTTTTAATCAATTCACTTGATTTTAGTGGTTGTTCGGGCACAGGGGAAAATTAATTTTAGCTTTAGCTTATTTCTCCCACAGAAAACAACCATTTTGCTTATATCATTGAATTCTGTGCCCTCGATAACGTAATTCAATGTATAAGCTTTTCAATTTTTGTCGGTGTCCACTTTTTTCTTTTTTCTTCCATAATAATTCTTATAATATTTTTTTTTTTTTTTAATACTTACAGCTTTAATTCATAATAATTGACGGTGGCAGGTTATGTTTAATTAATGGTAATATATATATATATATATATATATATATATATATATATATATATATATATATATATCAATTTTGAACGGAGGGTGGTTTCGGGGTCTGGGGGTCATGATCGATGAAAATATACCAAAATTTTTTGAAATCGCTTTCCTCCGAACGGCTGCAATAGGTAGCTTTTTGTAAAGAAAGCTACCTAAAAATTTTGAAAAATAATAAATGTTTTAATAATTTTATTTCTCATTATTTATTGATACTACTTTATATAAATTTATTACTATACACTTTTTATAAAATATTACGTATGGTAAACAAGGGAAATAATCTGTTAGTCTTAGTGACTTTCTTTTTTTAAAGGGGAGATCTTTTGGTACTTTTTCAGTATAGAAGTCATAGAGAGGTAGAGAAAACTGTCTTGGAGAAAGAAGAAAATTTTGCAACCTATTTTCTGGCAGCATATTCATTGTTTTACATACACAAGACAGGCCTTTCTTTTTTTCTATATTTATACAATTTCTTTAGTATAAAGAAAAAAAACATTGTTATATTTTTATATACAAACAGAAGTAAATTGCACATATATATATATACACACACACACACACACACACATATATATATATACATATGTATATATATATATATATATATATATATATATATATACATATATATATATGTGTGTGTGTGTAATGATAAAAAAAAATTTCGCCATTTTTACCTTAATTAAATTATTCCAAATTCTTACAATATCTATCTTGTTTCTCTGTCTTTTAATAATATCTTAAATATCAATTATATTTTAATCACATGCCTTTAAATCAGCGTATTTTTTATTTCTTATTCTAAAAAACTCAATCTGTTAAAAACGACACTCATTTGTAAAAAATCCCTGATGTACTTTATTCCTTCATTTTTGAGACTTTAAATTTTTATTTGTTTAGAATGTTTCTTAATACCATTTTTTAGGTAGCTTTCATTACTAAAAGCTACCTATTGCAGCCGTTCGGAGGAAAGCGATTTCAAAAAATTTTGGTACATTTTCATCGATCATGAGCCCGAAACCACCCTCCGTTCAAAAGTTAATATATATATGTATATATATATATATATATCCATATATAAATATATATATATATGAACCGATTTGGATGTAACTTCGTGTATACATAGTGTATACCAATGCCTCGACCCAGTTCGTTGGCCAGCTTCATCCGCCATCTTGTTTCAAAATGGCGGCCATTTGCAATTTAAAAAAAAATTTAAAATTTGAAATGTGGTACCAAAGAATTGAAAATTGAAAAATATTTTTTTCATATGTGTTTGATCTTGATACAAAGATTCCGGAGCACTTTTTGTTTTGTCGATATCTTAAAAAATGGCTGAGTTATAGCACTTTGAATTTCTAGCTTGGCTGACATTTTGAAACGACCTGATTTTTGTCACGCGATAACAGGCGTATTTATGAATCGATTTGGATGTACATTGGTGTATACATAATACGTACCAATGTCTCGACCGAGTTCGTTGGCCAGCTTCATCCGCCATCTTGTTTCAAATGCCGGCCATTTAAATTAAAAAAAAATTTTAAATATAAAAGAGGTACCAAAAAATTGGAAAATGAAAAAGTTTTTATTTTAGTATGTGTTTGACCTTAATACAAAGATTCCGGAACAGTTTTTGTTTCGTCTATATCTAAAACAAGTAAGAAAAAAATCATGCGTCAAGAATAGATTATGAAACACTTTCCAAAACATTTAGAATAATGTAACAAAACTACGCCGTTTAAAAAAATAAAATATCATGTCTAATTCAGTGGTTCCCAACGTGGTGCGTACGCTCCACAGGGGGGCAATTTCAGATTTCTTATTAACAAATTTTCTGTAATTTTCTGTTTCTAATGAAAGTAGTGTCTTCGTCTAAAAATAGAAATAATAGATGAAAAAAATTTAAAATAACCGAATAAAAATTCATTTTCGAAATGGTCCTATTTAACAGTTTAAAAATACACTGACACCGGATTAATTATGTGAATTTTTTTTATATAAAATGACACCTTTTATATTTTAAAAAGTTATTTTAATTTTTCTGGTTTTAATATTATTTTAGTAAATTACACCTTTTTTTTACTACTTATTAAAAAAAGACTTGTACATCTATTCATAGTGTAATATGCCCTGTGAAAGAAATTTTACATAGGAAATTTCGTAGGGTACATCTAAAATTGACTATTTGGACATGTTTAATCTAAAAAATATTTTGAAATATCTAAATGAGGTGCTACATTAATGAAATTAATAAAACCCGTGTGCATCACGGGAGGAAACTGTTGAAAGTAAACTTCTTATGGCTCTACTGCAGACCACATACAGAATATTACATATGCATTTTAAAATTTAAAATTGGAGGAAATATGTTAGCCAAATAATAATGATGCGGAAAAAAGCCCGTTACCAAAGGAGTATGTAATGAGAGGAAAGAAAAATAGTAACTTAAAATGGAGGATAAAAGCGCGAATCCGGAAATGTTACTTGTGAATTGTGTTATCCATACAGTCGTAGCGATAAACAAATATCACTTAGTCTTAATGAAGTATTAAAATCCATTATAAAATGTATCAATTCTATCAGATGTAATACAAAATATGAAAGAGATTTCAAGAAATTTTACGAAAATAAAAATGTAAGACTATTTTTCACTTTTGAATTTGAGGTAAGTTGCCAAAAAACAACAAAACTTTTACAGATGTAAATGCGAAAATCCATGGCATAACTGCATTCCTGGGGTTAAGTTAAAAGCATACTTGTAATAAATATATATGATTTTGATAAAGTAAAGACAGTGAAATCACTTATCAGAGTTAATGCTATTTTCGGATCCATCTGTGAGTTTATTTTTTATGTGACAATGTTTATATGACATAGAAGGGAGTGGGGGACATTATGATTTTAGAGGCGCTTAGGTGGGCACGGCCAAAAAAAGGTTGGGAACCACTAGTCTAATACAGCCATATGGAAACGCATAATACATTTGAAAACGCAATTTCAGCTGTTCCCATCCACAATCGGAAAATTATGCGATTTTCTTCAGCAGCCCTGTATATGATATATAGATTTAAATCTTTTAACTGCATGCATGAAAAAATTTAGTTCACTTAAGACATACATATAGTACTTCAGTTGAAAATTTACCTTCAGCAATTTCCTCTAATAAGGAGAACGGTAAGTGAATACTTTTGTGCAGCCCTGTATTTGAGGTATACAATTTATATATTTCGAGTAAGATTCAAAAAGTAAATTAATTTAAAAGCGCATACCGAATTTTAAACCGTACACTCCAGCAATTATTACTCAAAGACAGTACTGTACTGTAACGATTTCTTTTGTGTGTTCCTGTAAATGAATAAAAAATGCTATGAATACTTTTTAAACGTGATCATAGTGAAATTCAGTGATTTATATCAGTTTCAATACATTTGAAACAGCATAATATCATTAAAATACTCTGCAAACGATTTTTTCCCATATATCATAATGTAATGGAAAATTTTGAGTGCCCCTGTAAATGAACGATTAATCCTACATACTTCATATACAATACCAAACATGCTTTGGTGACTCTAAACAACCTTTATCAATTGCATGAAAATCCGATTATATTTACGGGGGTTAGAGCATGGCCAGACGGCCGGACGGACAGACGGCCAGACAAAGCGAATGCATAAACACTTTTAAACTTTGTTGGAAAGTGTTAAAAATGGCTGAGTTATAGCATTTTGAATTTCTAGCTTGGCTGACATTTTGAAACGTGTTACGCGATAACAGGCGTATTTATGAACCAATTTGGATGTAACTTGGTGTGTACATAGTACGTACCAATGTCTCGACCAAGTTCGTTGGCCAGCTTCATTCGTCATCTTGTTACAAAAGGGCTGCCATTTAAAAAAATTTTAAATTTTAAATTTTAAATGAGTTATCAAAAAATTGAAAAATGGAAAAGAATTTTTTTTCTTATGTGTTTGACCTTGATACAAAGATTCCGGAGCAGTTTTTGTTTCGTATATAACTTAAAAAATGGTTGAATTATAGCCCTTTTAATTTCTAGCATAGCTAACATTTTGAAACGATCTGATATTTGTCACGTGATAACAGGCGTATTTATTAACCTTCTTCGATGTAAGAAGGCATGTTGATAATATATTGTAATGTCTCGACCAAGTTCGCTGGCCCGCTTCATTAGCCATCTTGTTTCAAAATGGAGGCCATTAAATTAAAAAATATATTTAAAGTGAGGTGCAAAAAAATCAGAAATTGAAAAGGTTTCTCTTAAGTATTATAAAATATATTATAATTAATGTAATATAATTAATTATAATATTAATGTAATTAATTCGAATTATTAATTAGATTCGAATTATTAATTCGATTGATTCGAATTATTAATTCGAATTATTAATTAGATTACATTAATTATATATATTATAATTAATGTAATCCAATAAATTCGCATTATATTATAATAAATTTAAGTATTTATAAAATATATTTAAAGTGAGGTGCAAAAAAATCAGAAATTGAAAAGGTCTCTCTTAAGTATTTGACCATGATATAAGGATTCCGAAGCATTTTTTGTTTTGTCTTTATCTTAAAAAATGGCTCAGATATAACAGTTTCAATTTCTAATGTGGGTGACATTTTCAAAAATCTGATTTTTTGCCTGCGACAGCACTTGTATATATCAACTGATTCCGATGTGAATGAGCATGTGCACAGGAATGACTAAGGTCTCGACCAAGTTCACTCGTTAGCCTCATCCACCATGTTGTCTTAAAATGGCAGGCACTTCAAGATGTCGCCGAATTTGGCAACGAAATATAAGTTACTTTAAATAAAAGCAGCTTGGATAAAGCTGACTAATTTCTCGAAATTCTCATTCATAATGATTTAGTATTGATAAAAATTAGTATTGAATCTCCTATAATCGGTTTCCACTAAATTGAGCTTCGTGTGTTTGAATAATATAAGCTTGCTTTTTAAAAATAAGGAATATTAAAGCTACCTCTTCCTCTCGGCACTGGTTGGAAGGACTTTATATTTTATTACAATTATTATTCGATATCCCAGCATTCATTGCAAGTAAATACTTTGTCTTTTTCTACGCTGTAGATAAAGAGTTCTGTCATTACGTCAAGTTTTGCCCACCCTACGCATCCTTTTCAACCAATCGCTAAGCACGCAACCCCTCTCAATACCCCCCTAATCAGGATTCCGTTGGCGTGCCTCTGAGACACGTCAAATATTCTTGAGAACTATAAAACCAGATTGCACTGCCTTGGAGCTCAGAAATTGTACGTTTTTTTAACTGCTAACAAAAGCCTTGTCACTTGGTGGAGATATAGTTAAAATAGTGTAGTTCTAATACTTTAGAATCTCCGTTCGTTTGCTATGACGTGGTGCAGCCTAGATACGATTTTCAAACTATATGACTAATGCAGTTGTTGTTGATATATGAATTCCAATAAATTCGCTTATGATAATGTAGCCTCTTTTTGATTGAATGGGGAAATTTCCTAATGATTTCCTTCATACCTTCCATCGATAGCCACTTATGACTGCAGAATAATAAGTCTACAAATTCATTACTGGGCGGAAATCAGATGTCAAACGTTCGTCAACAAAATTTACTATGATATTGAGAAGTTGAGAAGTATCTCATATATATATATATATATATTATAAACCAAGACCAATGATCATCTGCATATGTGAATATATAAATTATAAATGAATCTCTGTAAATTAAAATACGTTCTTTGCTTTAGGGGAAAAAATTAAAAATATATCACCAATTCAGACAAAACAAGGAAATAACAATTCAGTGAATTCGGTAGTTCCAGAAATTATCCCCCTACAAATAAACAAAAGTTACTTCTTTAAAAGATTAATATAGATTGATTTATTTCGATATGAAGCGCTTATAACATCATCACAATTTTCCCATTTTATTTACTTTATTTTTCACATATAATATATGTAAAAATTACGTTGCTGTTGTGTGTACTCGATATCGAAAATAGCAACGAAGAAAAAAATTGATATAATTAAAGTACATTAAAATTTACTAAATACACTTTGTCTGACGTATTTAAATATCAAGAAAGAAAAAAATCATGCATCAAGTATATATTATGAAACATTTTCCAACACATTCAGGATAACGTAACAAAGCTTCACCGTTTAATAAGTTGAAATAGGATGTTTAATTGAATCATTTGGAAACGCATAACACCTTTGAAAACCCAAATTCAGCAATTCTCATATACAGTAGAAAAACTATCCGAATTCTTTGAGCAGCCCTGTGTGTGATATAGAGATTTGTACCTATAAACTACAAGCAAGCAAAAATTAAGTTCGGTTAGGAAATAATACCACTGGTGAAAATTCCCTTCATCAATTTCTGCTAATAATGAGAATGATACGTGAATTCTTTTGGGCAGCCCTGTATGCAAGGTATAGAATTTATACACATCCAGTAACATGCAAAACATTAGTTACATTTAAAAGCGCATGCCGAAATTGAAAACGCACTTCCAGAAATTATAGCTCAGAGAAAGTACTGTAACGTATTTCTATTGTGCGTCCCTGTAAATGAACGATAAATGCGATGAATGCCCTATTCTATATAGTAAGCATCTTATATTGAACTTCAGGGATTTATATCAATTTCTATACATTTGAAATAGCGTTATGTCATTGAAATAGGGGAGAGTAGCCATATTTGGACCGCCGCTTTAATTGGACCGTTGCCATTCTGCCGTTAATTACAGGCAGAGATGCCATCTATTGCTGAAATCCTACTCATCAGAATGACGTCATTTATCATTAGACTAACCACCTGCCTACCACGTGCTGTTTTCAGACAATTTAAGAAAACCTAAAGTTAGCTGTTTTGATCTAATTTTTTCCTACTAAACGTAAGTGAATACTTTAAAATTAAGTTAAGTTGTTATGTTTTCATATACATATCTAAATTCATCTGTTGATTGCGCATATTTTTTACGCGGATTTGTTTGATTTCATTTTTGTTCTTAGTCTTGAGATTGTCTGTTTTAAAAAATGGCGCAGTTGCCATAATTGGGCCAATTCATTTGGCCAATTAAATTGGACCAAATATACGATCATAAATTTGAAAAGTAAGTAATAGATTTTGAGGGCGGTACGCTTTGTACGCTTTTTTTATGTATTACTATTTCCATGCAAGGGTTTTTTTGTTTGTTTGTTTGTTTATCTGGATCAATTTCTTTATTCAGTTTAGGCCTATATAAACATTAAAAAAAATTACTTGTTTATGCAATAAATTTTGTTTGCAATTTCTTTTATCTTGTATGTATTTATATTTATTTTCTTTGAATTCTTTATCCTAAGGCGTATTTGGTTTACAGAGTTGAATTCAAACATTTCCCCCTGGAGGATATATGCGATTCCGTGAGTTAAGTGGGGGGCCGAATTTTTACAGTTCTGGAGGGTGGAATTACACTTTTTTGCCATTAAAACGCATAAAATCGCAAAACCCTCTAGTGGGAGTGGTTATTTCAAGGTTCCGAGGGATGGGACACCTGAATTCAGTATTGTTTGAATATATAATGTTTGCGTTTGATTAATCGTAACGTATTTTGTTTTCAATAGAGCTTATTTTTAAAAAAAATTTTTAATGTAATGTTGAATATGTTAAAACGACACAGACGAACAGTCTGGAAGAAAAAAACCTGTGACAGAAATAGCTGTTAAAGGTATAGAAAAGGAAAAGGAGAGTGTGAGTTTCGAAATCATTAGAAATGCTATTTCCCTTGCTAAATTCAATTAAATCAAAGTACAGAGGGGGCCAAAAAACAAATGTGTTAACATCTTCGCCATATAAAGTAAAATTTGAAAAAAAAAAAAAAAAAAAAAAAAAAAAAAAAAAAAAAAAAAAAACGACGACAAAAAATAACTTATTTTGTTTGATTGTTTCATTAATCACAAACTTTGCTTTTAATAAAATTAGTTATATTCCCTAGTCATTAAAACAACCTGATATTGTTTGGTCCAATTTAAGAGACTGGGGTCCAACTTAGGCGACCAGTTGCTGAATTTGGACCACTTTTGACAAATTTTTCAAATTAAAATAAAATTTAAGATTTTCAAAAAGAAATTGATTTAGAGATTTATTTAGTTAGTAGATGAATAGATTGACCCCGTGTAGTGATGTTTTGCAGATATTCCAAAAACTAAGTGAGTTACACCTGAAAATAAGCGAAGTGGTCCAAATTAGGCTACTCTCCCCTATATTTGAAACGATTTTTCCCCGTTGACCATAATGTAATGGAATTCTTTTGAGTGCACCTGTAAATAAACTGTTAATGCTATACACATCCAATTCAATACCGAACATACCATGGTAAACATCATTAATATGTTTCAATTGCACGAAAATCCAAGTTTATTTACACGAGTTGATGGAGCGTGGGTAGACAAACCGAATTCATGAATACTTTTCAAGTATGTTGAGAAAGTGTTAAAAATTAATCAGACAGGCGGAACATATAACCTACCTGAAGTAAAATCCTAAAGCCAAAATTTATTTCTTAGAAATTATTCAATAATAATAAAAATATAAATCACAATTATACTAAAGAAATGTATAAAACCTTGCAATAATTAAATATATAGAACCATTGATATTAAATTTCACCGATCTATTTATGAATTTCATTATTGCATCATAGCATGTAATTATTTGTGACTTCATAATATTAAAAAAAATTAAATAACAGTATATATTTATTACTATCACAAATTTTTGCTTTTAAATAAATTTTTATGACAGCTGTACAATAAATAATTAAAAAAAAATGCACACCCAACTATTAAAATTTGATAAATGTGAATATTTTTCAATGAAATCCTTTATATATTAATTAAACATAAACACAAAATTTAAACAACTCCATAAAAGATTCAAAATACTGACACTCTACATCATGACTTTGAAATTTAAAATATTGTTAATCCAAAAAATGCACACATATCACAAAATATCAAATATTTCTTTTTTTAATTTTTAATATATGTATACATATATATATATATATATATATATATATATATATATATATATAATAAATTTGAAATCACAAATGTATGAAGAAAGTGATAAAGTTCTAGAAATGAACATAGGAAACCAGTTTTTAAAATAAGAAACTATGAATGACTCACAGAATCGTCAGAGGAGCTTGTGAGTTCATTCATACACTGTTAAAAATTTTGCAGCATTCTGGCAGGTCATTCGACCGTTTTTTGAAAAAAACGGTTTCATAACCATAATTTAACTATATTCTGACCATAAAATGGCCAATAATATGATCAGAATAGTGTTAAATTCACGGTTGTGTAACCGTTTTCGGAAAAAAACGGTCAAATGACCTGCCAGAACGCTGCAAATTTTTAACAGTGTAGAAGATGCGTTATTTCATATAATTTTGTCGGCTTTAAGCCTAAAATGACAAAATTTAGCTCCTTATAACGCAAACATTACAGAAAATAGATAATAAAAAGCTAAGAGATCAAAAAAAAGATACACCTCATACAAGATATTAAATATATATATATATATATACACAATCAAACCTTGGTCTGCACATGAGAACATTTGTAGAAATCGAAAAAAAATATTGAAAGTAATTTAAATTTTAATGTTTACATAATGAAAAATTTAATTTTTTAAGAAGTTAATTGCAATCAAATCATAATAAAGCATTAAATGAATATTTTATAATTGATCTGTTTATTTTAAATAATTTATTGTCTAATAATTTATTTATAGAAGGCTATTAGAGAAAAAAAAATATATAGTTTAAAATGCAATAAGCTTGGAAGCGAAATCGCTAAAGTCACGGCATCATAAATGCCTATGAGAGAAAAGAGAGAGAAAAAATTTATATTTAAAAAAAATTACACAATAATCCCGAAAGCGAAATCGCTAACGTCAACGGCACCATAAATGTACTGTCACTCTGGGTTATGCAAATTGGAGTGTGAAATCCAATTGAAAATTTCAAATTGAACTAAAATAATTCCAATTAACCAACCCAAAGTCACACTACAGCCGGTCCTCGTATAGTGGCTAAGAACATTACGTCAAAATTAAATGAGTTCAAAAGACATTGATTTTTTAATCTAACAAATGTAAAATCTTGCTACTCACCCCTTATAGCTGAAAATCATATAGAAGATGGGGCATTCCACATCAAATCAGGCAGTAAAATATCAATATGTAACCCACTATCACAGATTTTAATGAAACTGCGTGTGTTTGTTCTTACTATTGAGATATGATCACCAGTCATTTTTTTTGCTCCTTGGTGAAATAGTTTATGAGAAAAAAATTGTCAAAATTTTGAAAAACTGCCGTCAGTTGGCATTCTTGACAGCTCGGTTTTCAAATGTAGCATGTCATATGTATAATCATGTTTCAATATCTACTCTACAAATCATCTTCAAATAATTTATGCATAATATTTAGGGTACGCAGTCTATGAAAAAAATATATTGTTACGCTTATAACATTTTAAGTGTGTCTAAAAAAATATTTAATCTTTGAAGTCGTGAATTTTTTATGAAAAATAATGCATTAAGAAAAAAAGCATTATCAACAAAAGGCGGTATTTTTATTAAGTTTATTTTTTGTGGGAGATATACTTAAAGGTGTCCTTTACCTGATTCTGAAATAAAAATAGTGGGATTTTGGGTGTTATTGGTAGTATTTCCTATTAAAAAATTTTTTGAGGTGCATTTCAAATCAAATCAAGCAGAGTCATTCCATGTCAGTTCCCCATAGCCATTTAATCATTGTCACAAATTTCAATGAAATTGGGACTGTTTATAGCTTATTTTAAGACGTAATCACCTTTAATTTTCTTAATCCTAAGTAAAATATTTTTTAAGATAAAAAATATCAAAATTTTGAAAAATTGTTTTAATTTTTTTTAATGACAGTTCGATATTCAAAGACTGCATTTAAAAAAAAAAGTCATTTCAATATAAAATCACTAAATAGGTTTCAAATAATGTATATATGACAAACAATGTAGGCAGATTATTATTTCTTGTTTTTTATCATGTTTAAACACTAAGAGTGTCTTTTATCTTGTGAATTTTTAAAATCAAGAATTTTGTCAAAAATAATGTGTTAATCAAAAATTTATTACTAACCGAAGGCAGGGTGTTATTGCTTTTTTTAATTGTACGTAAAAATATCTTTTAAATGGTTATAAAATAAAAATAGTGAAAATATGAGAAAAAATTATCAAAGTTTTGGAAAAATGCCACGAGTTGCCATTAATGATTGTTCAATTTTCAAAGGCCTCATTTTATATATAAAATCATATTTCAATAACTAATAAAGAAATCTTCTTCGAATAATTTAAGCAAGGTAAATAAAGTATGTAGATTATGAAAAAAAATATTGCTGTAATGTTAAAAAATATTTAAATGTGTCTAAAAAATTGTATAATCTTTGAAATCAAAAATATTTTACAAAAAATAATGAAATCATTAAAAAATCTTTATCAATCAGAGGCGGAGTTTCTATGACTAATTTTTTAATTTTAAATTGTACATAATACTACATTATAACTGGATCTGAAATAAAAATAGTGGGATTTTGGTTGGTTTTAGTAGTATTTAAATCATATTTAAAATTATCAATATTTTCAGATGTAAAATCTATCCAATGTATCATCCCTGGAAATATTTTTATTTATACATTTATTTTATTTTTCAAATTATCTTTTATGTTCGTTTCTTAAGGAAAAA
Source organism: Maratus speciosus (assembly GCA_963932465.1). Classification (NCBI taxonomy): domain Eukaryota; kingdom Metazoa; phylum Arthropoda; class Arachnida; order Araneae; family Salticidae; genus Maratus; species Maratus speciosus. Next base: position 394,622,610 of record OZ010786.1, read on the forward strand.
AATAAACAATATTGTTTTTTAGTAAAACTTCTAGGGCGAACAGCAGTTATCCCTTTCCAAAAAAGAGAAAAATCACTGGCTCCTCACCGCCCAATAGAAATTTTCAAAATGACAGTCCTAATCTTTAAACTCTTATTTCGCTGTTAATATTGAAAATTTAGCATTGAGCTGCTAATATTGAAAAAATACCAAATTTCACTCTTTTGAAGAAAATTTTGACGTATTGTGCTTTAAATATATGCAAAAAATGCATAATCCATTTAATTTATATCTTTCAAATAACTATATCTAAAAAATTATTTAAAACTTAATGAGTTGCACTTTTGTAACTTTATTCAGTTTCTAATGATATGTACCGTAATTTCGAGTGTATAGCCCGCAGATCAAACAATTCAGTTTGGACCCAGAAATTTTATTCAGTATTTGAAGACCAATATTTACTGTGATCTAAAAAGTTACATTTTATTTTTAAAAATTTCTGGGTCGAAACGCGATTGTTTGATCCGCAGGCTATACACTGGAAATTACCGTAATTTGATTTATTTCATCACAATATTGCTGAAAGATGGATTTTCAACATATATATGTGTATATATATATCCCTGTTCTCAAACAAATTATTTAAAAATTATTCTTTTATGTTTAATAAAGCATATATATATTGTTTATACACTTATAGAAAGTACATATAGTACATTTTATGATATTATGTCAATAATGTCTAAAAGTAAAGAACTTATCTAATGGTATGTAACGAAAAATTTAACATCTGGTGTAATGTCAACAAAATTTTATAATTGTTTTACTTAATTTGGATGAATGAAAAAAGCTTACATGTTTATATTTTATTGAAGTACAGGTGAAAATGTCACAAAGACATTCCTATCTCAACAACCACTGAGTATGTCACATTCACACTACAGATGATTTTTTTTTCTTTTTGATCTTTCGGGTTTGATTTCAGATGGTAATAAATTAATTAGTTTTGTTAGAAGTGTCATTGCAGTCAGCATATTAGGTTCACTATTTTTTTTTTTTATAATTTGTTTTGATTGACTCGATGAACAACAACGATTAAAGGGACCATTTCATAAATTTTCAATTAAAATCTGATTTATAAATTCATTATGTTGTTTAGTTATTATTATCGTCTTAAGATAATAAGTTGATATTAAGATTTTTAAATGTAGTTTATTTATTATTTGAACAGTTGAAAGTATTTTTCAGTAAGAGTGGGCTGTTGATTTTAAGTCGGCTATTGAGCAATGTAGTGTTGGTAAAGGAACTGGTACTATTTAATTTAATTTTTATTGCTGTAAATAATATTTGTTATTTTATTATTGTAAGTATTATATTTAAGCAAGAGTAGCAAAACACGATATCGTAGTCATTATAGTACATATTAGCATGAAAAGCTTCAATATTTATCATTAAACATTCACATTTTATGAAAATTTTGTTAAAATTGCTCATATTTTAACTATTTTTATTTTATAACTATTGAAAAGATATTTTTACGTACAATTAAAAAAAGTAATAACAGCCTGCCTTCGGTTAATAATAAATTTTTGATTAACACATTATTTTTCACAAAACTCTTGATTTTAAGAATTCACAAGATTAAACACACTCTTAGCATTTAAACATGACAAACAACAAGAAATGATAATCTGCTTATATTATTTGTCATATATACATTATTTGAAACCTATTTAGTGATTTTATATTGAAATGCCTTTTTTTTTTTTTTTTTTTTTTTTTTTTTTTTTTTTTTAATGCAGTCTTTGAATATCGAACTGTCATTAAAAAAATTTAAAACAAATTTTCAAAATTTTGATATTTTTTATCTTAAAAAATATTTTACTTAGGATTAAGAAAATTAAAGGTGATTACGTCTTAAAATAAGCTATAAACAGTCCCAATTTCATTGAAATTTGTGACAATGATTAAATGGCTATGGGGAGCTGACATGGAATGACTCTGCTTGATTTGATTTGAAATGCACCTCAAAAAATTTTTAAATAGGAAATACTACCAATAACACCCAAAATCCCACTATTTTTATTTCAGAATCAGGTAAAGGACACCTTTAAGTATATCTCCCATAAAAAATAAATTTAATAAAAATACCGCCTTTTGTTGATAATGCTTTTTTTCTTAATGCATTATTTTTCATAAAAAATTCACGACTTCAAAGTTTAAATATTTTTTTAGACACACTTAAAATGCTATAAGCGTAACAATATATTTTTTTCATAAACTGTGTACCCTAAATATTATGCATAAATTATTTGAAGATGATTTGTAGAGTAGATATTGAAATATGATTATACATATGACATGCTACATTTGAAAACCGAGTTGTCAAGAGTGCCAACTGATGGCAGTTTTTTAAAATTTTGACAATTTTTTTCTCAGAAACTATTTGACCAAGGAGTAAAAAAAAAATACTGGGAATCATATCTTAATAAAAGGAACAAACACACGCAGTTTCATCAAAATCTGTGATGGTGGGTTACATGCCTGCCTGAACTGACATGGAATGACCCAGATAAATTCACACATAAAATGATCAAAACCAAATTTCACATGAATATATTTTTATTAAACACTTCTGTAATCATTTTCCGGATCCCAAATATGTGAATAAATTATTTTAAATTAAATATTACTATTATATTTGAATGTAACATTCTATAAGATGCTGAAAGAAAAGCATATTCTATTTTTATTGATTCATTTCTCAGTTCAAATAAGTCCTTAAATACGTTGATCGATTTCCTTTAAATGTAAAATATTCCTTGTTTCTAAGTACAGTTTCTCAAAAGTTTCTAAAATGTAGTTACAAACATAAAATTAATATGACATTGGAAGAACCGTTGGATACTAGGAGATATAAAATCCGGAGTAAATCTAACCTCGTGATTCCCCTACATCTTTAAAAAAAATCCCTGCCGGCCCGGCCTACAGGCGGAGGTAGATTTCGAAGTTAAGTATACTAATTTCACCAACAAAAACTAAATCATGATTAGAGATTTATCCACTTTAACAATTTTATCTGGTCGCTTTCGAAGAGTTTTTATTTCATTTTTATGTAATAGCTGGTTTTATCAGAATCATGTTAAGGAGGTATTCAAAAAAGTACTTTTCCATGCTCAACAACTCGAAATTTTCTGGCACATTTTCAGATTCGTTTTTAATAGAAAAAATATGAAACTTGCTGACGTGATTTTTGAAGAGATTTATAAGCGACTTGTGTTTTTATTTTTCGTTCAATTAATTAAAACTTGATTTATGAACAATTATTTTCTCAGTAGGACAATATTTTTCGTTTCTAACACAATCGCTTCGGGAAATTCTCTTCAAAAAGCCCACTGCTTTGACATCATTTTTTGAAATATATTCTGCCTCTATCAAAAAATCGATCATTACGGTACATTATATAGTTTCTGAATAAGAAAATCTACCAATTGGATGCTTTTGAGAGTAAAAATGAATTTAAAAATGAGTAAGAAATTAAGCAGTTTGGATTTGAATACACCCTTAATAAGATGATTTCTTTCTTCAAACGCATTGTATTTTTGATTTGTTTTTGCTGTAAGTATTGGTCCTATCAAAAACTTGTCTATATAAATGTTGTAGACAATATTAAGAAGATATATGATAAATTCATGGGGATTTTATATCTTGTGAATTGACTGAGTTATAGATTTTTTTCTTCTTCACCCCCCCCCCCTCCTTTTTTTAAATTTTTTTAAGAATTGGTCCTATCAAAAACTTGTGAATATAAAAGTTGTAGCTAATATTAAGGAGATTTATAATAAAATTAATTGGATTTGATATCTTGAGAATTGACGAATTTGTGATTTTTCTTCTCCCAAAAACCCTATTTTTTGCGCCCCTTGAGCCCATTTTTAAGTTGATCAAAAATCTGTGATACATCCATTTTTGGCCCTATTTTTAGAAGTAATAAAAACTTTAAACCGATTTGATATGTACAAAAATTAAGAAGTTATGGGGTTTTTTCGGTTCTCACAAAACCCCTCCCTATTTCCATTCCCTTGGTCCGATTTTGCCCATTAACGAACTTGACTGAGATTTTATGCCCCTTGATTTTATGTATCAGTTTGGAAGAGATTGGTGCAGAATTGTGGAAGTTATCGTGTCCAGAAGAAAGTGATATATATAGATAGATAGATACATAGATAGATAGATAGATAGATAGATATAAAAAGTGTTTTAATGAGGGTGGTTTTTGGTTCTAGGGGTCATGATCGGTGTAGATCTGCAAAAATTTTCAGAAATTCCAACATAGGGGAGAATGTAATAGGTAGTATTTCATACGAAATCTACCTAAAAGAGATTTCACATTGAAGAAGATCGTTGTTTAACACTTTGAGATTCGGTGATCAGTATCGTGAACCTGAGCTAAAACATCGTTGTTTGTATCTTGAAATATGCACTGTAAGCTTAAAATGGAATGCAGTAGAAAATGGTTACATTGAGTTAATTTCGGCGATATTTTTTGAAGATAAACGTCATCTTTTGACATTGAGTGACGAAATAAGATGAACAGAAATATTAGGGAAATTTCACTTGCAGGAATTTGTAAATTATCCTTTTTTGAAACATTAAAATTTAATGAAGGATCTCTCCAATATCGCTGAATGGAGTCGCTCACCGCCGGCCAGCCGGCCTAATGGTGAAAAAATATAATTTCTCCAACAGAATTTGATGCTTCTTACTCTGAGAAAACTAACGAACTGAGATCACTATTCAAAAAATTTCCGTTACATTAAATTAATTTCGGGTGGGCAACAAACACACAATTATCGAACATTAAACCTTTTTACACTTTGTAAAAAGCGCCAGCATGGGAATTTATCCAAAATATATAATTTGTGTTCGTCTTTTAGTCGTTGATCTGACGAAACCCTATTCGTTTCACTCCTCTGTCTTGTCTATCTGCCATTCTGTCACAGAGACCGTTCTCCGAAACTATACATGTTGGAGACTTGAAATTTTGGATACTTATAGCTGAACACCTCACATCAAGCGACAAATCATAACATTTTGAAAACGTCTTATATTTACCCGCCTGGTCTCTAACTTGTGTATTTTAAGCTTATTATTATTATTTATTTATTTATTTATTTATTTTTTTGTAACTGAGCCCCTAATTAAGTTGAAGTCTTGAAATTTTGAATACATATAGCTGAACACTTGCGATCACACGACAAATCATAAAAATTTCAAAAAGTCTTATATTTATCCCTCCGGTCTCTAACTTGTGTATTTTAAATAATTTTTCTAACCTTCACCCTTTTCATCCGGGCGGCACTTTTCTAACTTTTGCCGACAGCCCTTTGATCACTCTTTGATATTATGCACTATAGGCTTACATATTTTAGTTCAAATTTTTACCGCCAGAGGCCGCCTAGCTATCTCGGGTGCTATTTGCTCGATCCCCTCGACTAATAAATCTACGGATAGGTTGTAAAACGGAGTTTCGTTGGGATAGCGGTTTGTTTAGAATAGAGTGCACCCCTCGGTTGCGAAATGTGGAACTAACAAATTTTGCAAAAGGATAAAGTGTTTTAAAAGGAATATTAAACGAAATCATCTGTGTGATCTGTGATCACACTTACCCACTTGTTTAACACTTTCCAACGTAGTTGAAAAGTCTTTATGAATTCGTTTGTCTGTCTGCAACTGCTCCAGCTCGCATAAATATAATCAGATTGTCACGAAATTGATATATGTTATTTATTGGGTTTTACCATGGCATTTCCAGTATTAAAAACGAAGTGTGTAGCGTTTACGGTTTATTTACAGGGACCCTCAAAAGAATTTCGTTACATCACGCCTATGGGGAAATATCGTTGGCGGTGCATTTTCATGATATTACACTATTTTAAACGTATTGAAATTTATGTATATGAAATTTATGTATGTATATGTAGTTGTACTACAAAGCGCTTATTGTAGAATCTGGTGTGCATAAAATTTATCATTCCTTTACAGAGGCACACAAAAGTATTTGGCTATGCTACAGTTACAGTACTGCCTATGAAGATTAATTTCTATAAGATTAAGCACTTTTTCAGTTGCCATACGCGTTTTAAAATTTAACTATTTTTTTGCTTATTACTTGGCCTGCATAAATTCTATAGATCATATGAAAGGCTACAAAAATAGCTCAGGTACATTTCCATTTATTGAGATTGCTAAATAAAAATTTTCAACTGTGCTATGTGTATAATTGAACTAACTTTTAACATACTACGTAGTATACTACATGCAAATCTATTGATCGTATACAGGGCTGCACAAAAAATTGGAATATTTTTCGGACTATTGATGGTAATTGCAGTAATTCAAATGCGTTATGTATTTTCTAAATTTTTTATTTAGACATATTTCACCTTAATAAACTATAAAGTTTTATTACAGTATTCTGAATGTATTGAAAAGCATTATATAATCTATGCTGGACATATGATTCTCGTTGTTGTTAAATATGACAACAGAGAAATAAGCATCATTTAAACTACCTATTCGAGATTTGTAAATCGTTTTCTCAACGTATAATCATAATTTAAAAAATATTAAACTGTTAATTTATAAAAGTGTGGGGGATTTTAGTTATTACACTCTTTATTTTTCAATTCCTACTATTAGTTCACACTCTCCCTATATTTATTTATATATACAGTGTGTCCACGTATAACTTGACCGACCTTTATTTTCGTAACCGTTGGTCCTAGATGCATACTTCCAATTACAAAAATGTTTTAAATAAGGTAAAGAATTATTTTTAAAGCGATTTGGGTCAAGAAAAGCATTTATTAAAAATTTACGAAATATAAATTTTTATACGGTCCCCCGGTCCTATAAGTGATATTTAGTAAAAATTTACTATGGCACTAACAAGTAAGACAGAAAAAGTCCCATTCATCTAACATTAAAATTGACCGAGTTATGAAACTTTGAAATGCATGACTTATACCACTTTTTTGCATATGAAAACAGATGGTTTCGACCATCCTTTCAGGGGTAGTATATAAAGTACTTAAACTTATTTCAAGGTATCTGCGGTTTGAAAGAAATCGTACAGCTATTACGATTGCGTTAACTTTATTAGTTAAGTTTCAGATCAGTTAAAATAATTGTATTTTAACATGTGTTGCATTTTGTAAGGATTTGAGGCTATGTTTTCTTTTAACAAAAATTATGTTATTTTCATAAGGTTTTATTTAACTTGCAACGATCGTCTTTCCAGTTTAAAATTTGTGCTTGAACTTTAACTGACTTTCAAATGTCCGATCGAAGTTAAAATTTTACATACGGACTTAAATCCGATTGCAATGTAATATTATTATGATTTTCGACGCCATCTTATACATACTTATATTAGAGGATAACACAAAAAAATTCGGATTGATTACCGTCAACAAGTTTCAGAAATGGTTTTAGATTAGATAACATAAACCTGCAATGGTTGTGTTTTTTAACTTTAATAATTACGTTTTTATGTATTTTTTAACGCTAAATAAAAAAGATTACCTTTACTTTTAACAATCATGTCAGGATTTTTCGCAAATCGTAAATTTCAAGGTTAAAAAATAGCGAAAAATCTGATACTATAAAATAGATGATGTAAGACTTTTTTATTCAGTTTAATTTTATTTAATTCAATAATTTATTCAATGTTGTGGCTTATACTGGGTTTCTTACAGCTAAACAGCTCAGGAGATTGAAGTCTCTCTAAGCAGAAAATGCGCATTTCTCATCTTACTATATATAAAAAAAAGTTTTGATTTGGAAATGGACCAATGAAAATCTCCGTAGATATTCCGGGTAGAACTCATCCAATTTAAATGCTTAAGCCAAGGCCTCCTTATCGAAATAACAGGCCTCGCAATCGCTAAGTTTCCTTTGTCCGCTGTACACGTGGTTAGAAACCACATGGTTTCCCGTGACTAGCGCCATCCAATATGAGAAACAGAAATATTTTTTAATTTGTTTTCCATTTGTCTTTTACCATTTTCTTTACGATGTGCTTTGTAGTTTGCAAATGATAGTTGTTAATCTTAAAATTTTCATATGTTCTAGACATTTTATTTAGAAAATGAACTTATTTTACTGTTAAACAAAAAATGTTTATTGCTGTATTCCGTTATGTAAATAAATGATAATAATAATAATAATAATCAGGAAAGAAAATTATTTTACCATGAATTTCTCAGTAATATTAGTTATTGAAATAAATGGATAGGGTACAGATGTCATATTCGCCCCATATTGGCGCGATTTTTTTCTGTCGCCAATATCATATAGGCAACGGGTACTTAACTTGCGCCAAAGGGCTTGATGTGGTAACCCGGATTATGTTGTTTATGCTGTTGATGTTTTCGCCAAATTGGCAACCGAAAAAAATCGCGCCAATATGGGGCGAATATGACATCTGTTCCATGGATAGCATCTAGATCCGGAAAATGTAAAATATTTCATTTTCTCTTTTATATTTTCAAATATGTGATTTATTTTATTTCTGCTATTTCTTTTCTTTTTACAATTAATTTCACCTTACAGTATTAATTTAACATCGCTCCTTCAATTTGTTTCAATGCACAGTCTCATTTATTTATTTATTGGCCTATCATTTGTTTTATTTTTGAAGGTATGGGGGGATAATTTCAGTTTAACATACTTTAGATGAAAGCTTCACTGTTTTTTCATATAAAGTTTGTATGCATTAATCTATGGAAAGTTTCATAATTGGCTCCACAGCCAATTGGTATATCTTGGCGGGCATAGTTTGGTGCGTAATTAATTTCCTTGTTTTAACTCACATATGTTATGTAAGTTTTACTAAAATGTATCAAAGTATTTTAGGGAAGTTAAAACACGCATAGATACACACACACACACACACAAAAAAAAAAAAAAAAAAAAAAAAAAAAAAAAAAAAAAACAGACTGAAGTCATAAACCCTTAAGGTACAGATGTCATATTCGCCCCATATTGGCGCGATTTTTTTCGGTTGCCAATTTGGCGAAAACATCAACAGCATAAACAACATAATCCAGGTTACCACATCAAGCACTTTGGCGCAAGTTAAGTACCTGTTGCCTATATGATATTGGCAACAGAAAAAAATCGCGCCAATATGGGGCGAATATGACATCTGTTCCACACTTAAAAAATTGGAAAAATAAAGTTTAATAATCACTTAAATTTATACATGTCCCTCAACTTTCCGCAAATACCGTATTCTTGTCATGCTACGATTTTGATGTTTGTAATTTTTAATTTGAGTATTCTTCCTTAATCAGACCTAGAGCCAATTGGCGTAAGTGTAGTTTGGCGCAAAATTAATTTTATTTTTAAACCCTATACTTCATACCACATTATTCCAGCATCGCGTTTTTGCAGTCAACTTTGACTGTGGAACAGATTACAGAACATTAGCTAATACTACATTATATAATAATAAATCGGTATTTTTCAAGTATAGGGGCCATGGCGAGAGAAGAAAATTTGGCAACGTAATTTCTGGAAGCATATTCACTGTTTCACATAAAGAAGCAATATTTTCCAATATTTGTACAATTTATTTAATATAAAAAAGTCATTTATCTATTTTATATACAAATATAAACAAATCGTATATAAAAAACAATAATAATATCTAGAAACTAAATTTATACATGTAAATTCGGCACAGATGTCATATTGGCGCGATTTTTTTCTGGCGCCAATGTCATATACGCACCGGATACTTAACTGGCACCAAAGTGTCGTTATTTTGCTTGATATGGTTATCCGGATATAGATGATATGGCAACGAGGTTTTCGCAAAATTGGCGTCGGAAAAAAATCGCGCCAATATGGGGCGTATATGACATCTGTGCCGTAAATTATTATAAAACAAGCTGACAGTTCATAAGTTTTTTTTCATAACTATTTATATCAATCGGCAGCAAATCGCTCTTTCGGAAGCCCAAATTGTGCCAAGATTTAAAAAAAAAATAACCCGCAAAGTCCTATATACTGATAATGGTACTTGTTAGTTATCCCGTCGACCAAATTACTGTCGCCAAATTGCAAGATTAAATGCCAATAATGGTTTGCCATAAATTAATTAATTTTAAGATTAAATGCCAATAATGGCCAATAAAACCAATTTTTCGACGTTTTATTTGTATTTTTATTAATATTATACTAATTTATTTGTTTTTTCGTTATTTAAAATAAAAAATTGTGTCAATTTGTAGAACTTGGCGAGTAGTTTGGCGATTTATATAATTTGGCGAAATTGGTCGACGAGATAACTAACAAGTACCCTGAAAAAATATCAATAAATCTTATATTTAAATCTTCATTTTTGATATGTTTCATTTTTTAAAGCCAGAACATAATTGTGCGAAATATTTTTTTTACGCCTTTATTTTACTGGAATTCGAAAAATATTTTATACAATTTTGCCAATAACACAATATTTTCAATTTTTTACTATGCATTTGTTTATGGAGTATTACCAGGAGTATACACCAGGTGGCGTAAGTTACGGGACAAAGTCAGCTAATAAGTTGGCAATTATCGGGGACATTTTCACCCATAGACTTTCTCCGGATTGTAAAGTCTGTTTTATGATAAGGGAGTCTTGCTTTAAGCGTGGCCATAGCCTACTATGATATATAACGGCCTGCGCATTTCGCCAAAAAAATGAAGTCGGATCCAACTTCAAACCCTGAACCAAAACTTCACAACGTGCTCTTTGTTTATATTTATACCCTGCCCAGATAGAAGCTTGTTTCTCATCGTCGAGGTTTCAGAATCAGTGATCGTATTTTCATGTAATAAATTAAATATTTATATTCTTCAATTTCCTTCGATTTAAAAGGCTATTTTACACGAATTGTAGCATTTTAGTGTTACACATACTTTTAAGATTAGCTAAATTATTTATTATTTACCTTGATCGTTTCGTTCATTCATGAAAAATGCCGGTTCTGTTATTCTTTTTTGAATGTCCCGTATTTATATAAAAATAGCTTGGTTTCATATACACGTTTTAAAATTAAAATTTGATTTTTATCAAACTACAGTTCTCATTACTGACTTGAAGCAGCTATTTTTGATTAATTTACTGTTACCGGTAAAATATTTGTTTTTAATATCGCCCGAACCAAGAAGAAGAAGAAAAAAAAGCCGATCTTCCTTAAACATTAAATATTCTTATTTTTAATCAGAGAAAGAAATGGTGATCACGGATTTAAATATCGTTGCAATATTCTATGTTATCCAAGCAATTTTGATTAAATCATGTAAGGGTATTTGTTACTTAATAAATTACATTTATTAATTATTACAAGGAATTTTATGAGTATTTTAATATATTAAAAAAAAATTTCTATCAGTTTTATTGTTTCAGCAGTGAAAATAGTAAATAAATGGTACTTAGTTATCCCGTCGACCAGAAAACTATCGCCAAACTATAAGATTAAATGCCAATAATGCTTGATCGTAAATGTTACTTTCACTTGACTGTAAGCAAGTTACACGTGTTTATGTCATCAAGTGATTATTATTTCGACGTTTTATTTGTATATTTATTAATGTTATACTAATTTATTTGTTCTTTCGTTATTTAAAATAAAAATTATGTCAATTTGTATAATTCGGCGAGTGTTTTAGCGATTTATATAATTTGGCGAAATTGGTCGACGGGATAACTAAGTGGTACCAAATAAATTTGTGACATTGATGTTTTAGACTAAGCATGTGTTTTTTTATTTATATATTTTTATGTGTGTTGGTTTAAGAGTTTTAAAGATAAAAACATTATATTAGTCACTTAAATAAATAGAACTTTACATTTACATTGATATGGACAGTTTATAATAACCCTTAACAGCTGTATTCGAATTAGCTGTCAGCTTGTAAGCTTCAGCTTGTAGCTTCTAAGCTTGCTTGGAATGTCAGCAGAATTGTAAACGTAACCATGGCGACATGACGCAATTTTGGTGTTTGTTTACATATCTACCCTTCCCAGGTTGTTTCAGTTTCGGTCAGAGTCAAATTTCAATCTTGGGCAGGGTATCAGAGTCCTCTGGCGAGCGACTTCATGCATTAAACGCAAATCAGTCTGCCTGTAGTAGCATCTAAGTATGCCTTGAGCATGGCCTTTCTTCGTTAATATTAAAAAAAACTGTTGTATACAAAAAATATGGAAATCGGTGGTATTATAAAGAAATATTTGATAAACACGCTGATGCAGACAGTTTTCAAATCGAAGAATTACTTTCAGAGGTATTTAATGCCAAATTTGGACAAAATCGTTCCATTAAAAAAGTTTTATTGGAGCAAAAACTATACATGAAAATTTAATCATTGTTAGATCATTTTACAGGTTATAAGTTCCCGGTGTGCAGATTGCAGTTATTTTTTTTTATTTGACTATTTTTTGAGGTTTTATTTCTATTTTAAACTCAAATGTTCAGTATTTCGAGAGATATTTTTTACAAATTAAAAAAAAATGTTATTAATTTAAACTGTTGCAAACTGTATAAATAGCGCAAACAATAATGTTTACTTCAAATTAAAAATTTATTTACACGGGGCTATTGTAAACAGAAAAAAAAATTAAAATTAGAATTAAATGATTACATGTTAAAAGCAGGAAAAATGCGTCATAAGAACCATATTTACGCTGGAATTTTAAAAGAGAAACAAAATGTTAAAATAAAAAAATCATTACTATGCGTTAAAACCTGTAAATGGAGGAAATTACGTCATATTTAAAATGGCCAAAAAATATGGCAAAATAATTTAAATTAAAAAATATATCTGCGCGAGACAATTACTTGATATTTTGAGATAATATTTTCAACTATTATCGTGAATTCGAAGACAGCGCAAATAATATTTCCTTCTAACAACAAAAGTATTTTCACGTGAATATTAATAAGAGAAATAAAACTTTGGTGTAAATTACGTCAGATTTAAAACGATACATTTAAAATGAATTATTTAAAAGAACTATGTTATAGCGCTGTTAAAAAATACCGGGAGACAATGACACTGTTTACTTAATTCATTTTACATTAACTTATTTTCGAATGTTTAACTAATTTTTTTAATTAAATACGAAAACAGCCATTGTATCTTTTAACAGCAGCAGATATGGTCTTAAAAATCCCCAATCCAAGAAAAACGAATGGAAACCCGTTTACAAAGAGATCGCTACAGTTTTTTTTTTTTTTTTTTTTTTTTTTTTTTTTTTTTTATTTTAATTCAATATTTTTAAAGCCGATCAAATTAGCGTGCTTTTTGGATTTTGGTGTCCCTGAACGGGGGTTAGCGAGCGTAGCTCGTAGGGGGCAGAGCCCCCTAGTTTATTTATATATTTATATATCTTGTTCAAATTTTCAATCGTTAATAAAATACTCATTATTCATCCTATCAAGTTGAAATAAATTTTTTTAAACTTGTACTGGATGACAATTGATGTTAAATTAGTTTTTTCAAATATTAATTAATTAATTAAATTTTAATTAATTATTTTTAATTTTGCATGTGAAACAAAATAGCGGCCATTGGTTATTGAAGATCAATGAAAGTATTTTCAATAAGGGGTTATCATAGGGGGGGGGACCCTGTTCTGTTGCCAAATACAGCCAAGTTTGTCGCCAACTTGGCGATATATCGCCAAATTTGGCGACCAAAATGAGTCACCAAAAGTGACGTTAACTTGGCGATATCTCTAATATTTCGCTAAATTCCCATAGATTTCCATTGTAAACCTACTTGCTTATAGAAAATCAACAAATTCGGATATTTTGATGCAACAAAAACTAATATTAGCTTAAGGGATTATATTAAATTTTTCTTTGATGACCTAAGTAGGAACTGACTTTAAAAACAAAATTTTTATATTACTTGTTTATTTTTATTTATTTTTCTTCTTTTTAGTATTTAAAATATAGCGTTGTTGCAGTTTTTCAGCCAATTGACTTTTTTGGTGACAATGGCTCGTCGCATAAATTAATTCATTGTTGTTGTAATTTGCAATTGCAACCATAAAGGATATTTGGCGATTTATCCTATGTGACGGGCTAACGGAAAATGCTTTAAAATTAAATTATTAATTTATAATTAAGTTTTAAAAATATTAAATTGTTGTATTGTCATCTTAAATACACCTTTTCGTATAATTTTTATAAATCTAGCATACCAGGAAGTGAGTTAAAAATCGATTACAAAATTCCATCTTTACATACAAAAACCATTGTGTTAAATAAAAGAGTAAAAAATTTTAAACAATATCGGTTGCCAAAAATCACTGTTCAACTACCCATCTCTTTTACAGATAAATTTAATGTAAGAAGATCACCTAACGAAGGAGCTTGTCGTGATACTCCACCGATGTCGGCTGGTTTACTGCCTACATTGATCACACGACATTTGGGACATTTAGTAGAAACGAAGCTAACAAAAAACAGGCTGCTGCACTGATCTCTTTTCGGACCACTTCAGTCACGTGATGCTTTTTTCATGGCTCAGGTGCTCGAAAAAAACATCACGAGACTCTTACGGTCTGAAAGGATTGGTACGCGAAACGTAGTGCAACAGCCTGTCTTTTTCATTAACCATTGTTGAAACCAATCTATATTAACCACATGATAGTCTGAAAGGGGGGGGGGGGGTAATATCGCGATCTGTTCCTTTCGTTGGGTACGATATAAAGTCAGAAATAGAGCTGAAATTATAAGTGGTGCAACATGCTTCCAATTTATGGGGCGCAACACACAAAGAAGATACCAAATACGATTTGAAAAATTAACGTGGCGTAAGTAAGAAAACAAAAAGACGAGAATAATACACAGAAATATTACATTTACGACTAGCATACAATATTTTTCTAATACAAATGTATTCCTAGTTGTGCAAAAACTTTATTGAACGAAAAAAAATTTTGAGACTGTTTTATACAGAAGAGATAGTTTTAATTTAAATGGGTAGAGTGGAACTGGAATTCGTCAAATATACAGGTTATCTCAGTCTTACTCCAATTCAAATCCGTAACTTTATTCATAACATTAACAATAACTGAAAAATAAGTTGATCATTGCAGGTGAAACCTCGCCAATAACAAAACTTATTTACCTTTAAGCTTACCAAAGCTTATTAACCTTTTTTTCCAGTCCGCAGCATTTCTTTTTACTTTCTCATTTACGAAAGAAAGTTAAACACTCTTTTAAATCTAACGACTTTAGACAAAGTCCGATTATTACTAAGTTATAAATTATGAGCTAAGCTAAAATATCATTAAGCAATAAATTATTAGAAAGTGCTTCTACATCACTAATCGTCTGTACAAGCCATTTAGAAATAGAATTTAATTTCTAGATACGAAAATTTCTCCAAAGACAATTTTTCATTACCACGTGACAAGTTGCTACTAAGGGGATTAATTTTTCCCTTCAAGGTGGCCACCTTCTCTCCTGGTACCATCGATACGGTCACGTCTTGACATGACATACAACCTGCGGGGCGCCATCATTTACAAGCGAGCTTTTGTTCAATTGACAACCAATGCCCTTTTTTTCCATCCCACGATATTTTTTCTTCGCACCATCTTCTGAAGCCTTCATTTATGATCTCTCTCGCTGAAATTTCAAAGAAATTAAAACTGTCTGCTTGAAGTTCCTTCAATGACTGAGGCCTAAATCTGGGAAATTTTCGTAAAAAATTGTATTGGAGACTGTCACAAAATAATTTGAAGAAATATAAATGCTGTGTACGTACATGAAAATAAATAACATTTAAGACGACTGGTGTTACGCTCGAAGTCTAATATATCAACTTCTGAACAACGAATGTATTGACCTCATTGAGGATTAGAGAAGCCTCTTATTTAATTGATGTCTTTAAGAAAGATTAACTCGGGGCGACAAACATTAGTATTTTAATAAAATCTTCACGCTTTATGTGACATTTATTTACTTCTAATAATGGTAGAGGACGTTAAAGTTGACAGTAAACATCTTAATGATGTTTTTAATTTCAAAAATGGATGAGAAAATATATTGTTTCCTACACATAAAAAATATATATATATTGAAAAGCGTTACATCCGTATAGGAATAAATATAAACGTGATTGTGTAATAACACATCAAATCGTTAATGAGGATTTATCATTCGCATACATGATAAATTTCTTTTTGTCTAATATTTATCAGTGTTTAAAACGCATTGTCATCTGTGAATGTCACACCTGATCGCTACTGCGAAAGTAATTAATGCCTAAATAAAAATAAATAAGTGATCAACTCGTGAATAGATTTTTAGAATTTTACACTTACTTAAAGCCTGAAAAATAAATATAAATAATGATGCAGTAAAAAATTCTTTAGTATAACGATAAGTGAAAAAACTTGCTTTCTTTACAGTAACAATTTTCAGATTTGTTTTGATATACACAATTTGCTTTGAAAGACAAAAAACAACTATTAACATTGCATGGAATCTCTAACGAATGTACAGTCGTGGAAAAAAAAAAAAATAAACACCCCCTACTAAATCCTCAAGAAATTATCGTAGAAGAAAGTTACTGGTGCCAAATGATTGGAAATAAAATCTACTTTTCAATGATGTAGATACAATTTGCTTAGGGGGCCATCTACATATTAAAACGAACCATAACTTTGTTTTTTTTTTCAATTACAGTACACAATTCTGACAGCATAAATGAACCCTACACCCTTCAATTAGCCTAAGAACAAATTTTTATGCAATTCGTACCATAAGTTTCTGAGATATCAATTATTTAAAAACGAGCATATTTTAAGGGTTGTATCCAAACTGAAGTTCGGTACTCGATTGTTAACCGATAGAGGCCTCATCTTAATCAAGGCACCTAAAGAAGTCAATGAAGTCTGCTTGATTACAGGACAGCAGAAGAAATTTCAAAATATCTAGTCACTTCTATTATAGACGGCCCCTTAAACCACCATTTTGCCGTTTTCTAAGCATAATTTGAAAACTACATGGAAGAAAACTGTGAAATTTAGGATTTCCATAAAGCAGGACTTAATAAGTCTATACCCATCAAAAAAATTGTAGGTTGCAAATCATAATTTTTTCAAATATTAATTTCATAATTCATATCATAAAATTATAAAAATTGCAAATTCAGCGAATTTATGTTTGGGTATATTAGTATTATTGTTACACAAAAAATTAGCACATTAGGAGCATAATTTCTGGAGCTATAAATAAATATATGAAAATGTAATTTACCATTAGAAGCACTAAATTTTGAATTTTTATAATTCAAAAACTTATCATTTAAATGACTTGAAATTCGGTGTCTAGGTATAATTTGAATCGAAGATTTGAAATATCTCGATAAAATTGGGTATTGTCATTGAAAAAAAGGGAAGTTTGGATTCGTTTTAATATGTAGATGGCCCCCTAAGCAAATTTTATATACATCATTTAAAAGTAGACTTTTTTCCCAATCGTTCGGTACCAGTAACTTTCTTCTACGATGATTTGTTGAGGAGTTAGTAGTGTGTGTTTACTTTTATTTTCCACACTATACTGTACAGTCGTAACATATTAAAACGAACCATAACTTCATTTTTTTCAATGGCAATACCCAATTCTGACAGCATAAATGAACTCTACACCCTTTAAATAGCCTAAAAACAAATTTTTATGCAATTCGTACCATAAGTTTCCGAGAAATTAATTATTTTAAAACGAGCGTATTTTAAGGGCTGTATCCAAATTGAAGTTGGGTTCTCGATTGAAAACCGAGAGAGCCGCCTTCTTGATCAAGGCACCTTAAGCAGTCAAAGAAGTCTGTTAGATAACAAGGCAGCAGAAGAAATTTCAAAATATCTACTCACTTCAATCATAGACGGCCCCTTAAACCATCATTTTGCCTTTTTTTAAGCATAATTTAAAAATTACTTGGAAGAAAAATGTGAAATTTTGGATTTCCATAAAGCAGGACTTAATAAATCTAAATCCATCAAAAAAATTGTAGGTTGCAATTCATAATTTTTTCGAATATTAATTTTATAATTCATAATTCATATCATAAAATTATAAAAATTGCAAATTCAGCGTATTTATGTTTGGGCACATTAGTTTTATTTCTAAACAAAAAATTAGCACATTAGGAGCATAATTTCAGAAGATATAAATAAAAATATGAAAATGTAATTTAACATTAGAAGCACTCAATTTTGAATGTTTATAATTCAAAAACTTATCATTCAAATTACTTGAAATTTGGTGTCTAGGCATATTTTGAACCGAAGATTTGAAATATCTAGTTAAAATTGGGTATTGTCATTGAAAAAAATGAGGTTTGGGTTCGTTTTAATATGTAGATGACCCCCTAAGCAAACTTTATATACGTCATTTAAAAGTAGACTTTATTTCAAATCGTTCGGTACCAGTAACTTCCGTCTACGATAATTTGTTGAAGAGTTAGTAGGGGGTGTTTACTTTTTTTTTTTCCACGACTGTACATATGAATATGTGCAGTGCCGATAAAGCGAAAGAGAGAGTCAGAGTCTGGTATTCATTGGGAAGTGATGGAACAACTGCGTACCAGTGAGCCAACTGTCATCACTAAACTTTAATAGCATTTCTCGCCTTTATTTAATAACAGAAATTTTGTCATTAAATAAGGCGAAGAATGCTATTTAAATTTAGTAGGGAAAATCAGCTCACTTCTGTGCAGCTATTCCATCACTGATATGGCATTTGGGAGCCCTCCCTTCTTATACTATCACAAATAAAATATTTTCAATGTCTTAAAATGCAGATATGAATTTATAAATACATATTTAGATAAATATATTTTTTCGTTTTTAATCTTACCTTACTCTGTATGTACAAAGTGTTGATTTTAGTTAGTAAAAGGTCAAAATAGATTTAAAATGTCAATTTTAAGAAAATTGCATACCATATTTGTGGGGTTCCCCAAAACAAGAGCCGCCATACTAAGGATCAACTAGCGTATTCCTCTATCAGTAGGATTGAAACAACTTCCATGGGCGAATTTACAATTTACTGTGCACGAAAGGAAAAATAAACTGGAGAACAGGAATTCTGCTTTTCCAGAATTTAATGTCGCCCCCGTTGAAAAAAAAAAAAATGTATATAAATATAGATACAATAGAGTCCCGAACTTATACCTTTGGAATGGATCATTTTCTTCTAATGAACTGATGGCTCCATTATTATGAAACAGCCATTAAAAATGAAGTGTTAGGTGAAGATGAAAGAGCAGTCGTAAAAAGTTAGAACTCTGATTTTCTGGTCAGAATGGGAAAAAAAATGGCCATAATTTTTTTTTAAAGCCCCAAAAAATTATAGCCATTTTTTTTCTTACTCTGACCAGAAAATCAGAGTTCTAACTTTTTACGACTGCTCTTTCATCTTCACCTAACGCTTCATTTATAATGGCTGTTTCATAGTAATGGAAGCAATCAGTCCATCAGAAGAAAATAACTCGATTAAAGGGGAAACTCGGTTAAGCGGGATTCGCATAATCGGGACTCTACTGTAGTTCAGTTTTAAGAATTAAAACACGCGATTTTATTTTACATAAAATGACATCATCCGCATCCGCTGAAAAATTCCTCATTTACAATCCAGTATTAAACAACATCTACAGTAAAGTACGCATAGAATGTCACTATCACTAAATAATACACAAACAAGTAATATAAAAATGTTGTTTTTAAAGTCAATTCCTACTTAGGTCATCAAAGAAAAGTTTAATATAATCCCTTAAACTAATATTAGTTTCTGTTGCTTTAAAATATCTCAATTTGTTGATTTCCTATAAGCAAGTAGGTTTACAATGGAAGTCTATGGGAATTTGGCGAAATATTAGAGATATCGCCAAGTTGGCGTCTCTTTTGGCGACTCATTTTGGCCGCCAAATTAGGCGATATATCGCCAAGTTGGCGGCAAAGTTGGCGGTATTTGGCGACAGAACAGGGTCCCACCTGTGCTAACCCACCTTATTGATATGAAGATGCATTGAATGCTTCAATAACCAAAGGCCGCCATTTTGTCTCCCATGTAAAACTAAAATTAATTAATTAAAATTTAATTAATGAATTAATATTTGAAAAAACTGCATTAACATCAATTGTCATCCAGTACAAGTTTAAAAAAATTTATTTCAACTTGGCGAAAGATTGAACAAGTAAATTGAATTATGAATAACAGTAACATGATACATTGCTTGCCATACATTTAAGGGAGGCCAAACTGGTCGCCAAGGGCGGCTAGTTTATCTATAATTTTTGATTGTATCCCCCAATATCACAAAGTAATAGGGATGGGCATTATTTAACGTATTAGGATAAAAAAACACTGTTACTATGCTGGAACCTAATATTGCATTAATATGTGAAAAAACTGTATTAATTTAATTAATGAATTAATATTTGAAAAAACTGTATTATCATCAATTGTCATCCAGTACAAGTTTAAAAAAATTTATTTTTACTTGATAGGATGAATAATAAGTATTTTATTAACGATTGAAAATTTTAACAAGATACATATATAAATAAAAAAATACCGTATTTTATGGAAAAAACGCCGCGGTGTTTACGAGTTTAAAAGTTAATTTTTTTGGAGCTGTAAAAAAAATTTATCGTGACTTTTGAGTGGCCGTTGTTCAGAATTCCTTATTTAGAGGCTCGTACTAACGTTAATGCTATGGAACGTGTTTGGTTCCATCAACATGTGGCCGGTCTTCGGTGGTTTTCGTTGTTTAGAAGTGGCCGTTCAAGGAGGTGTCACTGTACTAAGAATACGTTATAGAAAATTATAAAAAAGAAGAGTGATAAGTAAATAATAACTTTTTTTTTTTTTTTTTTTTAAGTGGTGCTTTTTTATTGCTATTTCAGTTTGCGTTCTTTTTTTTTTTTTTAATTTTAAGTGGTGCTTTTTTATTTCTATTTCGTCTTAACACATCTGGTAAATTTCCAAAATATTTTACTTGGCTTCCTTATTTGTCTATATAAGTCATATTTTAAAACCAGGGAAATAAATCTGATGTCTTTAGAGAGTACTGGTACATGGCCTTTCTGGAAAGCAAAAATCCGCTGCCGGTTCCATCTTCTTCATGTCAGTGGGGGAGCCGGTGCCTTGTCCAACACTTCGGGGTTAGTCGATGAAATTTTTTTGGGGTAAGGTGCCGGTTATTCTCCGTTGCGGTCAAATGCTTGGTTGTTTCTTGAATCTTTTAAATTACTCTTGGGTATTAACGAAATTGTCAACTATTTTAATCGGAATGTTTTAATCCGATTACTTAAATCAGTGATTAAATCGTGATTTTAATCAACTGATTAAAAAAAATTCATTGATTAAAACCATAAATTTTCCAAATATGGAAAAGGACATAAATAAATATTAATATCTATTGTAACATAATTTGGAAGGTTTCTATATGTATCGTGCCTTATAAATAAACCTTATTTCCTTACAAATAATTGTTTAATAATAATTCATTTTAATAATCCTTAAAAATTTGATGTTAAATGCAGTTATAAATAACTTTAATAAATGTAAATAACGGTTGTATATATTATAGTTCTAGATAACTATGGGTCTCTGCCCCCTCCGAGCTATGCTCGCCAGTTCCCGTCCAGACAACACATACTCTACAAACACGCTAATTTTATCTGCTTTTAAAAGGTTGCGGAAGTTTAAATCGTAATTTAACGACTAGTGACGATCTCTTGTAATCAGGTTTCCATTCATTTCCCTTTGGCTGAGGGATTTTTAGGCCGAATCCATTCCTGTCGAAACAGCTAACGGCTAATTTCGTGATTGATTACCCAAAAATTCAAAAATAACTGGTCTGAAATGACTAAGTAAACAATTATATAAAGACACTATCGAAAATTTATTTTAAATAAGACATTTTAAATGTATCGTTTTAAATATGATGTAATTTTTACCAAAGTTTTGTTTCTCATTTTAATATTCACATAAAAATGCTTTTTATGACCTATAAAAGTCAAACTAAAGCTATGTGACGATAGCAACTACGACTTTCCAGTTGTCTCAAGGCTTTATAGAAAGAAATTGATAAGAAAAAGTCAAAAGCTAGAAAGCGAGAATCTTCATCAGACGATGATATGATGATGATTAAATTAAACCTGCCAAGATTCAGAAAATTAGGATTTTTTTAAAGTGAATGAAAATAAATGTTCAGAGTGTCTAGCAAACTGCAATAAAACCTGTGAAAAATGTATTTGGATCAAGTGAATTCAGTGAAACTGTTGGTTACGTAAAAGTTGCTGAAAGTTAATAAACAAATGTAAAGTTTGCAGGCAGATCTGAGATACCGATGAAAAGGACAAAGGGATACATGAAAAAATCAACAAAAAAGCTGGACTTTAAAGCAATTTATCACAGTGGCTTCACCATATTTAAACTTCTCATAATATTTAACAAATAGGCATACTTAAGAGGCATAATTCTTTTAAATGTTAAGTAAGAACACAACATTTTTTTCCAAAATATTATTTGGTTTTTGTTTTTATTAAATTGCCACCGTTTGTTACATTCATATTTTTGTAATATCCTAATATTAAGAACAACTTTAGTATGCTTAAAATATTAAAGTCACTTTTATTCGTCCCAGTATGTTTATTCTGCTTTACAAAAATTATTGTTCACATTGGAACTCCAGAAGGCATCTTACCACTAGATAGTTGGCCATCTTACCCCAATCTTGGCGTAAGAGGCCGAAATGAAAGCATTTACAAAAACAAAATTTTCGATGCTTTCTATAATGTCTGTAAAAAGAAATAAGTTTTCAAATCCTGCATAAAAGTACAAACATTAAAAAGAAATCAATGAATAACAAATAAAAACAACAAGCGATTTTTAAAACAATAAATTAAAAAACTACGGCATCTTCACCCAAACTCTACCCAATTTATTGATATTACAAAAATATAATTTCTTGTACAAATCCTTTCATATATATATATATATCAGGAAATAAAAAAATCTTGCGTCAAGCATAGATTATGAAATACTTTTCCAACATATTCAGAATATGTAACAAAACTGCACCGTTTAAAAAATTAAAATATTACGTCTAATTCAATTATATGGAAACGCATAACACATTTCAAAACCCAATTTCAGCTGTTCCCATCCACAATCGGAAAATTATCCGAATTTTTTCAGCAGCCCTGTATATGATTTATAGATTTGTATCTATTAACTACATGCATGCCAAAATTTAGTTCACTTAAGAGATACATATACTTCAGTTGAAAATTTACCTTCAGCAATTTCCTCTAATAAGGAAAACGGTACGTGAATACTTTTGTGCAGCCCTGTATTTGAGGTATAGAATTTATATATAACGAGTAAATTGCAAAAACTTAATTAAATTTAAAAGCGCATACTGAATTTTAAACCGTATACTCCAGCAATTATAACTCAAAGACAGTACTGCACTGTAACCGATTTCTTTTGTGTGTCCCTGTAAATGAATAAAAAATGCTATAAATGCCCTGTTCTAACGTGATCGTAGTGAAATTTGGTGATTTATATCAGTTTCAATGTATTTGAAATAGCGTAATGTCACTAAAATACTCTGCAAACGATTTTTCCCCATATACTATAATGTAATGGGATTCTTCTGAGTGCCCCTGTAAATGAACGATTAATCCTATATACTTCATATACAATACCAAATATGCTTTGGTGACACTAGATAACCTTTATCAATTTCAGGAAAATCTGAGTATAGTTACGGGAGTTAGAGTGTGGACAGACGGACAGACAAACCGAATGCATAAACACTTTCAACTTTGTTGGAATGTGTTAAAAAGGTAATGATTTGGAAATTGATGGCCAAACGATTTGGAAAAGGATCAATGAAAATCAGCTTAGATACCACGAAACCATATCGAAAAAGAGAACTGTGGCTTTTTAAATCGGCTCGCATCTCAGAAACTACCGGTCCAAAAACCTCGAAAATTGCACAGAAAAAAAATATTCCGATGCGTGCGGTAAAACCGAAAAAGCTAAAAATTGATCGATAAAAAGTTCCTTTTATTATAATGCCCACAGGTTGCCAGAATGAGAAATACAGGGCTTCCAGATGTGGATTCTAAGCAATAAAGTGTACTCGGAGTTTTAAAAGGAGCCCCCATCTCAGAATCTAAGGGTCGTAAAAACTCGAAACTTGAACAGCCAGACGGAAAAAAAAAATTACTCTTATACCTTAATTACAAGCTGAGATATTAATTATTATTTCACTGATTGGTTTATTTTTATTAAATGCTCATTTTAAAAGGCAGTCACATCATTTTTTACAGTAGCATTCTTCGGAACGGTCTAGAATGTTTAAAAATACAGCATAAATGTTACTTATTTAATCTACTTATTTAATATAAAAATGTCAAAACTTTAGTTACCACATTTTCGAATAGTAATTTCATCAAATATCTTAAATTCTTTCATAAGACCGCCACCCCCCTTGAGTAATATAACCACTGATAGGTTGTTTAACGGAATTTCGTTCAGATACAGTTTTGTTAAGAATAGAGTGCGTTTCCTGGTGGTGGAATGTGTGGAACTAACAGAACGCGACTTTGTTAAAATTTGGAAATCTAACAAGGTTCTAATCTAAATCTAAAATCTAACACTTTTAAACTTTAAGATAGTTTATAACACACGATAAAAAAATTATAAAAAAGAATGGCACATCACATTTCGAGGGAGGGTGAGGGGTACGAACAAAATCAAGAAATATAACAAGGCGATCTGTTTGAAACTTTAAGACAGTTTAAAACACATAATAAAAATTTTTAAAATGAGGGCGCGTTAAAAATTGGGGGGAAGAGAAGGAGCGCGTTTTTACAAGTTGGAATCTAAAAATTGAATCCAGAGAAAATAAAGGATCGCGAAGCGATCCAGAATGGAAACTCGAAACAATTACGTCTAGGGTTGGCAAGAAAATAGAGATTGCTTCACGATACCGAACGGAATCGCGAGGCTATTACGGGGAGGGGGGGGGGGGTCGGCGAGCAAGGGGGCGGAGCCCTCCTAGTTGTCTGAGCGAAGCGAAGGCTAATACTCAGCGAAATATTACTGTCCGGACACATTACTACTACGATGGATATTAACGCGATGTCCTACTAAAAAAAAGCCTAATAAAAACCTTTCGTCAAGCATAATTCAAAAAATATTTGTCGGATTTCGTTTCTGATTGCACCAGAAGGTACCTATGAGGGTCGCCTACTGAATGCACCTACTATGAAAAATAAGTTCCAAACCGTTTAAAAATTATATAGAAAAAACTGATAAAAAAGCACAATTTATCTGCATACGTCACAGAAATTTTGTGTGCGTCACTTTCACCGGTTGATGTTTTCGTAGACAACTGGTTTGAACACATGGAGCAAATAAAAAAAAATACGCATGCAGTAATATTGAATAGATCAGTTTCAACCACGTGATCACAAACCTTGCAACAACCCGTGGCAACCAGTTTTGGTGGGCAAACAAATAATAATACAGTACTCCGTACCACGGTGACCGTTTTTAGCCTGCTGTATAAAATCTGGCCTGTTGTATGACATACAATTGTGGATGATTAAAACAAAAGACATGAGTGTTTATTGCTCCGGGAGGTTATCTTTCTCTGGATGTCTGTCTGTCTATCATACAGCATGCAATTTTCTTGTAAAGGATGATATCATTATGCAGTAAAACCTCCATAACGGACACACCCGATTAGTGGACACCTCTATTTGGTGGGCATTTTTTCGATTACCAACCCTTAAATAACTGTACATTTTTTACTCTCAGTAGCGGACATCTCCAAATAGAGGACAAATTCTACCCTCCCGAGGTGTTCGCTATTCAGAGGTTTTACTGATAAAACCTCTATAGCGGACACACCCGATTAGCGGATACCTCTATTTAGCGGACATTTTCTCGATTACCAACTCTTAAATAACTGTATATGTTTTACACTCAGTAGCGGTCACCTCTAAATAGAGGACAAGTTCTGCATTCTCGGGGTGTCCGCTATTCAGAGGTTTTACTGTATATAATATTGATATTTATTTTACAGGCCCACACAAAAGAATTAGAATATATGAAACGAATATAAACTAAATTCGGGATTGGTAGATCGCTGATGGTAATGTAATTTTAGGATGTTGTTACAGTCATCCGCAGCATGTTTTTAGAGTTTCGTTACAGTGTCTAGAAGTATGGTTTAGTTTCGTTCATCTAACGAAACCCTACCTGTCTCACTCCTTTGTCTATATGTCTGTCCGTCTGTCACAGAGCCCGTTCTCAGAAACTATATATGTCGGAGACTTGAAAATTTGCATACTTATAGCTGAACACCACAGATCAAACGGCAAATAATAAAATTTTGAAAAACTCTAATATTTAACTCTCTGGGCTCTAACTTCTGTATTTTAAGCAATTTTTCTAACTCAGCCCCTAATTTAATTAAGTTGGAGACATGAAATTTTGCATACTTATAGCTGAACATCTCACATCAAATGACAAATAATAAAATTTTGAAAAAGGTTTAATATTTAACCCTCTGGGCTCTAACTTGTGTATTTAAAGCAATTTTTCTAACTCAGCCCCTAATTAAGTTGGAGACATGAAAGTTTGCATACTTATAGCTGAACACTTGCGATAACACGATAAATCATAAAATTTTGAAAAAGGTTTAATATTTAACCCTCTGGGCTCTAACTTCTGTATTTTAAGCAATTTTTCTAACTCAGCCCCTAATTAAGTTGGAGACATGAAAGTTTGCATACTTATAGCTGAACACCTGCGATAACACGATAAATCATAAAATTTTAAAAAAGTCATATTTAACCCTCCGGTCTCTAACTTCTGTATTTTAAGCAATTTTTCTAACTCAGCCCCTAATTAAGTTGGAGACATGACATTTTGCATACTTATAGCTGAACACCTCACATCAAACGACAAATAATAAAATTTTGAAAAAGTCTAATATTTAACCCTCTGGCCTCTAACTTATGTATTTTAAACAATTTTTCTAACTCAGCCCCTAATTCATTTGGAGACATGAAAGTTTGCATACTTATAGCTGAACAGTTGCGATAAACACGATAAATCAAAAAATTTTGAAAAAGACATATTTAACCCTCTGGGCTCTAACTTGTGTATTTTAAGCAATTTTTCTAACTCAGCCCCTAATTATGTTGGAGACATGAAAATTTGCATACTTATAGCTAAACACCTCACATCAAACGACAAATAATAAAATTTTGAAAAAATCTAATATTTAACCTCTAATATTTTGTCTCGCGCAATTTTTAAATTTAAACTGTTTTGCAATACTATTTTTTGTTCATTTTGTATAATAAGTGTAATGAGACGCAATTTCTTTTATTTGAGACTTCTAACGCATGTTAATGAATTTATTTTACAATATCCTTTCTCTTTCAAAATTCACATGTAAATATAGTTTTAATGGCGTAATTTCAAAACAAGTGCCTGCTTTTTATACCCAATTATTTAATTCTAATTTGAAGGTTTTTTTCTGTTTATAATAGTAACGTGTAAATAATTTTTTTATTTGAAGCAAGCATTATTGTTTGCGCTGTTTATACAGTTGGCAACAGTTTAAATTAATACCATTTTCTAAAATATGTAAAAAATATCAGTCAAGATGCTGAATATTTGAATTTAAAATAGAAATAAAATCTCAAAAAATGAGTCAAATTAAAAAAAATAATGAAATCTGCACACCGGGATTTTCTATTGAATAAAATGATCTAAAAATGATTAAATTCACATGTATAGCTTTTGCTCCTATAAAATTTTTTTTAATGGAACGATTTTGTCCAACTTTAGCATTAAATATCTCTTAAAATAATTCTTCGATTTGAAAACTGTATGCATTAGCGGGTTGATCAAACATTTCGCTATAATACCACCGATTTTCATATTTTTATATGCAATAGTTTTCTTAATATTAACGAAGAAAGACCTCCGGTCACAAAAAATTCAAAACCGGCGGCGGCGGTGACAGCGTTAGTTACTTTTTTTAGAATACAGAGATATATAAAAATGAAAACTTGTCTATCTGTCTGTTTATAATTCTATAAAAATCCACAATTTGGAAGCCAAAATTGTGAAAAGATACGTACATGTGTATTAAAACATGGCCGAGGCAACTAAAGTAATCCGGAATCGAAATAATTTATAGTTAATTTTTAATTAATAAAAACCACCAATTTAACAGCAATTTCTTATCAAATTTAAACATTTTTCGTTATAGCAGTTGCCAACAATTAAAACACACAATAAAATTATTACTACAACAATTAATTTCCTACTGCAAGATTTCCACGTGAAAAATGAAAATGAAATAAATAGTTTGACGAATTTTTTAAAAAGGTGAATATTACGTCATAACTTTTCTATTGTAAGATATTCACGTGAAATATGAAAATGAAATAAATGGTTTGACGAATTTAAATGAAAGCGAATATAACTTCATAACTTTTCTATTTCAAGGTTTCCACGTGAAAGAGGAAAATATTACGTCATATTGGAAATATAAAGGACGTGGTGGATATAGATAACGTCATATGAGTGTGAAAAATTTATTGAAGCATGATAAAAAACCAATTAGGGAAATATTGGCCTATTTTAACATTATTGCTCCAATTATAAATTGAAATATGTTCATTTATAGCTGTATTCTTTTGCGTCTGTTATATACATTTATACATTTTTATATAGCGTTTTCATATGATTCATTCATACATCATTTTGACTGCTTTTTTTAATGTTTGTTTTGTGTTGTATGTTAAATTTTGAAATTGATTTTCAGAACAAACATCCTTCAAATTCTGGGCAACGCCGGGCACTTTAGTTTGTAACAGATAAATGGCTTTTGTATCTGTACATCTAATACTAATATTATAAAGCGTTATAATATTATAAAGTGTATAATATTATAAATGCTTGTTCGTTTGTGAGATGTTATCTCTGAAACTACATAGCCAACTTAAAAGAATGTTGGTGACCATCTCTGCTCCGACAAAAGACTGTATTTTATGTCAGTGCAAGAACCTACATCGCTGCAGGAGCAAAAAAGTTCTAAAATTGAAATTTTTGCGATATTGATTGGGTTAGAAACTTTACATTTGGTGCGGTAGTTACTTTTAAGATGTAAATACTCGTGATGAACGCTCTCTAAAAGGTTCAATTTGACGGATAAACGTAAAAATTTCTAGAAAGTTTCTAAACTATGATTTATTTGGAATACTGAAATTTTTGGATACTGTTGGGGTTAGAAACTAGAACTTTGGCATGGTAGTAATTAATAAGATGTAAATGCTCGTTGTAGAACGAATTCTAAAAAATAGAAAGACTAAACAAAGCGGAAAAAGATCTAAAGATGATCTAAGTATCGAAGTACATGGAATTGTTAGGAATATAAACATGAAAATTGACATGGCTGTATTTATCATGACGTAAATTCTCGCAATAGAACAATTTCTAAAAATGTCGCTATATAAAACAGTGCAAAAACAAAAAAACTTTCAAAAATTTTCTATTTCTGTGTTACTGCTAAGCCCAAAATCTTGAAATTTTGCTTCGGGTTAGTTTTGAAATATACAATTGTCT
This sequence comes from Maratus speciosus, assembly GCA_963932465.1. Classification (NCBI taxonomy): domain Eukaryota; kingdom Metazoa; phylum Arthropoda; class Arachnida; order Araneae; family Salticidae; genus Maratus; species Maratus speciosus. The sequence goes on from OZ010786.1 coordinate 394,652,339, forward strand.
CTATGAATGGTTTCTAAAAAATTTAAAATTTAAAAAGATGAAATTAACGGAAAGCGATCTCAATTACCATTAATTTGGAATTATTAGGTACAGCAACGTTAAATATTTCATAATGCTGCATTTCTTCCGCAAAACATGCGATTTAAATGCAACAAAACTGATAGATACCCACCTAGCATTAAATAAATTGTGTAAATATTGAATAAAGACCTGTATGAAACTGTGAGTAAGTTGCCCGAAAGTACTTGTTAAAGTGTTCCTTCTCTAGGCTTTTCTCTCTCTCGCCAAGGCCACTAACAGAGGGAAGTGCCGTTTTAAATGTGATATGAATTTTTTATCCGATTCATTTTTCTAGACATTTTATCATAAGGTCATATTCTGAATTATCATTAGTAGCTTTTTTATATATTAACTTATTCTGGTGAAATTTTATAATCGGGTTCATATTGGCGTATGTTAGCTTGCATGATTTCCGGAATAAATATGTATGGATTTGTAAATTACTTCAAATGACACTTTGACAGCTCAAAAGTTATGCAGACGATATATTCAGATCTTGTGTCATACTTCATGTTGTAATCATTGCCGATTTCTTTTATTTAATACATGCTAAATACAGCTCAACTTGTGCAGAATATGTCTGAAAACAAAACAATACAGCGTATGTAGTGGCCAGCATACACTCATCATTTAAATCCGATCGAGCATATCTAAAACACACTCTAACGAAGCATTGCATGCTACTGTTGATGTATTCGGTACTTTGATACTATATTAGATTTTGAGGAGAGAATTCCTTAAATGTTATAGACAATCTCATTGCATCCGTGGAAAACAGATATTGTACAATATTAACTATTCCGGGGGAGCACACACCATATAAAGTATAGTCCATTCTTTTTAAACATCATATATTTGTCATTTAAAGTTACTCAAATTGGTGCGGAGCGTCTGATTATGCTCTTGACATTATTTAATACAATTAAAATTCCGATATATGTAATTTAGTGTTTCATTTTATATTTTACTTTTAATATATTGCGTACTTTCAATTTTATATCCATGCATGGCTGTCTTGAATGGTTTGATTTCCAATTTTTTTAAACAGTGTATACGAATTTATATATAAGATTTTGTAATTCTACGATTCGTTTATTTTCATCATTTCAGTTTATCGCAGTATATGGACAATTAAAGATAACATCTCATTTTCTTTGCTTCCACATGTTATTATTAAATCTATGTTCTCAGTAATATCGCTCAGACTAATCCCTCTGAGGGAAGTCCTAGTATAATATAAATTGTACTAAAATATATAATAAAAAATTATAATAAAAAGCGTTTGCGGATTTGATGGAGTCTACTGTATATTGTTTTACAATGCTTAGTTTTAGGATTATGAGAGAAAGTTCTATAATCATGTGAATCTGATTATGAAAGAATATAGCCTTTTTAAAAATTTCTACAGGACGGATTTTGAATAGATTTGCATTGTTAGTTAGGTAAGTTTTCAGTATAGCTTTAGTACATTGTACATCGTATAAATATTATTTATCAAATTTTACTGTAAATGATCGACTAAAAGAGTTGGTCCTTAACAGTCCAAATTTTGTCTTACAAAATATAACAGTGTAATGCCGTTCGTATCGTTTTCATCAATGCGGAAAGACATTCCATGTGAAGGTCCATTACTTTAAAACACATGGTCAAATCTACCAATTTACTTCGCTTGATTCAAGGTTCGTTTGTGAAAACCGACCAGCGTAGCGGACAAAGCCACAAATAAAATCGAGCTAATTTAATTTTCTACGCCTGTGCACTTTTCGGTACTACTTAGTTATCCCATCGACCAATTTCGCCAAATTATATAAATCGACAAAGTATACAAATTGACATAATTTTTATTTTAAATAGGGAAAGAACAAATAAATTAGTATAACATAAAAAAATATACAAATGAAACGTCAAAATAAAAATCCCCTAATAATGTAAACACGAGTATCTTACTTAAAGTCAAGTGAATGTGACATTTACCATCAACCATTACTGCCACTTAATCTTATAGTTTGGCGATAGATTTTTGGTCGACGAAATAACTAAGTAGTATTTCAAATGAAAATCAAATTTCGAAGTAATTGCTTAAAAGGCGCAAAGGCCAACATAGTGAAAAAGATTCCAAGCCGGGACTCGAACCCCGGCCATCAGTATAGCGCACTGACGTTCTACCGACTAAACCACTTGGAACGATACACAGCTCGGAAAATTTTTCACTATTATATGTTGGCAAGGCTACAAACGCAGCACAAGATGGAATATTTATCGTGAGCCACCGACCTGGGGCTAACACGAAACATAATTAAATCCAGCATCGATAGAAACTATATTAATACATGGAAATTATTCCACAGAGAAACATTCGCCTTGGATACAATATTTCAAATGAAAATCAAATTTCGAAGTAATTGCTTAAAAGGCGCAAAGGCCAACATAGTGAAAAAGATTCCAGCCGGGACTCGAACCCGGGCCATCAGTATAGCGCACTGACGTTCTACCGACTAAACCACTTGGAACGATAAACAGCTCGGAAAATTTCTCACTATTATATGTTGGCAAGGCTACAAACGCAGCACAAGATGGAATATTTATCGTGAGCCACCGACCTGGGGCTAACACGAAACATAATTAAATCCAGCATCGATAGAAACTATATTAATACATGGAAATTATTCCACAGAGAAACATTCGCCTTGGATACAATATTTCAAATGAAAATCAAATTTCGAAGTAATTGCTTAAAAGGCGCAAAGGCCAACATAGTGAAAAAGATTCCAAGCCGGGACTCGAACCCGGGCCATCAGTATAGCGCACTGACGTTCTACCGACTAAACCACTTGGAACGATACACAGCTCGGAAAATTTTTCACTATTATATGTTGGCAAGGCTACAAACGCAGCACAAGATGGAATATTTATCGTGAGCCACCGACCTGGGGCTAACACGAAACATAATTAAATCCAGCATCGATAGAAACTATATTAATACATGGAAATTATTCCACAGAGAAACATTCGCCTTGGATACAATATTTCAAATGAAAATCAAATTTCGAAGTAATTGCTTAAAAGGCGCAAAGGCCAACATAGTGAAAAAGATTCCAGCCGGGACTCGAACCCGGGCCATCAGTATAGCGCACTGACGTTCTACCGACTAAACCACTTGGAACGATAAACAGCTCGGAAAATTTCTCACTATTATATGTTGGCAAGGCTACAAACGCAGCACAAGATGGAATATTTATCGTGAGCCACCGACCTGGGGCTAACACGAAACATAATTAAATCCAGCATCGATAGAAACTATATTAATATACATGGAAATTATTCCACAGAGAAACATTCGCCTTGGATACAATATTTCAAATGAAAATCAAATTTCGAAGTAATTGCTTAAAAGGCGCAAAGGCCAACATAGTGAAAAGATTCCAAGCCGGGACTCGAACCCGGGCCATCAGTATAGCGCACTGACGTTCTACCAACTAAACCACTTGGAACGATACACAGCTCGGAAAATTTCTCACTATTATATGTTGGCAAGGCTACAAACGCAGCACAAGATGGAATATTTATCGTGAGCCACCGACCTGGGGCTAACACGAAACATAATTAAATCCAGCATCGATAGAAACTATATTAATACATGGAAATAATTCCAGAGAGAAACATTCGCCTTGGATACAATATTTCAAGAAATATTGTATTGTATTGTATTGTATTGAAATATTGTATCCAAGGCGAATGTTTCTCTCTGGAATAATTTCCATGTATTAATACAGTTTCTATCGATGCTGGATTTAATTATGTTTCGTGTTAGCCCCAGGTCGGTGGCTCACGATAAATATTCCATCTTGTGCTGCGTTTGTAGCCTTGCCAACATATAATAGTGAGAAATTTTCCGAGCTGTGTATCGTTCCAAGTGGTTTAGTCGGTAGAACGTCAGTGCGCTATACTGATGGCTCGGGTTCGAGTCCCGGCTTGGAATCTTTTTCACTATGTTGGCCTTTGCGCCTTTTAAGCAATTACTTCGAAATTTGATTTTCATTTGAAATATTGTATCCAAGGCGAATGTTTCTCTCTGGAATAATTTCCATGTATTATTAACTAAGTAGTACCCACTTTTCTTTATTATTAGAGATAAATTATGTCGCATATAATTTTAATCCTCTTCACTTGAAGTTGTAAAAAGAACGCATTATTTAGTATTGTCTGATAAAATAAAATAAAAAAATTAGAAAGATTGTACTGTCCAATAAAATTTTAAAATATTTTGATTGTCCTGAAAATCTATATTTAATCACAAGCCGTCTCAACAACTGACTTCACCAGCTTTTTAAATTGAACCAACTTTAAAGGTTAATGTTAATATATATTTTTTAAATAAGAACTCATCATTTGCGGATATGCACAAAAAACTTAAAAAAAAATTATTTTTCCTTTTTAATTAACGTTCTATATAAAAAAAAAATCAAATGATAACCAATTACTTATTAGATTGTCGTTAGAACAAGGGTAAAAAAGAAATTTTAATCATGCAATTTTCCAAAAAAATTAAAGATGGATTTTTAGAATTTTTGCTTTAAACTAAGTAGCCTCATTAATTATCAGAATTATGTTTATTATGTATTTTTAAATGCATCATGATGAGCGGATGCATTTTACAGTTTGTATCATAGAAGTTTTCTGTATGCGATTTTTAATTTGCAGTGCCATGACCAGATTTAAAATCTAGCCTCGATTAAGTGAAATAATAATTTCTCTATTATGTGAAATGTTAAAAGCAATAGACCATTTTGGTAATTGTAGTTCAAATTAATAATTCTTCTTTCGTTTATCGCATTCAATGTATGCTTGTTTCTTTATTGCAATTATTTTGGGGAGTATGTTGTGAATTGTTGTAATATTCCGTTAATAAATATTTTTATTACCGTGCATTCCGGCATATAAAGCGAACCACAATTTAAGGCTATATATTTATATTTTTAAGTACATTCGCCGTATTATACAGAGCGTCTTTTTTAACTTCTTCATAATTTTTGAGCTCATCGTTAAAAGCAATCTTATCCCTTCTTTGTAAGAAACTTTGGGTTTTATACAACATAAAAATACAATAAACAATTGTAAAAAAGTATGACAACAAGTACAAACATTTATGGAAAAGGCACGAATGCGAACCGAGGATTTGTGATTTTGCGAAACCTATCGATTTATATTTTCTCAAAGCGCCTGGTTTCGTGCAATGGTTTATTGCACTAATCACGTCTACTTGTCCATAATAAAGAAATCTCAATTCTTATGCACATATTCTCTAAATTTTTAATCTTCCACTTTCATCGTCACGTATAACGCGCTCCTTTAAATACCGATATGTATTTTTCTTTTTTTAAGTGTGCATTATACATCGGAAAAAAGCATATGATAATGTTCCAATCGCAAAAGTATGGAATGTATTAAATAAAATGAACATAAGTCCAAATATTAGAGCAATTCAAGAACGTTACATACAATCAAAAATAAAGATTAAAATAGACCACAGATAGTCAAAAGGCCTTATAACAGATAAAGCACTCAGACAGGGATGTTGTGTATCACCCCAACACTTTTTAAAATTTATATTGAAGAAGCATTGAAAATTCGGAAGGAGAACTGCAGAAAAATGGGACTTAATGTGAATGGAACGTCCATTTTTACTCTACAATTCGCAGGTGACCAAGTTATAATTGCAAAAAGTAAAAATGATTGGGAGAAAATAACGATAAAAATTATGGAAGAATGTGAGAGATGGGAAATTTACATGAGCGTTAGCAAGACAAAATACCTATGTATAGACCTAAATAAGAAGGCCCAAATCTGAATAATAACATGAAAATAGAAAGCTGTGAGCATTATAGATATCTTGGTATAGACATTAATAGAGAAGGAAGAGACTCACAGGAAATTAAATACAGAATTTGTCAGGGGAGAGGGGCTGTAAAACTATTAAATTCTATTTGGTGGAGTAAGGAGATCCCTACACTGTTAAAAATTTGCAGCATTCTGGCAGGTCATTTGACCGTTTTATCCGAAAACGGTTACACAAGCGTAATTTAACACTATTCTGACCTTATTATTGGCCATTTTATGGTCAGAATACAGTTAAATTATGGTTATGAAACCGTTTTTTCAAAAAACGGTCGAATGACCTGCCAGAATGCTGCAAAATTTTTAACAGTGTAGGACAAGAAAGTATAATATATACAATTCTATTGTAAAGAGTATATTGTTATATGGAGAAGAAGGATGGAGAATTATGGAGACAGAAAGAAAGAAATTAGAATCAGTAGAAATGGATGCACTAAGAACATCATCCCTAATATCAAGAATAGAGAGAATAAGAAATGAGAGAGTCAAGGGAATTATGAAAGTAAAGAGAACCAATTTAGATTATATTTAAAAAAAGCCTTTAATCTGGTATGGTCATGTTAAAAGAATGAGTGATGAAAGACTACACAAAATCGCATTTAATTATAAAACAAATTGAAAGAGGAAACGGGGAAGACCACGAAATAATTGGATGGATGATATTGAAAAGGCGATGAGGTCTGGAGGTCTGGAGGAGGAATGGATCCTTGACCGGAAGAACTGAAAACATTATTGTAGATTTTTCGGAAGGCGGCATCTGACGCCATAAACCGAGTTTAGATTTATATATACTGTACATTAAATTTCTAAGGGATCCATTTTGTTGTGTTCAGGAAGCAAGATCCACAGGTTTAAGATTATGATTGAAATCATTGTAACGAACCGATTTTGTTCACATTTTGCGTGCAAGTTCATATTCGAAGAGCAGGAGTAGGAAAAACTACTTTTTTATTGTAGTGTACTACAACTACAACTATTTTATAGTAAATGTAAACTGCAATTACTTGTTTTAAAAAGTCGCGACTACAAACAACTTTTAAAAGTAGTCACTACTTCGCTACTTTCAGATTTTGTCAAATGATTCAATTTATACTCGAAACTGAAACCACGGATTAAACAATACAGTGACTTCCTCTTTATATCGTGTCCAGAGGTATACAATTAAATAAGTGCGATATGACCGAGGTCTTTAAAAAATTAAGAAAGATAACCAGAAAATGTTTTGTATTTGTCACCAAAATTTTAGTTTATTACACATTACAAATTTCTTAGCGAAATTATGAGAGATACATAATACAATCAATATTTAAATACAGTTACTTAAAAAAATCCCTCACTCCAATCGACTTTCGGGACAAATATAACAATAAGTAAAAACTTAGATCCTAATTTTACAAAGGTGAGCTCTGGAGACTAGAAAATGTAAGGTTATTTTTATATAAACGCATACACATAAAAACATTATAAAAATAGCTAAAACAGACTCAGGACAGCTCAAAATGTAAAAATATAACAATATTTCATTTACTCTTTTTTTTTTCTTTTACAATACTTTTTCTGTGTGTATACGGAAAGTAAAAAGACGAGTAAACATAAACTGTAGTTTATTTTTGGGGGGAAGCACTAAAACAGAGCTATAAACTCAGCGATATAATGGCGGGCTACTCATATATATAACATATTTATGCACAATCGCACCACTCCGTATTTTTTATTTACTATTCATACAGGCATTATATATTGGGATATAACGTTACCGTTGACATGTATTTATCAATAGATTTATTTACTTAACTCTCCAGTACACTGGTGAGAGTTAATTATATTGACTTGTCTAATTTTATAATCTAGAAAATTGCAGAAAAACAAGTCTAAATGCGAACAATAAATTATCTGTAAATAATGCAATTCCAAATAATAAGTAACATTAAAACAGGAAGACCCATTAACTAGTAAGTAAACAAGCACTGGTAGCACGAAAATTAATTCCTTTGTTAGGTTGGTACCTAATTTTTGCAGCAAGGGTCAAATGAAAAAATCTATGATTTCACGCGTTGAATTTCTCTACACTGCAGCTGAGATTTGCCATTGAGATTCCTAAGCTGTTGAGCAAAACAAATTTTGCACAAAAGAAGCAAGTTACGGCCACAGCCAAGTAATTTGTATAATGGTACATTTCTTTCCTGAAGTAGCGTTAAAAGCAGCATCGGTTCTCGCTACAAACTACTGGTTTTTTTGTATCGTGCTATACTACAAACTACTGTAAAAAGTAGTGACTATTGTTGTTTTTGTACTTGCTACGGGCTACTTCAGGCTCCTGTCGAAAGCAATACATATTCAAGTATTTTGAGGGCCGTTATTTATTAGTATAAGACCGAAGGTGAAATTCTCTTTTATGACTTTAATTGAAATCGTTCAAACGAACTAATTTTGTTAAAATTTTGCACACGCGTTTATTGTCGATGATAAAGCACATTTAAGTATTTTCAGGGCCGTACCTAATAAAGATGAAGGTTCAAAGGTGAAATTCTCTTTTACGACTTTGATTGAAATCATTCTAACAAACTGATTTTGTTCAAATTTTACATACAAGTTCATTGTCGATAACAACGATTATTCAAGTATTTTCAGGACCGTAAATTATCAGCGACAATGTCCAAAGGTGAAATTCTCTTTTACGATTTTTAGGGAAATCATTCTAATGAACTAATTTTGTCCAAATTTTGTATACATGTTCGTTGTCGGTGACAAAACAAGTTCAATGCATTCATTTTTATATTAAAAGGGAAATACTTATATATATATATATCTTGTTCCCACTTTAAATTAAGCCATTTATTTCTTCCGTTTAAGTAAGATATGTGCTTTGCTAAACACATATATCCTTTCAATTAAATAGTAAAATGCAATTTTTTTCAAAAATCTTAAAGGTTTTATATCTGTTGTTTACGCCATGCGCTTTATTTCCTTTTTGAATTGATACGAAGAAAGACTTTTTTAAATGTCACATAACATCATATCTTTCTTTAATTTCAATTTCATATTCTATTCACTTTTGTTGAAGGAAAACATCCAACTGAAAATTACCCTGGAGAAACGCCTTATAAAACTTTATGAATGAAGAACTCATGAATGAAACATACTTACGGTCAAGTATAATTGGTCACTTAGTTCTTGTATTTCAGCGTATGTTATAAATTTTATTTTTACCCTTTTTTACAGGTTTCTTAATGAGAGACTTCAAGGAAAATAATCTTTCTGAACTATTTCCTCATTGTTATTCTCCTACTTAAACTATGACGACCATTTAATTTCGAAGTGTTGCCGATAGAATCAATAGTTATTTCTCATTAGGTGAAATCATTGTAAAGAGCTGCCACTGATGACGTCAGATAGTATTGACCAATCTTCCATTAATTTATTTGTTGTGATTTTGTTTGTATTTTACTATGCAATTCACTCATTATTTTACCACAACTATAATTCTTTTTCCATTACAAAAATGCAAATTTATAACTTTTGTATATAAAGCTAAATTAAGAGAAACGGACAGTGACAAATTTAATGCTTAATATGTACATATGTTTTTTTATTATTAATCGAATAATGATGCTGTTTTTCTTTTTAAAATATTAGGGGATTCAATCCTGCCTTCCCGGGTTACAGAATAAAGAAGAAACACATTTTTACATTGTTATTGAAAACTCTAATATATATATATATATATATTTACATTTATTTATTTATTTTTCCAACTAGTAACACCAAAAATTCCTTTTTATATGAAAAATATCATTAAGATATCCAAATAAAGTTTTGAAAATTATTAAAAGCGATACTTTCGTATTTGCCTCGTGCGGAAAATCAACAACGTGAAAATTCTTATTTCATTAAAAGCAAATTTTTATTTCCAGACGATAAAATGGAATAAATTCTTGATGTTCCAGATGTTTATAGAAATTCTAGAAATGTTTAATAAAAGTTTGCAGACAATATCTACTATAGATGTATTTTAAACGAAGCATTCCGGATTCTTTTTTATCACATAGTAATATCTTTCAAAGTCGTCTGTCTACACGTGATAGAGGTGGATTTTTAAAAAAGATTCATGTTTGAAAATTATTTTAAACAAAAACATAAAAAATGATTAAGTTTGAATGGAAAATGAAAAATCACAGAGTTTTCAAACAAATTGCAATACAGTTTTCAAACGAATATATATATTTTGAAATATATATATGTAATACAGTATAACTTCAAAAATCCGGCATCATCGGGACTGAGACTATGCCGGATTTTTGAAAATTCCGGATTTTTGAAGGAATGTCAAAAGCAGTAACTAGGAATATCAAAACTAGTACTACTATCTATATTATAAAGGACAAACATATCTGTGCGTAACGCATACGTCATTCTGCGAATGGCAACACTTTCAAATTTGAAATGAATTTTCGTTTTGCAATTTTCGCTACTGAAAATTTATAAACTTCTACATATCGCACATTTTCAGTTCTTATACCGTCGTATCAGAAAAAAAATGTACTTTTAAATGTAATTTGTTTGAAAGCTGTATCTCAATTTATTTTTGAGACATTAATTTTTTTTATAGTTTTTAGTACCAATTTTGTAATTGTGGCAACAGAAGTACTCCATTTCTGTTAAAAGTAAAGGGAAAATATAATGGGGTTTATTTATCCTTATTGATGCCACTTTCTCATAATAATTAGAAATAACATTTTTTTTCAGTCTGAACAGAAAATGACGACACGCTTTAAAAAACACGCATCCCCCCCCCCCCCCCTAAAGCTATGTTACATTTCAGCATATTTTCATTCCGCTGATACCGAGTTTGAGACACTTGGCGCAAAGCTTCGGTAAGTGCCGTATTTAAAAGTAAATAATCCTTTTCTTAGACAAAACTAGATATTTTGCCACGAATGCCTCTAAAAGACATCAGTTTCTGGAATTTGTACTTGACGGTACTGAGATGAGAACCGCAAGTAAAAAGAATGAACTTTCACATGCAAAGTTGTAGCTGACAAACATGACTTCAAATTTGAAAGTCTATCTACATTATAAAGGAAAAATGTGTCCCTGCGTTACGCTGACGTCATTTTGAGAATGGCAACGCTTGAAGATTAAATTTCAGTTTTGCAATTTTTGCTACTGTAATTTTTTTAAGTTGTAAACATTACCCATTTTCAATATTACACCGTTATATAGGGGAAGGGGGGGGGGATCTACTTTCAAATGCAATTTGCTTGAAAACGTTATCGTCATTTATTTGTTTATTATGGTTTTTAAATAATTTTCAAGCAAACTTTTTAAAATTATCTCCATTGCGTGCAGGCTCCATTACGAAATAACCCATTTGCACTTAAAACAATATAAATAGTTGAGCATTTGTCTCCGGCTAATTTTCATAGCGAAATAAAAACTTCATCAGTCTTATTATATTAAAAAGTGACTGCCCGTTTGTATTTCACAGCTCCTCCTCCTACAAAATGGAACGTTGTACGATCAAATTAACGCCAGTTATCCGCATTGATTCGAGGATGTCAAAAGTGGTTGTAGAATTTTAAAATGTGAATTAGTTCTTTAGATATAATTTTTTTCGTTATTTTTAAAAACATTATTATTTAATGTTGGCTCCATTTTGGTGGATAAAAGAGAAAAAAGGGAAAATGATAGAGATTATTAGATATCATTGTTTGACATCATTTTTAAATTGAAATTAACTTTTATTTGAATAAATAGCGAAATTAATATTGTCATTGAATTGTATTTTGAAAGAAAATTTCAAGAAATACAAACTTATTTTCGCATTTTCAAGCTTCAGGAATGAGTTCATTTTGAAAAACAAAAATCCCAACTGTCGACTGAAATATTGAGATATTTTCTGTTAACGCCAAAAGAAAAAAAAAAAACATCGCAAGTTATTTTTATTTAATTTAAAGTAAGAAATATAAATTTTCAACTATTGCCTTAAGATGGCGATTAAAACTTTTCAGAAGCGAACTTTGTCAAAACAAAATGTTTCAGCAAGAAAAAATATATTTCTCTAAGTATTTATTTTAATTCATAAATACAAAATGCTTCTGAATAAATTCGTCTAAACAAAGTCATTTTTGTATAAGTTGACCCAAATGACATTACTTCTACCAGCTCCAAGATTCGAAGCCAAATCTTGGAAGAGCGAAAAGCTTTTGAAAAATAAAGTTATAGAATGTGCGCACTTTTATTGCGAAAGCTTTTGACTTAAATTGTAAATATAATTTATTATTTGAATATTGTATTTAATAAAATTAATACCATAATTGCTTTCTAAATTTACTATAAATTTAGATTTCATTTTCTGCAAAAGAGTCGAATGATCTCATGCAATTCAAAAGCAACACAACGGGTTGCTATGCAACTAGTAGTATTAATAGTGCCTTTAGCAATAATTTATTTCATTATTAAGTGGTAATAATGTAAGAAAAAAATAAAATTAAATATGAAAATAAACTTAAATTAATTGATATTTTCTATGTTGCAGAAAAAAACCTAATAAAGAGTGAAATTATTTCTTCTCGTCTAATTTTGTAAACATCGATGTCCATTTGGTTTGTTTCAATTTTTTTGGCCGTTCTTTAACAAGTTTTTCTTGTATTTTATACAAATGGAGAATCTCTATTTCGGAAATGCAGCCTTATTCTCTAAAGCAACGTGCTCTAAATTAATTCTCCAGTCAAATGTATGCATTTTTCTAGTGACACTTTTTCTTATGCCTGTTGTTCATCCTCACCTTCAGAGCTGTTACTAGCGTTATCGGCGGTTCTATTTAGTCCAGCGTCAGAAGAGATACTCCAAAGAACTTGTGTACTAATCTCCACGCCGTTGCTGTTCCACAGTGCAGCTCCTAGAAAATTTGTTCAGAAAATAATCGCCTCTGACAAATGAAAATGTCAAATTTTTTTTTCATTTTTATTTTCAATCTTGAAGTTTTTCATTCATAAAGAATTGCTATTTTTATTCCACCATAACTTGAAAGTGTAAAAGAAAAAGGAAGGAAATGGTTTTGATGCCAGATTTTTGAAGTCACACTGTATATTTTCTTCTCTTTTCGACGGCGTAAAAATTGAAAATATGCGATATTTAGATGTTTTAAAAAGTTGCAGTAAAAGTGAAATTTAATCGTCTGCTGTTGCCAACATTAAAATGACGTCAGTGTTTCGGAAGGACACATTTTTCATTTAAAATATAGATAATATAGATTACTTCATGAATTTTCATGAATATCCTGTGATTTGGTATTCATTTAAGCAGGTTAACAATTCCCAACTGTGCGAATTTCCGTGTTGTTTTCTAATTTCTTTGACCATTTTTTTCGGTTTAACTACCTTTGTTTCAAGATTTTTTTTTCAAAATTTTGGCCAAAACTCGAATCTCTTTCTGCTTTTCCGGGTATATTATCTGAAATATAAGGAAATAGTTAGAATGGAGAATTGTGGTACTACATTGCTTTTGAGCAATATTTTATGAAAAGCCACACCAGTTATACATGGTGAAATTGTTTGAACCTCAGTAGAAAATTCAAGTAGCTTCGTGCATTTATCGAGCAAAATAATTAAATATTAAAACTGAATTATATTTAATAAAACTTTTAAAAGCTGTTAACATTGGTAATGTTGTAAAGTTAATCTTACAATTTTGTTTTTAACGGTGTTCATTATTTGCAGAGAATTCAGTGATAGCTCAAATTCTATTGATTGGTATATATAGTACTTATAAATATAAATTACTTATTATTTAATGGATTTTCTTAAAATTTTTGTCTGCTTAAAATCAAAATCTAACGCAACAGCCTTCCTGAAACAACATTTATTTTAAAACACTAAAAATGTAAGTAAACAAATAAATAAATAAATAAATAAATAAATAAATAAGTCTCTAAAAATATTTTTTTTAGCGTTTTACTTGAAAATAGCTATTGTTGATTTCTGAATATTCAACACAAATTTATGACCTAAAACAAACGATTATACATGTTCCCAACGTTATAAGAATGAGCTAAAAATATTCTAAAGAATTAATCTGTAATTGTACATGGAAAGAATGTAACTTTTATTTTCTGTTTTCGGCCAACGTTTTGGGAAATTTTGCCAATGTGCGTAGTAAAAGATGCTTGCGTAATAGAAAATCCTAAATAGAAAGAAGAATCACGCTAAATTAAAACTTGTATAGCATTAGCAGATATCGTCAACCATGTGCCTGCGGAAGCACTAGCAACCCTTTTTCTTGCGCCTACGAAGCCTCAATACATTTACGCATATAAATACTACATATTTTTAACTCCTGGTAAATAAATATAAAATTTGGAGAGAGGAAAAAAAATATTTTTTTAATATGAACGTTTTTTTCTTAAAATAAAATCTGCTGCGAACAAAATACTTAAAGACACGCTCCCATTCAAAGACAGAGAAGTTTTGGACATTATTAAACCATTTGTATTCTTAATAGTTATGGAGATACTTTATTACCCTTTACAGATAAAAATTTCCTCCAAAATCCATATACATGAGATTTGTGTATGTTTATGCAATGCGCATACCATACATGTCATATAAATATATGTAGTATGTTCGTGTGAAGGAAGGGGATGTGATGCATCACAGAAGATGGATAAAAATTCACCTGTGTCCGAGACAATAAAAAGTTTGACGACTACCGCTTTAAAGGAGAAATATATTATTAAAACAATGAGAAAAAGAAGGAAAAAACTACATTTTTTTTCTTGAAGAAGTTACAAAATTAAAAGATACCCTTTTTTCTCACAGCAACTTTTAGTTTTCTTTTAAGGTACGAACATATCTAGTATATGTTATTTTTGTGAGAAAAACAATGTTAATCATAAATCGTGTGACAACAAAAGACTGTGATCAATGTGCTGGGCGGGGCTAAACCTTCAGTGACATTGATTAACGACTGTGTTCTCAAGAAGTTTGATGCAGATTTCTTTTTTATCGCCAAATTACGGAAGAACAAAATTAATCATAGAAGCTCTTGAATAAATTCATATCTTAGGCTAAAATATTAATTAAGAAACCTGGTTTAAAATATGAAGCAGTTTTTAATTTTCGTTGTTACAAAATTCATCTAATCAGAATAAATAATAGTGTCAAAAATATTTAAACTAATCAGTCTAATGAATGAAAAAATAAATTTACTTAATAAATAAGCCTTAAATATAAAAAAATATATAACAGAAAATTATTTATTAACCTTTCTAAAATTAGCTTCTAAAATTGTTAAATTAGCAAAGCTTTTTTTTTTTTCTAACTTTTTTGAATGGAGAAATTTTAATAGCACATAAAAATTTCAAAATGAAAAGAAAAATTTAATTGAGTAGATAATAAATGAAAATGTTACAATATAGAACTAGATAACCCTTTAAGACCTGAAGATTTTTGGTAGAAGTGAAAATTTTTTGTGGTTTCCCCTAATTAATAGAATTATAACAACATGTACAATAGTCACTTATAAACAGATCAAGTTAAATAATGCTATAAAAAGTGATATATCTTTATTAAGATTTTATTAAGATAGATATTTTATCACTTTTTATAGCATTATTAAACTCAATCTAATAGAATTATATTTCATTGGAAAATATTATAATATTTAATACATATTTTAAAAATATCCGATGTCAGGTTATGCCAAGGGAGGATCTACGCAATTCTGTGGGTGCAGGTTCGACTTTAAATCGCACAAAAAGAGGAAAATATTTTTTTCATTTTCGTTAGGATCACCTTTACAATTGTGTATGTCAGGTCTTAAAGTTCACAAGAGAATATGTGACGATCTTTTTCTGAATACAAATATGATTTATATGAAATAAAAAATATTATTAAGACAAATTTTAAAATACAGTCATCTATGTAGACATTAGCTTGTACGAAATTTTAGTTACAAATCCAGATTTTCATAGAATTAATCTTATGACAGTATTTTTACCGAGTTAATATGTACCCAAAACAAAATAACATGATTTTTGCATTATGTTTGTATTGATTAACTTCTAGAAAGCAAAGGGAACGTTTTTAGCAAACGAGTTGTTATTATATTTCTCTGGGCATTATGACATTATGTTCGACTGTGTTAAATTCAATGTGGTTGTCATTACAAAAGAATATGTCCTATGTAGCAAGTACGATTGCAAAAACTTTACTGTTACCTCATAGCAAGTTACGAATGTTATAAGAACTATTGCGACGTTGCGGTAAATTTTTAGACGTTACTGAATGTGACCGTCGTAACAACTTGCGAAATCGATGTTAATAAGTTTTGTAACCAAAATATGTACCATATAAAATGTTATATTATTTGTTTAGATTGGGTTACTATACATATTTTTATGGGAGAAAAAAATATATATATATTATTAATTCTAAAAGAACATTTTATTATTTTAAAAATTTATTAACCATTTGGGAAAATGGTTATTGTCCTCCGTCAGGGTAGGAAATCAAAAACATATCTGAAGCGTTTTATTAGTTGAATCCCGCATTTTATTCGTTTTCTGATTAGTGTATACAGTAATCTGTATTCCCTTTACTTTCAACAGAGATGGATACTTCTGTTGCCACTATGACAAAAAAGTAATAAAAACTATTAAAAAAAAACAAAACTCAGAAACAAATTGAGATACAGCTTTCAAGCAAATTGCAATTAAAAATGCATTTTTTTTTCTATACGACGATATAAAAAGTAATATTGTGGGATGTTTAGAAGTTTAAAAATGAAATTTGATTTAAAATTTGTCCAGGAATATTAATATTTAATCCATGGCGTACGTAATGTATGACCAGCTCCGTAGAAGTTTAAAAATTTACAGTACCGAAAATTGTAAAACTGAAATTTGTTTTAAAATTGGTGCATGATGGGTCCAGGAATGTTAATGTTTAATCCATGGCGTACGTAATGTATGATCAACTCCGTGCGATTTTTTATGTCTTAAATTTTAGTCTTTGAAAGAACCATTTTCCAAATGGTCGTTGTAATTTCTCAAATTGTTTCTGTCTTGTATTTTATTGTTTTCATTGGGATAGAATGCTTGATTATTATCGAAGTAAATTTGATTTAATTTGCATCTAGGAAAAATATATAAATATTTCTAACCCAACCTCAAAGTACAGGATGCTGTATTTTCAAGCAGTGCAGTTTCTATTTTCGATTGATTTCCTACAAATCAAATAAAAACGGATAAATAGACTCATCACTATAAAGTAGTATACACTCAGGCGATTCACAATAAGTCCAAAGTCACATTGTGCCATAATCGTGAAGTGGCTACAATGTTTTCATGTAATGTACGTAATAAATATATTTTCTAGAAATGGGTATGAAATGCAAGATCTATTACAGCCAATTCCAAAAGCGTAAAATTTTATATTGTGCGTATCTTTAAGTGAAAAGGGAAAGTGATCAGGAAGAATAACATAATTGCAATTCTGTGTTGTCTAAACAATAGGGTGGACACAAAGCCCTGTGACCTTTATGCAAAAGCAAAATGAATGGCAGTACATTAGACTAATTTTTATTGACAGTTTACAGCAAATTTAACCCTTTAATGCATGGTTTTTTATTTTGTTCTGAAAACATTATATTTGAGTCAATTTTTGTTAATTATCCAATAGAAAAATTGTAAAAAATTATTTATGTTTCGTTAGACATAATGTCAAAATGTCACTCCTGAGTTACACAACAAAAATTGCTCATAAAACGATGATTTTAAATTATATACTTATTTTAAAGTGTTTACACTGCACACTAACAACTATTCAACGACATGACAATTTTTATAATGCTTTTAATAGTTTGCAGAATTAAAAATGACTACTTTAGAAAGATAGAGAAAATACGCCAATCGAGCACATTGCAAGCAGTGTCAGCTAAAAGATGTTATAACCTCCTCCCGTGATAAGAAATCAGAACAAAAACAGACTTCACGACTTCAAGTGCATGTCATCAGATCACAAGTAATAGTTCACCAAAAGACGAATAGAAAGCGCCAATTGGCAAAAAAAGATCATGTAACTCCTGAGTTTCATTTAATTGTTAAGAATAAAGCAATAAGTTACTCAATGACACCCTTTTTAAAGAAATTCTTCGCAGTGAACTGTAATTTCTTTATTTAAAACAATAATTTTTAAGAGTGAAACAGTCTCTCTGGCCGTTTCCAAATCGAAAACATTCCATCATTCAATAACAACAAAAATTCAGTGTTTCCACTCACTAGTAAATAAATTACAATCTATCGTCAACACGCAGACGATTGGTCAAATAAATAAAATAACGGCACTGACACAGCGCCCTCGTACTGGAGATTTTAATTGCGATCAGTAACATACTCCCGACCGTTGAAACCTGCAGGTTTCAAAACTACTCTAATATACAATATAAAATTACATAATACTACATATAACAATGCAAAATATATAATTAATAACAAAGGAAAAATGGCAAAATTACTTTACATTTGAATACAATAAAACATACTATAGAAATTAAATAACAAAATATATTCAAAATACACCAAATATATACATAAAGGAAATTAGTTTCCATTAATTGGAAGGGGACAAACACTTCTCACATTTCTCTTTATTATTGTACCGTTAGGTAGACGAATGTTCACTACTCGAACTTTTTTGTCCTTACAAGGAAATATCTCGGAAATCCTACCTGTTGCCCATTTGTGCTGAGCATATTTTCATCTTTGATCAATACGAGAGAACCAATATTTATATTGTTTTTATTTATTTGCCATTTATTACGTTGCTGTAAGGTGTTCAGATAGTCCCGCTTCCATAATTTCCATATTTGCTGTCTATATTTTGTTATTTTTTGCCAGTTGCTAAGTTTGTTTTCCGAAATTTCAGTGAGCTGGGGTTCAATAATAGACGTTAAGGGCCTACCTATAAGAAAATGACCCGGTGACAGAGTCTCAAAATCGTCGAAATCTGATGATAATGGGGACAGAGGTCTTGAGTTTAAAACACTTTCAATTTCTAGAATTACTGTCAGAAATTCTTCTAAAGTGAGGTGCGCGTTACCAATTACACGTTTTAGATGGAATTTGAATGATTTAACCCCTGCCTCCCAAAGACCACTGAAGTTCGGCGCTTTCGGAGGAATAAAATTCCATTCGATATTTTCCCTTGCAAAATAATCAGCTAAAGCTTCATCTGGGTGTCTAACTAAACTGTGAAGCCTTTTCAATTCTAAGTTTGCCCCTACAAAGTTTTTTGCATTGTCAGAAAATATTTTTGAACACTTTCCCCTTCTGCTAAAAAGCGCTTAAAACAAGCAATGAAGGTTGCAGAAGTGAGATCTGAAACGAAATCTAAATGAATAGCTTTGGTGCAGAAACAAACGAATATACATACATACACTTTATTATATGTACCTTTCCTTTGATTTTTGAATTTAATGAAAAAAGGGCCGCAATAATCAGTTCCAATAATGGAAAATGGAAATGAAGATGTAACACGCTCTTTGGGCAAGTCACCCATAACTTTACTCGCTAATACAGGCTTGTTTTTAAAACAAGTGACACATTCATATGTTATTTTGCGACAGATGTTTCTACCATTACAGATCTCAAAATTTACGACGAACATGGTACAACAATGTTTGTGATCCTACATGTAAATACTTTAAATGAAAATATCTTAAAATAATTAAAGTAAGGGGATGCTTACTTGGCAGAACCATAGGATGTTTTTCATTTGTTGTCAAATATGAGTTACCCAATCTACCCCCAACTCTTAAAATATTACTTTCATCTAAGAAACAATTTAAAGAATTTAGTTTACTTTTATTTGGTACCGAATTACCTTTCTGAAGACATTTTATTTCTTCCTGATACTCACTTTGTTGAACCATCTTTATCAGTGATAATTCTGCCGCATTCAATTCTTTAGAAGTAAGATGATCTTTGACTCTATTAATATTTCGAAGGTTATGAATAAATCTAAGCACATGACATAAAATACGAATGATAGTTATATAATTATTACTAACACTAATAATATAATCTAATAAGTGGTTTTGATCATAAATAGCTAGAGTTACTAAAGAGTTATCATTTTCACATTTAACTGTTTTCTTTAGTTCATCAGAATAGTCATCTGGCAAATTTTGGCGGTTGCAATCATTAGATGGGAGAACTGTTTCTCTCAAAAAAAGGGGGGGGGGACCTTTAAACCGCAAATCCTTCTCTAAGAGCATATCAACACTGACGCCTCTGGTAAGGAGGTCGGCTGGATTAGACTCTCCTGGACAATGAAACCACGAATTGGAGTCAGTCAAGGATTGAATTTCGTTGACACGATTTGCTATGAATGATATCCATCTTTTACTGGAACCTCTAATCTAGTACAAAGTGATTTTCGAATCTGTCCAGAAGAACATATCTGATGGCTTCTTATGATCTGCTATTTTCTTGACTGCATTACCTAGTCGGGCAGCAAGTAAAGCTCCCAATAGCTCTAATCTTGGTAAAGTGATTTTTTTAAGAGGTGTAACTCTACTTTTTGAAGTCACAAGGTTAACTTCAATAGCATTTTATTTAGCAATTCTGAGGTATATGGCAGTGCCGAAGGCTTTCTTACTAGCATCTCAGAAACAGTGAATCTCTATCACATCTGAATTTTCTTCTTTCGTTGAATTTAGCACAATTCTTGGAATTTTTAGGTCGGAGAGGCGTGGGATCTCAGAACACCATTGAAGCCACTTTTCTTTAACATCTATTGGTAGGTCTTCATCCCAAGCAATTTTCCTCAACCACAGATCTTGAAATAGGCATTTCATGCGAATAGTATAAGGAGTGATCAAGCCAAGAGGGTCGAATATTTTCCAATAGCACCCAGGATGAAGCGCTTGGTGTTCTCATTTTTTGATAAAATTTCGAATAAGCCTTTTACATCTACGATAAAGCAATCTTCACTCGTATGCCAAGACATTCCTAGAACTTTTGTTGAGTCAAATCCTAATTCAATTGGGTTATGTAGAGGCTGAGTATCAAACCCTTCTTGTTTCCATTGCTCCATCAAATCGTTATCATTAGTTGACCATTTTCTGAGTTTCATACTTGCCTCGCTCATAATATAAACAGCATTTCGAGAGATTTCTAACGCATCTTGCAAGCTGTCAGCACCAGCGATGAAATCATCAACGTAGAGGCACTTATCTAATAACTTGTTGTAGGATATCTAACTTGAAATTTCTTGATATGTTTTCTTAGAGTAGCAGCAAGAAGAAACGGGGAAGCATTCATACCAAAAAGAACTCGGTTGAAGCGATATATTTCTATACCTTTATCTCCAATCCATAAAAACCTCACTGCGTCTCTGTCTTTCTCGGCTAGGGATATCTGCAGAAATGCCTTTTCTATATCACCTGTCAATGCTATTTTGTTTAATCTAAAATTGATAAGTAGATCGAATAAGTTTCGATTAAGATTTGGACCTGGCCAAAGACAATCATTTAACGATAATTCGCGAACATCGTTTGAGCTGGCATCGAAGACTACTCTCATTTTTGTTGTTAGGCTTTGTCTAAAGACAGGTTGATGTGAAAGATAAAAAAAGTGGTTTCTCCACTGGCTTGTGCGTTTCCGTTATTTTTTCTATGATTCCTTTATTTTTATAATCTTTCAAAGTCTCACAATATTGAGCACGAAGCTCTAATTTTCGCTTCATTTTCACTTTAAGACAGTTTAGTCTATTATTTGCTATTTTGAAATTGTCGTTCATTTCTCGCCAATCCTTTTCCCATGGTAAGGGAACTTCGTAACGTTTATTTTTATAAGATACAGACTTTTCAAATATTTCTAATGCTCTATCTTCGTCAGTACATGTGGGATCGTCTTTTATCCCTAATGTTTCTAATTGAAAGAATTTTTGAACTTCTTTTGTCAAATCTTTATAGTTACAAACAAGCCCACAATGAGTATTTTGCGTGATTTGATTGTCAGGATTTAATACGCTTTCGCAGGCAATGAATCCAAATACCGAGTTTTGGAATTTTAAATTAGAATTGGGGACTTTAATTCGACCGACTTCTAACAGATCATAAAATATTTGAACTCCCAAAAGAACATCAATTTTTCCAGGTTTGTAAAATTCTGGATCCGCTAATTTAATGTTATTAGGGTAATGTTTTGTTGGAACGTTAATCCGATTTACTGGAATAGTCCCCGATATTTTTGGTACACAAAGAAGTTCTATTTCCGCCTTAAAATTTGAATTGTTCGAAATTAATGCCTTTACCGTGGAGTTAATATTATCGGAGATACCATTTAATCCTGAAACCGCAACTTTTATTTTTCCTTTCTTAATTCCTAAATAACCAGCACACTGAATCGTAATGAAATTACTCATTGATCCAGCATCAATCAAACCTCTTAACGGCTTAAATTCGACAAATTTATTTTTAATATAATCAATGACAGTTGATAAGATGCCAGAACTTAAATAATTCATCTCACAAACAGATATACCTGAAAATACTCTTTCGTTAGAAATGTGAAATGTTGCAGCATTCGGGTCTAGATTTGAATGCGCTACGATTTGATTCTGGTTTTGGGTATTGCAATCACGGACCTCGGGTTTTGAAAAAAATTCATTTCTTCTATCGTTGTTTTGAATTTGCTTTTCATTTTCATTCTCGAAATGCAGTAAACTTGAATGCTTTTTCATACATTTCTGACAAGAATAAGTAGATTTACAATTTCTAACCGAGTGGAATTTTAAACAGTTAAAGCAAATATTATTTTTCTTTACGAATTCATATCTGGAAGCCACTGAAAGATTTAAGAATTCTGGACATTTGTGCAAACCGTGGAATTCATTACTCTGACACTTAACACATTTAAAATGTTTTTGAGTTTTTTTTTTCTATTAGATGTAGATACCATACTAGTGATTCGTTGTTGAGCATTGCGTTTAGGAGTTACATTATTTATAAGAGGTTTGGAAACTTGCAGTGTTCTCGCTTGTCTTTTTAAAAATTCGATTAATTCTTTTAATTTTGGTAGCTCGTCTTTTTTTTTTTGTTGTTCACGTTCAAACCATAATTTTGTGGACCCATCTAATTTCTGCCACAACATACACAGGGCTCGCACCGTTCCCAAAATTTTCGCACTTTGCTACCAATATTTTAAATAAGAATTCTTCGTGGTAAATTCCTTTAACATCTATAACAGATTCATACAGCAAAGATTATCATTTTAATTTAGTGGTAGCAAAGAGCGAAAATTTTAGGAACGCTGCGAGCCCTGCATACAAGTTATTATTGTATCCGCAAACCCTTCAATTTTTTGATCGAGATTGAAATTTTCCAGATGACTATTCTGATGAACTAAAGAAAACAGTTAAATGTGAAATTGATAACTCTTTAGTAACTCTAGCTATTTATGATCAAAACCACTTATTAGATTATATTATTAGTGTTAGTAATAATTATATTACTATCATTTGTATTTTATGTTATGTGCTTAGATTTATTCATAACCTTCGAAATATTAATAGAGTGAAAGATCATCTTACTTCTAAAGATTTGAATGCTGCAGAATTATCACTGATAAAGATGGTTCAACAAAGTGAGCATCAGGAAGAAATAAAATGTCTTCAGAAAGGTAATTCAGTACCAAATAAAAGTAAACTAAATTCTTTAAATTGTTTCTTAGATGAAAGTAATATTTTAAGAGTTGGGGTTAGATTGGGTAATTCATATTTGACAACAAATGAAAACCATCCTATGGTTCTGACAAGTAAGCATCCCCTTACTTTAATTATTGTAAGATATTTTCATTTAAAGTATTTACATGTAGGATCACAAACATTGTTGTACCATATTCGTCGTAAATTTTGAGATCTGATTCAATTTTTTAGAGATCTGATACATTCACTGGCGGTATCTGCCAAATTAAGAATAGCACTAGGTGTTTCACTTTGTATTGAATTAATGGACATTAATTTTTTAATGTGAGCAAACACTTGTTGTCTTTTATTGGAATATCTTTCCTCTAATAAGGACCACGCTGTTTGATTATTATTATCTGAAATCGTTATACTTTGTATAACTTTGGCAGCTCTCTGGCCGTTTCCAAGTCGAAAACATTCCATCATTCAATAACAACAAAAATTCAGTGTTTCCACTCACTAGTAAATAAATTACAATCTATCGTCAACACGCAGACGATTGGTCTAATAAATAAAATTACGGCGCTGACACAGCGCCCTCGTACGGGAGATTTTAATTACGATCAGTAACAGTAAGGTAAGGGATAAGGTAGTGCATTTAAGGTTTCAAGTAATACTAGCAAGACCTCGGTTTTGCGCGAATGGAAGAACATATCCGTTGTTAAAATGTACTTTGTGTGCTCCTGATAATGTTAAATGAAAATGACGTTGCTGCTACTAATAAAAATAGATAATCATTCCAGTCATTTTTCCACGCAGCCCTTGCGAGAAAAGATAAAATAGTGTCTATTTGTGAAATCCTCCCAAAACTAGAGTGAAGAAGTTTTTGAAACTTGTCCAGTAATTTCAGGTTAATCGCGATTTTAGGGCAATTTTCATTTTGCATTTTAAGTTTCGAATTAAAAAAAACTGGTCTTAGTGGGCATTGAAGTCTCAAACATAGCTGCCATTTCAAATTACAAGTTTCTAGCCACAACAGTTTTAAAGGAATAGTAATTTTAAACCGATTTCTCTTGCAGTTGGAGTAGTTTTCTTGTTCTATTCAATATTCGCTATATCTTCTTTGATTTTTGTTTTATATTTTCTATTCGTCATTCTTATATCACATTTCAATGCTTACTTTATTAATGCTTTGGTATACTTATACTTTATTAATGCTTTAGTGAACAGTATTTCATATGCATCAAGTAGTTGACAATGTTCTATTGGATCTATTTTTATACAGACTACTTTTTAAATTTTAAGGAAGATTTTGCAGTAAGAGAGATATTGGATTTGTCAAGCTTATATTTGAGGCTTCGAGAAACAGAGTGGACTATTCCACATTTTTCTGAAAAATCAGTTTGAAGTGTCCAGACATTTTGTATCCCATGACGCATATTCGCTGCATGATGAATTTTATTAATTTCAAAACTATTCAAGTGATATAGCAAGTTTAATAGATAGTCCAGCGTAAATTGTTTATCAAGCTGCTAGTACAAAAATGGATCAGGTGGCTTGGTCACTCTGGCGCTGCCAACTCAATCACCATATGCTTCATGAAGAAGCTCTGTGCTCTGTCTCCTCTGGCCACTATAAAAACTGGCTCAAAAGAAATTGATAAAAATTTGTTCTCAACTGGCTCTCAACGATTCATTTCAGCCTTTTAAAGAATCCAGGAAGATTTTGAAAAGTACAAATCTTAAAATTTTACTTATTGAAGTTTCTTTTCTTCTTATTATCATGTTCAGAATTAATCTATTTATATCGCTTTCTTTATACAGGATGTTTCATAAACGATGGGAAAACTTTAAGAGGTGATAGTACACATACAAACAAACAACTTTCATGAAAGAAAATAAGGTTGGACATAAAATGTAAAGGGGCTGGCACATTTGGAAACTTGGTCCTTGCAAACGTCAAATCTCTGTTCCTGTTGCGAGTTATTGGAAGAAGAACGACACTAATAGCATGCAAATGTGATATGGGGAAGAAGGAGAACGCTTATGTAAAATTTCATCTCTATTTATACATAAAAGCTGCTAATCCAAGTGTGCAACTGTCAATCGCGGCAGAAACGTACCGGAAGACGTTGCCCTTCACTAATAGGGAAAAAGCTGATGTGCATTTCATCTACAGAACTGCAAATGAAAAATAGTACAGAGGCTCAAAGATTGTACGGAAAGCTGTTTCCCAGCTTGATTTTGCCACTTCATCGTTCTTTGTGTGTTTTTGCCTCGTATAACAACATCATCTTCGGCGCTCTCTAGCACCTTTGCGTTTTAATTCAGACCAAGACTTTGATGAAAGTTGTTTGTTTGTACGTGTATTATCACCTATTAAAGTTTTGACCGTCTTTTATGAAACATCCTATACCTATTTATATTAAATTTCTTTTCTAGAAATCCCGCTCACCAAAACCGATGTATCATTGCAATATTATATATAAACTGACGAATAGAAGTTTAAATCGAGGATCAAAGTACATGTAGCAGATATCAAATATAAAACGAAAACTACAGCTTCAGCCAGACTACATAACATAGAAACAGAACAGATTAATTTTCAAAATAGTAAAATAATTCATCCATTCAGATTTTGTTCTTCATCCATTACCGATGAACCAACAGAAATCCTTATGCACAACGAGAGCATATCAATGAATTAGCCTCCTTTGAGGGACATAGCATTTAGCGCAAGATGCTTTATAAGTTTAAAAATAAGATAAAATAAAACACGTTTATACATGATTATTTTTATTAAAGCACCTACTTGCAACATGCCTGATATCTAGTGCTGTTTATTTATCAAATGCATGTTTCAAATCGCATGCGAAAATAGTTTATCGTTACAGATAATGAGAATGTCACCGTTATTGTGTATACGAAATTAGCAGAATTTTCTATTAAAAGGCTTTTTAGGCCTTTATGTTTACTGTAATCAGTTTTAGCATATTTATTTTATTTTAATGATGAGGAGTGATTTTTTTCTTATCTAATTCTGCGCCAAACTGGCATTATTGTTAAACACTTTGGAGATCCGATACTTTGGAAGCAATTGATCCTCATTGTCCTAACCATTTATTATTATTATTATTATTATTATTATTATTATTATTATTATTATTTAAAATTACTAAAAATCGCCTGATTCCCGATTTCAATTGATTTTGGACGCTGTTTATTTTATGAAAAGATCCTAGTCATTACCCTTACTATTCCCGATATGAATTATTTCGCACGGTTTTGTTAATAAATTCTAGAAAGTATACGCTCTTTGCCATAATCAGATTTCATTTTTCTGCGGAAAACTTTTACTTTTGTTATAAATTTTCTGATTTTCTACATGAATTATTAACCAATTGCATTTTAGTGATTTTAATGCTTTATTATTCGACCGTTAAAATATGGGTACTTCGACATTTTCACTTTATGGAATCCAGTTTTGCAAGCTCACATTAAAAGATGAGCCAGATGTTCGGAATCAACTTTATTCGCAGGTCTCATAAAAATTAGCAGCTGCCCCTCTTTGGGGGATTACGATGCATAAGCCTGTTCAGAAACCGAACAACATAAACAAAAGGCTATAAAAACTACGAATATTATCATGTGTATACTTCATTTACCCTGATTAATATATTGCTTCATCATAACTTTTGATATTAGATAATGATCTAAAATTTATATCTCGTTAATTAGCCAGAACGTGTAAGTCCGGTCTGTTAAGTATATCAAGCTTTAACCTTACCATTTTTATTTTTACTAAAAATCGAGTATTTTCTTTTGTAGCTCATTTCAAGCCTAAAAATACAGGATGACCCAAAAGATATAGATTATTTTAAAATTTAACTTTTGACTTTAGCCAACTTTAAAGGTTGGAATCTGGATACATTTAGCTTATATCAGTAGAGATTCAAGGTTAAACAAAAGGGTAGCAACAGTAGATTTTATTTATTTATATCAATATCAATGTTCACATATTTTACCTTCAATAGTCTGTATAGAAATAAAAAAAAAAGAGAGAGAGAGAGAAAACATGCTACGCGTTTTAATTTCCAAACTGGCAGAGGAAAAACAACGGAAATAGCCATTCGACTTAAAATTATGTCTGTTTTAGGTTTCCTTACTTAAAAAATAAAAACGGAACCATTATAAGATTACTCCTGTGTCTGTCCATCTGTGACAGTCATTTCACTCGTAAACTATGGAACTTGGGAAGTTCAAATTGGCTGATGTAATAAAAGCTATTAATCCACATATTTATAGATTATTAATCATTCACAAATATATTTAGGAAAAATGTAGAGGGCTAATTAATTTACTTGAAAATAAATCTCTTCTTTGTAT
The DNA here is from genome assembly GCA_963932465.1 of Maratus speciosus. Taxonomy (NCBI): domain Eukaryota; kingdom Metazoa; phylum Arthropoda; class Arachnida; order Araneae; family Salticidae; genus Maratus; species Maratus speciosus. The sequence goes on from OZ010786.1 coordinate 394,680,372, forward strand.
ATCGTGTAAAAGCCCTCATAACACCGAACTCAAAAAACATTTCTTTTAATTTTAGCTGTTATATTATCTCAGATATCGTCGAAAATGTATTGCAAAAATATGTCCCCCACCCCCTCTATTTCCTAATCTACTGAAACTAAAATTACGAAAAAATTAGGGGTCGTAGAATTTAATTTAAACCTTGCAGGAAAACTATAGCAATTACCCTATATTGCATAGTTTTTGAGAAAATCGCATTTTTCCATCACACACAAATTTCAGTTAGTGAGCGTTCAGCAAAAGGCGTTGAGGAGCGCTGGAAGTACCTTTCGTCACAAAAGTATAAAAGGATTTTTGATAATGATTTTTGGAAAACATTGTCACGGTTTGGACATATATAAAGACATGGGTGGCGTACTCTATACGCCATCCACTTTTAAAGCCTAGATAACAACTTTTAATGAAAAATTTGTGTAAGTTGTATTACCCAGTTACTAATTCATACATTTATTGAACGGAATTTCTGTGGACAAGTAATACTCGCACTTGACCAGTTATTTAATTTACTAAAAAAAAAAAAAAAAAATCTTAGGAATCGGCTTTATTTTGATACCAAACTCTGAAATTTGTAATACGAACACCTAATTTTATCATTATATTTGCCATTTTCAGTAAAGTGTGACTTAAGATACCAAACGGGAAATAACTCAGTCTCGTATAGTGTAGGAAATAAGATGGTTTAGAGCTTGGAATTAGTTACGCTAAATTCATTTGTAATCGTTCCAAAACAGATTGAAATGTGGATATTTGTATACAAATAACTCAAGAACTACTTTGTGGAATGAAATGTAATTTTGGATTCGCACATTTGAAGCTTCTAGAAATCACTTTCTGTTAAAAAATTTACAAATTGCAATGCAGATTTCTTTTTATAATTTAAAAAATATATATACACTTTCGATCTTTAATGTTCCAAATAATTATGAGTTCTCACTTCTGAATATTTAACAGAAATCAATTTCTAGAAGCTTCAAATATGAGGATCCAAAATTACAGCTCATTCCTCAAAGTTATGTTTAAAAACAATCCTTGAATTATGTTTAAAAACAATCATCACTGTTTTGCAACGATTATAAAAAAAAAAAAAAAAAAAAAAAAAAAAAAAAAAAAAAAAAAATCCAAACTTTACATTATTATTACTTTATGTTTCCAAACGTTTGAATGATTCCAAACTTTACAACTTCATAACTCCTAAACTATTTGGTCGAAAAACATCCCGTTGAATTAAAACTGCCAAAAATTTCACTGAACTTTTGCTTAGCAGTTGAATCGCGAAAACAGAGGTTTCCTTTTTACTTTCTTCTAACTTTAGAAGAAGAAAGTATTGGATTCGGAGAAAATGTCGACTTCCAGTTTTCGATGGATTTATACGTTTTAGAAGGTCCTGAACACGATTTGATGTTTTTTAGAAAATGTCTGTCTGTGAGTCTGTCTGTCACTCTGTCACTTTGTGAGTCTGTATGTGACAAAAAGTTTGTGGGTACTCTATCTCAAGAACTAATGCATGGGATTTCACAAAATTTTAGATTAAGTTAGACTTTGATATAAACTGGTTCTGATTACTTTTTGGTGTAAATCATCCAACAGGTGGCACAGCAATACTACACAGATTCAGTTAGTCCTTGATTTAATTTGATGCTGATAACTTTTTGGTGGAACTCGCCCAACAGGTGGCACTGCTATGCTGCATTATTCATGATTATCGCAAAAAAACTAATGCACAAATTTTCTTCAAACTTTAGATTCAGTTAGTCTCTGATATAAATTAGTGCTCATTAGGTTTTGGTGTAAATCATCCAAAAGATGACACTGCTGTTCTGCATTTTTCACGTTTTCCGCAATAGCTGTATCTTAAGAACTAATGCATGAATTTTCACGAAGCTTCAGATTCAGTTAGTCCTTAGTAGAAATTGGTTCTAATTAGTTTTTGGTGTAAATTGTTCAACAGGTGGCGCTGCTATGTTGAATTTTTTTACAATTTCCGCAATAGTTCTATCTCAAAAACTAATGCATGGATTTTAATCAAACTTCAGATTCACTCAGAAATTAACATAAGTTGTTGATGATTAGATTTTGGTGTAAAACACCTAACCGGTGGCGCTGATATGCTGCATTTTGCATGATTTACACGATTTTAGTGATAGTCCTATTCCAAGAACTAATGCACGGAATTTCATATTTTTAGAATCCTCATGATGGGCATAGATTGCCATTTAGTTTTGGCACTGTACTAGAGAATTGTAAAGTATTAACATGTATGAGGTTGAAGAAAAGAAAGTTTTGGGATTGGCATATCCGACTAGTTGAAGTTAGTTTAAGCGTTCTTACAGGATGAAATAATGCACCACCATCTATTGACTGATATTTGAACTATTTCGAAAAATTCTGTATACAAAATTTATGAGTTATGAGTTACTTTATAAACATGATACCTTTTATACTTATATGCATTTACAGTTAATAAATTATTCAATTTCAAATTTCGGTTGTCCTTTTTATAGAGACTCTTTATCTGTGCTTTGCAGGGTTCGTAAATATCACATTTTCAAAAATATCAGAAATATTCCATATTTTGATACATATTAGATATTTTTGATATACATTCGATATTTTCAAAACAGTCAACTTACTGCTGATTATAAATATTTTGAGACTTAATATAAATTAGAAACTAAAACATGTTGCACTTAGCATGAATCTATACTAATATTATACTAAATAAGGTAATATATACTAAAAGGCAAAAATTGTTTATTTGTAGAAGGTAAGCTCTGGAACTACCGAACCGATTCCAAAAGTAATGGTATCAAAATGATGGTGTTAGTCCAACTTAGAACAGAGGCTATATCTTATGTCCGTGCCACTGACCAAAAGGGGATGCAGGAGTAAAAAACGTTCTAAAAATGCGATTTTTGTGTCACTGAAGGGCCTAGAAACATGAAATTTGGAATGGTAATTACTTATAAGATACTGATGATCTCTAAGGATATTTCTTTAAAAAATCGAAATTTAAAAGGGGGAAAATGCGCAAAAAGCGTTTTAAAACGTTCTAAATGGCGATTTTTACGCAATCTCAAAAAGTACTGAACTGATTTAAAAAAATAATGGTGTCAAAATGATGGTGACAACCCTTGCTCCAGTATAGGCTACATTTTATGTCGGTACCACCACCCTTGAAAGGGGTGCAGGAGCAAAAAAAAAAGTTCGAAATTGCGATTTTTGTGTTATTGAAGGGGCCAGATACGTGGAATTTGGAAGGGTAGTTACTTATAAGATATAAATGATCTCTAAGAAGATTTCTTAAAAAATTCGAAATTTAAAAGGGGTGAAAATGCGCGAAAAGAGTTCTAAAAAAACGTTCTAAATGGCGATTTCTCCGCAATCTCAGAAAGTACCCGACCTATTTCAAAAGTAATGGTTGGAATCGATGATGACAGCCCTTGCTCCAACATAGGCTCTATTTCATGTGGGTGTCACTACCACCTAGGTGTTGCAGAAGCAAAAAACGTTCTAAATTGCGATTTTTGTGATACTGAAGGGCCTAGAATCCTGGAATTAGGCAGTGCAGTAAATTTATAAGATACAAATGATCTCTAAAAACATTTCCTAAAAAATCGAAATTCACAAGGGGTGAAAATGAGCGAAAAGCGTCCTAAAAAAACCTTCTAAATTGCGATTTCTACGCAATCTCAGGAAGTACCGTACCGATTTAAAAAATAATGATGTGAAAACGATGGTGACAGCCCTCGCTCCAAAATAGGCTGTATTTCATGTCGGTGCCACTACCCCCAAACGGGGTGAAGGAGCAAAAAACGATCTAAATTGCGTTTTTTGTAATACTGCAGAGGCTAGCAACTTAAAAGTACGCATGGTAGTTACTTATAAGATATAAATGATCTCTAAGAACATTTACTAAATAATTCGAAATTTAAAAGGGGTGAAAATGGACGAAAAACGTTCTAAAAAACGTTATAAATTGCGATTTCTACGCAATGTCAGAAGTAATGTTTGGAAATTGATGATGACAGGCCTTGCCCCAATATAAGATCTATTTCATGTAGGCGTCACTAACACTTTGCGGTTGCATTTTAAAAAACGTTCTAAATTGTGATTTTGAAGGGGCTAGCAACTTGAAATTTGGCATGGTAATTATTTATGAGATGCAAATACTCTCTGAGAAGAGTTCCTTAAAAATTTGAATTTTAAAAGGGGTGAAAATAAACGAAAAGCGTTCTAAAAACGTTCTAAATAACGATTTCTATGCAATCTCAGGAAATATAAGCCGATTTCAGAAGTAATGGTTTCAAACTGATGGTGGCAGTCCCCGCTTCAACATAGCCTATATTTTCCGTTGTTGTCACTGCCACCTGGGGTTTACAGGAGCAAAAAATGTTCTAAATTGCGTTTTTTGTGTTACTGAGGGTGTCTAACATTTTACATTTTGAATGGTAATTATTTCAAAGATGCAAATGCTTTCTAAGAATTGTCGAAAGAAACTTCCAAATTTAAAAGAATGAAGTGAACGAAAAGCGTTCTAAATTACGTTTTTTATGCAATCGTATGAAATGCGAAACCGATTTCAAACATAATGGCTTCAAATTGATGGTGATAGAACCTGCTCAAACATAAGCTATATTTTATGTCGAGGGTTGCAGGAGCAAAAAGCTTTCTAAATTGCGATTTCTGCGGTACTGAAGAGGCTAGAAACTTGAAATATAGCACGGTAGTTACTTATAAAATATAAATGTCCTCTAAGAACAGTCGAAAATAAATTCGAAATTAAAAAGGGGTGAAAAGAAGGGAAGGAGCGAAAAGCATTCTAAATGGGTCCTAAATTACGATAACTATGGAATATCAGGAAATAATAAACCGATTACAGAACTTATTGGTTGAGAATCAAGAGTGATAGTCCCTCATCCTATACGGACTATATTTTTTCCGGTGTCACTACCACCTGGTAGGCAGGAACAACAAGAAAGCCTTTAAAAAAATCTAAATTCCGTTTTCTATAGAATATTAGGAAATACCAACCGATTCCAAGGTTAATGTTGGCAAATTAATGTTGGCAGGTTAATGTTGGCGCCACTAACACCAGAGAGGTGGTAGACTGTTGGACAAGAAGCTTGGAATTTGACATGAGGATTAATTTTAAGATGTAAATGTGTTAAGATATTTTCTAAAAAATTCAAAACTTCAAATGAATACTTAAATGAGCGTATAAATTGAGCATAAAAGATTCAAAATTCTTTCTAAATTATCATTTAATTGGAATTAGTTTTAGTTCTTCTTATTAATTAAAATTTCATTTCTGTCTATTGCACTTTTAAAATGAAGTTTAGTCAAACTGTGGCTTAAATTGTAATTTTTGAATTATTTCAAAAAGTGTTCTTTTAATAAAAAATAGTCATACAAATATCACTTGGCATAATTCAAGTATTACGCGAGTAAAGCCACGGGGTTTGCTAGTATTTAATAAAACAATATTCTAAATGTTTTATTATTCTTTTTTTTCACTTGTAACAAAACTTAGGATCAACTAATTGAAAACAGAAACATTTTTTTGAAAAGTTAAATAACTTGTTTTCTTACATCAGAAAACGAAACGACAGGATTTAGTAGCAAGTATCAAGAAAATTTTGTGTTTTTTGCAATAGAAAATTTAAATTTTAAATAAAAAATTATTTTTTATTGTAAATTTTGAATATAAATGTAAGCTTGACTGTTTTTTCATTCCTTAACCTTTTGTTCATTTTAAACTGAATTAACTAAAACCAGAAAATATTCTTTCCAATGAGGCTACCATTAACTTGCTGAATTAGACATCATCTTTCAATGGCTGTTTGTTCTAAATTAATTATATTCAACATAGTTATTGGTTTTACATTTAAAAATTTAGCTTCAAATGCAAAATTTGGAAGACATTTATTTTTCTCTTTTGGGTAAAAGAAGTCACCAGGCTCAAAAGTTTTTGGTCTCTACGACAAAGTCAATAACACTTAAATTTCATTTACAATTGTTTTGACCTAAAATATCATGCACAATAAAATTTTGGAATTAAATATTAAATATATAAAAATATCGAAAATATCAAACATCTTAATATCTTGAAAATAAATATCGTATATATGTCATATGTTACATATATCCAGCTATATATCACCGAACCCTGAAGCTTTGTAAAATTTCTTTAAATATATATTAAAATAGTTGGATGTGCCAAATTTGGTTCAATCCTTTGCATGACTTCATATACTTTTCGATGGTACAATAAAGAAAATCTAAAAAAAATAGTTATTACAGCGACACCTTCTGACGAAATATTTTTAAATTCAAAGAAAAACTGCTGGCCATATCCAAAACATACACAAAAATTTTGATTCAGTTCTATGCACACACTTTTTGATGGTACAATGATGTAAATGGCACAGAAATTGATATTACAGCGCCCCCTTCTAACGGAACATTTTCATATTGAAGGAGGACCTGCTGACTATATCCAAAAAAAAAAAAAAAAAAAAAAAACATACGCAAAAAATTTGGTTCAATTCTATGCATAACTTCATACACTTTTCCATGGTACAATGACGACACACGGACAGACAGACACTTTGTATAAACATGTTTTTTGGGATCTCTAACCCCTAAAACGTGCAAATCCGTCGAAAACTGGAAGGCGAAAAACATTTCGATTACAATACTTTCTTCTATTGAAGATAGAAAAAAGAAAAAAAAAATCAAGATCAACAGTTGTTAGTTTGAAAACCATCTAATAGGTTTATACCACATTTTACAAAAAACAAGAAAGAAAAATTTACTCAAGCATACATTATGAAACACTTTCCAACGCTTCCAGAATATTAAAATGAAACTTGCCGTTTAAAATCATGGAACTAGTTTTCGGCAATTACTGTCTGTAGTTGGAAACGTACTCAAATTTTTTTTCGCGCATCCCTGTATATGATTTACATATATGTATATACGCTAAATAATGTTTATTAATTTTTTTTAAGAAACTGGTTAGTAATAGAAAAAAAAAAAAAAAAGATCAAATTAAATTTTATTCAAAAACACATTAGAAACATCCACCTTCTTATAAATGACAAATTATGTTTTGTGCCGTAAAATTGATTCAGCATGTTACTTTTGAGTTATACCACTATAAAATACACGAACGGATATCTACTATATTTTGTTCGAAAACAGGCAACTAAATCCTCAAAACTGACATGTAATCATCTTTCTGCAGGGGATGATGACACGACAACATCAGGAATATTATCTGCTAATATATCTGCTTATACATGAGTTGGTACTATCACCATTAATCCGCAGGAATTAGCACCACCTGCTCGTTACCTTTTGATCTTTTTTTTTATGTGGAAGATATCGTCAACGGCCTGTTTCACAATTAATCTGTGTTTTCTGGTAGATATATACTGATGAGTGATGTTATGAATTTTTCGGATGAAATTGCTTTATGTAATTATTTATCAGAAAAGCAAGATTAAATAATTACATAATAACTTAAGAGTAGTTCATCAAAATATTAATGAAAAATATAATATGAATGCATATTGAATAAAAGGTACAATGTTTCATACATATGATTATATTTATTTATTTTCGAACCTTTCGAAAAATTTCTTGTTTCTTGAAATAAAAGAGAGATATAAACTTTGTATCTACAATTATAATAATAATAAAAAAAAAGTTTGGTAAAATGAAAAAAAAAAAACTGTAAACGAGACAAAGATGAAAAGTATGCGGTTTATATTGATTTTTGAATCATAATAAATTAAACTCGCACTGGAACAATCATTGAGATTCCAGTTATATTGATCACGGAACGCCAAAACACACGCTTTCAAATTTCGTGTTTTCCTGAATCCCTGCACTATGTTTTTTTTTTACTTTCTTCTATCTTTGTAAGAAGAAAGTATTGGATTCGTGAAAATTTTCGAATTCCGGTTTTTGACGGATTTGCATGTTTTACGGGTCAGAGATTCCAAAAAACATGCTCTTACAAAATGTCTGTCTGTAAGTCTGTGGAGTGTACTCTGCATATATCTGTTTGTCTGTATATCACATAAATTTTGTGGGCGCTCTATCTCAAGAACTAACGGACGGAATTTAATAAAAATTTATATTCTGGTGTCCCTGATATAAATTGATGCTGATTAGTGTTTGGTGTAAATCGCTCAACAGGAGACGCTGCTAAGATGCATTTTTTACGATTTCAGCAACAGCTCTATCTCAAGAACTAATGCACTGATTTCCATCAAACTTCAGGTTCGGTTAGTCCTTGACATGGATTGATGTTGTTTATATTTTGGTGTAAATCGGTCAACAAGTGGGGCTGCTGTTCTGCATTTTTCACGATTTCCTCAATAGCTCTATCTCAAGAATTAATGCACGGTTTTTCATCAAACTTCAGATTCTGTGATGTCTGGAGAACTTCTCTTTTAATTTCTGTTGGCGCCAATGTCACGTAATACGTGGGCACGCGGAGAGGAAAGGGGGACGCTGTTTTTCAGTGTGGAAGACGTTTTTGAGAAGTGTAGACGTAGGCCGTGCATGTTTGGCCGGCGAGAGTTTTGATTTATAAAAATGAAAGTGTCAGGTGCTGCGAGCACCGGAGTATCATAATTTAAGTAGTTAAAGAAGTAATTTAATAATATAGTGAAGTGAATGTTTTGGAGTGTAATATGAAGGTGTTGTGCATCTATGTGAAACCTGAAATTTAATATCTGTATATAGCGTGTTGTCATCCATGTCTTCATGTATTCTTATAAATAAACTTAATTCAGTGCTGTGAAAAAGCTAGTGATATATTACAAAGGAATACACACCTTGATGATTAGCGGATTTCCAGCGTTCACAGATTCATTTAATCCTTGATATAAATTGGTTGTGTTTGCGTTTTAATATCAATCACCAAACAGGTGGCGCTGGTATGCTGAATTTTTCTCGATTCTCGCAATAGCTCTATCTCAAGAACTAATGCACGAATTTTCATCAGATTCAGGTATACCTTGATAAATATAATTGCTGATAATGTTTTGGTGTAAATCGCCCAACAAGTGGCGCTTTTTTGCTACATTTTTCCCGATATCCGCAGTAGTGCTATCTCAAGAACTAATGCACCAAATTTCAGAATCCTCACGATGGGCATATATTGTAATTTAATTTTGGCACTATGATAGTGAATTTTGAAGTATTATGATGTATGAGATAGAAGAAAGTTTTGGGATTGCCACATCCGACTTGTTATATGAACTACGGGATCGTACCCGGGCTTCTCGGGTTAAAGGGTATAGGTGAAAACATTTTTTTTTTAATTGAAAACTAATATTTTTTTATATGGAATAAATTTGTTAGATTGCGAACTTAAATTAAAAACGAATTTTCATGTGGGAAATACGAATTATACAATCAAATAAAATTTTGAAATTTATCAAAAGCGATATTTTCTTATTAGCCGCATGCTAAGAGTTATTAGACCAAGATTTTGCTACTTATGGCATCCTTTTATGTTCTGCTAATTTCAGAGTTTATACATGTCTGTTAAATTTGTGTTTTTATTTATATTATTTTATTTATTTATTCATAAGGAAGTTTTTTTTAATGGAAATTAGCCGTAAGAAAATGATGAACTCTTTGTTTAAGGGCAAACGGATGAATTTTTCGTAATCGAGCTCCGTGTGATATAGATAAATTAAAAAATATTTCATGTTTTAAAATTGTTTTTAAAACCATAGACAATCAGTAAACTGAGATGAACTTTGCAAACAAATTCCATTTGAAAAAAAAATCCTAATCCTATATGGTGATCTAAAAATTTAAATTGTACGATTACAAATATGTTAGATTTGTGTTTTTTCAATATTATTCTTTTATTTCTTGATAAAAGAAGTATTAATTTCGTTAATTTGTCTTTCATAAATATGTTAGATTGGTGGTTTTTTTAATATTATTCTTTTATTTGTTTATAAAGGAAGTATTAATTTCGTTATGCAAAAAAAAAAAATCAGAAACAAATGCTGAAAAATGTTTATTGCTTTATGTGTAAAATGTTTATTATTATTATGTATTGAAACGGGCACGTGATAAGATAAAATTTAAAAAATCATATACTTAAAAATTATTTTAGAAAATATAATACATCAGTCAATTAAGATACAGTTTTTAAACAAATTGCATTTGAAAGTAAATTTTTTTCCCTATGCGATGAAAATTGAAAATGTAAGATGGTCAGAAGATTAAAAAATTGCAGTAACGAAAATTTCAAGACCGAAATTTGATCGTGAAGTGTTGCCATTCGCAAAATGACGTCAGCGTTACGCACAGATACGTTTGTTCTTTATAATATAGATACTTAATCAGTAAAATATAATAAAGATCAGTTATTAGGATGTGGTTATCAATTGAAGATCTTATGCTCGGTATTCCCGAATGAAAAACAGCAATTTTCACCTTCTCGAAATTTGCATACGCACTTCTCATATCCATATTTATCATTATAAAAAAAATCTATTTTGTTTGAGCATTTAAAAATCATTTTAACTCAAAACTTGAAGTCACGATTGTCAGCAACATCTTTTATGTGAACAGACGCACTCTTTACTTGAAATTCTAATCTCAATTCCGGAGAGTAAAAATTTCCATAATTTATGATTTTTAAACACATTTGTGTTAAAATGTTTAGTTTTATGAAAGAAAATGATCATTTTCTTTGAAATATGACTCCACTTAAATAAGCATTTAGCTTGTGTTTGAAACTTAGTACATATCAGTACGCATGCAGAAGGGGAAACAACATAGAAAATTTATGAGGAAAAATGCGTGTTTTCAAAAGCAGTATGTCATTTTCCGCTATAATGCCCCTAATATAATATTCTGCTCCTAATGAGATTATGCAACACAAAACCCTATGCAACAATTTTGAATTTTTATCAGAAAATAGCATGAATAAAGATAAAAATACCTCAATATTTCTCTCTTGTCCGAAATAATGAAAGCTATCTAATTTTCACCATTTTGAAAAAATTTCATAAATGCTTTTAAAATTAAAATATAAAAATGGGGATTTAAAAAAAAAAAAAAACAGATAGTGCGATCACATTTGCAAATCAAGACCTTTTAGTTTAAAACAACATATTAGTAAAATTGGTTCAGTGAAAGTTCAGGACTGATGACTAAAAAACACACTTGTGTTTTAAATATATAGATTATATAAAATTAGGAAAAATTAAATTAAGCAAATTATGTTATTTTGATAAAATTACAGTAGAATGTCCTAAAGAATTAAAATTTTATTATTCGAGAGAATTTTGGACAAAAACTTCAGGAACATGATATTATTTTAAACCACGAATTATTTGTCTGCTTGTCTAACTCGGAGAAGCAAATCCATCCAGGCGAGAATCATCAATTTCTGTAATATAAATCGCTATTATTGTCATGTCACCTCTGTCTTATAAAGATACTCTAAATTTTTGTAAAACATTGCGTTTTATCAGTGTGTTATTTCGATTATATTATTTTCAAAAGTGAAGCATTTTCACCTGGGAAGAATTTCAAAGCAGCTGGGCTGTGAAAATGACGCACTTCTACAAAACATAATTCAGGTTTAAGAATTGAAATACACGCTTTTTTATAAAATGACGTCATCTGCATTCACTAAAGAAATCCACTTTTACAATCCAATCTTAAACTTCGTCTATAGAAAAGTATGCATATGACGTCATTGTCACGGAATAACAGACAATATTCTTGACATAGACAGTATTTTAATTTCAGCTTTTTTTTTAGGTTTTATGAGAAAATGGCAACAAAAAGATACAGTATCTCCTATTTTCGACTATTTTCCATTTACTTTCAATGACTTTCAATAGAAATGGGGTACTTTTGTTGCCACAATAAGAAAAATGGTATTAAAAACTACAAAAAAATTAATATCTCAAAAATAAATTAAGATACAGCTTTCAAAGAAATTGCATTTAAAAGAGCATTTTTTTCCTTATGCGACGGTGTAAAAATTTAGAATGTGCGAGGTTTAGAAGTCTAAAAATTTGCAGTAGAGAAAATTGCAAGACCAAAATTTTATTTCAAATTTCAAAGTGTTGCCATTCGCAAAATGACGTATGCGTTACGCACAGATATGTTTGTCCTTTATAATATAGATAGATAGAGTGCAGCAAGGTCTCGGTTACATTTGTTAAATAGAGTAAAAACATATAAAATCATTAGAAAATGTGTTCCCACTTTACCTTACAAAAAATGCATATTTATAGAAGTAGTACTAACATATAAATTTTTTACTCGAAATTCGTCAAACTGGAGGGGGGAAAAAAGTAATTCGATTGATAAATCGAGTGTATGCGCGTTGTTTATACTCTTCCTGTAGGTAAAAGTATGTATGCAAAAGTAATAATATGTATGATGTTACACAAATCATTTGCCATAGGCAACATAATGAATAAATTTCAATAACATGAAATAATTCCTTTCTGTGAGGGATAGTTTAACATTATTAAAAAGTTCTTCAAACAATAAGCGCCTATAGATTGCAATGTAACATATTGCTCTGAATGCTCTAGTTTAGTGAACTATAATACTACCAGGTTTCGTAAATATCATGATATTTTCGCATAAAATAAAAAATTACCGATATTTTGATATACACTATATGGCCAATGATGATTGGTCGCTTGCGATTTTAGACGTTTTGTTAAATATCTAGAAAAATGCATGAGGAATTATCCTGAAACTGCAGGTGTGTAAACAGAATAGAATAGGTCATATATTTCCGCGAAATTTTTTTCCCGAAATCCCATAGGGGACCATCAACAAATTGAAAAATAGCGAATATCTATTGGATAACTCTGCAAAAACTAATGTAGCAAAAGCTTTCATATTGTAGAACATGATTAAGAGGCATATTGTAATGATATAAAAAACTGGTGGAACCAGAGAGAAAAGTAAAGCTCGATCTAAAAAAGTTACAGTAAAAAATTGTCAACTAGTTTCAGTTTAAAAAAGCAAGTAGTGCGTAGTAAAGTAATGGAATCAGATTATCTGTAAAGCTCATGAAATTACCCAAATTTTTGTTGATAGCTGAAAATGTGGACTGAGCTTTACTGGTGCCTTAAAATCAATCAGGGAAGTAAAGGCATTTTTAACTCATTCTGAATTCCAATCATTCACAAGCAGTTTAAAAATTTGGGTTCATAAGAATAGGTTAGAGGTTGATTTGGAAATGAGCGAGAACATGAGAGGTAGCGAGAACATGAGAGATCGTTCAGTACGAAGTATGGACCAAATTCCATTCCAGGGGTCACTGATAAGCCTGGAAGATCAAAGTCCAAAGTAAGGCCAAAACCCTAAGCATGTACGATTCAACCATATGCTAACTACTTGTCTGGCTTAAGTACATTGACATAAGGCTCCCTTTTCACAGTAATTACATAAATTAAAAATTATTACGCTACATATGTCAGAAATGTTAATAACAACAATTCCTCAACAACTTGACTATATTAATATTATACTTAAAATATTACTTCATGGTTTACATTCTTTTAGCTTTGTGGAGTTTAGCTTCACTTGATGCAATATCGTCCACAATTCTGAGCCTGACAGAAATTTTTTTGCACATAACTACACATTCACTTTACTATACCCAGTACGCATTTTGAGTGGATAATATGATTTTGAATATAAGGCATCAGTAAAGCTCAGTCCACATTTTCAGCTATCAACAAAAATTTGGGTAATTTCATGAGCTTTACAGATATCTGATTCCATTACTTTACTACGCACTACTTACATTTTTAAACTGAAATTAGTTGACAATTTTTTACTGTAACTTTTTTAGATCGAGCTTTACTTTTCTCTCTGGTTCCACCAGTTTTTTATATCATTTCACATCTTTTTCAGATCCTTTCAGGAACTTAATCAACCAACTTCAACTAACCAAACAACTGCCCCAACTAACCAACCAATAATCCCAATTAACCGGCACAACCAATTGTCCCAATCAAAAACTAACAGAAACATTGGTTCACCAGTATATTTCAAGAGCTCTGATGACCACATACTTATTTCTAAACCCCATATTGGGATATTGACCTATACTTTACGCAGGACTGACCGCCAGACTAGTCCTTAGACTAAGTTTTATACATAGTGTGATCTCTTGAATTTTTCTGCTACGTACCTACGCTCCTCTGGTTTAAGGGACTATGCAGTATCCTAGGCCAACCCCTCAAACACACAAAAAGCAAGGGTAAGAAACAGTCATAAGAAATTAATTAAAACTGCGAAAGAAACTATAAAAATCGAAAATGTCTATTTTTGGGACTTAATGGGAATTTAAAATTAAAAAAGTCTGAAAACGACTGAATGCAGAAAAATGATCAAAAGTGATTGAAAATATTATACAATACACCTGTAAATAATATCAGAAATATTACTAATATTGGATATTTATAATAATATTTCGGAGGTCAAACTAAAATATCGCGATAATGACTAACATATTTACATCTAAATGTAACCGTTAATCAAAAAATCAGGAAAATTGGAAAGCAGGTGTCCTTTGTAAAGTATGTATTAATTAAGGAGATAAATTACGTAAACGAGTCTATTGACAATTGGCCTATTTGGTACGGATAATTTATATAATTGAGCCTACAGACAATTGGCGCATGTTATCGGGCATCGTTTAGGGCATAATTAACCGTAAGCGCACGCACCTATTTCTGTAACGTTAACACACACGTGGGATAAATCTCACCTCATTTTGTCTCCCATTATATTTTTGGCTAAATGCGTTTTAAAAACAAGTCTACTCTATATTGTAAAATGCATCAGTACTACTTCTTTTTAGGGAAAAATCATGCGTTTCATATTTATTTTCTGATTTTATAACAATTTCTGTAAAAATGGCAATTTTTTTCCTTAGAAAATATGCAACGATTTGTTTTACCTCTTAAAACATGAATTATTTTATAAAGTTTACAGTAATTACATTTAATGCACTTTCATCAACATATGCAGGTAGCTTTTATTTCACTCTTTCAGTAAAATTATTTAAGTGTGTGTTATCCCGTAACGAATGAAGATATAGAAATATATCGTTTGTACACGCGCGGGATTATTTAATCCCAAAAGCCATATTTCTACTTTTCTAGCCAACAAAGTAAAGACATTCCTTCATACAACCTTTCTCAACCTTGGTCTTGAAAGTTACAAGGAAGGTCAGAAGTGTTTCATGACGTAATTTTGAAGTTTTTTCACTTGCATAAACCCTTCTCCCGCAGGTAAACGCAACGTCTCCCGAAAACCAGACAGTCCGCATACGTACTACACCATAAAATGGAATAGTATATAGAAACATGAGCCTTGCTATAATGGCGTAAATTTGAATTTTTTTCACCTGCATAATCCCTTCTCCTGCAGGTAAACGCAACGTATCCCGCCAGTCACACTGTCCGCCTACGTACTACACCATAAAATGGAAGAGCATATAGAAAAATGAGCCTTGCTAAAATCAAGTGGCGAAAACGTTGCTAGTTCTTAGACCAGGGATGGCGAACTTTTCACGTCCACGTGCCAAATTTTTCCAAAAATATGATTTTACGTGATCATGACGTGCCAACAATAAAAGAATTTAATGGATTAAATAATAATTAATCAAAACTACTTAAAATTTTGTTTTTAGCATTAAAAAAATACAGGTAACATTTGATGTTATACTGTAGAAATTTATTTAAAAAATATTATTTCTGTTGTCTCATCTTAAATGCCAAATAATTTATATCCGCTTCATACCTAGTTATTTTCGATAGAATGCAAGTTTAATTGCACTCAGTTGACAAGACGTTTTTAGCTGAATATATATAGAGTGGAACTTCGTTATCCCGACACTCTAATGTCCAGAAGAAAGTGTCGCCATAAGCGGAGTGTCGCGATAACCGGAGTGTCGCGATAACCGGAGTTGGAGAAAAATATGTTTACAAAAAGCTGTATTTTTAATTAATTTAAAACAATTTTAAATTCATAACTGTTCTTGCGGTTTTAAGCAATAAAACATTATTATTAAACAAAATAAATACAAAACAAAATTGGAAAAGAATAAAAATCAGATTTATGATTTTTTTTTTATTATTATTGTTACATGAAATATTGAAGAATTAAGGTTTGCTTATCCCTAGATGTGCTTCGTACAATTCTTTTTTTCAATATTATACAATGAATTGTAATCAATATTGATTATTTCAGAAACGGATGTTAGATAATTTCTGATCGTTTTAATATAATGCTTCGGTTTTAGTCTGATGAAAAACGCCGTGTAACCACAAAAAAGCTCCTCCTGACCAGAACAAAAAGACCGCGAGTAGATTGATACGGTTTATTTATTTTAGATAAAGGACTGAAGTAAAATTTCTCATTTAGCTCAATGGGTATTTTAGATACTTTTGTGCAAAGTTTGGCTAAGACATTACTTACCGCTTAATTTCCGTGTTTATAAGATAGATTATACAAAATGGATAATTTTCAGAAACCGTCGGGATATCGGGAGTTGAAAAATATTCAACGACGTAAAATCCGGATTTTATTTACATTAAAATCATATACAAAAAATCGGGACTTTGAAAAACTGACGTGATAAGCGGAGTGACGTGAAAACCGGGTGTCGGGATAACGAGGTCACACTGTATATATATATATATATATATATATATATTTTAACAAAAAGAATGTCTTGCAGAAAAAATTGTCAAAATACCAAGCGCCAGAAACTACAGCTTTTAGTGTCTGGAATTGAATTCCAAGTTGTTATAATTTTATAATCAGCATTTTTGCTTATTACACTTTTAATTTTTGTTTAGCGATAATCTTCTAATTCTCAAAATTTCCTGAGCCAATATTTAGCTAGATTCGGATAAATTAAATTATAATTCAATTTCTTCAATCTGTGTGACAATCACAACCAACCGAACTAATCGGATTCAAGTAATACAGACAATATCTATATTAATTAATGCATTTTGTGAAATTCTACTATATTTCTATGTAAAACTTAAATGTATGCCGTGCCAAAAATAATCTGCACGATTAATAATCGAAAATAATCTGCTATTTATGACACGCGTACCATGGGTTCGCCGTCCCTGTCTTAGGCTATTACTTTCGTTCCAACAATATTATTTTTTTTTTAAACTCGCGAAATTGAGTTTCATTTGGCATTATAATTAGGTAATTATAGTAAAGTGTTTCAGCTTTTAACATTAAAATGCATGTTTTCTTTGGCGCGTGCAATAGGAATACATGATTTCCTTGGCAATACGCAGGAAAATGCAATAAATACAACCATGAACTAGCTTTTGCCGAAAATTTCTTTCGTATGACTTAAAAATAAATCTTTCACAGAATATCAGGAGTCTCTTTTCAGAATAAAACATCATTACAAAGTTACGTCAGTTAAACAGAAATTGACGTCATACCTAGCAAACGATTTTTTTTTATTATTATCTTTTCCTAAATTGTTTTTTTAATTAAAACTCCTGTATTCAAATAGATTTTTAAACATTAAAAACATTCGAATAAAGATGCTACGTCATTTTAACACGTGTTTAGTTAAAATTTTTACATACATATAGGAAAATTTATCATTTTCTGATTAGAATGACGTCGATTTGAAAAATGCAAAAATATAGCGAGAAAATCTGATTTTTATTTAAAACAAAATACGCGTGTTATCACTTATTTAAAATTATTGTGCTGCTTTTTAGGATGTGGCAACATGAAAGAAAGATTGAAGGAGATATTTCTATATTGTTAAATTATGGAACTCTATGTAAAGTTTAAATGGGTGCCATTCCCTTAATATTGAATATTTTTCGACCCGATCTTCGAAAGGCACATCGCTAAATTAAGAGCTTTCCAACAAGCCATTATTCATCACTGAATGTTTTCTGGTTTGGATTGTAATTGAGTTGTTGTCTTTTCGTCATGTTTCAAAACGTAAAAGATGCGGCTGAGTTCTACTATACAGCACTATCGTGCTGTATGATAAACTGTGTTCATTTTTATGCGGATAGCATGTATACTATTAGAGATATTAAGGTTTTTATAAAAACAGACCCAAATTTTGCCAAGTTTTTTGCTTATAATTTGCAGAGTTCTTAATATAAAAAAAATGTTCTTTTCAGAAAATATGACAAATAACATTGTACACAATACCTTGTGATCAGAATTAAAATTAATAAAAATTGGAGGAAAAATGAACAGATTTTCTAAAAATTGTTTCACTGCGCATGCGCGAATTCAATCAAAATATGAGAATAATGTATTAGCTAAGTCTATAGAGCAACTTTTGTGAAAGTCTCAAAAATATACCTTGTAAATTCTGAAAATTATCGTCGACAGAATAAGCTCGAAATCCGTTGTTCTCAAAATCCGTTGTTGTCTCCGCTGTATCCAAATATCTGTTGATTTTGTACCAAGATAGCGTACACAATATTGTACAAATTACTATATTTGGATAAAACCCTTCATCTTTTTGCTTCCTTTTGGGAACAACAGATTTCGAGCTTATTCTATCGACGATAATTTTCAGAATTTTCAAGCTATAATTTTGAGACTTTCACAAAAGTTACCATATTATTGTACTTGGTTGATACATTATGCACATTATATTTTGATTGCATTCGCGCATGCGCAGTGAAACATTATTTAATAAACCTGCTCATTTTTCATCCAATTTTTATTACTTTTTTAATTCTGATTGCAGGGTATTGTGTACAGTGCTGTTTGTTACAGCTTCTGAAAAGATCCCTTTTTACCCGACTACGGCAAAGCCAAAGGAGGGTTATGATTTTGACAGGCTATGTATGTATGTATGTATGTATGTATGTATGTATGTATGTATGTATGTTCATCTGTTCCCTCGTAACTTCTAAACCACTAATCAGAATTCGACAAATGACATATCATTAGAAGCGTCTTAATTGTCCGCTGGTTATAGGCTATATAGATTTTCACCAAATTCAATGTGGCGCCTTCTAGCGGACAAAATATACAGAGTAAAAAAATAAAGTTAAGCTAGATATGCCGTGTTTGGTATCATTTTAAAGCGCTTCACTTGTACATTTCGAATATATATATATTACTAGCATTTGCTTGTGACTTTACTTGCATTTATGGGCTAATTGCATATAATTCACATCTTTTCGTTCTTAATTTCTTTGGTACTTAGTAATCAGAATAAGACCACTGCAGTGCCATTAGAAGGGTCTTGATCTTGATATTCTGTTGGTTGTGAGCTATAAAGTTTGTCACCAAATTTACTATTATGCCCTCTAGCGGACAAAAAGTATAAAAGCGCTGTTCTCATACAATTTGACGACGCATCCATAAAAGCCGATATTAACGGACTTGTCAGAATCGAGCCTTGCCTCACTGAATTTGACGGCTTGAGGGGGTCTGGGAAAATTCAGCGTAAAATGCTCCCGCTGATTCTTTCTTGGGGTTGTACTGTACATAAATTACAAGGTTGTACTCTGGATAAAGCAGTTATCGATCTAGGAAAGTCATTGTTTGCTAAAGGACAGGCCTATGTCGCTCTCAGTAGAGTCAAAACCATAGAGGGTTTGTTTATAAGTGCCTTGGATCATAATAAGTTGCTTAAAAATCCACATGACAGTCAATCGTTAGCAGAATTAGATAGATTAAGAAATCTTCCTAGGTCATCTTAATACATGAAACCTTCAATCTACATTACACATTTACACATTACACTAACGACCTCATCCACTAATCGGTCCATTACCCATTTGCTGCCATCGACGGATATGTGCGTCACTACTACCAAATACTGGAAGCGTCATACGTCAAAAAATAAAGTTAAGATAAATATGCCGTGTTTGGTATCATTCAAAAGCGCTTTACTTGTACATTTTGAATATATCTATATATTACTAGCATTTGCTTGTGACTTTACCTGTATTCATGGGGTACTTTTATACTTTTTCAGCGTAGTTTTTTGTCGTAGTTGGGTTTTAGTTTTTTTACTTTATCTTGTTTATATAAAGAACTCTGAAAATTATACTCAAAAAACTTGGCAAAATTTGGGACTGTTTCTATGAAACCCTTAATTTCTCTACGAGTATACATGCTATCCTCATAAAAATGAATACAGTTTATTACAATAACCCTCTTAATCATGTTCTTCAGTTTGACTGCTTTTGCTATATTAGTTTTTACAGGATTATCCAAAAGATAGCCGTTTTTTTTTTTCAATTTGTTGACGGTCCCCTGTGGGGTTTCGGGAAAAAAATCTTCACGGAAATATATGACCTATACTATTCTGTTTACATACCTGGAGTTTCCGGATAATTTCTCATGTATTTTTCTAGATGTTTAGCAAAACGTCTAAAATCGCATTTGACCAATCATCATTGCCCATATAGTGTAATAGTATGCCCACTAAAGTCCATTGCAACCCTCTTAACTTCGGAACGGCTGTTGCTAAATTTATAAAAGTGGTGTCAAGGTGTAGTAAAGTAGCCATGCGCTACTGAATGAAACCGGCTACGGCGCCACTTAGTAGGAAACTGCGGAGTTAGCTTTCCTATCTCGAAAACGGAAAGAGATAAGGAAAAAAAGTGATTTACAAAATTGCAGAGCATCATCGATTTATAACGAAAAGAAACCTTATGGACATTAATGCGAAGAATAGAACTGTTAAAACGTGCATTTCTTTTTTCCTGATTTCTTACACTGTGACCTGACAAAACGATCTTAGAAAGAAAAAAACAACTAGTTATAACAATATATCTTTATTTGAGATGTTCAAACTTCTCACCGTCAGCTGCAATGCACATTTGCCCGAAATATAATCATTTCTCCCTCCGTTCAAGTTTCGTGACATCACAGTGTAGGAAATCATGAAAAAACTAATGCGCGTTTTAACCGTTCTATTCTTCGCATTAATGTCCACAAAGTATCTTTTCGTACTAAATCGATGATGTTCTACAACTTTGTAAATTACTTTTTTTTCCTATCTCTTTCCGTTTTCTAGATAGGAATGCTAACTTCACAGTTTTCCACCAGGTGGCGCCGTAAGCGGATTCATTCAGTAGCGCATGTCTACTTTACTATTCCTAAATACCACTTGGCCGTTCTTGCCGTTCCAAAATTGTTGGGCTGGCAGGGGACTTTAGTGCTCATACTACATATCCGATATTTTGATATCTATCCTACATTTTTGCTATATATCAGTTACTTTTAAAATAGCCAACTTACTGCTGATTATAAATATTTTCAGACTTATTCTAAATGTCTTTTCTGTTCTTTTTTTTCTCCCCACTTAAGTAACAAAATCGAATTTCAGCTAATTAAAAAATCTTTGGCGTTTCCTTCGGTTGTTTATCTTTGGTATTGGGCCGGTATGAAAGTATCGCTTTTAATAAATTTCAAAATTTTATTTGAATACATAATTGATATTTTTCATATAAAAATGCTTTTTGGCATTCTTAGTGGGCCATGTAAAAAATATACTAAATGTGAAAAATATATTAGAGTTTTCATTATAATAAGAAAATGGTTTCCATCTATATTCTGTGTACCGAGCATTATCTTCTGTAAAAGACCGAGTTGAATCCTCCGTTTTCAACAGTTTCCAACAAAGTTGAAAAGTGTTTATGATTTCGGTTGGTCTGTACCTCTGTCTTCGCTCTAACTCCCGTAAATATACTCGGGTTGCCCTGAAATTATGTTATTCACGTTTACCATAGCACGTTCCCTATTTCAAATTAAGTTTGTAGCATATTTAGTTCATTTACAGGGACAGACAAAAGTTTTCCGTTACATTACGGCCTATGGGAAAAAATTGGTTAAAATGATTTTTAATGGTGTTACACGCTTTCAAAAATAAAAAATTGATGTACATTAATGAAGTGCATTCTGCAGAATATGCGGTGTAAAGAATAGTTATTATTCATTTACAGGATCATACAAAAGAATTCCGTTACATAATGATATAGGGGTGGAAGGAATTCTTTGCGGCGTATTTTAATTATGTTAAATTATTTCATGTATATTGAAATAATTTTTATACGTCGCTGAGGTTTACTATAACTTATTTCATTTATAATACGAAGTGGATAGCATTTACAGGGACACACAAAAGATTTCAGATACTATATTGTATCCGAAGTACTGTACATTAGCGATGACTGCTGGAAATGCATTTTTAATTACGATATGCGATTTTATGTTTCAGTATATTTATGCATATTATATGGTGTATATAAATACTATAATTCATATACAGGGCTACACAAAAGAATTCGTAATGGTTACTGCGTATGAGTGCAAATTGCTTAAAGGCGGTTTTTAAATGAGTTTTTTTACGCTGAAATTTTACGCTGAACTGCGTTTGGTTTACTAAGAAATGTTTGTAGAATAAATAGATAAAATGATATAAAGGGTCACGCAAAGTATTGGATAAATGACCGTCTATTCATGATAATTTCTAGATATGTGATTTCAGTAGTTTTAAGAATGTTTAAGTTTGAATTAAACTTTAGCTAAATAGTGGCGTGTAACAAAGGCACTAGATTAACTACAGGGTTGTACAAAAGTATTCAATTATGTTTCCATCTATTAGTATAAACTGCTGAAAGAGAAATTTCAACTTGTTATGCGTTTTCTTGATAAACTAAATTTTCCAATTATATAGTATATATATCAAGATACAGATCAATTACAGGGACAGTCAAAAGTTTTCCATTACAGTCAATGGGGAAAAAATATTCCAAATGCATTTTAATGATCTCACAGCCTTTCGAACAGAATCAAATTGATATGCACTTATGAAGTGCACTAAAATATACATTCAGTACAATATGCAGTGAAAAAAAATATTTATACAACTAGTTATAGTACATTTGCCACGTTTGACGTGCAATTTCCAACTTGTTGAAATTTATGAAAATAAAGGAACGAACCTTTTTCGGAATCAGGAGTAACTTGGAAGAGGCTATATTATATTTTTGTAAACGTTTTTCATCGATCAAGAAACATTTCTTTTTGTTTACAGTGTAGTAATTTAATGAAAATATAAAAAAAAAAAATATATATTCAAGAAATTTCCAGTTTCCTAAAAATATCGTAAACACTTAAACTAATTGCAGTGGCTTTCTTAAATAATAAAACATTTGTTTAAATTAATATAGATAACACAATTCTAATTTAGATGGATTACTGATAATTTTTACTTCATTTTTTATATAATCCCTCATCCGCATCGTCCATTAACCAAAAGCGAGGGATTAGTGATACGTATTTTGTGTGTATCGACATAATAACTCGCCCCATCCTGGCTCTTTGATCTGCACTTAATTAATTACTTTCTCGGCGCCATGGCCAGTTTTTAATTATTTAAGAAGCTCTGATCCTTTGTTCGAAGATCTAACATCTCCTTTGATCGGGATATAGTAATAAGTTGTCCGGCCTAGAACATGGACATTGTTAGGGCCATCAACTTGTCACTGCTTTGATAATAAATCATGTTCAACAGATGACAATGGAATAGGCATACGGGGGCTAGAATGCTTGATTTGACAGGTTTTGCTCTAGAAAATGAAAATTTACAGTAAGCATATGTGAGAAATCAAGGAAAAGTACTTTCATCTTATTTTCTGTAGTAAAATGTTATTGAAAGAGTTTTTCATGAATTGAAAGTTTGGTCTTAAAATACGGAGACCAAACCTTTTCAAATTTGAAATATGTCCTCAAACTTCGCTCACGCAATTTTTGTTTTAAAACGCTTATTACATCTGAATAAGATGAAAAATTCGTGGGGTTAAAATCAAAGAACCTTAATTTTTTTTTTTTTTTTTTATTATGAAAGTTTTAAATATCCATCCCCGTTAGGAAATTTAGTCACCCTATTTTAAACTCAAAGTTCGGTTTTCATTTAGCATGAAATTGAAAAACCTTCGGATAAAGTTCAAATAAAGATAATTATATGTTTTAAGTACAGTACCCCAATAAGGGAGTAGTAGAGAAATACGTACTCTCAGATCCTAATTATTTCCCGAACAATGGCAACCAGTATTACAAATTTTGGCGATGCTCGCTTAAACAAGTTTCTCTAAAAAGTAAATCATTTTCTTTTAAGACTACGGTTTTCATTTACAGCTTGCGGATAATAGCAAGTCTCATATTATTAACAAGTCTTTGTTGTTGTTGTTGTTGTTTTCAAAAATCACCTAATTTTATTCTCCGCATATCGCTTCTTTCTTACAAAATTATTGTAGTTTTATGTAATACCTTATCACAATCATTTACTTTAAATACTGTCCTACTAAAATAAAAATCTATTTAAAATAGTGCTTTTTATAGCAAAGTTGTACTTTTACAACACTGAAAAAAAACAAAACAAAAAAACAAAAAAAAAAACGACATTTTTACAGTACAAAGTACTGTTCATCTCGCGCACAAACTCGATCACAGTGAATGTGCTGTATCTTTCTTTGGTTTCCTGACTATATTAACATGGAAAATACAGTAGTTGCGTAAAATTAACAGCACAATGTGCTGGCCATTTGGACGCCAGCAGTTTGTGCTGTAAAAAAATGCGTCCAAATTGCCAGCACATTGTGCTGTTAATTTTACGCAACTACTGTATTTTCCATGTTAATATAGTCAGGAAACAAAAGAAAGATAGAGCATATTCACTGTGATCGAGTTTGTTCTGGCAAATCTACAGGGTTTTTTTTTTAATGTGAAATAAAAATTACAATGCACTCATTTAAATGGCAAAATGGGATTTCTAAACCTTACCAACGTCCAAGTCCAATCTATGATTCAAACCTCGCTCTTTCAGCCTTTCAAACGCCACTTTAATCACACAACATGGTTGATTTAAATTATTCTGGTGTGTTTCAAAAGTTTGTAAGGCAGGATCTCGTCATTTTAGAAAACTAACTAACAAAAAAGAAAGTTTAGAGAATAGGGGATAGTACTGTAAATCGGAAAAAGAAATTATCTAATCCTTATTTCATAAAACGTCAGAATTAAGATATTCTTTTATAGATGTTCGGAGAAGAAAAAAAACCTCAATAGGCTCACATTTTTATTTAGACTGGAAGTGGAGCTGAAATAAATTTACAAAATTTGAGACTCGCATTCTAAAATAATCTCCTTTTTCTTTTCTCCTTTTTATAAAGGTTTTTATGAAATAGAATAGATATGATAAAACTAAAGATGATCAAAAAACTAAGCAGGAGTTCTAAAGAATTGCGAAATTTCCCATAACTCTTCAAAAGAAGTATGCGTGGAAATTGTGTAAAAATAAAAATGAGCAACAGCATGGTACAAGAAATGTATGAGATACAATCCTAGGATTTGGCAACTCAAAATCCCGGAATCCCATTTGGGATAGAATAATGTAAACCTCGGATTTCTCTTTAACAAATCCTGGAGTTTTCGGAACTTTTAAATGAATGGTGTGATGCTGATCACATGCATAAAAACTGGAAATAAAGAGCTCTAAATTTTCTAGAAAGCTAAAATTCAACACAGTTATCACGGAATAGCTTCTTAAAACAATTTATACAATGGTGGATAGTGTTATTACAAAATAAAAAAAGACATTTTCAGATATTTAGATGCAAATATTTGCCAATAAGTGGCCATCTATTGATAAAGCCACACTTCAAGAGAAAGGAGAGATGTGACACGGGAGGAGCGGATTTAATATGCTGTGGCACCACATCTAAAGAAATAATTAAGTAAGCATTGTTCGCAAGAGGCATAATAAAGGTCTTAAACGGATATCGCATTAAAAAAAAGTTCCACATATGAGTCGCCTAGTTCTGAAACTCCTTATGTAAAAAAATATATATATATATATGTTTTTGTAATTTGATAAAAGTTTTAGCTATATGCACACATTTCAGAAGTCAAGAGCTCTAAATGTCGTTATTTTCCACGTAAAAATGAAGTTAGAAACTAGTTCCAGAACTCATCAAGTCCACACCACCAACAGTTCCATGTTCACCACCCAGTTACAGGACCGAAAGTCGTGATGTCCTATTGACTTTCTATGTTTACTTAGTCAATCAGTTCCGTTTGTCGATATGTCCAAAACAACTTAATCTTACTAGTTTTCTTTAAAAATACCCCACTAGCAGTAAAAATAAATAAATAAATAAATAAATAAATAAATACATTAAAATATCATAATTCTGTTTTCTGTTGTTAGTCATTCCAATATTCCCCCATAACGTATTTTTTGGCAGTATTAAAAGATAAGTTAGGTCCAATTCAATCGTGGTAAATCCATGTCCAATCATGGTATGATGAAATTTTCAACAATGTGGAAACTGTTTTTAAATAATATGGAAGTAAATAACTGTAAAACAGCCGCATTGGGCATTCCAAAACATGGAGAAACTCCTGCCGTGCCAGGAATTTACAAATCTCCAGGAAAATGGCTCTTTCAATTTATGTCAAGTGAGAAAATTATCCTGGAAAAACGTAGGAAAACCATTAAAGTATGAGGAGAGACTGGTTACAACTTGAATATTTGTCTTCCGCAGGCTACATACAAACAAAAATTGCAAATCCAAGAAAGAAATTACATCACAACTCATTAATAAAAGTGTCTTTGTAAAGGCTGAGAAATTGAATGGCCTAGCGTTTCTTATTCAAAAGCATTATCGGCCTTGATGGGATAAGGAGCCAAACCTCCAGTTTTACAAAATGTTTTTATTGATCTAGAAGTTATTTTATAACGGACATGAACGTGTCATAGCTGCGGAAGATATGTGGTGGACATACCTTTTAAACAAGAAAACATTTTGTTATCAGTTGTTAAAAAGCTAATTTTCTTTTTGTAATATACATACATTTAACGCCTGAATTTTACAATTTATATATTTAATGAAAAATAAGTAATGTATGACAGACTTGAATACTTTTTAAAATAAAATTTACAAAAATATAAAATGCTTAAAAACGTTTAAAAACATGTAGTATTGGGAACTAAAACGGCCTATAGAGGCGCTGCTCGCAGCCTCGGTACAGGAAAATTGTCCCTTTAATTTCCCTTTAACTAATGGTAAAGTGCCATTGAAATAATTCTTTATTGTAAATGCATTTGAAAGTTTTAGATATTCAAGTTCGGATAATTTTTACTTTGTCATATAAGACAGAACACAAATGTCACGGGAAATTTGAAATTGTGCAAAAGAATAATGATTCTGAACAAATTAAAAATACATGTAATGCAATGCGCTTGCACTACACTATCCTGAAGGGAGAAGTTACATCTTTTCTCCACCAGATGGCGTATTCGAGCGCTTGAATCGCCAATACGTTTCGCCAAGCAAGCGCAAGACAACATTGCTTGTTTTTTTCGGTGCACCAGTTGGCGTATTTTAGCAAAAGTGGATTGGACCGTTAAATTGATTTTTGTGACAACATCTAAATGTTATCCATATTCAAATTAATATCCGTTCTTGCTAGTAGAGTGCTTTTATAAATAAAACACTAGTGATATAACGTAAAGGACGCATGTTAATATTGTAAATTTTGTCCAAACTATATAACAACCCACATTCAGGAATTTGGCAATACTTTCCTGGATAAGTTCGATTAGGCGAGTGAGACAGGTAACAAACATTATCTCGGCGATATTGACATGTTCAGCATATTTTTTTACTATATCCTCTCGCCCAAACAAATTTTTTTTTGGTCTCTTGCGAAAATTTTCTTATTTATAAAGACACTAAGTACCACCATCGCAATCACACACGTTCGATACGCGGTAAAAAAATTACATATTACAATTTTGCATTGATCTCTCTAAAAAAAACTGTACACGATATGATGATATTTTTTTTCGTAAATCAGTTCCTGGAATACTAGAATACCAGAGCTAAAAGTTGCTAAGCAGCTAAAAGCAGTCCTGTTCTGTTCAGTAATTCTTGAGAAAGTCGAGGACATACATATATAGATACATAGACAAGTAACAGCCAAAAACAGAAACTTCTTGTTTTGAAGTCGTTTAAATTTAAAAAAAAAGAATACAATGATGAAACAAATAAACGTCCTAATTTTTTTCCCTCAAGCAAAAATGTTCCAAATATGTAAACAAGAAATAAGAATCATGCATCAAGCATAGATTATGAAACACTTTCCAATACTTCCATAATTTTGTAATGAAACTTCAGTGTTTAATGTGTTAAAAAAATATTTAGGTAAACATTTTAGAAAACGCATAACACATTTTAAAACCAGATTTCAGCAATTTCTGTTTATAATCTTAAAAATACTTCAATTCATTTGTGCAGACCTGCATTAATCTGCAGATTTGTATATATTCTGTATAGTATACTAAAGCTTAGTTCAGTAAAAAAAATGCATAATAGGTTGAAAATTCACCTTAACCAATTAATACTAATAGACAGGAAAATACTTGAATTCTTTTGCACAGCCATTGTTGTGGGTAACATTATTTATGTTACCTACATATTTTTATATGCACCACATATTAAGCTTAAATTTTAATCAGATTAAAACTACTGAAAATACATTTCTAGATATTATCATAACTAGAAGGTGAGTTCTTTGTGTTTTCTTTGCATATATTCTACCATTATATCTTAGTATACTAAATATAGTTCAGCTTGAAAGTGTATAACTCAATTAAAAGCCGCCTTTAAGCCATTCACGTTCATGCTCCCCAGTGCTTACGAATTCTTTTGCGTAGCCTTGTATATCATCTATAGCATTTATACATATCACATAGTAAGCACAAATTTAGTTAAGCATAAACACGCATGCCATAAATAAAATCGCACTTCCAGCAATTATTGCTAATGACAGTACTTCGGATACAGTACTGTATCCAAATCCTCTGTGTGTCTCTGCAAAATGAACGATAAATGCTATGCACATCATATTCTGCAACAGTAAAACTCAGTGCTGTATATCAATTTTCTTAT
Organism: Maratus speciosus; assembly: GCA_963932465.1. Lineage (NCBI taxonomy): Eukaryota > Metazoa > Arthropoda > Arachnida > Araneae > Salticidae > Maratus > Maratus speciosus. Next base: position 394,709,438 of record OZ010786.1, read on the forward strand.
ATTTGAAATAGTTGAACATTATTAAAATTCACTGCAAACAGTTTTCTCTGTAGCATATTTTATAACAGAATTCTTTTGTGTTGCCCTGTAAATGAATAATAAATGCTTTGCAACCCATATTCTGTAAAAAGCATGTTTTAGTGCACATCATAAATGCATATAAATTTCATTATGCAATATAACTTAATTCAAATGCACGTAAAACTAATTTTCCACATTGACCCATACACTGTTAAAAAAAATACAACCAGTTTTCCTGTAGGAATCGGAAAAATAGTTGCCCTTATCGTACCGGAAAAATTTCCGACCCAGCTCGAAATAAAATCCGTAAAATACCGTTTTATTGACTATTTCCCTTTTTTACGGATTTTATTCCGAGCTGGGTTGGAAAATTTTCCGGTACGATAAAGGCAACTATTTTTCCGATTCCTACAGGAAAACTGGTCGTATTTTTTTTACAGTGTAATGTAACGGAAAATTTTTTGACGGTCCTTGTAAATAAATTATAAATGCTACATACTTATTTTTTTAATAGTGATCGTACTATAGTAAACGTCAATAACATAAAAAACTTCAGCGCATTCCGATTATATTGACGAGAGTTAGAGTCTGGCCATCTCGGACAGATGGCCAGACAAACCGAAGTCATAAACGCTTTTCAACTGTGTTGGAAAGTGTTAATAAAATAGAAATTATTATCAATATCCGGGCACTGGTTATTACATCTTTTCAAAATATTTCTATAAAGAACTAGTTCAACGAAAGTTGAAAGGCAAGATATTATCCGCTTTTGACATGTAAACCCATCCTATTTCCGTTCTTTATAGAAATCAAGATTTTCAAACTGCCCTGCAGAAGGCGTAGTCTTAAAATCAAACGAACATACGACGCAATTAACGCCTATAAAAGGGCTTAATAGTGACGCTTCCATTACCGGATGTCGATGTTATCATTTAAAAATCATTCTTGGTTTGCGCAGTCATCATCAATGGTAATAAACATTTATCATCGACGATGCTTTAAGAAATGATGAGGTACTTTGTGATGTTTTTGATGAAACGGATTATCATGAAGAAATTTAAATGATTTTAATGTATTATCAAGTTCAGTTGAGCGCAGGTGATGACTATACTAGTAAATTTATTATTATTATGAAATTATACATTTTTTTTTACATTATTAAGAGTAGTAGCTTTGACTTTTCTTATTTCATAAAAAATATGTTTTGTTTGGTGTATTTAATTACGCTTAGATGATGTCATAAATTCATGTAATTTTTTATTATTTAAATTTTGTTTGTCTTTTTAGGGTTCCGTACTTAGTAAAAATGGAACGATTATAAGATCACTCGCGTATATGTCTGTACATCTGTCAGAACCGCATGATACGTGGAAAGTTGAAACTTGGCAGAGTTATAAAGGTACTGACCCGCATATTTATAGATTACTAGCCTTTCACAAATATTTGAAGGAAAAATTTAGGGAGGCTAATTAAGTACTTTGTTTGTTGTTGTTGTTGTTGTTGTTGTTTTTTACATATCGTGTGGGGTATAGAAAGGTCAGTACTGAATATGTCCCCCTCCCTATTTTTGAGTCTACTGAAATTAAAAATATGAAAAATTAGGTGTAGTAGGAATTTATTTAAACCTTGCAGGGAAACTATAGCGATTACCCTAGGTCACAGACCTTTTGAGAAAATCGCATTTTTTCGCTACGTATAAACTTTACTTTGCGGACGCTCAGCGGTGAAGTTGAGGGGCGCTCGAGACACCAATCGACGCGGAATCATACAAGAATTATTGATAATGATTTTCGAAAACATCTGTTGGTAATTAGCCGAGATATCAATTAAAAACTTATGTAGGAAAACGCGGCACGGACCAAGCCGGCATTGCAACTTTGCGGACTCCTTTCGAGAAGTGCTTGGCAGAATGCCAAGTGTAAACTTTGTATAAGTTCTTTGTTTTAGGTAAGGTGAATCATAGGGTTAAATAATCAACGTTTTTCATTCCTATTGAATTCAATTATTGAAAAATAATTCATAGAATAATTCAAAGTTTTTTGCAAAGCCTTATTATTCTTTTTGGCAACGATTTTTTGTAATATTACAGTTAATAAATTCTCTCTACAGGATTTTTTTTACGCGAATAAAACTCGCACTTGACCCAATATTTAAAATTATCCTTATTGTCTTATTATTTAATCTCCTATTCAGTAGCCAAAAGTACTTTCGAAAATCCTTTTTACTACTGAATAAGATATTAATTAATAAGACAATTAATAAGTATAATTAAAAAAAGCAAGGAAAATTTACAGAAAAAAAAATATGCCATGAGTAGTCTTTATTCAAAGAGCATATGAGGTCAGAAAAATCCACCATGGTTGGCACCAATCGCCAAGATGTCGAAAAAAATATATTCTCGCTGAATGTCTCTGATATAGGTATTGAACAGAATATAGTGTCCAGATGATTACGAAAATTTATCGTTTTCATATATCTTTACCGGAAAAATATAAAATATCTGGAGTGACTCCCACTCGGACTTTCAGAACATCTTAAAGAATACCGTGCGTTTAAATAAAAACAGTAATATAAAAATAGAAAGTGAAATGTTTCCACGGGTGACTTCATGTTCTAGGGGAAGGGGGAGGTGGTGCACTTCCTTTCATAAAGCTGAAGCACAGAACCAAAATTGGAAGCATCCACATATAAAATAAATCCGCACTAAAATCAAAAAGTACAAGCGCACAACAATAGATCAACTTTAGATATCCTATACGAAAAAAAAAAAATCATTTGAAAATTTAAAAATGCGAGCAAGAAATCTATAAACTATCTTTCCATAAGATTAACATTAGCGTTTGACTTTCTCTGTGTGACTAATGTAAGCTCTTAAGACACACAAAACATATTTGTGCCTTCTTAAATAACGAACGGCCTATCTTTTTTTATGACTCTGCATCTGCAGGTATTATCTCATCTCATCATTAGTACGAGTCTCCACTTAAATTATGGAATATTCTATGTAGGTGCGACTGCATTTAAACATTTAAAGTATAAATGTGGATTGGATGCTATGCGATTTGTGACCTCTGCATTTCAGCAAGATGAATGAAAACATAGTTATCTAAATGATATTCATTTTATAACAAAAAGAAAAGAAAGCAATTCCAAATCCCAGAAAAGTGAAAGTTATTTGAAGCATAAAAACTAAAATTATTTAGCTGTAATATATCTTAATTATTTTTCCAAAATTTGTAACAAAATTAATTTTTTTTTTTATTTGTCCCATAAAAATTCATATTTATTAACATGTTTATGCACTATAGTTTTTAACAAAAACACATTTTATATTTACCTTAGTCATTTTTAATGTAAATATACTTTTGACTAACTATAATACCTCTTTATTATTTATACTAGTTTTTAAAACACTTTGTCCGAAAGGCGTGAGGGCGGTTGACTGTTAGGTTAATATGCGTTTTTACAAAATGAAATATTTTGTAGGTTTTACTATGCATAATTAAAAAAAAAATCAATTGAAGATACTTTAAGCATTTTTAACATATTAAACCAATTAAATTATCTTTAGGAATGTTTTTGCACTAAATGGAGCATTAATTTTAACAATATGTATTTCAAATGGGAAAAGAGATATTAACTTTCTGCTTATAACTTTTAAACTAATTTAAGTAAAGGCATGAATGATGCATCAAATTAAAGGAAAATCATTCACAAACAAGATGCAATGCATTAAAAAGTTCCATTTACCTAAAAACTAGTGTTAGTTAGTCTCAAAGCATACCTGCTCCTGACAGCATATGTTTTAGTGAGAAGTGAGAAGGGGTCGGTAGCCCACTAACAACAAGGAAAAGCAATTTTATTGGGAAAATATCAATTATGTATTTAAATAAAGTTTCGAAATTTATTAAAAACGGAATTTTGTGTTAGTCGCATGCCAGGATAGCCAAAGAAATCGCAAATGATTTCAATAATTACAAGAGGCTTTTGTATTCTGATTACTTCAGTGTTAACATAGAATTTATGTCCTTTAAATTTGCGATTTATATATTTGTGTGAGTGTTTGTGTGTGTGAAATTTCAATTATATTATGGAATATTAGACAGAAATAAACGCAGAACTATTTACATTATTTAACGAGTAAACATGTTAAAGTTCTGTAATCAAGCTTCACATGATAGGTATAGATATTTTCTTTAATCGTGCTTGAAAATTATTTAAATAACCTTAGATAAACGGTCAAGTGCGAGCATTACTCGCGCACAGAGGGTTCCGTAGAATAAATATATGAATTTGTAATTGTATTATTTAAAAAAAAAAAAAAAAAAAAAAAAAAAAAAAAAAAAAAAAAAAAAAAAAGTTGCTAAAAGAATACTAAGATTTTGTAAAAAACTATACAAGGTAGAGTTGGGTATAACTGTATATATTAGAAAAGTGTAAATGGGTATACCATGAAAGTTCAAAAAAGATATGGAACCTAAATAATATCAAATATAGCTATTCGTATAACTCTTTTTTTAATATTATCCTAATCTGTTTATGATGAACTTAATTCGGTACTGACAATAAAAGCAGTGCATAGTTAAACTTCATTTGGCATTTCATGAAACTAAATTCAGCGTAGTAATAACCTTTATTTCTACAGTGTAGCTAAAACAAAACCTTTGTTCAACGTTTAAATTTGGCATTGTGCTAAGCGCGCTTCGAATTGAGGTCTCAAAGTTGCAACGCCGCCTTGGTCAGTACCGCGTTTTTCCATATAGGTGTTTAATTAACTTTTAAAGTCACTCGAGGCGTATTGAGAGTTACAATCAATGCAACTTATCGCGAATCCCACAGTATTTATGCGATTCATTCTAATTAAATCTTTCGAGGGCGATGCCCTTAAAAAACGGACACCTAATTTTAATTCCAAAACAGACAAACGGCACTAAGAATATTTAATTAAAATTTTCCTTTTATCATGTACGTGCAAATAAGCAAGTTTGCATTTTCTAATAAATTCGTTTATAAATTCTGGTGTCAGTTCATTATTTCATGAATAGAAATACTCCGTGCCGGAAAGGATTAAGTGGTCGCAAGACTCTTAAAGCTTCAAAATTTAAGAAATTTTAATTTTTTTAGATGTTAAACTTCTATCTTTTCTGAATATTTTGATATAATTGTTTCCTTGAAATTCCCATTAGAACAGAAGTTTTGGCTTTTAGAATTATACCATCTCAGTAGCTGAAGCGGCGTTTCCGAAATTTTAAAGTCATTATTTTCTAAATGGCGTTTTTGGCGCATAACGCGCAGGATACCTCAAAAATTTCTGGATATTTTTTATGAAATTTTCAAAACATATATTTCATGTTAGTCTGTATAAACTGAATGAAAAATTTCCTTTTTATTGTTCAAAAAAATATTTTTTTAGGTGATTTTACTGTTGAAATTTTCAAAATTTTGTATTAGCTAAATGCAACATTGCATTAAAAATATAAAAATGCTTTAAATACAAATTTATTAAGGTTCAGGGAAATTATTACAATCTGAAGTATAAATAAGCACCAAAATTTTCATTCTAGTTGCAATATTTATTTTGTAATCCTGCGCGTAAACTGTTATGCCAATTTTTTGTTTGACAAATGTCTAACAGTTTCGATCCCCCTATAAACACTAATTCTGTATCTTGCAATTTTTTAAATACATGAAACGAAAGAACATACTTATATCTTTCATCCCAATTAAAATTGTGTTTTAAAATCATATACATTTTAAGACATTAAATGTTGAAAATGGTCTTTTTTTTTTCATTTTTTCCACTTTTTATAGTCCCAAGACCCCTTAAATTAATATGTTTTTAACAATTTGACGTTTATTGCTTTTATACTGTTACTGGACATTACATTACACATTTATATCATTAAAAGTTGTTAACTAGGCATAGAGTACGCCGCCCCTGTCCTTGTGTATGTCCAAACTGACCGTACCTTTAAGGGTTCATATCTCGGCTAATTACCGATGATTTTTTTTTTAAATCATTATCAACAATGCTTTTATTTTTCTGCAACGATAGGTATATTCAGCGATGCTCAACAATTTTTCTGAATGCCCGTAAATCGAAATTTGTGTATAACAGAAAAATGCTAATTACTCAAAAACTATGTGACCTAAAGTAATCGCTATAATTTTCCGGCAAGGTTTATATTAGCGTCTACTACCTCTAATTTTTTCATAGATTTAGTTTCAGTAGATTCGGAATTAGATTGGGGGGGGGGACATATTTTTGCGCTACATTTTCAACAATATCTGTGAAAATATAATACCTAAAATTAAAAGGAATGTATTTTTGAGTTCAGCGTTACAAAAGCTTTCACAGGATACCCCACATGATATACAAGGAAAATATTTTTTTTTTCAAGTAGAATAATTAACCTCTCTACTTTTTTACTAAATATATTTATGAATGTTTATTAATCTGAAAATATGTGGGTCAATGGTCTTTATTACTTCCCCGAATTTGAACTTTCCACGTTCCATAGTTTACGAGTAAAATGGCTGTGACAGACAGACAGAGGAGTGATCTTATAATGGTTCCGTTTTTACTTTTTAAGTACGGAACCCTAAAAACAGCAAATTAAGATGAAGTTTTTAAATAAATTGCATTTGAAAATGCATTTTTGTCCATATTCGACAGAGAGTGTAAAAATTGAAATTGTTCGATGTTTAAAAGTTAATAAATTTGCAAAAAATCAAAATTATTACATGTTGTTGCCAATACTCGTCAATATGACAGTGTTACTCGCGGACATGGTTTTGCTTTAATATTATAGATTTTTTTTTTAATGTTGTAACCCTTTTTTCATGAATCACATTTTTAATTCATATTTCATCACCTTTTTTTCTCTCTCAACGTCCAATCTAAGCTTTTCATTATTAATTTAACTGTTGATTAATATCACTACTGCTCACCATTAATTAAACTTGAATGTATCATTTATTTTCTAAATATCAAGAAACATATCATCAAAATATCTAATTTTATCAAATTGCAAGATAAAAAATTAATTTAACTCTTATCTGTAACAGATATTTTAATCCAAATATTCAGAGACAGCTGATGCTAAAGTTTTCCACTCTTAGAGAATTTCAAGTTAAAATTTAATCATTAATTGTTGCTGGCATTTAGACTTAGCTTGTCCACCCATGTATTCATCAATCACGAAATCGATAAAAATGTAATCTTCATTGAAGTCAGTGAAAATCAATTACACACCTGATTAATCGATTCGTCGTAATCAAATTCAAAATGCGCTCTTGGCCTGCAATTAATTTTCAAAGTCATATGCACCCAATTCTTAAATTAATGTTCGTCTTCGATTTGGGTACAGATACTACTTAATAAATTATTACCTGTCGACGTATTTGTGGAATTTAGTGCTCCTCTTCTGATTATGTACTATTGCAGGTTTCGCAGTTAGACAAATGCATTTGTCAATGAAAGTGTAAAACTTAAGATGAATGCGAAAGTTACTGACAAAGTACAGAGAGATCAAACTGTATTATAGATAAGGAAATAAATATTCTTAAAGCATAGATTTTTTAATAGACACGAAGCTTATATCTCAAAGATCAGTCTGTTTTTACATTCTTTTCATTTAACTTAAGTTGTGTTTTGTATGTAAGGGTGGAATTTTGTAATCGACTTTTCACTCATTCCTGACATGCTAGAAATGTAAAAATTATGTACGCAAGTATGTTTCTGATGAAATCACTTTCTGGTAGTCTAGAAATGTACAAATCATGTACGCAGGTATGTTTCTGACGAAAATACAATATTTTATTTTTTTTTAAACTAAATTGTAAATTAATAAATTAATTTTAAGGCATTTTTCTTTTATCCGGTCGCAGGTGATAAATCTCCAAAGAATGATTGTAATAATTAATGTTAGTCTTCGATTTGGGTACAGACACTACTTAATAAATTATTACCTGTCAACATATTTGTGGAATTTAGTGCACCTCTTCTGATTATGTACTATTGCGGATTTCTCAGTTAGATAAATGAATTTGTCAATGAAAGTGTAAAACTTAAGATGAATGCGAACATTACTGACAAAAGTAGAGCGATCAAACTGTATTGTAGATAAGGGAAATAAATATCTTCAAAGCATATATTTTCTAATAGATAAAAGATACGAAGCTTATATCTTTAAGATCGGTCTGTTTTTACATTCTTTTCATTTAACTTAAGTTGTGTTTTGTACGTAAGGGTGGAATTTTGTAAACGACTTTTCACTCATTCCTGACATGCTAGAAATGTAAAAATTATGTACGCAAGTATGTTTCTGATGAAATCACTTTCTGGTAGTCTAGAAATGTACAAATCATGTACGCAGGTATGTTTCTGACGAAAATACAATATTTTATTTTTTTTTAAACTAAATTGTAAATTAATAAATTAATTTTAAGGCATTTTTCTTTTATCCGGTCGCAGGTGATAAATCTCCAAAGAATGATTGTAATAATTAATGTTAGTCTTCGATTTGGGTACAGACACTACTTAATAAATTATTACCTGTCAACATATTTGTGGAATTTAGTGCACCTCTTCTGATTATGTACTATTGCGGATTTCTCAGTTAGATAAATGAATTTGTCAATGAAAGTGTAAAACTTAAGATGAATGCGAACATTACTGACAAAAGTAGAGCGATCAAACTGTATTGTAGATAAGGGAAATAAATATCTTCAAAGCATATATTTTCTAATAGATAAAAGATACGAAGCTTATATCTTTAAGATCGGTCTGTTTTTACATTCTTTTCATTTAACTTAAGTTGTGTTTTGTACGTAAGGGTGGAATTTTGTAAACGACTTTTCACTCATTCCTGACATGCTAGAAATGTAAAAATTATGTACGCAAGTATGTTTCTGATGAAATCACTTTCTGGTAGTCTAGAAATGTACAAATCATGTACGCAGGTATGTTTCTGACGAAAATACAATATTTTATTTTTTTTTAAACTAAATTGTAAATTAATAAATTAATTTTAAGGCATTTTTCTTTTATCCGGTCGCAGGTGATAAATCTCCAAAGAATGATTGTAATAATTAATGTTAGTCTTCGATTTGGGTACAGACACTACTTAATAAATTATTACCTGTCAACATATTTGTGGAATTTAGTGCACCTCTTCTGATTATGTACTATTGCGGATTTCTCAGTTAGATAAATGAATTTGTCAATGAAAGTGTAAAACTTAAGATGAATGCGAACATTACTGACAAAAGTAGAGCGATCAAACTGTATTGTAGATAAGGGAAATAAATATCTTCAAAGCATATATTTTCTAATAGATAAAAGATACGAAGCTTATATCTTTAAGATCGGTCTGTTTTTACATTCTTTTCATTTAACTTAAGTTGTGTTTTGTACGTAAGGGTGGAATTTTGTAAACGACTTTTCACTCATTCCTGACATGCTAGAAATGTAAAAATTATGTACGCAAGTATGTTTCTGATGAAATCACTTTCTGGTAGTCTAGAAATGTACAAATCATGTACGCAGGTATGTTTCTGACGAAAATATAATATTTTATTATTTTTGAAGCTAAATTATAAATTAATAAATTAATTTTAAGGAATTTTTCTTTTATCCGGTCGTAGGTGATAAATCAGCAAATAATCTTTATGTTGATTATAATTATAATCGCCCAAATTGAATTGATATTAATAAACAGATATATAATCAAAATTATAAACCCAAATCGAAGACGAACGTTAATTATTAATAATTAACGTTCGTCTTCGATTTGGGCACATATACTACTTAATAAATTATTACCTGTTTACATATTTATGGAATTTAGTGCCCTCTTTTCATTATGTACTATTGCAGTTTCACAGTTAGACAAATGAATTTCTCAATGAAAGTGTAGAACTTAAGATGAATGTGAAAATTACTAACAAAAGTACAGAGAGATCAAACTTATAGATAAGGAAAATAAATATCCTTAAAGCATATATTTCCTAATAGATAAAAGATACGAAGCTTATATCTTTAAGATGTCTTTAAGATGTTTTTACATTATTTTCATTTAATTTAAGTTGTGTTTTGTATATAAGGTTGGAATTTTGTAATCGACTTTTCACTCATTCTTGACAGGCTAGAACTGTAAAAAATACGTACGCAGGTATATTTCTGATGAAATCACTTCATGATAGTCTAGAAATATACAAATCATGTACACAGGCATGTTTCTAACGAAAATACAATATTTTATTATTTTTGAAACTAAATTGTAAATTAATAAATTAATTTTAAGGCATTTTTCTTTTATCCGGCCGCAGGTGATAAATCTCCAAAGAATGATTGTAATAATTAATGTTCGCCTTCGATTTGGGTGCAGACACTACTTAATAAATTATTACCTGTCAACATATTTGTGGAATTTAGTGCACCTCTTCTGATTATGTACTATTGAGGATTTCTCAGTTAGACAAATGAATTTGTCAATGAAAATGTAAAACTTAATATGAATGCGAACATTACTGACAAAAGTAGAGCGATCAAACTGTATTGTAGATAAGGGAAATAAATATCTTCAAAGCATATATTTTCTAATAGATAAAAGATACGAAGCTTATATCTTTAAGATCGGTCTGTTTTTACATTCTTTTGATTTAACTTAAGTTGTGTTTTGTATGCAAGGGTGGAATTTTGTAATCGACATTTCACTCATTCATGACAGGCTAGAAATGTAAAAATTATGTACGCAAGTATGTTTCTGATGAAATCACTTCCTGATAGTATAGAAATGTAAAAAACATGTACGCAGGTGTGTTTCTGATAAAAATACAATATTTTATTGTTTTTGAAACTATATCAGAGGTTCCCAAACTGTGCTCCGCGGAGCCCTAGGTGCTCCGCACGTACTTTCCAGGGGCTCCGCCGGGCTTTAGGAAAATAATGAAAATTTGAACGAAACCAACACATTTAAAGCAAGGTTTTTTTCCTTCAAAAATGGGAACAGAATCTTTCGTTGCAAAAGTATTTATACATTGATGATAACTATCTTCAACAATCTGAACTCTTTTAATTAACTAGATTTTATTTCCTTTAAAATTTCTGGTGCAAATATTAATTTACGCCCTATTTTTACGTTTTCCGATCAAAAAATGCAATAAATGGAGAAACAAACGTATATTTACTGTAAAAAAGCCGTAAATTGTATTCTGAAGAAAAATTTGGATATTTGAATTTCCCAGCTCCTGCTCTCAGTGTGACTTGAGGTGATGTGTTATCCAATGAAGTGTTATCCTTCACGTTTCATACTGAACTTCGTCATCATTCCGAAAGAAATCAGCGTGATTTGAAAGATAAACCGCTGATTTTTTTTCAGAATGAAAGGCAAAGTAATGTATACATGCTTCAAAAGAAAATATCACAACACTTGTTTAAAACAAATAGGAAATGTCCTGAACATAGGTGCAGACTTCACGGATGTGATATAGGTAATAAGAAATACTTCTATAACTAATTTAAAATTTTCCTTTTGTCCTATTTAATCACTGTGATTAATTAGGACAAAAGTAATGTTGGATAATTAGTGATAGCAGTTTGCCTTGTTAGACACCGACGCCCCCGTTAAGTCGGCGCTTATGACCTCATGGCGCTTACCTGATATTTTAACGAGTAGCTTGAGTTTTTGAAGATCATATAATTACAAAGACTCTTAATAAACCTCGTAAAATTTATATTGTCATGAATTTGCTTTATGAAAAAGTTGTTAATTTGGTGTCAATATTTCCTTGCCACATAGATTTTTTCTTTATTAACTCTATAACTGGTGACGTAAAAGAACACTTAACAGTCTCTTTAGGTGTACCAAATTTACACTACAAATGAATGAAACTTCTGATGTCACTGGATAAGCAGTTTTGTTAGAATTCTTCAGTTACATATACTAATATCCCGTTCAGATCAGTGAAGTTAAGAGTCTTAACTGACTTTTTTGAAATGGGCAACCGGAAAGTAACTTGACTTTCTATTATTACGGTGTTTGAGAACATCAACTTGATTAAAATTTAGCGCCTTACTAACGTCAGTCTGAAAGAGGTTTCACAAAGCTATCAGGATCATATTTTTTGTAGATCACTACAAACCAATAGGCTAAGTGACGAAATACTTTTTGATTAATACATAGGAAAATACATATGAACATGAATGCATTGATGATGCGAAAGCAATGATGAGACACAATGCCATTGCAAAAATTAAAGATGATAAAGCACCTTAGCACCATCTATTGCGTTCTTTATACACTGCTCAAAAAAATTAGGGGAGCAAGCAAAAATGTTAAGAGAACAGCGCAAGACAGGCATGTGTGGACATAAAATGGATAGTACACGTGTATCAACGCGCAATACAGAAAAAAAGACGCAAAAAAATTGCAAGGGAGCTTTTGTTCTTTGAAAAAATAAAAAGACCATGAAAAGATGGTTTAGAGCAACAATTTGTTTTCATGTAAATGACAAAAAAAAGTATTGTTTAGAAATGATGCAAGATTTTTAATATGGCGTGCGGTCCCCTCGAACACCTAAGACTGCTGCACACCTGTTTTACATGGATGTGATGAGACTATCGGTAAGATTTTGGGGAATACTGTTCCACTGCTCAAGAACTGCAATCTCCAAGTCCCGGACAGTAAAAGGAGGCCTCGGTCTCGCAGCAATGCGTCGTCTGAGTTTGTCCCAAACATGCTCGATCGGTTTTTAGGCCAGGAGAGTATGCTTGTTATTCCATACGCTCTATTGTTTTAGCTTCAAGTATGTTTTCCACAAGACAAATTGTATGAAGTTTGGCATTATCATGCATGGAAAAAAAGAAATCACTAATTTTTGCAACATAAAATACGACATGAGGTCTCAGTATCTCGTCTGTATAACTTCGGATCGTCAAAGTGTCATTCCGAATGATATGCAGGCCCGTACGTCCACCTATGCTGATTCCAGCCAATAGCATCAACCCACCTCGTCTGTAATGTGATCTTTCACGATCGAATGTGGGATTATTTTGAGTGCCTTCTTCTCTCCAAGCCAAAGCACATCAGATTTTACATCCAGACTGAATCGGGACTCGTCTGAAAACAGAATTTGACTCTAACAACGTTGCCTCCAAACTCGATGTTCAGTTCCCCACCTTCTTTGGGCCACACAGTGGCTTGAGGTCAACGGAATACAGGCCATTGGCTTACGTGCATGGAGACCACCCTGATGAAGCTTATTTCGGGCTGTTTTGGCTTGACACCCTCCGTCCTGTGGCCAAGAACAACTGTGTTTGCAGCTGAGTAGCATTGTTCGTTCCGTCTCGATGAGCTGTTAACAGGATATATCGGTCATCAGTTTCTGTGCTAGCATATCTTCGACCTTGCACTTGTCGATGACTACCATTCCACGTGTATTGGAATCGATTCCACAGCCTTTCATGGACACTTCTTGCGAATCCAACAGCGTCCACTACACTTCGTTGTATTTCCCCAAATTCAACTGTCCTGATAACACGCCAAGTCATGGATTGCGGTAAATGATGTTGTTGTGATATTTTCAAGCCACCTTTTCTCAAAACACAAGCTGAACAATTGAATTTTACAATTGGGGCAGTGAAACAGACGTTTCTGCAAATCCCGATTTCTGCACTTATCTCCTTTTTCTAGTTTTTGATGTCATAAACTTTAATTTACATGTAAAGTTTTCTTTATCTGTTTTCTACAACACTTTAAATTATGGATGTTTTATTTTACGTTACTTATCGGTGTAAAATATTTGAGTAATTTCGTTAAAACCATGCGCTCCCCTAATTGTTTTGAGCAGTTTAGATACACGCTATCCCCGGGAAAATGTCTTCTGAACTTTCGAAGATGTTAAATGCTGCCATTAAAATAATAAACTATATAAAATCACAAACTCTTAAAAGCAAACCTTTTAAGCTTATGTATTAAGTTATTGGATGCCGGCATCCGCCCCTCCTACTATATACCGAAGTAAGGTGATATTGTCTATGAAGAGCATTTACACGATTGTTGCAACTGCAGAGGTGGTATTAGAAGAGCCATAACTTTAAACTGGCAAAAATTTATCTAATGAAGATTGTGAATTCTAATTGCATATTTTCCGATATGTTTAGCAAAATAAAATAAATGTAATTAATAAAATGTAATAAATGTAAATGTCTATCATTGCCATGAAAGTCTGTCACAATTTCCGGTTCATTTACCAAACTTGTCTTCTTTTAAGGCGAAACATGTATTGATCGGATTCTGAGTCAAACGATGATATCGATTACGTCCCTCTTGTTAAAAAGAAATACAAACAACACGAGATAAAAAAAAGTACAAATAAATATTCAGGGCATCGTACAGCTTTGAAAACTCTTTCAAAAAACATTTTTCAATAGCTAAATAGAAAAGGCTTTGGACGACTCTAAGTGTGTTCAGCGTTATATATATATATATATATGAAAATCCAGCTTAAACTCAATGAAACACTGAGATCTTTGTTAATATTGCATCTCATAGCAATTTACACACAATATACCAACAATAGCCTGTTGTTTGGTGGTACCAAATGAAAATATTTCGTTTTAAGCTAGAAATGATTCATAAAATAAATATAAATCAAACAAAAATAAGTTAAAAAAAAGAGAGATAAATAGTTTTAAATAAAAATTATTGGTCTGAAATATTTTTATAAAACTTGAGTAAAATTCCTGGTAATATGTAGTAGTGTTAAAGGTCTTACTTAAAACCCAAATCGAAATAAAGAAGTCTTTTAAATGCAGAACCAAACATTCGCCTGCAATTACTATCAACTAGACTTGAATTCAGACATTTGTGCAAAACAATCCAATCACATTAAGCGTTTATGCATTATTGTTCGTCATCCTAAAAATGCAAAATTTATTGTAAGGCAAATGTTACGATTTCTTTAGTTTTGGAGAATTTTTAACTGTAGGTTTGTAAATTTTTGACAATTCCATCTGTATTGATGGTAATTGAAAATAAATTCAGTTTTATAGTAACAATTTAAAAATATAATTTTATTTCTGGGACAATTCACAATTCTTTAGATTACTATCCATTCCCCCTTCCTATGCTCAGTAGCAATGCACCTAAAAAGCGTTATCTTGTAATATAGAGTACGGTAGGCTTCAGGGGCTCCGCTATAGAAATTCATTCTAAAAAGGGCTCAGCCAGTCAAAAATGTTTGGGAACCACTGAACTATATATTAAATTAATAAATTAATTTTAAGGAATTTTTCTTTTATCCGGCCGCAGGTGATAAAATCTCCATATAATCTTAAGATGAATGCGATTAAAACTTACGATGAATGCGAAAATTACTCACAAAAGTACAGAGATATCAAACTGTATTATATATAAGGAAATAAATATTTTTAAAGAATATATTTTTAATAGACACGAAGCTTACATCTTTAAGGTCTTTAAGGTCGGTCTGTTTTTACATTCTTTTCATTTAACTTGTGCTTTGTATGTAAGGATGGCATTTTGTAATCGACTTTGCACTCATTCCTGACAGGTTAGAAATGTAAAAATTATGTACAGTCGTGGAAAAAAAAAAGTAAACACCCCCTTCTAACTCCTCAACAAATTATCGTAGAAGAAAGTTACTGGTACCGAACGATTGGAAATAATGTCTACTTTTAAATGATGGATATAAAGTTTGCTTAGGGGGCCATCTACATATTAAAACGAATCCAAACTTCATTTGTTTCAATGGCAATACCCACTTTTAACGAGATATTTCAAATCTTCGGTTCAAAGAATGCTTAGTCACCAAATTTCAAGTCATTTGAATGATAAGTTTTTGAATTATAAACATTCAAAATTGAGAGCTTCTAATGTTAAATTACATTTTCATAAATGTTATTTATATCTCCTGAAATTATGCTTCTAATGTGCTAATTTTTTGTGCAGCAATAATACTAATATACCCAAACATAAATACGTTGAATTTGCAATTTTTATAATTTTATGACATGAATTATGAATCACGAAATTAATATTCGAAAAAATTATGAATTGCAACCTACAGTTTTTTTATGGATTTAGATTTATTAAGTCCTGCTATATAGAAATCCAAAATTTCACAATTTTCTTCCAAGTAGTGTTCAAATTATGCTTAAGAAACGGCAAATTGATGGTTTAAGGGGCCGTCTATGATAGAAGTGACTAAATATTTTGAAATTTCTTCTGCTGTCCTGTCATCTAGCAGGCTTCATTGACTGCTTTAGGTGCCTTGATCAAGAAGCGGGCTCTCTCGGTTAACAATCGAGAGCCGAACTTCAATTTGGATACAGCCCTTAAAATACACTCGTTTTAAAATAATTAATTTCTCGGAAACTTATCGTACGAAGTGCATAAAAATTTGTTTTTAGGCTAATTGAGGGGTGTAGAGTTCATTTATGCTGTCAGAATTGTATACTGCTATTGAAAAAAACGAAGTTATGGCTCGTTTTAATGTGTAGATGGCCCCCTATGCAAATTTTATATACTTCATTTAAAATTAGACTTTATTTCCAATCGTTTGGTACCAATAACTTTCTTCTATGATATTTTGTTGAGGAGTTAGTAGGGGGTGTTTACTTTTTTTTTCCACGACTGTACACAGGTATATTTCTGATGAAATCACTTCCTGGTAGTCTTAGAAATGTACAAATCATGTTCGCAGGAATATTTCTGACGAAAATATAATATTTTATTACTTCTGAAACTAAATTATAATTAATAAATTAGTTTTAAGACATTTTTCTTTTATCCGGCCGCAGGTGATAAATCTCCAAAAAATCTTTATGGTGATTATAGTAATTAACGTTCGTCTTCGATTTGGGTGCAGATACTACTTAATAAAATTATTACCTGTCGACATATTTGTGGAATTTGGTGCGCCTCTTGTGATTATATACTATTGCAGGTTTCTCAGTTAGACAAATGAATTTGTCAATGAAATTGTAAAACGAATGAATGAATGCGAAAATTACCCACAAATGCAGAGAGCGATCAAACTGTAAATGGAAATAAATATCTTTAAAGCATATATTTTCTAATAAGTAAAAGATACAAAGCTTTTATCTTTAAGATAGGTCTGTTTTTACATTATTTTCATTTAATTTAAGTTGTGTTTTGTATGTAAGGGTGGAATTTTCTAATCGACTTTTCACCCTATTCCTGATAGGCTAGAAATGCAAAAATTATGCACACAGGTATGCTTCTATGCGATCACTTCCTGATAGGCTAGAAACATAAAAATTATGTACGCAGTATGTTTCTGACGAAAATATACTATTTTAATATTTTTAGAACTAAATTTTTAATTAATAAATTAATTTTAAGGCATTTTTTCTTTAGCCATCCGCGTGTGATAAATCTCCAAATAATCATTATGGTGATAATTAATGTTCGTCTTCGATTTGGGTATAGATACTACTTAATAAATTATTACCTGTCGACATATTTGTGGAATTTTGCACCCCTCTTCTGATTATTTGCTATTGTAGGTCTCGCAGTTAGACAACTGAAATTGTCAATGAAAGTGTAAAGCGAATGAATGAACGCGACAATTACTACAAAAGATTCAGACACATTTTCTGACTAATTTTTGACTATAAAGGTGCCCCTCTTCTGATTATTTGCTGTTTTAGGTCTCGCAGTTAGACAACTGAAGTTGTCAATGAAAGTGTAAAGCGAATGAATGAATGCGACAATTACTACAAAAGATTTCTGACATATTTTCTGACTCATTTTTAACTATAAAGGCATACAATTGACAGGTCTGACTATTGAAGGCATTTGGAATCGAATAACTTTTTCCATTTTTTCTAAATTACTTACAGAGATAACAGAGATTCTTGTCACGTGACTGTACGTTTTTCTCCCTTCCTGTGCTATCGCTCCCGGAAATTCGATTAAAAATGCTAACTTTGGCAGTATTTTCTGAAAGATGTATTGCTTTTATCTAAGGAAAAAAACCGGCATTTACATATAGTTTCTGAATAAGAATACCTGCCAATCTTATGCGTTTCCGAAAAGAAATGAATTCATAAATGTGAAATGTAGCACCTTTAGATTTGAGAAAAGCCTTAAAAATGAGAGAAATATTTTCACAAATCTACTTTTTTTAAGACAGCTTCAAAAAGTTGTCATTTTTAAAACCCTTTACCGAGCCTGGAAATTCCGGCCCGTGCAGACCTCTAATGTACTATTGCGGGTCTCGCAGTTAGACAAATGAATTTGTCAATGAAAGTGTAAAACTTAAGATGAATGCGAAAATTACGTACAAAAGTACACTGTAAATAAAAATCTGTAAAGTTACTAATGTTTTTCTAGGAAACTGGGATTCAAGAACTTTTTATGTAACGGCAACAACAAAAATTCCTGTAACAGCGTCTGTTACAGGAATTTTTATTGTTTCCGCGTTACCTAAAACAGTTCTAGGAACCCCAGTTTCCTAGAAAAACTTTAGTAAATTTACAGTTTTTTTTTTTTTTTTTTTTTTACAGTGTAGAGAGAGATCAAACTGTATTATAGATAAAGGAAATTAATATCCTTAAAGCATATATTTTCTAATCGATAAAAGAGACAAAGCTTATATCTTTAAGATGGGTCTGTTTTTACATTATTTTCATTTAATTTGTGTTTTGTATGTAAGGGTGGAATTTTATAATGGACTATTCACACACTTCCTGATAGACTAGAAATATAAAAATTATGTACGAAGGTACGTTTCTGATGAAAATACAATATTTTAATATTTTTAGAACTAAATTATAAATTAATAAATTAATTTTAAGGTATTTTTCCTTTAGCCAAGCGCAATCGCCAAATAATCTTTATGGTTATAACTGTTTACGAGTTTCAAAAACAATGGTGATAAATATGCGCCAAACCTAAAAACATAAACTATACATGTTGCTATATGGGTCAATATCTGAAAATTGGACAATTTGTGTCCAGTGTCAATAATATTTCATTAATCATACTAAAACCAAAAACTGAAAATTGTAATAGATTGTAACATTTCTTTTAACAATTACCAAAGATAAATGGGCATATAATGATGTATAAGAAATTAATTTTAAACTTTAAACAAACGAAATCATCATTTCAGTCCCTGCACCCAGATACAAATATCCAATATTAAATGTATGCTGTAAAAATTTCTATAAATATTATTAACTTTTGCTATTATATATTTATACCGATATATATATACAGTATGGGAAAATATAATTATTCTTTATTAGTATAGATTGTATAGTAAAATATTGTAGTAAATATATTTGTCCTGAGGTAGATCATCATCTCAGTCCCTCTAAACCCACATCTAGGTTAACAAGTACTAGGTGGCGCTGGCAGAATTATTTCCATTGCAACAGCAACTAAAGTTCAAATAGCCACCATGGATGAAGGTAAGTTGTTCTTCTCTTTGTTTCATATTTAGAAATATTTAGTTTTTGTTCTGAATAAGGATGTGTATTTTTTTATAGCATCACTCATGTCCCCATATTTAAATTCTTATTTATAAAAAAAAAGCTTGTTGTAACTTTATTTATGTAACATACAAATGTCACATGGCATAGTTAATAATTTACATGTCTGCAAAATGATCTACCAAAATGGCTGTGCAGCTGTTAAGACAAAAACATCACCTCAGTTCCCATCATCTCAGTCCCAATTATTAGAGATTGATTATGGTGTTAACAGACACTTTCTTCCGTAAAAGTTTATCCTACGTATAAAATATACATTCTTGATCTCAAAACACTACAGCATTTAAATGACAAACATGTGTTATAGTATATAATTGTATTCGGAATTTGGTACATTAATTTTAAAACATAAAAATTCTGGCGTGAAATTGTCCAGTTTTCAGATATTGACCTATATGATCCATGAAGAATCAAGACCTACAGAGCCTACTTGCTACTTGACCTTGAGCCCCTAGGTGCCACACAGCATATGTCTTGGTGGGGTGGTCAGCCTAACGCGGGAACCTTGACGTATAGTTCCTAAGCTAGATTGGTAATTATTTTATCGACCCCGAAGGGATGAAAGATTGGAGGAACCTTTACCAGCCGTGAGTGGAACTCTGGACCTGTAGCGTGGTAGTCATCCGCGCTGACCACGGCGCCACTGGGATGCGCCAAACCACTCTTGCCAAAATAAGTAATATAGCTATAAGTCTACAACATCTATATAGACAAGTTTTGGATTGGACCAATTCTTACAGCAAAAAGAAATTAAAAATACATAGCGGTTGAAGAAAAAAATGATCTTCGTAAGGGTGTATTCAAATCCAAACTGCGTATTTTCTGACTCATTTTACAATTCATTTTTGCTCTCAAAGGCTTCCAATTGGTTCGTTTTCTTACTCAGAAACTATATAATGTACCGTAATGGTCGAGTTTTTGATAGAGGCAGAATATATTTAAAAAAAAAAATGCTTTTAAAGTGGGCATTTTGAACCGAATTTCCCGAAGCGGATCGTGTTGGAAAAATCATTGCATTAAGGATGCACTCAAATCCAAACTGCTTATTTTCTGACTCATTTTTAAATTCATTTTTGCTCTCAGACGCATTTAATTGGTAGATTCGCTTATTCAGAAACTATATAATGTACCGCAATGATCGATTTTTTGATAGAGGCAGAATATATTTCAAAAAATGATGTCAAAGTGGGCATTTTGAACGGAATTTCCCGAAGCAATTGTGTTATCACTTTCTTCTGGACACGATAACTTCCGCAATTCTGCACAAATCTCATCCAAACTGATACATAAAATCAAGGGACATAAAATCTCGGTCAAGTTCGTTAATGGGCAAAAGCGGACAAAGGGGATGGAAATAGGGAGGGATTTTGTGAAAACCGAAAAAACCCCATAACTTCTTAATTTTTGTACATATCAAATCAGTTTAAACTTTTTATTATTTCTAAAAATAGCGCCAAAAATTCATGCATCACAGATTTTTGATAAAATTTAAAATAGGCTCAAGGGGAGCAAAAAATAAGGTTTTTGGGAGAAAAAATTCCTAACTTCGTCAATTATCAAGATATCAAATCCAATAATTTTATTATACATTTCCTTAATATTATCTACGACTTTTATATTCACAAGTTTTTGATAGAACCAATTCGTACCGAAAAAAAAAAATTAAAAACGAAAACAAAAAAGTGGGGTTGAAGAAGAAAAAATTTCATAACTCCGTCAATTCACAAGGTATAAAATCTCCATGAATTTATCAAATATCTTCTTAATATTATCTTTAACATTTATATAGACAAGTTTTTGACAGGGCCAATTCTTACAGCAAAAACAAATTAAAAATACATGGCGGTTGAAGAAAAAAGTCATCTTATTAAGGGTGCATTCAAATCCAAACTATTTTCTTACTCATTTTTAAATTCATTTTTGCTCTCAAACGCATCCAATTGCTAGATTCTCTTATTCAGAAACTATATAATGTACTGTAATGATCGATTTTTTGATAGAGGCAGAATATATCTCAAAAAATGATGTCAAATTGGGCATTTTGAACAGAATTTCCCGAAGCGATTGTGTTAGAAACGAAAAATATTGCCCTACTGAGAAAATAATTGTTTATTAATCAAGTTTTAATTAATTGAAAGAAAAATAAAAACACAGGTCGCTTATAAATCTTTTCAAAAATCACGTCAGCATGTTTCATATTTTTTTTTTTTATTATTCAAAATGAATCTGAAAATGTGCCAGAAAATTTCGAGTTGTTGAGTATGGAAAAATATTTTTTTTAATATCGCCTTAACATGATTCTGATAAAGCCAGCTATTTTATAAAAAGGAAATAAAAACTCGTCAAAAGCAGACAGATAAAACTGTTAAAGTGGATTTATATCTAATAATGATTTAGTTTTTGTTGGTGAAATTAGTATACTTAACTTCGAAATCTACCTCTGCCTGTAGGCTGGGCCGGCAGGGATTTTTTTACTTTTTTCTATCTTCAATAGAAGAAAGTACTGTAATCGAAATTTTTTTCCACTTCCTGTTTTTGACGGATTTACACGTTTTAGGGTGTCAGAGATCCCAATAAAACATGTTTTTTAGAAAATGTCTGTTTGTCCGTGTGTCCGTATATCCATGTGTCTGTCGCCATTGTACCGTCAAAACGCGTATGATATTATGCATAGAATTGAACCAAATTTTTTGTGTGTATTTTTGGCCATGGTAAGAAGATTCTCCTTAATTTTAGGAATATTCCGCAGAAAGGGGGCACTATAATAACAATTTTGTGCAATTTTTGACGGGAACTTCCCATCCTGATAAGCTGACTTTACGCAAACAGATGATATAAAACAAAGTAAAGGAAAACTATTGATTTTAATAAATATCATGATCCAGATTAACTCGTTTTTACCCCGATTAATTGACTCAAGCAGAAATTTAAGATGAAAGTCGAAGTTGATATAGTATTGAACTAATAAAAATGAAATATTGACATTTATAATAACATTTTGAAATATTAAAATATATGAGATAGAAGAAAGTTTTGGAATTGGCAGATCCAAGTAGTTTAATCTGATAAATTCAGTGTTATAAGCATGGTTCATTCACGTGGATTAAATTTGTGTTTTATTATTATTGTTTTTATTTATGGATTGATAAAGTTTAAATTTCATTATGGTATATAAGCCGGAAACAGGTGCTTAACTGATTTCTGCGTATTATTTTAAGTGCGAACATATTTATATTTTGTAATCGTCTGTCTGCAAGTGGCAGAAATACATTTAACACGTTCACGCCGGCGCGGTGGGTCACACTCGACTGTCCCAGACCTGGCAAGTCTCCGGCCTTTGAGATACCAGTATTTTAATACAGTAAAAGTTGTTTTATTTAATTAGAACAATTGGACGATTTAAAGGAACAACATTTTCTCTAAAATAACAGTGGTGTGCAAAAAGCCGGAGACTTGACAACTCCGAGACAGTCGAGTGTGACCCACCGCGCCGGCGTGAACGTGTTAAGAAAATCATGCTTCAAAAATTATTTTAAAAACAATAAAAATGGAGTAAATTGCGATATAGTTTTTTTAACAAATTGCATTTGAATGTATATTTTTTTCTTTATTAGACGGTGTAAAAATTAAAAAGGTGCGATATTTAGAAATTTGAAAAAATCGCAATGAAGGTAAAAAAAAAAAAAAAAGAAGTTAAATTTGATCGTCTGCTGTTGCCATTCGCAAAATGACGTCAGCGTTATGCACAGATACGTTTGTCCTTTATAATATAGATAGATAGATAGATAGATAGATAGATACGAGTTTATCAGATAATTTTGTATTCAAAGATATTATATATGTATATATACAGGGTGTCCAATAGGGTGGGTCGAAAAAAGCGAAATTTTTATATATAATTTAAATTAATATAATATATATTTTATATATTATTATTATATATATATATTATATTTTATATTTATAATTAGAAAATATTTTTGAAATCGGTTAATATCTTTAGATCGCGCATTGCACTTGAATTTTGGAAAATATGATGAAAAGTGACGATTTTTGAAATTAATGATAGAAATTAAAAAAATATTCAGAGCTACTTCTAATAGTGCGTAAATACGACCTTTTGGTATTAGAAGAATAACACAAAAAATTGTTTAAAATCGGTTAATATCTTTATGTCGCGCATTGCACTTGTATTTTGGAAAATATAACTAAAATTGACAATTTTTGAAATTATATGATAAAAATTTAAATATTGAGACCTTCTTCTAATACTGCGTAAAAGTCACATTTTGTAATTAGAAGAAAGACATAAAAACTATTTAAAATCGATTAATATCTTTATGTCGCTTCATAGCGCTTGAAATTTGGAAAACATTGTCAAAAATAGCACATTTCTGCAATACAGGAGACGGATTCAAAATACATTGGCCATATAACTACTACAGCTGCAACAGTTTTACTAGTGTTGTTTTACACTTATGTCCAAAATTATCTTTACATGCATAAAATCACGGATTTCTCAAAAACTGTGAATTATAATTTTATGAATTTGTGTGGAATCGTAAATAACATCATAAAACACAAATACAAATTTAAAAATTACGATAACTGGATATTATATAAACCTGTTGCATGAAACATTAAAAAAGTGCAATAATATGTGACAAACAGGGTTTAGAAAAAAAAAAGAATAACTGAAAAGGTAAATTTGGACAGGAGTGTATATCTAGCCGAAAAGGACATCTCCTTAGATGAAGTCGTTGTAGTTGGATGTGACGGCACTTCTACCAATAGGGGATAAAAACTTTACACTTTCTGAAATATGCACAATTAATTGCACCAATTACATTTCAACATTTTTAATACTTTTTTTTCTAAATGTTATTAATCCAAGCAACTTAAATTGTATGGCATGCAAAATTTTATTCAGAACCTTTGAAGGACCTCAGGATTCTTAAAATTGGAAATAAACGGTCAAGTGAGAGTATTACTTGCGTACAGGGGGTTCCGTACAGTTCCTATTCGAAATTTAGAAATGACGATAGGTATGCCCTTTCATTGGTTTATTTGCCTTTTGTCTTACATTGAATTACCTTTTAGGCACTTGTTTCAACATATTGATGGAAAAAGCAGAGGGCCGGCATTATTTTCTGGTGCTATAGTACACAGTTAAGAAATTGCAGCAAGCTGTTCAGTCATGCGACTGTTTTTACAGATAACAGTTATTAACCGTAATTTTTATGATCGTGACCATAATATGGTCAATAATTTGGTCATAATACCTTAACAATATGGTCAAGTAACCGTTATTTACAAAAAAGGACAAATGATTAAACAGTTTGCTGCCGATTTTTAAAAACGTTAGCAATTACCTGCATGTGTAACACTATTTGTTGTCAAATTTCAATTAATCAATTGCGATATCCCAACAATGACTGTTAATAAACCAAATGACTTCAATTAAGATTTAAAATATATATCTTCTTCAAATGTTCAATGCTGTGCGACAGGATTCTGTCCTGGGAATCTTGCTGTCCGTAATCGAGGGCTGATTTCTCACTAACGACCGCAAACAGGACTCTCAGACTGCATTTATGCATTAAAAACCCTATCAATGAATTAAAACAGTTAGTTTTATACGCCATGTAGACATGTGCGTCTATATTGTTTGACATTAAGAGCAATAATTCTATTATTCTAGGAGAAATGCATCTGTTCAAGACAATAACAACATCGCGTCAATTACCAAAAATAATTGGAGTAGGTGATACACTCTGTTACTGAGCGTAACGGAGTCTTTGCTCATCCAAAAATCTGTGACTGTCAATAATCACAGATGAAAGAGAAGAATAAGGGAACTGGGATTCAGACGGATTTGGAAAGCAATGCAATCTGTGACTGTCTGAGAGAGCTTTTAAATCAATGAGAGAAAAAATGCTGATCTTCTTCTGTGCAGTATCGGAGGTGAAGTAACCTTGCAGATAGACCAGTCATTAAGTTAGGAGTAATAGTGAGCACTAAAATTGAACTTGGTGTCACAAAACCTCTCACAGTTCTCACTCTTTCAGTTTGCATATTTTTCTAGGTCTGAATATTTTTTTTAAATTTTCATCATGCAATCTCGAAAATTGTCAATTTTGGTCACATTTTCCAAAATACAAGTGCAATGTGCGACCTAAAGATATTAACTGATTTTAAATAATTTTTTGTGTTATTCTTCTAATACCAAAAGGTGACATTTACGAATTACACTGGTGAAAACAATTAAAGGGACAAATGGTTTTTTTGCAATTAAAAAAAAACTAACGAAGCAAATAAAACCAAACTTGGGCAAAATATCATTTGATATAAGACCAATGTTTGGGAAGAAAAATATAGGCACAACCTGCACCCTAAATAAGGAAACAGGTCACGTGTCCAGCACAGCAGCTGACTAATACCCTGCCAATCAGATAAAAACGTGTCTAATAGAGTGTATGATCGTCTGTAACAACTACACAACTCTCTCATCGGCGTTTCATACTTTTTACCAGGGACCTTATCAATCTCTGTGGCAACTGCACCCACCGTTGCACCAAGGCACCCTTGAGCTCCTCGATGATCGTTGGAGCTGGTCTTTGAGCTGCAATTGATCGTCCAAGGGCGTCCCATACATGTTCGATGAGATTAAGGTCAGGAGACATCGCAGGCCACCTCATTCGTTGAAAATCCTACGATTCGAGGTATTCGTCCACTAACTGAGCTCTATGTGGACGAGCGTTATCGTCCATAAAGACGATATTTGGTCCATATGCTCGCGGAAAAGTCTCACATAGGGTGCAAAGATCTCGTCCCTGTACCGCAGACCTGTCAGAGAACCTCTATCAAACACATGAAGGGCGGTACGCCCGCCTGCCATGATGCCTGCCAGACCATCAGAACACCTCCAGCATAGTGATCATTTTCGACATTGTTAGAGAGCCAATATCGACTCACGGGTTCTCTCCAGAGGAGAACACGTCACGAGTCGCTTTCCAGACTGAATTGCGACTCATCACTGTAGAGAACCCGCCCCAAACTACCCTCTGTCCAAGACAGGTGTTATCGGCACCATGCTAGACGGAAGTTTTTGTGGTTCACAGTCAAAGGGATGCAGACTACAGGGAGCCTGGCATACAGGCCACCTGCATTAAGTCTCTGGGTAACTGTTATCCGTGAAATGGATGCTCCTGTAACATTAGACAGGTGACGAGACAGTTGTATCGCTGTCGCGGATCTATCCCTTTTGGCTAGAAGTTTCAAATAACGGTCTTCAGCCGGCATTTTTGCCCTTTTGTGGCCTTGACCAGGTCGGGGGACCACTGTTCCTGTCCCTGTGAACTGTTTCCCCAGGATGGACACCACATTTCACGGAGCCCCGAGGTCCTTTCAAAAGGTAGCCTGTGATTGGCCGGTCTCGAGTCTTCCAACAATCCGCCATCTTGTGGCATTATCTAGACTATGTCGATTAGCCATACTAATGATGAGTAAACAAAGAAATAAAAAAAACAAGGATTGTGTTATGCTACGATGTTTCAAAACGTCCTTAGGCTACAAGTTTCGGCTGTCAAATGAGGCACCTCTGTACAAATGCGATCACAGCGCCACTGCCTTATGACGACACAGACCATTGCGTGGCAGGTGTGTCCGCGACGAGCTTAACTATTATCTGATATTTTATTTGCGTATAGGGATAACCTTTTTTTTTTAACCGTTTGTCTCTTTAATTGTTTTCACCAGTGTATTAGAAATAGCCCAGAATACATTTTAATTTTTGCCATTGACTTCAAAAATCGTCACTTTTCATCATATTTTCAAAAATTCAAGTGCAATGCGCGACCTAAAGATATTAACCGATTTCAAAAATATTTTTTGCGTTATTCTTCTAATTACAAAAGGCTTTTTTTCTGCTGTATTAGAAACTGATCTGAAATTTTTTTTCTTTTTCGACCCACCCTTGTGTCCAACGGCTAATTCCTAAACCGTTAGGTATAGACATTTAGTTCGAATTACAAAACTATTTCAAATGAAGTAAAGAAGTATTTTAAAAGCCATTTTGTGTCAATGAAAACATTTCTTAGAAAATTCCGAAATTAAAATTTTTATGCGGTCCCCTGTCCTATCAGTTTTATTTAATAAAAATATCCTATTATACACTAAATGTAAGACAAAAAAAGTCCTATTCTTCGACTATTAAAACTGACCGAGTAATAGCTGTTTAAAGATGAAGCATCTTTTTCTTTTGCTGCCGAATAGGGGTAATTCTCACAGATTTACCAGAAATATAAATAATTGTCAAGTATAAAAAAATAATAGTTGAGAGTAAAATTAACATTACAATGTAAATTGGAAATCTATTTTCATGCTGACATATTAAAGAAAATTATACAACTTGTACTAAAAAAAATAAGTTGAAAAATAACAAAATTTTTGTTAAATGAAATGATGAAAAGCAACAGTCGCAATTCTTTACAAAATGATGCATATTTTAAAATGCTATAAAATTATCTAATCTAAAACTGAATTAATGCAAATTAAAGTTCTCAAAACTTGCTCGAAGAGAGTCTCTTCAGCTGAAATGCAGAAATGTACTCGCAAAATAAATCCGTCTAATATTTTAAGCCCTTTGTGTACGATCCCCCCCCCCCCCCCACCGAAGCATGGCTTAACTCTTCTGTGTTCAGATTGAGAAAATTGTAAAGTCATGCAATTCAAAGTTTCTTCACTCGATCAATTTTAGTGTTAAATGAATGGAATTTTTTGGCTTATTTGTTAGTTTAATAGAAATTTTTTACTAAATAACATTTATAGGATCGGGAGATGGTATAAAAATTTTAATTTCGTAACTTTTTAAGAAATGTTTTTATAGCTCAAAGCGACTTTTAAAATATTCTTTTTACCCCATTTAAAATATTTTTGTAATGGAGGATATTCCATCTCCGTTTTGATCACGTGGTCAAGGTAAAAACTTCTGGTGTAAAGAAGGAAAGGCTTCGTAGACGTGTAATGTAAATCCCCGCTAGCCAATGAAACAGTTCATGAGGCAAAGCAGTAGTATCTTCCCTTCTTATCAGTTAGAAGTTTCTTGGTTGAATTACCGGTATCACGTGACTTTTTTCAGCCTCGAACCCATATTTGGAATATCCTCCATTGGAATTATATACCTATGACTGGTGATTTAGAAATTAGCATTGGATACCGTTACCGTTAAGAGTCGACACACTGCATATATATAAAGTGTTGACCCTAGAAAAAAAGGGACGCCGCGGCGCGCTGGGCGGGAATTTTTCAAAAGGGGAACACTATTCTAAAAAAGGGGTACATTTTTCAAAAAGGGAAAACTAGTCTAAAAATGAGTATATTTTCGAAAGAGAAATTTTCGTATAATTTCGAGAGTCGAAAAGGGAACACTATTCTAAAAAAAAAAAGGCACATTTGTACCGTGTTCACACAAAAAATATTTTGAACTGGTTTGTTTAGAGTCCCTAGAATTTGCGATATTTTCCCGGGATCAATTGAATTGCCACGGGGCGCATAGGAAGTGTTAAAAAGGGCAGCCAGGCGCATCGGGAGGGTTTAAAAGAGCCGCTGGGCGCAAAAAAGAAATAAAAAGGGTCGTCGGGAACTGCACCCTGCTAAAGCGGTTTAGAGTCAAAACTAATATATAGGATTTTTTTTTATCTGATATATAAATATTTATTTCTAAATAAACATTTGTGAAAAGGGTGTGTTTGTGGTCTGGATATCATGATCGGTGAAAATATACTGAAATCTTCCTGAATTAATCTTATTCCGTAAAATTTGTAGTGGAAAGTACCTAATACTGTTTCTATTATAGTAATAATTTTCCATAAGAAGCATACCGCTGAAAATAACTCCCCCCTCCCCTTCTCCCCGCAAAAAAGTTACAGTGTGGACAGTACATAAATTGGCAAACCGAAACTAATTTTGCTCTATATAAAAAGTAATTAAAAAAGAGAAAATATCGTCAAATATTACAAAATTCGCCGAAAATATATATTGAATACCACGATATTATACAGATGATAGACATGCAAAAATTATCCTATTTTTTTTATTTTCATATTTTCCCATTCCTTTCTTATCACATATTTTCCACCCTAGTGCACTGAGCTCTAATAGCTTTTTAATTAAGGTTCATTAGCAATGAACGTGTTCTTCTTTTATTTTGTGAATTTCTCCCCATTAATTAACGCATGACTTTGTAGTGAATATCCTAAATGAAAATGAAAGAGACGTAGAAAAAATAATTAAGGCATGAAATATATTAGATTTTTTGGAAGACTTTTTTAGAAACATCCATTATGTTATTTTGCTAAAAAAATCATTAATTATTAATTTACATAAAAATGAAAATCAATTAAACTGTTTTTAAAACCTATAACATATTATTTAAACATCACTTTGATACATAATTATCAAAGTATTTAATTGTATTTATAAATATTCTAACTTCAAGTTGAAATATCTCTGTTTAATCATCTTTGGATTATTTTTCTAATATAATTTTTTATTTTCTGTTTAAATTATATTTAAGCATTATTACTGCACAGGTTACAAAGATTTTTGTTTTGTTTATAGTACTTTTCTAATCTGCGTTAAGTACTTATTAACAAAAAGGTCTTTTAAATGATGCATTGCAGGATTAAAAATAATCCTTTGAATTTTTGTACAAGAGGATCTAAAAATTCGCAAGGTAATGAGTTTTAAAATTTTCAATTTTTGACATTTTAAAGATATACACGACCTCTTAAGATATCAATAACAATCCTTTCATAAACTTCAAATATGAATTGGAAGTAAAAATAATTCTTGTTCGTACTCAAATCCTTTAGTACAACATTTTATCTTAACACATTTTTGTTTTTAAACTGTTTTCATATTCATATACTCGTTCTAATAACTCTAAAGAAATAATTGATAAATAGCTTTTTAACCCTTTATCTACTGACGGTACTTATAAGTACCATTAAAATATCTTGTTATAAAATTCATTTAATGCATTGATTAGTAGTAATACAGTTTAGAATGAGTTATAGATGCATTACTTTATCTTATTTTAGAAGCATTATTGGTTACACAAAACAAAAATATTTTTAAAAGGATGATATCCCTTGCCTTTGCATCTTTTCAGCTTTCTTGGCATTTGGGAGGGGGAATGGAGGGGAATTTTTCAATTCGGAAATATTTCTATATTTCTATTGTAAGAACATTATATTTGTATATTTCCTAATTCTACAAAATACCAAGAAAAATATTTAAAATATAAGATTTGAGTTGGGTTATAAATATTGACCAAAATCCTTATAAATTGAAATTTAATTATTTCTTCTAAAATCCTTCTAAAATTTATTAAATGATTATGTAAATCTTATAATGTAGTTTAAAGAATTCATGAAAAATGTTTTTGAACGTAAAATTTTCATGAATTCATAATTCAGTACGTAAAGGGTTAACAGCAGATTTTAAAATTCGACATTTTAAAACTTAATAGATGGCAGTGATTAAAAAACGTGAGAGTTTACTTAGTGGATTAGACTAAAAGTTTCAAAATTTTTATTAACGATAAACGTTATGGTAATTTCCATTACAAAAATTAGTTATTTTCTAAATTTTCTGAAAAATGGCAAAAGTTAACTTTGAGTAATTGGAAGAAAGAACGATATAAAATCAAGTTTAAAAAATATATATCAACTCATTATTTTTGGTTTTACTGTTTGTAATAAATAGATAACAAAAAAAAAAAAAAAAAAAAAAAAAAGAGAGAGAAGAAGAAGAAGAAGATACACAGGAATCCAAGTGAATTTAGGAGTTTTAAAATTAAAAAACAAAAACAAAAAACAAACAAACATTATGAACAGAAACATAAACAGAAATACGAAAATATATCTTATAAATAGAAAACTTTCAGCTAAAGAAGAAATAACGCTATTTATCAGAGAAATAAAGCATGAATTTAGATGTTTCAGTTAAAATAGCCCAATATTTGTTTATAACTCAATTTTCTACATAATATGTAATGAAATATCATATATATGATAAGCTAAAAGCTATTGCTTTACAACTCATAATAAAAAAAATAGTTAGGGTTATGAAAACTTATAATCATTATGCTGTAATTTTCGTCCAACTCAGCATCATAAAAGAATTATAATACTTTTGTTTTGTTATTTTATGTAGTTTTATAAACCAGCAGTACTACTGCTGTAAGAGGGAAAAGCTTTTAAATAAATTAATGTATAGTTACCCAGAAATACAAAAAATATATATTGTAAAAGAAAACTTTCAGCTAAAGAAGAAATAAATCTTGAATTTAGATATCTTTAAAATAAAATAAGTCAAATATTTGTTTATAACTCAATTTATATATGTATGCATAAATTTAATTAACTATGATATGTATGATAAGCTCGAAGCGTCTACTTTACTAGACTTAATTTCAAAAGAAGAAACTTAGTTAGGGTTCAAAAAAAATTTATTCATAATGCTGTAGCTTTCGTGCAGTTCATGATGCTTAATATGAAGGAGTGGTCACAGGGCTTTCCAATGATATATCACATGAGGGCTTGGGAAAAACTTAGCTTTTTCCCTGGGGGTTCCAATCTTGCGCTCCCCGGAATATACTCTGAATTACCGCCCCCCCCCCCTGTCTTTGAAATGTTTATATTTAGTAAAATATATTTATCAGATGACTACCTCGAAAAATCACATCTAAAATTACATTTATCGCTAAGATTTTAAAAATATGTTGGCACCCTCGCTCCCCTCACTGAAGTTCAAGAAATTCAACTCTTTCTCCTTCTTTAAAATTTTTAAGTGTTATCAAATATCTGAAATTTTAAAATCGATCGGTAAAATCGGACGTAAAATAATTGATAATTAGAAACGATTAGATTTATATAATGTGTCATTACAAATTATTTGTTTTTCGTTAATTCACAAAAGTGCCTATAAATGGCAGCTAAAACAAAAACCTTAATAAGTTTTTTAAAGTTTAATTCTCTTTTAGGGTTTTTCAATCGCGCCCGTCGGCCTAATCGTTCGGAGTTTTCGTGGTTTTCTTCGAGCCGTGGATCTTCCATGCGTTAATACGGATTAGGTTCCCTTCGAAAGACCCCCACGGAGGGCACTCCCCCCGGGCCTATATCCCTCGTGTAGATAATTGGCCGTCAAAAATCAACCCAACCCAACCCTTTTAGGGTTTTTTCTTTCTTATTTTTGTTTATTTTTAGGGGGGTTGAGTGGACAACACACAATACTTCGCAAATTTATTTTAAAAATATTTCAATGGAATGCCGTTTTAAAATGTTTATTCTTTTTCTTTTTCCGGGTCACATAATACTTCAAAAATTTACTTTTAAAAAGAAACTTCACAAAAAAATTGCACATTTATGTTTTGAAAAATTTCTACTTAAATCGGCGGCGGGATTTGAAATCATAAACTTCTACATACGAATTACGAACACAACGGCCTTACCAACTGGGGTATAACTTCTACGAATGAAAAGCTGAAATTAAGATTATGTAATGTCGCAGAAATGGCCGAATTCATACAAACTTTGATAATATAAGACTTTTTTTTATGATTTTGGGTATGACAGGGGGTATTCAGCTCTATAAAAAAAATCATGTATGTAACTTAAACAGTTTCCGAGTACGAGCGTGTGATGGACGGACAGACAGAGAAGCGAGAATATAAGGGTTTCGTGAGATGAACGTGAGTCGTCCTAAAAATTACTGCAGATAGAAAAAATAATTGCTGCTATCTAGTATATCGGAATGTCCAACAACTGAAAACCAACTATCCACCAGTTCCCAGCATAAACTTACAGTTCGTTCCTAATTTTGGTCTATTTATCATGGAAGACGGTAGTATTCCGAGTGACGCAGCCTTAAGCCTAAAATCGTATCGTATCGTATCGTTAAAATCGTATCGTATCGTATCATAGAATTCGTAGATGGCGGAACTCATATATACAGCTAACTTGACATCAAAGAAAACGCGAAAAGCCGCCTTTTAATAACTCAGCAGATATATGTCTTATTGTTCTGAATTTTCTAGAACAGTCTTATATCTGCAGTCTAATCGTATACTGAAATTTTTACATTTCTACGTGCAGTATATTTTGAGATCTAAATAGCCATTTTTCAAGTGAAAACGTTGGTATGATATCAAGGAAGTTCCTAATTTGAAAATCTCGAAAACGATTCTAACGATTATTTTTAAATTGATACATAATATAAATGTGATTAAGGCGAGGTGAATAACACTTTTCTTTTTTCTGGGAAAACTCTCGTTCGTTAAATAATTCGATTTTTTTTTCTCTCGAAAATGACACGGGCGATTTTTTAAAAATCAAATAAATATGTTTCAGATGAACCAAATAACAATTTACTTGTTTCCAGCAAGACTCTTGTTCGTTTTATAATGCGCATGAAAAATCGGACTATATTTCTTCGCCATTCTATGGAAATTTCACCGAAAATGCATGACACTGTATTCATACACATGCTTTCTTTTTAACCACTTTTGGGGAGAAAAATTTTGTCTTCCCATTGGCTGAGTGGTTAAGGGCCATCGTCTACTGATCTTAACATAGGCAGTTCGATACTCCCTGATACGTGTTTTCACATGTGAATGTTTTTTATTTTTTTTTTGTTTTTAAGTCTGCTAGTTGACCATTATTCTCAGTTCCTTTGTAATTTTTTAATTGCTATTAAGTTAAATAAAATTACAATTATAATGACGCCAATTTGATGATGATTATTTCTTTGCAATTTTTCAACAATAAAAATATTACCATAAATTTTATAAATATATTTAATTTCAATCACTTTACAAAAAATATACATTAATAATTATTATTTGAATATAAATCACACGATCAGAAACGTAAAAAACAAATTCATTTCAGCTCTTCTTTTTATAATATCATTTTTTATTATTATGACGGTCAATCAATATATAATCACTGACATCCATAATATTATTATTATTATTTTCCTTGCATAAAAACTATTGTGATGTAATAATTCTTTTATAATAAATAATTTAGTTGAAATGTTTTATTTATAAATATCAATGAAGTTTGATAACCCCGAGACATTTGTTTTTATTTAACTTTGCAATATTTACAGTTTACATAATAAGCATATCAGAATTCTGGTGTCGCCATCTTTTGACGCAATTGCGTACTACATTTTGTCTCTTATTCGGAAAAAAAAAAACTAATGCTCTTCGCCGCTTTGAAAGAATCTCTTGTGACTGGAGGTCTATTTCGCAAATATTAAGAAAATTACTGCATACAAAAATATTAAAATGGGTTGTATTATAGAGAAATGTTTGATAAAAACGTTGAAGTAGACAGTTTTTAAATCGAAGAATTATTTTAAGAGATATTTAATGTTAAATCTGGATAAAATTGCCTCAATAAAAAAGTCTCATAGGAAAAAAAATATACATGGGAATTTAATCATTTTCATTCAATTTAATCATTCAATAGAAACTAGAAGTTTGCAGAGTGCATTTATTATTTTTAACTTGCCTAATTTTTTGACGGTTTATTTCAATTTTAAATTAAAATTTTCAGAATTTCCAGAGATATTTTTTACATATTTTAGAAAAGGTTATTTTAAATTGCTGCCAATTGTTAAAACAGCGCAAAGAATAATATATCCTTTAAATTAAAAATTTATTCACACGTGACTATTATAAACAGAAAAAAATCCTTTTAAATTAGAATTAAATGATAACGTGTTAAAAGCAGGAAAATATTAAACATTACGTCATAAAAATTGTTTTTACACATGCTTACTTAAAATGAAAGAAAATTATAAAATAATCAATTATTTTCAAATTAGAATTAAATGATTACGCATTAAAAGCAGGAAAACATTGAAAATTACGTCATAAAAATTATATTTACACGTGAATATTAAAAGAAAAAGAAAATTTTTAAATAATAAATTCATTGATATGTGTTAAAAGTCGTAAATGGAGGAAATTACGTCATATTGGCCAAAGTGGCCAAAACAGTTTGCAAAACATATTGCAAAACAGTTTAAATTAAAAAATATATTTATATGAGAGATTTATTTCAAATTTCGAGATGATATTTTTAACTATAGTTGCCAATTTTAAGGTAGCGCAAATAATAATATTATCTTTCTAATAATAAAAATATTTTCAGTTGATTGTTACAAAGAGAAAGGAAAGTTTGGTGAAAATTATGTCAGATTTAAAACGTTACATTTAAAATATCTTATTTAAAATCATTTTCTTATAGCGTTGTTAAAAAATACCATAAAGCAAAGACTCTGTTGATTTAGTTCCTTTTATATTTGGTAATTTTCAAATGTTTAACTAATCTTATTTAATCAAGCACAGAAACAGCAACTAACATCAGCTGATTCGGTCTTGAAATCCCTCAGTAAAAGGGAAACCCGTTTACAGTAAGATCGCCATTGATTTTTTAATTATACAGAGCAGCCTCGATTATCCGAGCTAATTGGGACTGTTAGTAAATCGGAATCGGAAATCTCGGTTAATAGAAACTGTGTGTAAAAACTCGCCGTGCTTGCGAATTTAACATATCTTTTAAAAATATATATAGAACGTTTTTTAAATAATAAAAATAAATATATGTAAAGTTCTGTTTCACAGCTTAACAAATTTAAAAAGAAAATCAACTACCAGTAGTAAATTTTAAAATGCAAATTGAAAAATTTACGAAAGTTCACACAGCCACTGGAAACAAAGCATTGTTCGCTATTGACTTCTCAGGGTCCAATGTTTCTTTGGAGTTGAGTGCTTTTGGGGGCAGAAGGGCCTGTATAGCACGGACAGTGAGCTAAAGAGTGTGGTTATTTTTAAGGCTCATTCAAAAGGGAAAAAAAATCAGACTTTGTTATCGGCTCGGTTAACAGAAACCTCGATTAATCGAAGCTCGGTTAATCCAGGTTCTACTATAATTCAATCTTCCGTAATCTTTTTAAAGCAGATCAAATTAATGGACTTTAGCACAAAGTCACATAGCTGATAACTGCCATGCTTGTTGGCCACCTTTTTTTTCAAAAAGTTTGCTTCACCTTATTCAATTAATGAGATATCTCCGATAAAATAAGTCACATTTTTCCGTTCTAAAATACTGGTATCCAAAAATCGTAGCATGTAACTGGCACTACAAGTACTCATGGAACTAGACTATTTTAAGTCTGATTTTTATTATAGACTATATAAAATTATTAAAAATATATATTATGATAGGAACTAGCGGGCTTCGTCCGCTATCTACGTTACGGATATAAAAATCATGTTTTTTTTTTAGGGATAAAGAAATAAAACCATATTTGACGATAGGTTTATAAAGACACATTTTGTATTTCTTATATTTCCGGGGATGAGGAGGGGGGGGGACTATTTTGATTAAATATCGCAATTAGTCTACATGGCAGATATAATTATGATAGACACTAACGGGCTTCGCCCCTCTATGGCGCCTTATGGGTCCAGCTTCCATACTTTAGAAACTACCTTTCGGACATCAATGCAACATATTCCAAACGTTATAATTAACTTAATAATCACCCTATATAGCATTAAAGTAAATTTATGAGTACTGCATATTATTTTTTTATCGTAATTTCTGAAGAGAAAAAATTATTTCGGTTCCATTCTTAGGTACTGGTCTGAAAATTTTAAAAAAAGGGGGGAAGGAGGGGACATGAGACTGCTGTTTGTCAAACAACACAACGGGGTCTGGCTTATTCAACTTGGTTTTTGATGACTTCAATTGGAAGGTGGTTTGTTTAAAGGAGTGCGTTCCCTGCCCCATGAAAATTGGAACTATTGGTGCACCATCTATGTAAGGATTTAATAGTTATAAATTAACATTTTGGATTTATTAATTTAAGGGTAAAGTGTTTTTAAAGGAATATCAAATGAAACCCTCTGTGCGATCTGCGATTATACTTACCCAGTTGTTTTTATATACAAACTGCTATAAGGAAAATTGTAATAAAATAGTAAAAATTAAATCTGCATTAAATTCCATAAGTATCTTTTTTTTTAATCATTTTATCACTAACCTCAAAAAAGTAATGATATCAATGCAAAAACCCTTGACGGGTTAAAAGTTTCTGACGCAGCACTTTATCTTATGCTCTAAGAATTTTAAATATGGAACTTAAAAATGCTGATATCAAATTTTGAGTGACGTTATGCTATTTCTTAAAAAATATATTTGTATTTATTTCATCATTTTATTTTTGTTTTATTTATAATCGCATGTGCAAAAGTTATGTTCAACATGAAAAGCTGCATAAAATTTTATTCGCTGTTGCTTTATCATTTACATCTCTCATAAATTCAAAATATGAGTTTTAAAAGATATGATATAAAATTTAAGTGACGCCTTGATGTGACTTTAAAAGGTTTGTTTTAAAATTCAATTTAAATTATTTTTGACTTGGTTAAAATATTTTTTTACATCTACACAATACTTTTAATTTTCCAATTCACTGTTAAATATATCACTTTCATTGAATCTATACTATGCATTGAAATGTATTTATTTCAATAAATTGATTTATCTTTTGTGTCACGCTATTCAAAATTGTGAGTAAGATTTATGTAAATGGTTTATTTGCGTCAAACTATCCTTTTTCATACATTTCATGTAGTTTGGACACAATGACGCAAAGAAACCATTTACATAAATCTTACTCACAATTTTGAATAGCGTGACACAAAAGATAAATCAATTTATTGAAATAAATACATTTCAATGCATAGTATAGATTCAATGAAAGTGATATATTTAACAGTGAATTGGAAAATTAAAAGTATTGTGTAGATATAAAAAAATATTTTAACCAAGTCAAAAATAATTTAAATTGAATTTTAAAACAAACCTTTTAAAGTCACATCAAGGCGTCACTTAAATTTTATATCATATCTTTTAAAACTCATATTTTGAATTTATGAGAGATGTAAATGATAAAGCAACAGCGAATAAAATTTTATGCAGCTTTTCATGTTGAACATAACTTTTGCACATGCGATTATAAATAAAACAAAAATAAAATGATGAAATAAATACAAATATATTTTTTAAGAAATAGCATAACGTCACTCAAAATTTGATATCAGCATTTTTAAGTTCCATATTTAAAATTCTTAGAGCATAAGATAAAGTGCTGCGTCAGAAACTTTTAACCCGTCAAGGGTTTTTGCATTGATTCCTTATACCAGAACTCGTATATTTTACCCATTTTATATCCATATACCTATATATGAGCAAAAATTAAAAAAAAAAGTTAAACTGAGAAAATATATTAATAAAGCTTCAGTAAAGCAGAAGAATCTTTAAAATCAAAATAATTTATCTTTAAAATCAAAATAAGGTATCTTTAAAACCAAAATAAGAATCTTTAAAATCAAAATAAAGAAAAGATGAACTCGATCGTGAATGTACCAAAATTGGGTTACGGTAACACTAATGATGATGAAAATACAACTAACAATATTTTCTATGGACCAATGAATTGGAAGTTGTATTAGTATTGCACAGCTGATAAGTCAACGGATTTTTTAATATAACTAATTTCGAATTGAAAATTAATAGGAGGATTTTGAGATTAAAGAAAGTACAATTTGCTATACGAAAATACTGGTATACAAAAAATCGGAGAACTGGCATCCCTGATACTGATGTCAATATAACACATTGCCTAAAAGTGATGCTGAACACCATATCAACTGGGCATGAATTCAACACAGAATTATTTTCTGCTTATGCAAAAAGGTAAAAAACAAAAACAACTGCAGAGCACCTGTTTATCCATGTTCTTTTATCTGTCCGGTGCATTCTATATGAGATGCATAAAATATTAAGGCTCCTGTCCCTGCCCGCGAAGACACTAACGAGCTAATGCTAATCCTATGGGGAGGGGGGTTTTTAATATCTCGTTTGCATTTCCACATTTTTAAATATTTTTTATTTTTTTTGCATTGGATAGCCGGGAGCCGTCCCTACATCGCACTTTTTTTACTTTTTCGATTTTGGTTGCAGATATTTTTTAGAATGACACTTTCATTTTCAGAACCGGTTTTGAAAGTGAAAGTAACTTTATGAAAAATATCTGCGACCAAAATCGAAAAAGTAAAAAAAGATGCGATGTAGAGACGGCCCTCGGCTATCCAATGCAAAAAAATTTATTTAAAAATGTCGAAATGCAAACGAGATATTAGAAAAATCCCTCCCATAGAATTAGCATTAGCTCGTGAGTATCTTCGCGGGCAGGGACAGGAGCCTTAACGCACGGGATAGTGGCTTCCAAAAAACCTTTTCAGCCAATGGGCCAATTATCGAAAGAGATTGTTGAGGTATGTAAGAAACATTTCATCTGTATATAGAAGTAGATTTATATGTAGAAGAATACTTTTTCCAGATGTTTGGTTAAATCACACTACTTCTATATGTTTTTCATCTGCAGTTTTTCTATAATCATTGATTTTCATCTATATCGACAAAATTTTCATAAAAATTTTCTAATAGGTCCACAACTCCAGCAAAATGAACATGCTGGCTATTAATCTCAAATCCTAATTTAACGAAAATGAGTCCAGTTACTAAAAGAAAATTGAGTCTTTCGGCTACATTTATCCATTGAAGAAACCCGATGTTCGTCATTTTATTCAAGTTGATATTGTAAGTATAAATTTCTTCTTTTTTAGCTACATTTATTAATTATAATTTTAGTGTATCCTCTGAATATTAAAACATTTTTGTTATTTGCAAGATATTTTTTTTCACTCACAGTAAAAAGAATTAACTCAAGAATACCTTTTCATCGACTAATGAGACAAAATAATTTTTGCTGCCCAGATTACCCAAATACTCCTATATGCATCTTCTGGCCCAATATCAAAATGTACTGGACCCTTTGAGACCAAAGTCAGTCAGTCTTCTGATGTTTCTGTGCCTCTTTAAATGGAAACCGTCCTCCTTCACCCAGTGCTTCCGAAACCTAGTCTGATTGAGACATGAGTAACAACAACATACATTTCGAACTGCTTTGGAATGAGAAAAATGAATAATAAAAATTTGGTGCAAGGCAATGATATTATATTTCAGAAGAGCTTCTTAAAATACCACAAGTCACAGGAAAAGTTATGTATGTTGAAAGAGTAATTTCTACTTCTCTAGAAGAAAAACATGCGCATCTATCACGAGTGCTGTATGAAGCATACCAAGGGGAAAGCTATAGCCATGCTTTAATTCAAAGTAGTTAAAAATAAGGTTACAATTTCCAAACATTTGACTAAATAATAATCGATAATTGTTGCGTTCACAAACAACTCCGGTTCATTACGCGTATGCTATATTTATGTATATTATTCTCAGAGAAAAGAGTTAAACATCTTTAGTTCATGGATGTGGATAAATTGCATTCATGAAAGCAGGACTGAAAAGACATCAAGCCTGCTTTTTCTCCTACAGTGGTTGCAAGTGCTTTAAGGCTATTCTCAACTGCTCTGCTGAAAAAGCGCAAAACGTTTTGACACATTTACAAATTCATGTTTTAACGGAAAGATATAAAATTGGAATGCCTGACTATAGAAGTGATTTAGAATCGAACTGTGTTTTCCATATATTGATAAATAAATTACCTACTGAGTTATAAGCGTATTTTGATCACGTGACAAACACGTTTTTCACCCATCATTGAGGGGTTTTTCTTCTTTCGCGTAGAATTTTTATTCAAAACGCCCACTTAGACACTATTTTCTGAAAGATGTATTGCGTTTGCAAAAAAAAAAAAACGAAAAAAAAAAACAGTTCAATTACATAGTTTCTGAACAACGGCATCTGCTAGTTTCATGCGTTTCCAAACAAAAATAAATTAAAACTTATGTCCTAAAGTTGCCTTTTTGGATTTGAGAAGAGCTTTAAGATGACGAAGAATATTTCCCTTCTCCGAAATGCATTGCTTTTTTTCCATGTTTTTATTCGGAATTTAAAAATTTCCTAATTTATATAACTTTCAAGTCGGGCTTAATTAAAATTCAAAACGCTTTTCGTGAGTTTAATTCTTCATTCCTACTATTAGTTCATACTCTCCCTATACTATATACAGGGTACAATATGTTATCTATCGCCGACCTTTAATTTCTCAACCGTTGGTCGTAGACATATAGTTCCAATTACAAAACCGTTTCAAATGAGGTAAATATTCATGTTGTGGCATTATTTAAATTAAAAAATCAATTTTATAAAAATTACGAAATCTAACTTTTTATACGGCCCCCCAGACCCTATAGTTATATTTAGTAAAAGTTTACACATATCATAACAGATATAATACAAAAAGTTTGACATCTGTACTACAAAAATTGACACAGTTATTAAATTTCAAAGTTTGAGATTTTTGCACATGATTTTGTCTTTTATTAAGGGATCAGTTAAACGATGAATTAAAGTAATTCGAGATCAAAATCAGGATGCAATTCCGCTGCCGTTTATCTAGTCCTCAGTGAGTATGTTTTATTTTCCGGTTGTCGATCTTACCTACGTTGACGTTTGAATGTTGTTCGACCCATAAAAGTTAGTTCAAATTTTTAGATAGCGACTAAAAGTGGTATCGCGGCAAAAAGGACATTGCGCCATGAATTTGATCTCGAATTACTTTAATTCATCTTTTAACTGATCCCTCAATGAAAGACAAAATCATGGGCAAAAATCTCAAACTTTGAAATTTAATAACTGTGTCAATTTTTGCAATACAGATGTCAAACTTTTTGTGTTATATCTGTTATGATATGTGTAAACTTTTATTAAATATAACTATAGGGACTGGGGGGCCGTATAAAAAGTTACATTTCGTAATTTTTTTTAATTGATTTTTTACTTTAAATAATGCCACAACATGAATATTTAGCTTATTTAAAACGTTTTTGCAATTGGAACTAAATGTCTACGGCCAACGGTTGAGAAATTAAAGGCCGGTGATAGATAACATATTGCAACCTGTATATATCTTGTTCAAATTTTCAATCGTTAATAAAGTACTTATTATTCATCCTATCAAGTTGAAATAAATTTTTTTTAAACTTGTACTGGATGACAATTGATGTTAATACAGTTTTTTCAAATATTAATTCATTAATTAAATTTCAATTAATTAATTTTAGTTTTATATGGGAGACAAAATGGCGACCATTGGTTATTGAACAGCATTTAATGCATCTTCATATCTATAAGGGGGGTTGCCATAGATAACATATTGAGGTTCTTTCTTTAGGTTCTTTCTTTATTCTTGAGGTTGAAAGATTGGGACGGAAAAGTTTCAGTTCGGAAATATTTCCATATTTTTATTGTAAGAACATTATATTTGTACATTTCTTTATTCTAGAAAATACTAAAAAACGATTTTAATTTTATTTGCCGACCCTATTCTGTCGCCAAATATCGCCAAGTTTGTCGCCAACTTGGCGATATATTGCCAAATTTGGCGACCAAAGTGAGTTGCCAAAAGTGACGCCAACTTGGTAATAGCTCTAATATTTCGCCAAATTCCCATAGACTTCCATTGTAAACCTACTTGCTTATAGAAAATCAACAAATTGAGATATTTTAATGCAACAAAAACTAATATTAGCTTAAAGGATTATATTAAATTTTTCTTTGATGACCTAAGTAGGAATTGACTTTAAAAACAAAATTTTTATATTACTTGTTCTTTTTTAGTCTTCCTATTAAGACAATCGTGACTAATGCCTCGTCATTTTAAATTTAAAACATTGAAACGCTTTTAGCATAAGCAATCGATTCACCAGGTAAGCTTTAACTCTTTATGCCCCAACGGTACTTTAAAGCACCATAAAAACAACTTTTTATGAATTTAATTTAATACATCGATTTGTAGTAATACTGTTTAGAATGAGTTATAGGTACTCTATTTTATCTTGTTCCAAAAGCATTATTGGTTGCACAAAACTAAAATATTCTTAAAAGGGTGATTTCTTTTGCCTATGCGTCTTTCCAGCTTTCTTGAGGTTGAAAGATTGGGACGGAAAAGTTTCAGTTCGGAAATATTTCCATATTTTTATTGAAAGAACATTATATTTGTACATTTCTTAATTCTAGAAAATACTAAAAAACGATTTTAAATAGACGATTTGAGTAAGGTTATAACTATATTGCACAAAATCGCTATAAATTCAAATTTAACTAATTAATTTTAATTGGCAAAATCCTTCTAAAATTTATTAAATGATTGTGTAAATCTTCTAATGTAGTTTCAAACATTCAATAAAAATGCCTTAGAAGGTGAAATTTTCATGAATTCATTATTTGGGGCATAAAATGTTAAATCGACTAAAGAAACAAAATAATTTTTTCCGCCCACATTGCCCAAGTACTCCTATATGCATCGTCTGACCCGATATCAAAATGTACGGCCCTCTTAAGGTCAAGTCGGTCTTCTGATGTTTCTGTGCCTCTTTAAA
The DNA here is from genome assembly GCA_963932465.1 of Maratus speciosus. Classification (NCBI taxonomy): domain Eukaryota; kingdom Metazoa; phylum Arthropoda; class Arachnida; order Araneae; family Salticidae; genus Maratus; species Maratus speciosus. The sequence goes on from OZ010786.1 coordinate 394,753,558, forward strand.
TGGAAACTGTCCTTCTTCACCCACTGCTTCCGGGACCTAGTCTGATTTATTAGGGGGCGTTAGTAACAACAACATACACTTCCGAACTGTTTCGGAATAATTAAAATGTATAATAAAAATTTGGGGCAAGGCAAATGCTAGTATATTTAAGAAGAGCTTCTTAAAATACAGCAAGTCACAGGGAAATTTATGCATGTTGTAAGAATAATTTTTACTTATAGAAGAAAAACATGCAAAACTATTATTAGAGGATGAAGTATAGCAAGGGAAATATATGGAGTTGGAAATGGAATATATGGAAAGAGTTGGGGGTAGATTGGGTAACTCATATTTGACAACAAATGAAAAACATCCTATGGTTCTGCCAAGTAAGCATCCCCTTACTTTAATTATTGTAAGATATTTTCATTTAAAGTATTTACATGTAGGATCACAAACATTGTTGTACCATATTCGTCGTAAATTTTGGATAACTAATGGTAGAAACATCTGTCGCAAAATAACATATGAATGTGTCACTTGTTTTAAAATAAAGAAATATACAGTTCACTGCGAAGAGTTCCTTAAAAATGGTGTCATTGAGTAACTTTTTAATTTATTCTTAACATATTCTTATCCATAGGTCGCTGGTTCGTCTCCGGCTCGACGGACCACAATTTATGTTAAGAATAAATTAAAAAGTTACTCAATGACACCATTTTTAAGGAACTCTTCGCAGTGAACTGTATATTTCTTTATTTTAAAACAATAATTGTTAAGAGTGAAACAGTCTCTTTGGCCGTTTCCAAATCAAACATTCCATTATCTCAATAACAACAACAACAAAAACTCAGTGTTTCCACTCACTAGTAACTAATATACAATCTATCGTCAACACGCAGACGATTGGAATAATAAATAAAATTACGGCGCTGACACAGCGCCCTCGTACGGGAGATTTTAATTACGATCAGTAACATACTCCCGACCGTTGAAACCTGCAGGTTTCAAAACTACTCTAATATATAATATAAAATTACATAATACTACATATAACAATGCAAAGACATAATTAATAACAAAGGAAAAATGGCTAAATTACTTTACATTTGAATACAATAAAACATACTATAGAAATTAAACAACAAAATATATTCAAAATATACCAAATATATACATTAAAGAAATTAGTTTCCATTAATTGGAAGAGGACAAATACTTCTCACATCTCTCTTTATTATTGTACCGTTAGGCAGACGAATGTTCACTACTCGAACTTTTTTGTCCTTACCGAGAAATATCTCGGAAATCCTACCTGTTGCCCATTTTGTGCTGAGCATATTTTCATCTTTGATCAATACGAGAGAACCAACATTTATATTGTTTTTATTTATTTGCCATTTATTACGTTGCTGCAAGGTGTTCAGATAGTCCCGCTTCCATAATTTCCATATTTGCTGGCTATATTTTGTTATTTTTTGCCAGTTGCTAAGTTTGTTTTCCGAAATTTCAGTGAGCTGGGGTTCAATAATAGACGTTAAGGGCCTACCTATAAGAAAATGACCCGGTGACAGAGTCTCGAAATCGTCGAAATCTGATGACAATGGGGACAGAGGTCTTGAGTTCAAAACACTTTCAATTTCTAGAATTACTGTCAGAAATTCCTCTAAAGTGAGGTGCGCGTTACCAATTACACGTTTTAGATGGAATTTGAATGATTTAACCCCTGCCTCCCAAAGACCACCGAAGTTCGGCGCTTTCGGAGGAATAAAATTCCATTCGATATTTTCCCTTGCAAAATAATCAGCTAATGCTTCATCTGGGTGTCTAACCAAATTGTGAAGCCTTTTCAATTCTAAGTTTGCCCCTACAAAGTTTATTGCATTGTCAGAAAATATTTTTGAACACTTTCCCCTTCTGCTAACAAAGCGCTTAAAACAAGCAATGAAGGCTGCAGAAGTGAGATCTGAAACGAAATCTAGATGAATAGCTTTGGTGCAGAGACAAACGAATATACATACATACACTTTATTATATGTACCTTTCCTTTGATTTTTGAATTTAATGTGAAAAGGGCCACAATAATCAGTTCCAATAATGGAAAATGGAAATGAAGGTGTAACACGCTCTTTGGGCAAGTCACCCATAACTTGACTCGCTAATACAGGCTTGTTTTTAAAACAAGTGACACATTCATATGTTATTTTGCGACAGATGTTTCTACCATTAGTTATCCAAAATTTACGACGAATATGGTACAACAATGTTTGTGATCCTACATGTAAATACTTTAAATGAAAATATCTTACAATAATTAAAGTAAGGGGATGCTTACTTGGCAGAACCATAGGATGTTTTTCATTTGTTGTCAAATATGAGTTATCCAATCTACCCCCAACTCTTAAAATATTACTTTCATCTAAGAAACAATTTAAAGAATTTAGTTTACTTTTATTTGGTACCGAATTACCTTTCTGAAGACATTTTATTTCTTCCTGATACTCACTTTGTTGAACCATCTTTATCAGTGATAATTCTGCAGCATTCAATTCTTTAGAAGTAAGATGATCTTTCACTCTATTAACATTTCGAAGGTTATGAATAAATCTAAGCACATAACATAAAATACGAATGATAGTTATATAATTATTACTAACACTAATAATATAATCTAATAAATAATTTTGATCATAAATAGCTAGAGTAACTAAAGAGTTATCATTTTCACATTTAACTGTTTTCTTTAGTTCATCAGAATAGTCATCTGGCGAATTTTGGATGTTGCAGTCATTAGTTGGGAGAACAGTTTCTCTCAAAAAGGGGGAACCTTTAAACCACAAATCCTTTTCTAAGAGCATATCAACACTGACGCCTCTGGTAAGGAGGTCGGCTGGATTAGACTTTCCCGGACAATGAAACCACGAATTGGAGTCAGTCAAAGATTGAATCTCGTTGACACGATTCGCTATGAATGATTTCCATCTTTTACTAGAACCTCTAATCCAGTACAAAGTGATTTTCGAGTCTGTCCAGAAGAACACATCTGATGGCTTCTTATGATCTACTATTTTCTTGACTGCATTACCTAGTCGGGCAGCAAGTAAAGCTCCCAATAGCTCTAATCTTGGTAAAGTGATTTTTTTAAGAGGTGTAACTCTACTTTTTGAAGTCACAAGGTTAACTTCAATAGCATTTTCTTTTACAATTCTGAGGTATATGACAGTGCCGAAGGCTTTCTTACTAGCATCGCAAAAACAGTGAATCTCTACCACATCTGAATTTTCTTCTTTCGTTGAATTTAGCACAATTCTTGGAATTTTTAGGTCGGAGAGGCGTGGGATCTCAGAACACCATTGAAGCCACTTTTCTTTAACATCTATTGGTAGATCTTCATCCCAAGCAATTTTCCTCAACCACAGATCTTGAAATAGGCATTTCATGCGAATAGTATAAGGAGTGAGCAAGCCAAGAGGGTCGAATATTTTTCCAATAGCACGCAGGATGAAGCGCTTGGTGTTTTCATTTTTTGATAACATTTCTAATAAGCCTTTTACATCTACGATAAAGCAATCTTCACTCGTATGCCAAGACATTCCTAGAACCTTTGTTGAGTCAAATCCTAATTCAATTGGGTTGTGTAGAGGCTGAGTATCAAACCCTTCTTGTTTCCATTGCTCCATCAAATCGTTATCATTAGTTGACCATTTTCTGAGTTTCATACTTGCCTCGCTCATAATATAAACAGCATTTCGAGAGATTTCTAACGCATCTTGCAAGTTGTCAGCACCAGCGATGAAATCATCAACGTAGAGGCACCTATCTAATAACTTTGTTGTTGTAGGATATCTAACTTGAAATTTCTTGATATGTTTTCTTAGAGTAGCAGCAAGAAGAAACGGGGAAGCATTCATACCAAAAAGAACTCGGTTGAAGCGATATATTTCTATACCTCTATCTCCAATCCATAAAAACCTCACTGCATCTCTGTCTTTCTCCGCTAGGGATATCTGCAGAAAGGCTTTTTCTATATCACCTATCAATGCTATTTTGTTTAATCTAAAATTGATAAGTAGATCGAATAAGTTTGGATTAAGATTTGGACCTGGCCAAAGACAATCATTTAACGATAATTCGCCAACATCGTGTGAGCTGGCATCGAAGACTACTCTCATTTTCGTTGTCAGGCTTTGTCTAAAGACAGGTTGATGTGGAAGATAAAAAAGTGGTTTCTCCACTGGCTTGTGCGTTTCCGTTATTTTTTTTATGATTCCTTTATTTTCATAATCTTTCAAAGTCTCACAATATTGAGCACGAAGCTCTAATTTTCGCTTCATTTTCACTTTAAGACAGTTTAGTCTATTATTGGCTATTTTGAGATTGTCGTTCATTTCTCGCCAATCTTTTTTCCACGGTAAGGTAACTTCGTAACGTTTATTTTTATAAGATACAGATTTTTCGAATATTTCTAATGCTCTATCTTCGTCAGTACATGTGGGATCGTCTTTTATCCCTAATGTTTCTAACTGAAAGAATTTTTGAACTTCTTTTGTCAAATCTTCATAGTTACAAACAAGCCCACAATGAGTATTTTGCGTGATTTGATTGTCAGGATTTAATACGCTTCCACAGGCAATGAATCCAAATACCGAGTTTTGGAATTTTAAATTAGAATTGGGGACTTCAATTCGACCGACTTCTAAAAGATCATAAAATATTTGAGCTCCCAAAAGAACATGAATTTTTCCAGGTTTGTAAAATTCTGGTTCCGCTAATTTAATGTTATTAAGGTATTGTTCTGTTGGAACGTTAATCCGATTTACTGGAATAGTATCCGATATTTTTGGTACACAAAGAAGTTCTATTTCCGCCTTAAAATTTGAATTGTTCGAAATTAATGCTTTTACCTTGGAGTTAATATTCACGGAGATGCCATTTAATCCTGAAACCGCAACTTTTATTTTTTCTTTCTTAATTCCTAAATAATCAGCACACTGAATCGTAATGAAATTACTCATTGATCCAGCATCAATCAAACCTCTTAACGGCTTAAATTCACCAAATTTATTTTTAATATAAACAATGACAGTTGATAAGATGCCAGAACTTAAATAATTCATCTCACAAACAGATGTACCTGAAAATACTCTTTCGTTAGAAATGTGAAATGTTGCAGCATTCGGGTCTAGATTTGAATGCGCTATGATTTGATTCTGGTTTTGGATATTGCAATCACTGACCTCGGGTTTTGAAATAAATTCATTTTTTCTATCGCTGTTTTGAATTTGCTTTTCATTTTCATTCTCGAAATGCAGTAAACTCGAATGTTTTTTCATACATTTCCGACAAGAATAAGTAGATTTACAATTTCTAACCGAGTGGAATTTTAAACAGTTAAAACAAATATTATTTTTCTTTACGAATTCATATCTAGAAGCTACTGAAAGATTTAAGAATTCTGGACATTTGTGCAAACCGTGGAATTCATTACTCTGACACTTAACACATTTAAATGTTTTTGAGTTTTTACCATTAGATGTAGATACCATACTAGTGATTCGTTGTTGAGCATTGCGTTTAGGAGTTACATTATTTATAAGAGGTTTGGAAACTTGCAGTGTTCTCGCTTGTCTTTTTAAAAACTCGATTAATTCTTTTAATTTTGGTAGCTCGTCTTTTTTTTTGTTCACGTTCAAACCATAATTTTGTGAACCCATCTAATTTCTGCCACAATATATAAGTTATTATTGTATCCGCAAACCCTTCAATTTTTTGATCGAGAATTTCTAGAGATCTGATACATTCACTGGCGGTATCTGCTAAATTAAGAATAGCACTAGGTGTTTCACTTTGTATTGAATTAATGGACATTAATTTTTTAATGTGAGCAAACACTTGTTGTCTTTTATTGGAATATCTTTCCTCTAATAAGGACCACGCTGTTTGATAATTATCATCTGAAATCGTTATACTTTGTACAACTTTTGCAGCTTCAGAATGAAGCGAAGATTTCAAATATGATAACTTTTGAGCACCCGAAAGTGCGCTATTATTGTGAACGCTAGATTTAAAAAGATCACTAAAATATATCCAATCCTGTACGTTTCCACTAAAAGAAGGTAGATTAATCGTGGGAAGTCGAACTTCCGTTACACTATTCTCTTGTTTCGGCTTTGATTCATTAAAAACATTTATTTGTTTTTGTTTCGCTCTTTTAATTTTTAACCAAGTTTCATCTAACTCTTTTTCAATCGATGATTGTTCATCGATATATTTATCAATTTCCTCCTCATCGCACAATGAATAAATTTTATCAAACATTTCTTTCAATTCTGTATTGAATTGATCACATTTCGTATTTACAAGTTCTAAAGAACATTCATCAGAGTCACTTAATTTAATTTCACTCACAAATTTAGTAATTTTACATTTTAAAACTCTTTTTTTTGTCAAAATATTTTTTAATTCAGTAGCCATGTTAAAGAAAAAGTCCTACCTTATTCGAAGAAACCAAGTCTCGTCGCTGATTCTTGACTCTAAAAGCAAACGATAAATCCGTTTACTTTGGCCTCGAAGGACCAATTTATGTTAAGAATAAATTAAAAAGTTACTCAATGACACCATTTTTAAGGAACTCTTCGCAGTGAACTGTATATTTCTTTATTTTAAAACAATAATTGTTAAGAGTGAAACAGTCTCTCTGGCCGTTTCCAAATCAAACATTCCATTATCTCAATAACAACAACAACAAAAACTCAGTGTTTCCACTCACTAGTAACTAATATACAATCTATCGTCAACACGCAGACGATTGGAATAATAAATAAAATTACGGCGCTGACACAGCGCCCTCGTACGGGAGATTTTAATTACGATCAGTAACACATGTTGTAAGAATAATTTTTACTTATAGAAGAAAAACATGCAAAACTATTATTAGAGGATGAAGTATAGCAAGGGAAATATATACCCATGCTTTCATTTAAAGTAGATACAAATAAGATTATAATTTTCAAACATTTATGCTTTGGCTAAATAATAAGTGATAACTGTTGAGTTCAAAAATAACTCCAGTTCATTTCGCGTATACTATTTTTATGTATATTATTCTCAGAGTAAAGAGTTATAAATCTTTTGGTCGTGAAATAGAAAGTGGACAAATTACGTTCATGAAAGAAGGACTGAAAAGGCATTTCTCCTATAGTGGTTGCAAGTTCTTTAAGCTAAAGAATAAGAATTCGCTTCTTCGAAATGCGTTGCTTTTTTTTCCATGTTTTTATTCAGTATTTAAAAATTTTCTAATTTATGTAACTTTCAAGACGTGCTAAAATTAAAAACGATTTTCGAGATTTTAATTTTTCTTTTTAGTCTTCCTATTCAACCAATCGTGACTAATGCCTCGTCATTTTAAATTTAAAACATTGAGACGCTTTTGGCATAAGCAATCGTTTCGACACGTAAGCTTTAAACTTTCTAATCGCTGGCATTTATCGGCGACTTTTAGTTTCCTTTATTGCCTAAAAACGTGGAGAACCTCCTCCAGTTCCATGGCTCCATTAAAGCAATTGGCGGGCTCAGAGACCGTCGATGACTTTTTAATGAATATTATTAGAGGACGGGCAAGCAGGTGAAGCATAATAGAAAAAGCTATTCTTCGAGACCTGATTACTGCATTGAGAAAGCGTCTAACTCGGGCCCCAGATGTAATAAATGTCTCTGCTGGTCTCAGTCTCTTCCTAACCCTTTATTACCTTTCCTGCCAGAAACCTCTTTTAAATGTTGACACTATAATTAGGCCTCTAAATGGGGAGGGTGACTAACTTCTGGTTTCGCTTAGCAAGAATGAGAAAGGAAAATGTTAAAAGTAAGGGGGGAGGTCTTCAAAAAATGAAGCTGGCTTTTTGTACGACAAGCACATAGACTACTTACAAGGTAGATACGCTTGTTTCTGATCTAGTCATTAAGAATTTGTCCTTCTTTGCTTCGTTTTTTACTTGTAACCACACACTGGTGAGAAAATTGAACATAGAAAGGTTGAGGTCAGAGGACTCACTTTTTTATATATGTATGATTGAAGGAATCAACAAATCTATTTCTTAATAACGTGAGACACGTCTGCTAAAAGAATAAGTATATAGGGCGGGAGTGATCACAGAAAACTTTCTTGGTAGTTTTTCCGTGAAAGTTGTGTTTCTTTTATGTTCATCATAACTAATTTTGCCTTTAGTAATTAGTTACGATGCCAGACAGAAAAAATATTTTAGTTGAAATATATTTAATCGAGACGGTTAATAAGGTTTTTTTCGTTTCTTTAGAGCACTGATTTTCAATTTTTTTGCCTGAAGGTCGTTTGACACTATGTATTCCGAAAGATAATCTTAGCTTTATTTAATCACAAAGTTTCTGTCATTAAATAAGAAAATTTATTCTACATTAAAATAGCTTGGTGGCCAGCGGACCACAGATTGAAGATCCCCTACTTTAGAAATTTTCTGCTCTTTTTGAAAAATTTTGAAAATTTTCGAAATTAAGAAAAAAATTACAGGCGCTAACGAAATTGTTTTTGCATCATTTTATACTAATTACAATTATTAGGTACACTCTATTAAAATAACAAGAGGTCTGATCGCGTGACCGTTGCACTTATATCCCTGATAAAGTATGCAAAACAGTCTAAAATTGGGAAAAAGTAAAATTTTCGCGAAAAAAGTAAAATCTTCGGGAAAAAAGTAGTGGAAAAATTTCACTCGAAATTTTCACATTAATGAAGAATGAACTCATTGTTTAATTTTATTGCACTATTTTTTCACTTTTTAAAATAAAATTTTATTATTCACACAAGCTAAACTTTCGATACAACTACTACGCATCAGATCTATCCCAGAGATTCAGTAATGACAAAAAGTTCCTTCTTTCCCTAGGGTGACGGCACACAGTGCGGCCGAGGCGTCAAAAATACCCAAAAAGGAATTTTTATTTAAGCGCAGTTTCAAGTGTTTTTCTGTTCTTTGATAATTCAAGAATAAAGAGCCGCTTGAATATTTCCAAAAATAATTTTTTGTGCCCGTACAGAGGGGCCTAAAAGTGAGCTTTTTTAGATTTTTGGAATTTGGCAAATTTTAGCCGAATTTTGTTACTCTTCGTGTACGTTTATTTTCAAAGATACATTTTTAAAACTTTGAGGGTATTTGCAGGACCCGACTTAGACTATCTAGGGTCCCGGGGAAAGCATCATTCTGAGGGACCCCTTCTGTATATCCATTCAAATTGTCCGTGAATTATGCTGAAGTGACTAAGTACTAAACTTCATACCTATTGTATGTATGAATAAATTTTGTACCAGGTATCATTCACATCTGTATACAGGGGATCATAAGAAAGATGGTCAAACTTTAAGAGACGATAAAATACACGACTCTTTTTTTTATAGGAATATTAAGGGTCGTGAGCCTTTGAAGTGTAAATACAGGTATTTCAGTCATTTTTAGGGAAAAGGAAGGAATCTATGCAAATGTAAGAAATTCGGTCCCTTTTGGCTATTTTCATCATTTTGCACCCTTTTAACAAAATTTCTGATTATGGCCACAGGGGGGTGGGGGAGGCCCTCAAATATGGGAGCCTGGGGCTGTTGCCCCGAGTGCCATTATATTAGTCAGGCCCAGGGTATTTACCTTTTATATGGAAAACAAGAAATCACAATAACCCTTTGAAATATTGTATTACTATATAGAGTATTAGGGTACACCTACAATATTCACATTTTAAGATAGCGAGCAAAATTGATTGTCGGAGCTTTACAAAAAAACTTACATTAGCCTCCGACATGTTTTGGCAAATTTTCGCATCTCCATACATTCAAGAAACAGCTATATTTATTTCAGCTGCAATTGTCTACAATCGTGGCTTTCGTACTCCCTTTTGTCATTCCCCCAATTTCATAAAAGGCTCTTAATTATCTCGAGAGTGATTAGATTTATCAATTTGGTAGGTACTGGTCTTATTCAATTTGTCACACGAAAACTCGTAAGAATCATCTCAAACTACCCTAAAACATATAATGTTTTGCTCCTTTTAAACTGTTAAATTAATTTCCCATTTATTTATTTGCTTTATTTAACATATTCTTTCATTTTTAACACTAAACATATCGAGAAGCTTTATAAAAATACTAGGTGATCCGTCCAGCGCTGCCTGGGCCCGTGATGAATGGCCCTTAAATTAACCTCAAATTTGTATGATTTTATATCTTTAACCTCATTTTATCTGAATTTATATTTTTTAATGAAAAAATATTGAATTGAAAGTATATGATATGTGGTATTTTATTTTCTGCGTAATTTAATTTTTGGACTCTATGCGACAAAAGACTCAGGTTTTTAGTGAATTCTTCTCAATTTTCACACATTTTATTTTGTAAAATATATTTCTACCTGTCCGAACGTTGCAAAATCTTTGAAGATAATGCAAACCATTGATTAGAAGAAAGTTTCAACTTTAAGGAAATATTTTTGGTTTGTTGGTACCTCTAAAATTGCGCCCAGGAGGGGCGTTACAATAAAGAAAAAAAACGTTTTTCGGAAAAACGACCCTTTTTGAAAAAGAAAAAAATCAAAGGGTTAACTGCGATATTTTTCTGAATTGATTGCGGCATTTGAGATGTAAGTGTAGGATCTTTTCAGAATACATCTTCCATTTTTAACTTTATTAAGCGGTTTGGTCGATGTAAGTTAATAAATATTGACAAAATACCCCCGAAATTCCTTATTTCGATCTTCATTTTCAACCGATGCATGATGCGTAAATAAGGTTTCTGCGCGTGCGCCAGCGCTTTTTCCCTCTCGGAAGGACCGAGATGAGTTTTTAATGAAACTGAGTTGCGATTTTTAATTAATAACTGAACTAATTATTAGAAATTTAAAGTTCTGATCAGGAGACACTTTGGGCTAGTCTCACAAAACTTTTCAGCCTCGTACGCCCCGTAGATTTTGCTAGCCACGCACGCAGACACGCAGACAGAGCGAAACTTTCTTTTATAAGTATAGATTTCACACTAGAATTTGTATTTAAAATATGTAACTTTTCAAAATAACTTATTTCTGTGTGATTTATGTTTTATTTACTTAATAATCAAATTTCTGGTTAGAATTGAAGTATTTTTATCTTGTACCGGTTAAATGACCGGTTATTGGCATATTTAGTGCTAATTAAGTACTTTAAAAAATCAGTTTTAGACAATTTTTTTTTTTTTTTTTGTATAATAGGATAATATTATAGATTATACAAATCTTGGGACGAACGTCTAGTTCTTCGGACAAATATATGCTTAGGGCATGAATTCCAGCATTTCATCCTTTCCAAGCTAGTCATAGATCCCTGAATGTGCGCAGAAAAATTGTTATTAATCAATAGCTATGACCCGTATCAACATTCTATTCATCGGAAAAGATTATATAAGAATCGACAGTAAAATATTTCATGGGGATACATATTTTAGAGTCCTTAAATAATAAAATTACATTGGAAACAGTGGAGAAACGAATTCCTTTAAAGATGCGGTGAATTGCAGAATGTTTGCAGGAAAACCGAGATTTCGCCCCACTGTGCGGTGGTGTTACGATTTTTATAACTGGTATTCATAAACCCACCAGGATTTATTCGGGTTGAGCAAAATCAAGCCAATCCTGGTTGCAATACGTTCATTTAGCGTGGCACCGAATCCGATTATGGAAAATTCAACCCTTTTTTACTTTTGGTAAAAAGAGCAAGCTAGTAATTTTATTAAAAGATATGTAATTTTTTTTTCCATGATTCTTCTTTGTAATATGGCAACAGTAAATAAAAACATTTTTTAAACTTTTAACATTTCTAAATTGATTTCTCAACGTATAATCATGATTTAATTAAAACTATTAATTTATTAAAGCGTATTTTAAAAATACATGTATTACACTCATTATTTTTACTTTCTTCTTTCTAAAAAGAAAATATTGTGATCGAAATATTTTTAGACTTCCGGTTTTCGACGGATTTACATGTTTTCGAGGCCAGGAATCCCGAAAAACAAGTTTTATACAAAATGTTTGTCCATGTGTCCGCTTTATATCATCGAAAAGTGTATGAAGAGTACCTAGAATTGAACTATTTTTTTTGTGTATGTTTTTGGCTATAGCCAGCTGGTTTCCCTTGAATTTGGAAATATTCCGCCCGAAGGGGAATCTGTAATAGCGACTTTGTGTCATTTTCATTATTTTACCATCGAAAAGTGTATGAAGTTATGCATAGAAACCAAATTTTTTTGGACCAAATTTTTTGCGTACGTTTTTGATTATGACCAGCAGGTCCTCCTTGAATTTGGAAACATTCCGCTGGAATTGGGCGCGGTAATAGCGATGTTTCTGCCATTTTCCTTAATGTACCATCGAAAAGTGTATGAAGTTACGCATAGAATTTAAACAAGTTTCAAATATGTGTTTTTGTCTATGACAAGCAGGTCCTTCTTGAATTTGGAAATATTCCGCCGGAAGGGGGCGCTGTAACAGCGATTTTTCTCGATTTTTCCTTTCTGTTCATGCAACGACTGACAACTGGTATCCAGCTAACCCGGCGATTCTCAAGCAGCTGATTAACAAAAAAATGATTTTATTAAATATTATGATCTAAATTAACTCGTTTTTACTCCTGATTAGTAAAATGAAGTAGAAACTTAAGATGAAAATCAAAGTTGATTGTAATATTGCAGTAATAACACTGACGGATTAACATGTGTAACAACTTTTTGAAATATCATCATGTATGAGAAAGAAGAAAGGTTTGGGAACGGGACATCCGACTAGTTTATTTATATTTTTTGCTTTTTAGTGGTTGAAATATTCCTTTGTTGCCATTTCACAACTTATAGTTGACCTATTTTGGCAAACACTAATCACTAATCACTAATCACCCACTCGTGGACAGCCAACCTTTCGGTATAGTAGCTGAATAGTCCACGAGGGGAAAACACATATCTACTAGCCCGCGGAGACTCCAGTACTCGCGAACAAGCCCGGAAGCTCCAGCAGGCTGGAAGAACCTGCTTAATAAAAGTTACATGATTATTACAGGTAATTCAAAATGGGTTGCACTATTGAGCAAACCCGAGAAGTTTTACAGTTATAGTTGATGATGAATAGTTAAAATGATGTTATAAAATAAAGTTAATATAGGTACTTAATTACATCACATTATTTAGTAATTTAACATTTAAAATGTGAGTATTTACACTTAAAATTTAAGATAGGAGAATTATTTAAGGTAAACAATAAATAGTAGGATAATATGACAGAGCTTTATTAAAATGACAAAACAATCAAAATGACTATTAAACAAGATGACAAAATGTAATGAAATAAAGTAAAATATTTAAACTAAGTGACTTAACGTAAAAAGTTCATCGTACAGATGAGCATTAAAAGTCTTTTTTTATAAATGAAAAATGTTTGTTTAAAATATTATAGTTGGCTCTTATCTTGGCATAATTTGTTGGATCAAATAGGGTCCTTTTAAGGTTCAAACGTACAGTTTTGTTTCTTTTAAAGTCAAAGGTATGTGTCATTAATGAACATCGGTTTGCTCATAATTAAATTCATTGTTGTTGTAACTCGCCACAATTTTAATCATAAAGAATAGTTGGCAATTTGTCACCAGTGGCCGGCTAAATGAAAAGTGCCTTAAAATTAAATTATTAATTTATAATTAACTTCTAAAAATATTAAAATAAAGAATTATCATCAGCAACACACATGTGGAGATAATTTTTTTTTAATCCTAGCATTTCAGGAAGTAGGTGACAAATTGATTACAAAATTTCTTCTTTACACACGAAAACCGAGTTAAGTTGAAAAAAGAAATTTAAAAACAATAAGTTGGAAATTGCTCGTCAAACGTGGCAAATGAGGTGCGTTCGTACTATAACTAGTTTTATAAATATTTTTTGCTCAGCATATTGTACTAAATGTATATTTTAGTGCACTTCAATAAGTGCAAATCAATTTCATTCTGTTCAAAAGGCTGTAACATCATTAAAATGAACTTGCAATAATTTTCCCCCATTGGCCGTCATGTAACGAAAACTTTTGACTGTCACTGTAATTAAACTATACATGCGATTTTCACATAATTTGAAATGACTCGACAAAATTTTGCAACAATTATATATTTAAAATTTCAGACCATTCGGAAGGTTGCAGCATCATTAAAATGCACTTGCAATAATTTTTCCGATTGGCCGTAATGTAACGGAAAACTTTTGAGTGTCCCTGTAATTAAACTATACATCCGATTTTCATAAAATTTGAAATGACTCGACAAAATTTTGCAGCAATTATATATTTAAAATTTCAGACCATTCGGTTGGATAGTTTTTGCACTGTTATATGCGGACGGGCAGACAGACAGACGGACGGACTGAAGGTGCTACGACTATAGGTGCTACGTATTTATATAATTACGAACGCACCTAAAAACATGGGATGAAAAATAAAGTTCCTGAAATAATATTAAAAGAAAAAATTCCTCAATATTCTTCGCATGCCTTCAAATTTCCTGATAAGACACCATGAAATTTAATGTGAATGAAATTTATGGAAATTCTTAAATGTTTAAAGAAAAAATATTATAGAGATTTTAACCCTTAACGGACCAATACCACCATATTTTCGGCATTGCCACCTTTAAGCCTTTTAGGAGCAAATAATTGTGTTTCTATAATGTTGAATTCCTACCGGAATTTTAATAAAACTTTGTTTCAAAATAAGGAAAAGCATTTTTACAACTTTTTCCCACCAAACCTATAAAAGTAAAATTTAATTAAAAGTTTCCGGTGCAAATATTAATTAAAATTAGGTTAAATATAATATATCCCACCGCCCCTCAAGGGGTTAACCAAATTGTTTCGCTTAAGACAGCTTTTTTTAAGAAACACTTTTTTTGAAGAAACTTTTTTACTTGTACTTTGACAACATGTGCAAGAGAAATTTACTAAAAAATTTACTTTTAAAATACAGTGGTGCAAATAGAACATAAAAATACAATCATGCATTTAACTCCTTCAAGGGCGGTGATTCATTTTTGAACCACTTAATTTTAATCTCTAAAGGCCACATTGGCACCAGAATATTGGAATGAAAAGTTTCCTTTTATAAAGTACGTGAACAAATGCTTTTTCTTATTTTGAAATAAATTTGTTTTTAAATTCTGATGTCATTCACTCATTTTAGCATTTTTCGAATAGAAGTGCCTTGCCCCTGAAAGGGTTAAAGTTTACCGCCCGTTAAGGGTTAAAAAAGCACAATTTCCAATATCAATTTTAAATGCAGATATAAAATAAATGATGCGTATATTAATAACTGAGTTTATCTCGTCTTCAGTGTGAAATGGCTGAAACGTTAATTTTTCCTTCAAATATATTAATGTTAATTGTAGTACAATGAAAATTCATTTTTAGATTCTTCAGACATTTTTTTACATTAAAAAAAGCCTTGAATAAAAATAGCAATAACTGAATTTATTTAAATTCTTAAATGTTTATAGAGGAAAATATTTTAGAGCTTTTTAAAAAGCGCAATTTCCGATATCAATTTTAAATGCAGATATAAAATAAATCATGCGTACATTAATAACTGAGTTTATCTCGACTCCATTGGGAAATGGCTGCAACGTTACCTTTTCCTTCCAAACATATTAATGTTACATAAATTATAGTATAATGGAACTTCATTGTTAGATACTTTAGCAGTTTTATTTACATTCAGAAGAGCCTTGATTGAAAATAGCAATAACTGAATTTATAGCAATTCTTAAATGTTTATAGAGAAAAATAGTTTAGAGCTTTTGTAAACGTACAATTTCCTATATCAATTTTAAATGCAGATATGAAATAAATGATACGTTTATTAATAACTGAATTTATCTCGACTTCACTGTGAAATGGCTGCAACGTTAACTTTTCCTTCAAACATATTAATCTTAATTGTAAGTACAATGGAACTTCATTGTTAGATACTTTAGCGATTTTATTTACATTCAGAAGAGCCTTGATTAAAAATAGCAATAACTGAATGAAAAACCCTTTAATAATTGTATATCTTAATAAGAAAAGTTCCGTCATTAGCGTCGGAAATGACTAAATATCTTAAATAATGGCATCTATCTGTGAATCTATGTATACATTAGCGCGTACATTCTTATTTCTCGATAAATAAAACCCCGGAATCTTGTTAGAAATTCTAGTTCTCGGAGATTATATCAATTCAGGAAGCAAAAACCTAATTGGAATGAACTCTTTCTTCTTACCCTCCCACGAGAAAATACAATACGAAAAAAAACACCGCTATAACGTTCATTAGGGACGTATAGACCGATCCGCTGGTCTAACGGTGGCGTGCGACTGTCAGAAGGGTATTAACACCTTATAAAGCGTCAATATTTCTTGAAGTCACGCGATAGACCATGTTGGACCATAGCCTTAGGTGTGGATGTTCGAACAAAACGGACGTGTTTTCAACAGGGAGATCGGAGGAAGGCATTTTCTTGCAGGGGATCGGATAATTTAGTAGTTTGTCACTAATTAAAGCCGTAATCTATGTCGCGATAGTTTAAGTAGATTGCTCGGGCGTCTCTGTGAACAAGAAAATAATAGTTTTGAAGATGTGCCTCAATGATAGCAAGCTGCGCGAACGCGCTCAGAAATTCAATGTGTTGATTTTTTAAAGCTATTAAGTTTCTCCGAAATAAACAATTTGTTACCTGCGATATAGAAGTATGAATCTGAATTTTGTAGTGTTCTAAACAGGTTCACCCTTTCATCAATGGATGTGCAGTTAGAAGTACAAGGGGTTACATATGGGATTCCTGGGTTACAGAATATAGATGATAATAATAGTAAATTGCGAACGCTCTCGGAAATCTAATTTGTTAATTTTTTAAAAATATTAAAGCTCTTTGAAGAAAATAAACCTATTTTCCGCTGCCAGTAGGTAAAAAAACCAATCCGTCTTTACCATATACAATTTGTTACCTGCGAGATGCGTAATAAATTATTTTGAATGACAAAAAATGGACTATATTGGATCGCAGCATTAGGTGTGGATGTTCGAACAAAACGGACGTGTTTTCTACACGGAGATCCAAGGAAGGCATTTTCATGCAGGAAACCGGGTAATTTAGTAGTTTGTCTCTAATTAAAGCCGTAATCTGAGTCGAGATAGTTTAATTAGAGTGCTCGGATGCCCCTGTAAACAAGAAAATAATAGTTTTGGAGATGTGCTACAATAATAGGAAGTTGCGAACGTACTCAGAAATTCAATTTCTTGATTTTATAAAACTGTTAAGTCTCTCTGATGAGAACGAAACGATTTTCCACTGCTAGAAGGTAAAAAAAAAACCAATACGTCTTTCCCATAAACAATTCGTTATAGGAGGTGTTTAGAAAATATTAAGCTGAATTTGTAGTGTTGTAAACAGGTCCACCCTTTCGTCAATGGATGTGCATTTACAAAAAGCATGGAGATATGCATCTCCATGCTTTTTGTAAATGCACATCCATCTTGCACATCATGCAGACATTGTTTTAAATGGGCAAAAAATGGACTATTTTGGATCGTAACTTTAGGTGTGAACGTTCAAACTAAACGGACCTGTTTTAACAAGGACATCGGTGAAAGGCATTCTTTTGTAGGAGATCGAATAATTTAGGAATTTTTTATTAATTAAAAGTATAATCTGTGTCATTATAGTTTAAATACATACATTACTTGGGCGTCCTTCAGAACAAGAAAATTGTGTTTTTGAAGATGTCCCTTAATGGTGACATATGTTTTTTTAAAAAGTCTCTCGAAATAAATGATTTTTTTTTTTTTTATCTGCTTTCACTACACAGCAGAATGCATTATAGAAGGTACTTCGACAATGTTAAGTCAAATCTTGTATCACTATAAAGAGATTTAAACGAATAAGTCATTGTCAATGAATGTATATTTGAAAATAGCGTATTGAGATGTGTAGATCATTGTTTTGGATAAATTATGCATTTGGATGGACAAATGATGAACTATAATGGACATAGCCTAAGGTGTAGCTATTAAAACAAAACCGTCGTGTTTTCAACGGGTATTTTCTTGCAGGGAATTGGATAATTTAATAATTTGTCATTAATTAAAGCCGTAATCTGTGTCGCGATAGTTTAAGTAGGTTGCCCGGCTAGATTCGAAGGCTGAACCTTTGGTTTCGAAACTGGAGACATTCTCTATACACCATTAATGCTTGATTACATCGCCCCAATATTTATCACTTATATTCTGCATGTCACATTTACTTGGAAAAAAAAATATGAAAAATCGCAAAATCTCATGAAAATTGTTCAAAACTTGATTAAATATCTCTTAAATGGGCCGATTTTTACGAAATTCGATTTTTACGAAATTAAGATATCTCTAGGGGAGGGGTCTGTCATTTGATATCGTAAGATATCTCTAGGGGTAGGAGGGATTGTCTTTTGATATCATTATAATTTTTTATCCAACCAATTTTTTTTTTTTGTTTTTGTTTCTTTACATTTACATCAATGCAGTCTGTTATCTTTTTTTTTTTTTTTTTTTTTTTTTTTCTACTATGTAATCTATTTTTTTGAAACTACAAAGTTATTATTAGAAACATTAAATGTTTATGAAATCATTTCATCCCAAAATATGGAATAACCGGACATTCGCCATCCTATTCTTCTGCCATATTCGCATATAATTAATTGTTAGAGAAACTGGATTCTAAATTATATTTGTTACATTTACTAGTAAAAAGTGGGGAAGAATGTTGTCCACTTGTTTTGTTTATAAGAATTTCTGCTTACTGCCGTGCAGGGAATGAATGCAAGAAGGAAATGCTACTATTGAATGCATTATAAATAAGAATCTTTTATAAAACTAGGGGGCTCGGCCCCCTACGAGCTACGCTCGCCAACCCCCGTCCAGACACCGCAGACTCTAAATGCACGCTTATTTGATCGGCTTTAAAAAGATTTCGAAAGATTGAATTATAATTTAAAAAACAGTGGCGATCTCCCTATAAACGAATTTCTATTCATTTCTCTTTGATTGGGAATTTTAACGCCAAATCCGCTGCGGTACTATTTGATTATCCTGTCGACCAATTTCGCCAAATTATATAAATCGCCAAACCACTCGCCAAATTATACAAATTGATATAATTTTTATTTTAAATAACGAAAGAACAAATAAATTCGTACAACATTGATAAAAACACAAATAAAACGTCGAAATAAAAATAAATTGATGACGTATACACGTGTAACAACATTTCAAAATAAGCTAATATAAAAGGAATTAAGTAAAGAGAGTCTTTGTCTCCTGGTATGTTTTAATAAAGCGAAAAGAAAGTTCTTTTAAATGAGACATTTTAAATTAATTGTCAAAATATCAAATAAATGTCTAGCGCAATTTCTAAATTTAAACTTTTTTGCAATATTATTTTGTGTTCATTTTATGTAATAACTATAATGTGACGTAAATATGACGTAATTTCTCCTAAGACTTCTAACGCATGTTAATGAATTTATTATTTTACAACATCCTTTCTCTTTTAAAATTCACGTGTATACTTTTTATGACGTAATTTTTAATAAGTTCTTGCTTTTTATACGTAATTATTTAATTCTAATTTGAAAGTTTTTTTCCTGTTTATAATAGTCACGTGTAAATGAATTTTTAATTTGAAGCAAACATTATTGCTTGCGCTTTTTATACAGTTGGCAACAGTTTAAATTAGTACAATTTTCTGAAATCTGTAAAAAATATCTCTAGAAATGCTGAAAATTTGAATTTAAAATAGAAATAAAACCTGAAAAAATGAGTCAAAATAAAAAAATTAATGCAATCTGCACTCCGGCAAATTCTAACGCATAAAATGATCTAAAAATGATTAGACTGCCATGTATAGTTTTTGCTGCTATAAAACTTTTTTAGTGGAACGATTTTGTCCAACTTTAGCATTAAATAACTCTTAAAATAATTCTTCGATTTGAAAACTGTCTACATCAGCGTGTTTATCAAACTTTTCTGTATAAAACCACCGATTTTCATATTTTTGTATGCATTATTTTTGTTAATATTAACGAAGAAAGGCCTCCGGTCACAAAAAAATCAAAACCGGCGGCGGCGGTGACAGCGGTAGTTACTTTTTTTTAGAATAGAGAGACTGAGATACTTTTAAATAGTATTTCTTTAAAAAAAAAAATTATATAATTTAATACATAATAGTGATATTTTATTAACTTCTTCTCGTCATTTAAACTAGTGATGGGCGATTCTTGAAAATTCGACAATCGAGAAAAATCGTCATCGTAAAAAATCACAATCGATACAGCCATCGATTAATTCCTAGAATCTACAATCGAGATGTTTTACAATCGATTATAACGAGAGAGCTAAAAACAATTGTTGGAAAACTTAGCTATTATTCTGGCCGAAATTTTCATAGTAGTGATTTTGCTCGATAATTCTGCTATCGTAATTATTTTCTCCTGATTTAGACTTAAGGGGTTACTTCAGTCAATTGAAAAGACCTGCTCGCTAATGCTAATCTTATGGAAGAAATTTATAAAGATATCTCATTTGAATTTCAGTATTTTAAAATGATTTTCTTTGCATTGGAATAAATTCCCCTTTCTTCTTTATGAAACTGCAATGTCCAAATCGCGTAACTAGGGCGCATTTGATGAATCAAATAACCTTTCTACTGTTTAGATAACTCCAAAAAGTTTGATACAGTTTAAAGTTCCCCTAAATGTCATATACTGTGGAATTTCTCCATTGATCGAAAACAAAAGTTTCTTTCGAAAAACGTAAGGATAGTAAGATAAAGATACCTGCCAAGAGGGAACCTGCCTAACACGGAAACGGTTTTCCAGTACCTAGCGATTCCAACATGACTCTTTAAGTCTGTATCGAAATCCAAAGTAGCTAATTTATGACACATTTAAAAACTCATTTTTTATTTTAGACGCATTAGCTGGAATCGATTAGCATTTTCTTCTTTTCGATAAAGGCAGAAGGTTTGATACAAATTAAAGTTCCCTAAATGTCTAAAGTGTATCAAATGCTGTGGAATTTCTCCGTTTATCGAAAACAAGACAGCTTTATCGAAAAACGTAAGGATAACCAGACATATATAACTACTGAGAGGGAACCTGCTAACACGGAAATTGTTTTCCAGTGCCTAGCGATTCCAACATGATTCTTCAAGTCTGTATCGAAATCCAAAGTAGCTAGTTTCTGACACATTTACTAGCTCATTTTTTATTTTAGGCGCATTAGCTAGAATCGATTAGCATTTTCTTCTTTTCGATAAAGGCAGAAGGTTTGATATAAGTTAAAGTTCCCTAAATGTCTAAAGTGTGTCTAATGCTGTGGAATTTCTCCGTTTATCGAGAAACATAAGGGCAACTAGACAAATATAACTGCTAAGAGGGAACCTGTCTAACACGGAAATTGTTTTCCAGTGCCTAGGGATTCCAACATGACTCTTTAAGTCTGTATCAAAATCCAAAGTAGCTAGTTTCTAACACATTTACTAGCTCATTTTTTTATTTTAGGCGCATTAGCTAGAATCGATTAGCCTTTTCTTCTTTTCGATAAAGGCAGAAGGTTTGATACAAGTGAAAGTTCCCCAAATGTCTAAAGTGTGTCTAATGTTGTTGAATTTCTCCGTTTATCGAAAACAAAGGAGTGTTATCGAAAAATAGAAAAGTAAACAGACAAATATATCCGCTAATAGGGAATTCTATAACTAAAATAAAACATCAATGGACTTCATTTTTGGTATTTTGGATAATTTTAATTTTCCAATCCTTACCAACGTGGTATTAGATGATGGGTCTGGAAAAGGTAGAAGAAACGCCCCCCCCCCCCCAAAAAAAAAGGGGCACTAGGCCCCAAACTGTCAGGGCAGACCAAGGATGAAAGTTAACTTCATGTAAGAGATGACTAGGGGAAGTTGAGAATGATAAAAAAAAACTAAACCATTGAATAAGAAAAAAATTGAAGAAAAGAAAAATGGTAAAAGAACAAGTGAAGCGTGTGATTAGAGCCAGACAAATGAAGAGGGGCCCGATGGGCCACAGCTGGTCCAGGATGAGTGCCCAAGTAGTCAGAATGGGTCAAGAACTTGGAGAATAGTATCTACAAACTACAATGAAGAAAAACAATGAGACAAAACATTATGAAAAACAGATGAAAAATACCAATAGCCTGAGGCTAAAAGTAAAATGTTTCACTGGGCGGCGTCCCCTGATGGTAGTAAAAATAAAATTGATACGAGAAGATAGGGGAGAGTGAAAAGACTTTATTTTGTGAATTTTATAATTTTTGGACAAACAGTATACTAAACGTTTGAAGAAACAAAACTTTAAAGCGCCCTCTTGAGGCGAAGAAGGGAGTTAAAATTAAGAAACATATGTCCATATTTTTTATTCGATTTTAGACACAATTTGATGTTAGTCTTATAATTTTCCCATGAGTGCAAGATACCGTTCCACAGTACGAAAAAAACCGCTGCTAAGTATATTCCTTTAGAGCATTTTAAGCCCAGGGGTCTATAAATTAACGGTGGATTGACAAAAGGAAGGTAGATTTAGAAAGGTTATGAGATTATCCTTATTTTGATATGTTACATGCGTGGGGTAAAATAATTTTGAAAAATCCTCTTTCCTGAGGCGACACTTAAAATCTTGAAAACACATAATTGCAGTGCAGTTTTGTTTTAACAATAGCATTCTAATATTAAGAGATATGGGACAGCTTAGGAGGGCTAAAATAAGAGAAACATTGAAAATCAAAGACAAACTGGCGCCGCCAAATTCACTAGAAAACTTCTATATCAACAACTGAAACCCGAACTGATAACTTAAACCACTATGCCTCCTAACCAATATCGGTTAATAACAAAAGCGAACGGAAAAGAACATGTACTCCTTTGGGAAATCATGACTTACACCAGAAGCGCGGTAAGTTTGACTCTTCTGAAAGCTTCCTTTCTCTCGCCCTCTCTCTCGCACTTCGAGATATATTTTCTGCTGCTCTTCTCTCCTCGTTTACCTCGAGAAGAGAACTCTCTCGAGGGCTAACCTCTCGCTTGCTTCGAGATATCTCACCGATTGTAACTCATCGCTTCCCATTGCCATTCTCGTTTCTCACTCTCGGTCTCTGTTCAACATTTCATATGACATTGTCGAGAATGAGAAATCAGTTTTCGTCCTTCCTCGAAATGTTACTCTCGATGATTGTCATTTCACGCTCGGCCAAGAAGGGCCGAGATGAGATATCGAGGGGTGAGCTGGACAGAGAAATAAGCATGACAATGATCTGTGAAATGAAGCTTTAATTTTCAATGTTTTTCTTATTTTAGCCATGCCAAGCTGTCACATACCCGGAGCCCTCTGATAAATATTATTTATTAAATATAAAGATTTCAAAGAGGAAGGTGGGTCGGGTGAATTCCGAGGACGTGAGAGTGGGCGGGGCGCAATTTAAAAAAAATTACCGAACTCTTCTTGTGACATATTATCGAAAAGCCCTTTGACAACTCTTTCATATTATGAACCTTTCTTCCCCCGAAGATGAAATTCAGGGGGTGGGGAGGGGGCGAACAAATTTTCAAAAACCGTAGCCGATTTCTATAATAAATTTAAATATCATTTTAGATGTCTTCCAGTAAATATTATTTATTTAACATAAAAATTTTAAAGTGGGGGCTGCGTAAATTCCGGGGCGAAAGAGTGGGCCTAAGGGGTGGGGGGAGGGGGAGCAATTTTCAAACTTTTTTTGGACCGGTCATGTGATATGTTATCGCAAAGCTCTCGAATGACTCTTTCATATTATGAGACTTTCTTCCTCCCCTCCCCAATTTGGCTCCCACTGCGGGGGTAGTTTTTCCGTTTTTATCATTTTAGATCGGATTTTTTTTATGGAGCCCTCCGATAAATATTATTTATAATATATGAAATTTCAGGACACTTTTCTAAATTTAGCCAAGACCCCTCATGTGACATATCGTTGGAAAGGTTTGTGACTACTTATTGATGTTATGCACTTCCGGTGGCCGTCCCCCCACTTTGCCCCCCGGGGGACACTTTTCCAAATATAGCCAAGGCCCCTCATGTGAGATATCATTGGAAAGGTCAGTGACTACTTATTGATGTTATGCACCTCCGGTGACAGTCCCCCCATTTCCCCCCCGGGGGACATTTTTCCAAATTTAGCAAAGACCCTTCATGTGAGATATCGTTGGAAAGGTCTGTGACTACTCATTGATGTTATGCACCTATGGTGTCCATCCCAACCACTTTGCCCCCCCCCCGGGGGACACTTTTCCCAAATTTAGCCAAGACCCCTCATGTGAGATATCGTTGGAAAGGTCTGTGACTACTTATTGATGTTGTGCACCTCCAGTGACAGCCCCCCCCACTTTGCCCCCCCCCCGAAGAACACTTTTTCAAATTTAGCCAAGACCCCTCATGTGAGATATCTTTGGAAAGGTCTGTAATTACTTATTGATGTTATGGTATGCACCTACGGTGTTCGTCCCCCCCCCACTTGCCCCCCCGGGAGGCACTTTTCAAAATTTAGCCAAGACTTCTCATGTGAGATATTGTTGGAAAGGTCTGTGACTACTTATTGATGTTATGCACCTCCGGTGACAGTCCCCCCCCCCACTTTGCCTCCAGGGGGACACTTTTTCAAATTTAGCCAAGACCCCTCGTGTGGGATATCGTTGGAAAGGTCTGTGACTACTTATTGATGTTATGCTCCTCCGGTGACAGTCACCGCCACTTTGCCCCCCGGGGGACACTTTTTCAAATTTAGAAGAGACCCCTCATGTGAGATATCGTTGGAAAGGTCTGTGACTACTTATTGATGTTATGCTCATCCGGTGTCCGTCCCCCCACTTTGCCCCCCCCCCCGGGAGACACTTTTCCAAAAATATAGCCAAGACTTCACAAGTGAGATATCGTTGGAAAGGTCTGTGACTACTTATTGATGTTATGCTCCTCCGGTGTCCGTCCCCCCACTTTGCCCACCGGAAGACACTTTTTCAAATTTAGCCAAGACCCCACATGTGAGATATTGTTGGAAAGGTCTGTGACTACTTATTGATGTTCTGCTCTCCCGGTGACCGCCCCCACTTTTCCCCCATGGGGACACTTTTCTAAATTTTGCCGAGACCCCTCATGTGGCATATTGTTGGAAAGGCCTATGACCACTTACTCATGTTATCCACCTCCCGCACCCCTCCCCCCTCTTTGCCCCCACGGGAAGGACCACTCATGTGACGTATGGTTCGAAAGGCCTAAAGACCTGTGACGTCTTATTCATATTATGCAGCTAATGTGTCCCTCCGCTCACTTTGACCCCCTCCCCCAAGAGATCTGGTCCGAGGTTCGTTCGTTTCGAGATTATATTTTTTTACAAGATTTTGTACTGCGTGCACACCACGCCTGCTATACGGTGTCGTATATAGCGGGTAACCTGTTCGTGATTTCATATTACAAGATTACGTATAACTTAGGGGGCCCGATTAAAGGAGGGGCCCACTAGCGGGCGAAGTCACCTAGTCTTTATTAACGCCGACTCATTCCAGTTCACCCGCAGACGATTCTTGATAAATGTATGACGTATATAATATATAATATATGATGTATAAAAGCAATTGGCAAACTGGAGTCATCGAGAAAAAATTTACACAATCGAAAAATGTCGAGATGTCCATACAATCGAGAAAATCGAGAAAATCATCTCGTTATCGCCCATCACTAATTTAAACCAGTAAAATATGCGAATAATAAATATATAACCATATCTGTATATCATTGCAAACGTATGAAAATAAAACGAAATAAAAAGTGTAAAAATAAAAAGAATTTTTAGGCACTGATAACGATATCAAAGGGGAGGGGGAGGGTTTCAAGAAATGATATCTTAAGGGGGTTAAGGGCTGTTCTCAAATCCAAAAGGTCAGCTTTATGACATAGGTTTTAATTTATTTTTGTTCGGAAATGCATGAAACTAGCAGGTGTTGTTGTTCAGAAACTATGTAATCGAGCTGTTTTTTCCGTTTTTTTTGCAAACTCAAAAGATTTTTCAGAAAATAGTGTCAAAGTGGACGTTTTGAACCGAATTTCCGCACGAAAGGAGAAAAACCTCTCAAGAAAGGTTGAAAAACGTGTTTGTCACACGATCAAAATCGGTTATAACTCAATAGGTAATTTATTGATCGAAAAATGGAAAAAACAGTTCTATTCCAAATCGCTTCCATAATCAGACTTTCTAATTTTATATCTTTCCGTTAAAAAATGAATTTGTAAATTTGTCAAAACGTTTTGCGCTTGTTGAGCAGAGCAGTTGATAACAGCCTTAAAGGGTCTAAATTTGCTAAAAAGTTGATAAGCCCCTTTAGTGAATTACGTCTGTTCGTAACAAAATTTTCTCTTGGACTTTGAAGTTTTACCTCCAATAAATTTTTGTATGAGGAGTCGAGGTGGGTGCTATGTTCTGTAGGTCAAACAACAATACTAATTTCATTTTCTAACTAGAAGAAATTAAATTATTCCACATCTGAATACTTTTGAAAAATAAATACACGAATATCGATTAATTTGTCAGGACCTCCCAAAAGTCAATCACACACAGCACTTCAGAATGAATTAAGAGGCCTTTATTAGGAGCAAATATTTAGTGTACTTAATTATATACGTAAAGAGTTTATCAGAAAATTTCCCAAATTATTGCTTAGAAAATAATCAGAAATAAACAGAGAGCAAGTATAAGATGCAGCCATGACATTTCTGAACTTCAGGGTTGTTCAACTATAAATTCTACTCAAATCGTTTTTAACAATCCTTAATTATACTAATCGCAGAGAAAACAATTCTACAGCAATCAATAAGAAAGAGTCACGTAAATCAAATATTATTTTATAGCTGAAGTTAGAGCTGCAAGTATTTCCGCTCGTACAGAAGCCTTCTTTTATTACGATATTTTTTTTCTTCAAAAGTCGTAAATTTTTCGTATAATCTTTCTCTAAGAATTCGAAACAGCAATTATTCCTACAGCCGTTTTTTTTTTTTTGTGTGTGTGTGTATGTTAAGAGCAGACATGCCGACTGTTAATGGCAGAGAACCTTTATGACGCCCTTTTTCAAGCAAGAAAGGAAAAAATAAAAGAACAAAATAAACAAGATATTGTACAGGCTTAAACACTGCAATTAGTGGTAGCGGTGTTTTAAAGATGGTCAAGATAGCTGAAATACTACCTGTTAAGGGAAAAAATAAAATAATTAGACTTTTCCTTTTGCTGTAATATGCTGTTGGGTTTAGGTCACTGTAATACGCAAAAGTATGAGATTAACAATAACGTCTATTCATTTGTTTTGTTCTTGCTATTAATAATTTTTTAAAGAATAAAGTCTTTTAAATTTTATTTTGAATATATTTATGAATTTTTCCTGAAAATGCAATGTGAAATATTTAATATATATACACACAGGCATTCCTCGACTTACGTATTATGTGACTTAAAGTCGCAGTTACATAATAAATCTCGAAAATTACATTTATGAACACACTAGCGCGTTTGATATACATTTGCATATTTTTGATAATTATTTTATAAATAAAATACGCAGATAAAAACCGCAACCAGAATATAGTTTTACATATCAGTGAGGGTTATATTTTTATTGGGATATACAATCAAATCTTTAACAAAACAAACTTAAATCTAATTAAAATGAGACAAAAATCTTGAGATTCAACCGTGATAATTATGTTAGCTAAATTCAAACCAGAACGAAAGCTAATTTTAAAATTTCGATGAAGAAGAACGAGTGTTTTTTTTTTTCTTTTAGCTTCAAATGTTCGTTTAATATAGATTGAAAGTTTTTAAAATCAGTTCATCAATGCCAAATTTATAAATCTCGCATTCTATAAGAGGTTTTTTATTTGAAAAGTGTTCTTTCAGTTTGTTTTTATAGTTTTTTCATATTTTTATAGTTTACTAGGGGGCTCTGCCCCCTGCAAGCTACGCTCGCCAACTCCGTTCAGACACCGCAGAATCTAAAAAACATGCTAATCTGATGGGTTTTTAAAATATTAGAGAAAATTGAATTATACTGAAAAAGCTGTGCAGATCTCCCTGTAAATGGGTTTCCATTCAAATCCCTTTGATTTAAAAAAATTAAGGGCGAGTCAGTTACTGTTAAGACATCCAATGGTTGTTTTCGTTTTTGATTAAAGAAGATCAGTTAAACATTTGAAAAGAAATTAAAATAAAATGAATTAAGTATCAGAGACTTTGTCTCCCGGTATTTTAAAACAATCTCTATAACAATAGCCTAAGTCATGTGACTATCACCAACAGTTCTGGGCGGACCACTTCGCTTTTTATACTCTAGGTGCCATTTTGGTACTTTAATGTTAGCCAGGTACAGGTAATAAGACGCCAAACATTATTCTATCGCCATCATTTCATCTATATTATAATAGTTCAAGTCATCAACTGTCATAAACAAATACGGTCTGAATTCTTCGCCTTTCATATGAAAGTTTGGCACGGATGTCATATTGGCGCGATTTCTTTCCGACGCCAATTTGGGGAACGCATCAACAGCATAAACAACAACATCCGGCTTACCATATCAAGCAAATTAACGATACTTTGGCGCCAGTTAAGTGCCCGTTCCGTATATGATATCGGCGTCAGAAAAAAATTGAGCTAATATGGAGCCGTAAATTTTCCATTTTGATTAAAAAATCAATTTTTTTTTTTTTTTTCGAATAAAACTACATAAAAGTTGCCATGGTCGCAAAGAATTCTTCGTATTGTTACGCTAGCCGGATGCAAATCTCGCCAATAGCTTTTTCTTCAACTCGCCAGTTAGCATTTTTTTTTTTTTTTTTCGAGTGGTAATATTTAGCCAGATGTCATATACTGTTAAAGGCAGGTTTGGCGGAATTTTTTTTTTCTTTTTGCGAAAGTTTGGCGAAAACCTCGTTTTTAAATACCAGTTACATATGCATTTTTGGTATTACTTAGTTATCCCGTCGACCAAAAATCTATCGCCAAACTATAAGATTAAATGCCAATAATGGTTGCTCGTAACTTGACTTTAAGCAAGTTACACGCGTTTACGACATCAAGTGATTTTTATTTCGACGTTTTATTTGTATATTTATTTGTTCTTTCGTTATTTAAAATAAAAATTATGTCTATTTGTATAATTTGACGAAATTAGCCGACAGAATAACTAAGTAGTACCGTATTTTTTAATGTTTTTCTATTATTTTCTAAAGGAAATAAAAAAAAATTAATAACTATAGAACAAAATAATTTATATAATTTTAAAAAAGAAATAAAAGTAAATAAACATTTATTATTAAATAAACAACAATAGCCGGGTTACCATGTCCATCACAATAATGCCATTTTGGCGCCAATTAGGAACCTCGGTGCGTAGATAACATCTGTGCCTAATTTTTTTTTCTTTTCGTTTTGTTTTTAAAACAAAGAAAGAAGTGAAAGACATCAATTTTAAATGAAAGTTGTGTATTTTAAATAAAATGAGTGAAATGATTATATTTTAAATGAAATTAATGAAATATAAAAAAATGCGACAGGAAAAATGTTTAGCGAATTATCACCTGCGTCTCGTTAACATAAAAGTATCGTCAGAATTGATTTCTCTATCAGAATCTTTCGATTTGGCGAAAGATTGTTTAAGTAAATTGAATTATGAATAAAAGTAACATGATACATTACTTAGCATACATTTAAGGTAGGCCAAACTGGTCGCCAAATTAGTTTAAAATAATAACCTTTTCTGAAATATGAAAAAAAATATCAGTTATGATTAAAATTTGAATTGCCATCATTAGAAAAATGTATTTGAAATTAGAAAAAAATTAATATTTCGAAAACTAATTCGAATTTAAAAATTTTAATACCAGTTTTGAGATCTGCGATCAATACTGATTTTTGGTTTTCATTTCATCGCAATGTATTCCATATTTTAGGAGAAATCGCCGTGAAACATATCAGTTGTTTAATCAGTCGTTTCAAAGAACTGTTACACAAATTCTTTTCATTTCAGCCGTTTCATATATCCGTTTCATAAATTCGTTTCATTAGGATTTTATATATATAGGATAGATATCAGAGTAATTACTGCTGCATGATGCTTCATTCATAAAATAATACTGTGTAAATAATATATATATAGTCGAACCCCGATTTAACGAATCGTTCGGGGACTAGCAATTTTGTACGTTAAATCGAGATTATTCGTTAATTTGGGATAATCAAAGGAATATTTTTATACAATAGAACAAGTTAAAAAATGACAATAAATAAATCGTTGTTGCTTTAAGAAAATGCACTGTATAAAAATTTCTTATTTTTTTATGTACTACTATTAGTCCCCGAGCCAGGTGCAAATTTCGTCAGTTATTTCCTCTCGGCCGATAATTTGTAAAATGCTTCAGAGAGTTGTATCATGAAGCTCCGTGAACGTCAGCTGCGGTTCCGTGGGTGGGTTGAGCAGCGGTAACCTCCCAAACATGTAAAAAAAGAAAAAAAATTTAGTCATTTCCTCTTGGTTGAAAATTTGTCAAATTATAGCTATCCCAATATCTTGAAGAAAAATAAAAGTCAGCTGATTATAGAGTAGTGGGTTATTCGTCAGCTGGCCACACGAACATGAAAAAAATATACAGTGTGCAAAGGAAAGTCCCTTTAACCATAAAATACTTGCGAACGGAGAGAGCTACAGTTATGGAAGTGAGGTAACAGTATAGTAAAGTGACTACGCCCTATTTAATGCAAACGACGGAAGCGCCCCCTAGTGGCGAAATTTGGAAGATAGCTAATGAAAACCGTAAACGAAAAGAAATAGAGCAAAACTTCCAATTAGAAAGTTTTAGAGCATCAATTAATTAGTACTAAACGACATTTGGTTCACACGAATAAGATAAATCATCGCCTGTATACCCAAAAATGTCCGAAATCGATGAGCGACGATTCTACTTTGTATATTCACATTCCGTAAATGATGTAGTAATGCACAATTTCAGATTGTGACGTTGTATTGTGCTGTAATGTCTGTAAAAATTCTATTTCCAATGTATTTAAAATTTTAGATTAACCCTTTCAGGGGCAGAAGAATTCTGTTCGTAAACTGATGAAGTAATTTACTGACACCAGAATATTCAAACGAATGTATTAGAAAATAAAAACATGCTAATTTTCACAAGGAAAGCAAAATTTTATTACAAAAGCAAAATTTTATTCTTGCTGCCATTTGTCAGTTTTGGAATTAAAATTAGGTGGTTAGACCGTCTAGCCACGGCTCTTGAAAGGGTTAAATCTATCTCGTCGTATTGAAGAGACTAGCAATTGACGTTCCATGCTGAGAAATGTGGCATGTAGAATTACTTTCAAGAATACAAACGTGTATCGTGAGCAATGGCGAACTTTTCGAACATATTGAATATTAACTTTTTATCACTGTGAGAAAGTATGTCTTTTTTGTTTTTTATGTGATGTTATAAAAATGTATTGAGATAAGCACAATTGTGCGTATTTCTTCATACTTCTGGCTATTCCATTCAAACGTTTACACGAAATAGAGTGCATCGATTTTGGACATTTTTGGGTATACAGGCGACGATTTATCTTATCCGTGTGAACCAAATGTCGTTTAGTACTAATTAATTGATGCTCTAAAACTTTCTAATTGGAAGTTTTGCTCTATTTCTTTTCGTTTACGATTTTCAGTAGCTACACTGTAAATTAAAATGTCTGAAATTCAGTCACTTAAGTGTCTGAAACGGAGTGTTCAATTTTCAGACATTTTAAAATGTCTGAATTTTTTCAGACACTTTTTGCGACTGAATTTCAGACACTTGAAACGTCTGAATTGCAGACATTTTTTGTAAGCATTTTATGTAGCCATGTTTGACCACGCTGAATACTGGAAAAATATCTGGCCGTTGTCTTGCCCCCTCTACCCCCATACCGCCTGATTTTCTGGTGCTCCCAATTTTAGTATGCAATTTTCATAAAGCTGATAATTTAAATCTTTTACGACATTGTACTAATTATAATGAGTATTTTGTACTTCAGGAGTAGAATAAGATTAAAAAGAAAAAATATTTATCTAAATATTAGATTTTTTAAAATTTTGTTTTTAATCTTATTTTACTTTAAAAGTTCAAAATATTGATTATAATCAGTACAATTTCGAAACAGATTTAAAATATAAGCTTCGCAAATATTGCACATGAAATTTGGGGGGAACTAAAATCGTAAGAGAACGGGGCACTACCCATGCTTTAATCAAGGAGTCCTTTTGCAAAAAATGCAACCCTGCAGTATGGTTAGCTAAATACAGATGCCCGGTATTCGGGAGTATCCGTTATGGAGGTGAATGGACATTCCCGAATAGCGGATACTTCGATTTAGCGAATACTTTTGTGATCCGCAAGGCATACATATTTTTATTATTTTTACCTCACAAAAGCAGGCATCTCCGATTATCGGACAAATTTCGCGGTCCCGAAGTGTCCGCTATTAAGGGTTTTTAAGGTATATGGATATATATATATATATATTTATCTTGTCCTACTCTAAAAGTTCAAAATATTTATCATACTCGGTGGAATGTCGAAAGAGATTTAAAAAATCCCGTGTACGCGAAAATGGGCAAGAAAATCCCCCCCCCCCCAAAAAAAAGGAAAATTCATATAATTCAAAAATTAGATTTTGCCCCATTGGCAATTTTACATATGTATCTGATGATAATCACAACAGCTATATAACAATATAACCATGAGTAAATAATAAAATAGTAAATAAATATTCTATTTTAATAGCATTGAGAAAAAAAATTACTTCTAATTTCAAAACTTAGCCATTTTTGTATTTGTCATTTAAGAACATATAAATAAAATCGTTAAGTCATTTTAAGTAGTAAAAATGTGTAAGATTATTTTTTCTTTTTAAATGTGTGGTAATTTTTCATTGTTTAGTTAAAAGTAAACACCAGTTTGGTATCTAATTTTATATATCATTCTTCGGAATATGTGTATAATTTTCTTTAAACATATTCCGTATTCAATTTAAAATTTTCACCCGCTATTGCTTAAAAATGTATATCATTATTATTCTTTTTTATGGAACAACACGATATAAGTCATATTTAATTTATTTTATTTTTTATTCCAGTAAACTTTGTATCCTTTGAATATGAGCTAAATAGATTTTATATATTTGATAAGAAAATATTGATCTAAGAAATAGAAAAAAAAAAAAAAAAAAACAGAAGAAAATAGAAAGTAAAAAAATATATATATCATACAGTATATGTACTATTCTTAATTGTTTGAAAAACGTTTTGAACATAAAAAAGCAGTTATTAAATGGCTTAAAAATATATTTAATACTGTATCATATAAGTAAATACGAACTTTTAAAAACATAAGGCAGTTTTATACATAAACTTCATATCAAGGCATAAACAACTCTTTATTTATGTCTAAATTATCATGTGTAATTTTTTTTAGTGCCAACAATTACTTGTACCAGAAACGTTGCAAATTCGATTGCAGTAAAAGGAAATTTAATAATTATTTCTCGCGTTACTCAATTTTAAAAATTTAAAATCATGAACAAAATATCGCAAAAAAAAATGCTTGCATATAAATTTAAAAAAATTAATATACCAATTTAAAAAAACACAAAAAATATTAATTAAACTTTATAATTATACTGCTAAACAGTAACGTAAACTGCAAAATATGAATAAAATGTTTCTCCGTTTTTTCAAAAATTTTACTGGATGATATAAAAAATTCATATTATTTTT
Organism: Maratus speciosus; assembly: GCA_963932465.1. Lineage (NCBI taxonomy): Eukaryota > Metazoa > Arthropoda > Arachnida > Araneae > Salticidae > Maratus > Maratus speciosus. The sequence continues at coordinate 394,787,494 of OZ010786.1, forward strand.
AGAAATTTGGTAAATTTTAAATCTGAAACATTGGATATCAAAATTTACGATTTTCAATAATAAATTAAAAAATCAATAAGAATAAATCTTTATAAAGTTTTAGTTCCGTGATTAAAAACTGCAATATATACAGTCAAATTTCACAATATTAATGCTTTTTTTCCATCTGAAAACTTTTCCTAATATCATAAAAATATGAATCATCATATTTAGCTCCAAAATAATAATAATAACAAAAAATAAAATAAATGCCTGATGTCATATACTACAAGCGTTTATAGTCAGTAAACAGTAAAAACAAACATAGAATAAACACAGTTACAAATGGCTTCAATTTAATGTTTTTATCTCTGATAAATGAAGCGATGAATCATTCAACTTTTCAAACCTATGTTGCAAGTTTTGTTTTTGAGCAAAGACAAATTATAATTATTTCACATCACCCTATCGAAAATGAAGATTAAACTATCACTCATTCGTTTATTTACAAAGGTCAAGCAAATAGAATTACAGCATTGCTATTTAATTTTCAAAACAATTATATTTCATTCCGTTACATTAAGAAGGCATATAACAGACGACCGTTAGTGAAATCAAAAATTTAGCTTTAAACTACAGAAAAGAGATAAATTTTTATAAACGATTTCACTCATATTCAAAGGGATGAAAATCTATCGGAATAAAATATTAGAATTAAATATGACTTACTCGTTCGTTCAATAAATACCCAGATTAACACATTTCCTTTTAATCCAAGCAATGGCGGCGGTGAAAATTTAATTGTTTCTGTTCTTATCTCATGAAGGTGCTGTAGATGACACGCGCGGAAATCAGCGTTCTGATTGGCTGTTAAGAATAGTACCAAAGATGATGTTTAACTATCGCTTGGAGCGTATCGTCTTAAAATCAGACGGTTGTTGGATAATTTACACATGTTTCTCGGTTCGTTTATAGCATGATCATAGTAAGACATTTATGTGTCTTAAATTTAGACGTCTGTTATGTCTGAATTTTCAGATTCAGACATTTAAGTGACTGAAATTCTTTTTCAGTCACATATGTGTCTAAATTTAAGACGCCTCTATTTGCAGTGTATTTCCCAAATTTCACCACTAGGGGTCGCTGCCGTCGTTTGCATTAAATTGGGCGTAGTCACTTTACTATACCAGTACCTCACTTCCATACCTTAGATCTCTCCGTTCGCAAGTATTTTATGGTTAAAGGGACTCTCCTTTGCACACTGTATATTTTTTTCATGTTCGTGTGACCAGCTGACGAATAACCACCACTCTATAATCAGCTGACTTTTTTTTTTCTTCAAGATATTAATCAAGATGACTAATTTTTTTTTCTATTTTTACATGTTTGGGAGGCTACCGCTGCTCAACCCACCCACGGAACCGCAGCTGATGTTCACGGAGCTTCATGATACATCTCTCTGAAGCATTTTACAAATTATCGGCCGAGAGGAACATGGTCATCAAAATCTGTTGCTGGCTCGCGGACTATATAAATCCCAAGCTTTGTAATTAAAAAACTCATTTATTCAAATTTGATAGATAAATTATAAGGTATCTTTTATAGATGTTTGTTTCCTTTGCTTTAATTTTGTATTCCAAACTTCTTCATCAATTATTTTCTGAAGCTGTGAAAACAGTGTCACCAACATCATGAGCCATCAAATACAGTTTCAAAGTATCCAAACTGCTAACTGCTTTTTCGAACGTTACATGCTTCATTTCTATTTCATCTTCTTCATCCGATTCACTACTACTGCTATTAATAACCTCAGTTTAATGTTTATTTTCACATGCAGATATTTCTACGTCACAAGATACATAACCAGGGACATTGAAAATTCTTAGTAAATGTTAGAAAATTTCTTCAAATTTTTATTTTTTTCGGCATCGAAATTTATCCGTTAAATCGTTATTATAGATTTGTTAAATCGAAGTATTTTTATTCCATTTCGTTAGGATCATAAAAAAAATTCGCTAAATCAAGAAATTCGTTAAATCGCGATTCATTAAATCGGGGCTCGACTGTGTATGTATATAAATTCATAAATAAGACACAGCGCTAAATTCTAAGTCGTTAAAAATTATCATCGTCCGTATCGTTAATATTTATATTATATATTATAATATATATTGTAGTTTCTTAAATTTTACTTAATCAATTTAGAAATTCGACTTATGTAAAATGCAAATCACGTAAAAGTTTGCTGAACGCATTATTTACGTAAATCGGGGGATGCCTGTATGCGTGTGTGTTATGTTGTTATAGTGTATATTATTCAAATAAGGGCACAGGTGTCTAAGGCGCATCGGGGTGCCTATTTGGAACCGAAACTTCGATTTTATGCCTTGGTTAAGGCCTTGGTAACACCGAGATTTTACTTCATATGACGACCCAGAACAGATTGCGTGTGTTTTATATTGAAATAAACATTGTGTGTTTATAATAAAAATTATGTGTATTTTATAATATTTTTTTAATAGAAAATAAACTGTTTTATATTAAAATAAAACTAAAATGCTGTTTTCTCAAGCTAAGCTTAACATGTTCACTTAAAAACACGGTTTTCTCGCAAAAAAAGCTCAAAAATGTTTTTCGCACCAATCCCGGTGCGTCTGAGACATTTGTTCCCAAATGAGTACCGTAACTTGCGGTTACATGGGCCGTGAAATGCTACTTATACCTATAAAAAAATAAAAAATAATAAAAAAATAAAAGTAAAAATATTTTTTTATTATTATCTCCGTTATAATACTGATTATTAAAAATCCACCCTTTGCTTAGTAGAAAGCGCAATCTTAAAATTTATTTAAAAATTATTTTAATTTTTGCTCTTTTTTTTTAAACATTGCAACAGGAAAGAAAAAAAAAAGCATAATTAACTAAAAAAAGTCCATTCAAAATTTTGAAATCATTTTCGGAACGTATAATCATAGTTTAGTTACTATTAAAAGATAAGAGATAATTTTATTTAATACTAGGGGGCTCTGCCCCCAACGAGCTACGCTCGCTAACCCTCGTTCATACATCCCAGATTCTAATAGCAAGCTAATTTGATAGGCTTTAAAAAAATTGAATTTTAATTTTAAAAAACAGTGGTGATCTCCCTAGAAACGGGCTTTCATACATTTTCCTTTGATTTGAGATTTTAAGTTCAAATCAGCCGCTGCTAAGAGATACAATGGATGTTTTCGCCTTTGATTAAAAAAAAATAATTAGTTAAATATTTCAAAATAAGCTAATGTAAAATGAATTAATTTAACAGAGTCATTGTCTCCCGGTATTTTTTACAACGATATAAGAAAGTTCTTTTAAATAAGTCCTTTTAAATGTATCGTTTTAAATCTGACGTAATTTTCACCAAAGTTTTCTTTCTCTTATAAATATTCCCGTGAAAATACTTTTGTTGTTAGAAAGGAAATATTATTTGCGCTGTCTTAGAATTCACTACAACAGTTCACAAGATTATCTCAAAATATAAAATAAATGTCTCGCGCAAATATATTTTTTAATTTAAACTGTTTTGCGTTATTATTTGGCTATTTTAAATATGACGTAATTTCCTCCATTTAAGACTTTTAACATATAATAATGAATTTTTTATTTTAAAATTTTCTTTCTCTTTTAAAATTCAAGTGGAAATATAGTTCTTATGACGTAATTTTCAACATTTTCCTACTTTTAACACGTAATATTTTAATTCTAATTTGAAAGTTTTTTTTTCTTAGCCACGGGTAGATAAATTTTTAATTTGAAGGAAATGTTTTTCTTTCAATGTTTTTAAAATTGGCAACAATTTAAAATAACACCCTTTACTACAATATGTAAAAAATATCTCTCGAAATGCTGAAAAATTGAATTTAAAATGGAAATAAAACCTCAAAAAATGGATTAAATTAAAAAAATAAATGCAATCTTCACACCGGGAACTTCTTATGTATAAAATGATCTAAAAATGATTAAATTCCTATGTATAGTTTTTGCTCCTATAAAACTTTTTTAATGGAACGATTTTGACCAACTTTAACATTAAACATCTCAAAATAACTTGATTTGAAAATTGTCTGCATCATCGTGTTTATCAAATATTTCTCTATAATACCACCGATTTTCATACTTTTGTATGCAGTATTTTTCTTAATATTCACGAAGAAAGACCTCTGGTCAAAAAAATTTCAAAAACAGCGGTAATGACAGCGTTAGTTACTTCTTTTTATAATAGGAGAGATCGCATTCTTTATTTTTTATTTATCGTTCCTAATTTTTAGTGTAACTCGCATTGGGTTGAGCACCTGGCCGGGCAATGTGCTGTATAGAACCTCGGGGCCCAGGGTCAAGTAAGCTGAGTTAGGCACTGAAGGCCCTGACCCTTCATGGATCGCACAGTCATAGGTTTAGTTTTTTTTTTTTTTAATTTTTAGTGTTTAAAATTATTTCTTTTTGCAGTTTCACAGTTAGCTGCCCTAGTTTGGAGAACATGGTTTGTCGCATAATTAAACTCACCGTTCTTGTAATTCGCAAACAGTTGTAATCATAAAGACTATTTGGTGATTATCACCGGCGGACAGCTGGCGGAAAAATATCTTAAAATTAATTAATTAATAATTAAGTTTTAAAAATATAAAAATGCTGATTGTCATCGAAAACACACAAGTGAGCATGATTTTTATCATTCTAGCCTATCAAGAAGTGAGTTGAAGATCGATTACAAAAGTCAAGTTTATTTAAATAATAAAACAGTAGGAAAAAATGATTTTCCATCCCTCCTGGAATTTTTGAGTTGAGTTACCGTCCCTTTTTTCCCTTACCGTCCTCTTTTTTTTCCTTACCGCCCCCTTCTTTAACACCCCTTTAAGACAATGTTATACCAAAATTTTGTACTAAAAATACTACACTGTTATTATTTCGTATTTGAATGTTCTGTGAGTGCTATGCAAATTCATGATAAATAAAAATTTAGAAGAAAATAAAAAGTTAGAGAGATAAAACGGTAAAGAAAATTAAACTTGCAAGTTTAACTTAAACCTCAGTTAAATATAAAAAAAATCGTCGCTGCTCACCATTTTTTCCTTATTTTGAATCATTAAGACTATAAGTCTATAAGTTTAAAATTTTATTTTATTAAGTTTAATTTCACCAGATTTTTATTCCTGAAAGTTAAAATTTTATGAGAATGCCTCATATATATTATTTCTGCTATCAACATCCTTTTTTCATGCATTTACAAAACGCAGAACGATGAATGAGGTATCATTGGAAAGGTTTTTGAACCGGCACATAGTACACTCACATTTTGTTAAAACATGTTTTTGATTAAAATGTTCAATTAATTGAAAATTAAATCAATATTGTTTTCATAAATGAAATAAAAGTTTTTTTTTTTTTTTTTTTTTTTTTTTAAGAAATGTTGCAAGAAAAATAAAATACCGTATTATACTATGCTTAGAAATGTTTAGAAAAATAAAATAAAATAATAATAATAATACAAAAAGTTAAAGTACAACGTCTGCGCACGGGTTTATTTTATATTTATGATAAAAAATAAAAATTGAAATATTTAGAAGAATAGATAACATCAATCGACCGAAGCAGTGGTATTGCATGTGTAACTTTAATAACCCTTTGGTATATTAGATTAAATGTTATTTTATATGTATACAGTTAATTTTTCTGAAGAGGGAGAAAAAACAAAAGGGGGGAGAAAAAAAACAAGATATGTAGAGACTTAAACACAAAAATTAGTGCCAGCGGTATATTAAGATGATCAACGTAATTCATATACTAGCTCTTTTGGAAAAAAGAAAGTAGTTATATTTCTGTCTTGTGATATTATACTGATGCGTGGCAGATTACAAAATTTTTATTTCGTAATTTGGTAGCAGCTATTCAGGAAAACTTACATGAAAAGGCCAGCCAAATATCGCGAAAATTTAGAAACGATAGGGGCGGTATTGAGTTTCTTTCTAAAAGCAGCTTTATTATAAATGATTTTCCCAATTTTTCAATCAGCTCACTGTATCTTTCTGAGTTTCACAATATTTGACTGAACTTTTTATAGAAGTTGCCCAAAATATCTGACTACTAAATTATGAAATAAAAATTTTGTAATCTTCCACGAATGCGCAGTTCTATTGTTCTTTTTCAGATTTTCGGAAAGTTGTGTTAAATTTGTTTGAAAATTCTATATGCTATAAACAAAAAACTTCTGAATTTTTCGCAGAAACGTTAACATCTTCACAAATATCAGTGTTATACTTACACAAATGCACACAAATGTTGAACAGGACTCCCATAATCATTTAATACAGTGACAGACCATTTTGATCCTTTTCTGTTACATGGATGATCGCAAGTATTATTTTATTATTAAATTTATTATGAACTCCCTAATTGTCTTCTCAACTAAATATTCACTGAGAAGTATGAAGTCAAATATGTTCTTTACATCCTACAAGTTCAAATACAATTCGTCAAGAATTTCAGTAGGTTTCGACAAAAAGTGTAAAATCGGTAGCGTCCGGCTACTTACCCTTAGTTTTTGGACATGAGTGTAAAAGTATAGGGGAGACCGGAGCAAGATGACTATGTTAACAATTTTTGTTGTTTTTTAATTCATTTTTAAGTATAGTAAAATTAATTTTACATGAACTGTTAGAATATTCCTTGTAGTATTAAATATGTTACCATTCAATTTTTCAAATAAAAAAAACAAAGAATAATTTTATTTTTTCATAACATTAACAAATCGTCATCTTGCCCCAGTATTGGGGCAAGATGACAATACTGAAAAAGGTTGAACATATTTTATCTTTTGAATATGTTACATGGTTTAACAAATGATAACTGTATTTTTACATCTTACAAAGTATCAGACTAGGCATAATGCATTGTAACGTAATTTTTAACTGTTTAGTTGTGCAGCTAAAAATAGTCACAAATAAAAATGCCATTTTCATAATTGGAACATTCCTCATGCCACCACGCTTGGCATTTACAGCATCCATTCTTCTGCTGGTGGGTCACAATATTTGAATTATTTGGGGGAAGGGAGACCAGCGGAGGAGGGGGAAGGTCTTGACACCCCGTCAAACGGTACCCTCCTCGTACCGATCGGACACTTGTAAGCGGAGATACGCACCCCGATAGGATTTTTTTCGGGGGGTGGGGCTAGGGGACTTAGCGGATGGCAAAAATGTCTTTCTCTGGTCGCCCCCTTTCGAAAGACACCTCCCCCGATCCGATGCGCCCCTTAGCCCCAGAGGAGATAGAAGCGCAATGTCCCGCTGACAAACACACAGACAAACAAGCCTTTACAGGATTTAAAAAGAATGGACAACACAGTTAGTTTAATAAATTCCGAAACACGGGGCTCGTCATCTTGCCCCGGACTGCCTGTTTAAAAATATTCATTTTCATTGCCATGAAGGAAGGCGATTAACTGACATTTATTCATGGTAATAGATAGTATTTAAACTAAGTTACTCATAAATATTAAAGAGAAACGATATATCTTACCTGTATATGTAGCAGAGCTTATTTACACATGCATAAAAGTTATGACGTGGCAGCAGTAAACAATCAAAGCTTCACAACTAACACAAAAATGGCGATTTCAGCGTCTCTATACTATTGTTTAACGAACGACCGTTAGGAGAGCCAGTAGTGTTCGGTTGAGGCTACCACCTAGTGGAAAACGGAAAAATTAAGACATTCGTCATCTTGCCCCGCTCTTCATCTTGCCCCGGTCTCCCCTATATATATATTTAAATTTTGCATTACTTACATATTTACAACGAAAGGGCATCCTTCCAAATTACATTTTAAGATGGACTCTGATTGGTTGAATTATGTATCTCGGCTCCTATTGGGAATTTCTAGAAAATTCCTTTAGATTCTGAAGGCCAATTTGTTTGCCAAATGTCGCCAAATTTGGCGACATTTTTTCATTTGGAACCAAGCATGTGTTTTGGTATTGGTAATCTTGAAAGTCTGTTTTCCGGCCAAACCTTGCCATTGTCGTCAAATATCGCCATTACGAAATGCTGGCAACTTTGAGACTTCGTTTAGTGCTTACTGTTCAGCAACTTAATAACTGTTTCAACCTTCATTCTCATTGTAACGACCCGCAGTGACCCCGAAATAACCTACTAATCAAATTTTCTCGAACATGTGACCAAGACCAATGGTCTTCTCATACCCCAAAACCGTGGGGTACAAAATTTAATCAAAATTGATAGAGGCGTTTTTAGATAAAATTTGTATAACACACACATCCACACAAGATTTGCTCGCATATAATATAAGATTAGGGGGATCCAAATAAATGTTAGTCAGAAGCTGATAAGTTCGGACTATAAGGAAGGTGATGGAGTTATTTACAATGAAATTTTTGTTTCGTTACACTTGTTGTGTAAAGTATTGTATTGTTTAGAAGAAGATGAACATTTGGATCAGAAATAGAACGTTTTAAGGACCGATGTGCATCTTAAGATTCTCCAAAAATTAACATTACTATGCTGCTTTATATGTACATTGTTCATGGAGAAAATTGACATACCAAATAATCCTTAAATCCCCACAAATGTTAGTGAAAAATTTGTCACTTTTTGTTTCAGTGGAGAATTTTCACATTTTATGACGCATTCCATCCTGAGTCACCTTGTTTCACCTTCTTCACGGCTGTTTCCAAACAACTTATGCAATTTGCATATTTGAAACGTCCTTGGAGTGTTGTTTTCAAAATGTACATTCAATGTGTGGTGAAATTTCAATAGGTTTGACGTTTTCCCATTTTTTAAGTACATCGTACAGCTTCACTATGTACTTTGTGTTTATTCATATTTCTAGTGACTAAATAAATCAAAGCATGACAAATAAAATTACAGCAGGCCGTAAGCTATTTATGATATTTGCAATGACAAGTATAAAATTATTTTATTACATTAGAAGAGGATTTTTTTTATATTTGATCCACCCTTGTATTAATAATTTTTTTAAATCCAGACTGGATGATTCCTTTCCGCTTAACAATGAATAGTATTTAATACAACATTGTTACATGCAATCGTGATGAGACTGAGATATGAAGTGACATCTACAACGGATAGTGGTTTTAGTGAGATCAATGAATACATAGTTTCTACCTGTGTAAACGTTGTGTTCAATTTTCGTATATAAACAAGCGAAATGTGACATTTTTAGTTGAGGTTGATGTGATAAGGTATCGTTAAACAAAATCATAGTTCAATAACTTAAAATTTTTGTGATCCTGAAATTTGTGCATGTGTTCATAGGAGGGCCCTGGGGGCCTATTTTTGGCATGATTTGTGGGATAAAAATATCCTAAATAATGCAACTTGACAGAATCAAGAGTTTAATTAATCAATACGTGATATTAAATGAAATTGAACATAAAGAAACACAAGGAACGTGAAGAAAGCGCAAGATATGAGGCAATATTTCCGTGTGAAAAAGATTTCAAATAAAAATACTAAGATAGATGACAGTAGTCCCATAGTTTTTATATCAACATGAAGGTCGAAAATCTGTCAATGGCTGAATGAAAGGCTTATGCAAAAAGTCTAAGTGATTTCTTGTATTTATGTTTACGAATGTTCAAATTGTCTATTATATTATTAATGTTATTGAATTGCCATGATCTGTATTTGTTCGAGCGAATAATAAATGTCATATATAGCTGATAGGTGAGTTCATTTGTAGCTATAAGCCAAGTGAATTATTAGGTACTACTTAATTATCCCGTCGACCAAAAATCTATTGCCAAACTATAAGATTAAATTCCAATAATGATTGATCGTAAATGCCACATTCACTTGACTTTAAGAGAGCTACACGTGTTTACGTCATCAAGTGATTTTTATTTTGACGTTTTACTTGTATTTTTATTAATGATACTAATTTATTTGTTCTTTCGTTATTTAAAATAAAAATTACGTCAATTTGTATAATTTGGCGAGTGGTTGGGCGATTTATATAATTTGGCGAAATTGGTCGACGCGATAACTAAGTAGTACCAATTATTAAGTAGGTAAAATATTAAATCCTACATACATATTTACAAAACAAGCTTCATCATTCTTTAAATCAGTTAGAAATTGAGGTTATGTTTGATTTGAAAAGGACATTTTACCTAAACTATCTTAGACAAAACTGCAGACAGTTTAATTAAATAATGAAATCATACACTGAGCCGTCTAAAGCGTTGCGAATCGGGCTGCGTACATGTTCATAGATGAAGTCATTAACAAAGACCGAGTCTATTAGTCAAACACAACAGCCGGATCAGACTAGCCTCTCGCAGTCACGTCTAATCTGTTGACCAGTAGTGATAAATGTACGAATCCGGGAACAGGTAATTGAAAATGGTGAAAGGTCCTTGGTGGTTTTGACCTTTTTCGCCTCAAACTTAACGTCTTTAGCGTTAAAGAATAACTGCAGCTATTTGATCTCGAGTTTTAAATAAATGTAACCATCTGAACTCCGCAATCAAGTTTTGTGCTTTGAACCAAAGAATTTAATTTCGAAGGAGTCTCCTTTGAACAAACTCCGTGAAATCGAAACCCATGAAGTGTTTTAAAGACTGAGATGTTCATTATTTCAGAAATTTATTTTAGAACTTCATATTCTACGCAACGCTTTACATTCATATTGGCGTTTTGTGCAGTTTCATGATCGTGGGTGTCCAGTTTTAAAAGGTCATTTTGAAATTGTATATATTCATTAAACTCCGATTTTCTTTAAGTATCGTTACTTAAAAGGTCATAATAATTTACAAAAGAAGGATAATTAATTAAAATATTCTGAATGCCAAATTATTTAACTTTCTTTCAATGAATCGTATAGAAGTTGTTTATGACAATGTTGGAAGCAGCCTTTCGTTTATTAAAAAGAAGGCGAGATCATATCTCTTGTTAAAGCAATATACATATGAAGACATGAATTTCAAAACTCGCCTTGTTAAAAAATAAATAAAAAAATAAAAGCAATTTAACGAATTACAACGACCATTTGGAAAATGATTTTTTCTACGTCTAAAATTTAAGACATAAAAAATCGCACGGAATTGATCATACATTATGTACACCATGAATTAAACATTAATAACGTTATTGCACGTAAAAATTGCAAGCGAAAAAAATCGTCTGCGAATCGTCAATTTCCTGAAACTTACGTATTATCCATTTGAAACTTATGTATTATCCAAGCATTTCATTGGCTGTTCGGGAAAAGGCTTTTCCATCGTCAGATTTCCAAGAAATCTGACAATCCATTTTAAATGAAATTTCATTCTTAAACTTCTAAACATCTCACAATATTACTTTTTTACACCGTCGTATAGAGAAAAAAAAAGCACTTTTAAATGCAATTTGTTTGAAAGCTGTATCTCAATTTGTTTCTGAGTGATTATTTTTTTTGTAGTTTTTATTACTTTTTTGTCATAATGGCAACAGATCTCTGTTGAAAGTAAAGGGAAATACATATTACTGTATAGACCAATCGGAACACGAATAAAATGCGGATTAAACCAATAAAAACCTTCATATATTCTTTTGATTTCCCATCCTGACGAGAACAATAACTATTTTTCCAAATGGTTAAAAAAAAAAAAAAAAAACGCGTTTTTTTTATCAATCTATTCTATTGTTAAATCTACACCGAAAAAATACTACAATCTGCAAGAAAGCTAGTTTTATCCCGTATTTCTGGCATTGTAAAATCTTGGTTTACAATGGAAACCAATGGACGCAGTTAGAAGTTTTTCGCGATTTCTCAAAGTGCGATTTTCTGGATAAGGCGAGTTTTGAAACTCACGTCCTCATATATACTCTCTAAAGAAACATGTGAATTTAATTATTTTTTCCGTTGGTTATATTTCGTTTAAACATGAAAAATTCGACTTTGTTTTGGACATTTTCTTCCAAAATACAGAAAATGCCCCAATCAAAAGCAGAACTTATCCGAAATCCCGCAATTTAAAGCTGCTTTTTCGAAACATCACAGGAGTGTTCCGGCACTGTGCCGCTTAGTACTCTTTCGTATTAGAAACGGAATTTTTGTGCATGTTTCTTTTCCCTCAAAACATGAAAAACGCCCAAACCGAAGTTCAAAATTTCCTGAAATTCTCTAACCAAAGGAGGGAAATTTCGAATAAAATCTCTTCCGATCACAAAAATGTTCCAACAACTTGCTATCTGTACTTTTTACTTTTTTTTAACGCTTAAATTTAAAAAAAAATAAGTTGAAACTGGTGTGAATTAATACGAACAAGAAGATCTTCTTAAAACACCATCGAAACCTTAAATGCGCTAGGCCTTTCGAAAGATCTGAGTCTTTATTCGTCAGGTGCAAAGAAGACGTGCCTCTACTATGAAAGCACCAGAAAGACTAAAATGAGAGATAAGGGAAAGGAAACAAGCTGAAGAAACAGTCAATAGGAAAGTAGAAATCAACAGTCAATAGGAAAGCAGAAGACAACAGCCAATCACAGAAGATTATAATCAAAACAAAAGAACACAGAGTAAGAGGAAAATAAGGAAGCAAATTAAAAAAAAAAACAGACTAATATTAATACAAAAAAAAATTATATGGTAGTACTGAAAAGGTTTTTCCAAGCTGAAGAGAGCATTCTGGAATCAAATTCTTCATTAATAATAATTCACGATTAAGATAAATGGCTAAATTTTCAAGAAAGCCCAATTCCGAGATACTATTGGCATTAAAGATAATTTTAACATTTTGAAAGTTAAAACTATGACCGGAATCTCAAGAGTGCTTGGCAATAAAAGATTTAGAAATTTCTTGATTAATTACATAAAGAGAGTGCTCTTTTAAGCGGATTTCAAGATTTCTTTTAGTTTGACCAATATAAGATAAAGCACAGCCATTACAAGGAACATTATAAATTCCGTATTTATGAAGATCAGGAACAGGAGATTTAGTGGAGGAGAATTTGAATTTATTGACAGGTTTAAAGATAATGTTAAAATTGAAGTGTCTTAAAACTTTAGCTAATTTGAAACATAAAGGAGGATGAAAGGAGAGAACAACCAAATTATCAGGTTTGATTTTGACGGATTTGGAAAGAGTAGATTTATTAGACGGTCTATTGAATTTCTTCATAGCATTATTGATAACAGAAGGATTGGAACCTCTTTTGACAGCAATCGTTTTTAAGTAATTAAGTTCATCCTTAAGGGATGCAGAGCCGGAACAAATTTTGAGAGCACGGTTTGCATACGTGTAAAAAACACCGGTTATTTGGTTGACAGAAGGATTTGACCTCATGCTCTCTCAAATCATGAAAGCAATTTTGTGAACGGATGGTTTTCGAAATTCGTTGTTCAAAGAGTAAATACTAATGTGAAAGAAATTTGGTTCCATCAAATCACCAAAACTTATATATATATATTGAAATAAATTTTAGTTTTATTGTAAATTATTGGGTCAATATTGGGTCATTGTTGGGTCATCACTCTCTAGAAATTAACCACGTGTAAGCGGATTAGAAGAGCAGGTTACAAAAAGGAAAAACGATAACTTAATCTTACAATTAGCTGCAGAAACTAAACAAAATTGAGATAAAATGCAACAAAAACCACCTGCTCAGATGCTTTAAAATACAAATTTATTTTTGTGAATTAATAACGTCATTCTGAATAACTATCTTTAACCCCTTCGGGACGGGAGCCTTTTACGAAATGTTTATTATTTTGCTACCGGTTTTAAAAAACAGAAGTTTGTGCCTATTCAAATCAGGAAAATGCTCGGATTAAATAAGGCAAATTTTACAGTGAAATTTTACTGGTGAGGATAAACGAGGATCCTTGGGCCTATTTCCGGCACGTATACGTGTCGCTCGTCCCCAAGGGTTAAACTTTCAGAAAGAAAGTTAAATAAAATTGCAACTGGACTTAAAGTAAACAAAATTTACCGAATTCATCGTCTACATAAACGAATATTATTTGAAAGAATCTCTTTCTCTCCGTGAATAGACATCTCTTTAAAGTTGAAATTTGTATGAGGATATATAAAGAAAGCACCTAAGAATACTGGTCCAGTCAGAAGTGGGCGAGAGGTGGCGGAAAATGACCATGGGAACCAGTTAAAAAAAGGAAATAAATGGTTCCTTATATGTTATATTTAGGAAAACGTTCTCCACCCTCTAACAAGTAAAACATCAAAAATTAGATTCTTCGGTACGACCAAAGCTTGCCGAATTATGATTTTTTAGTGTTTACTGGAACTAAAATACTGCGGCCTTCCGTTTATAGTGCCAAAAGAGTATGAAAATTTGTGAAATACAAAATAGTATAACTCAGTAAGTTTTGGTCGTAAAAGAATGGAATTTTTGCTGTTTTACTTGCTAGAAATGGAGAAATTTTTTTCTAAATATAGCATATAGGAACAAGGGAGTGTATCAAAACTTTAATTTCTTAACTTTTTAAAATATAGCTAATTTGACCTATATGGATATTTTTATAATGAAGAACTGCATTTGATCATTTTATCAATTTAATCGCTTGAAGGGTGTTGGTTGATTTTTGGACCACCTAATTTTAATTTCTAAATGCCTCATTAGCACAAAAAATTTTGAATGGCAATTTTCCTATTGTTAAAAACGTGAAGAAAAACTTTTACTTATTTGCAAAAATCTTTGTTTGCAAATACTGATGCCATTTATTTATTTCAACATTTTATGAATAGAAGTACTTTGCCCCTGAAAGGGTTAAACTATAGTATTTCCAAAATGTACGGTTTGGTAATTACCTATTTTTCAACTCTAAGAAAGGACACCCTATACATAATGTTAAGCCAGAATACTAATACTTCTAAGAAATTTTATATTTTTTATCACCGTTTAGTTAATAGCTCGTTATTTTAGTTGAAAATTAATAAATTATTCTTTTCTCATGCTTGAAATGACATTTCTGATGCACAAATAATTTCTCAAAATAGAGATGTTTAACAAAAAGGATTAAACTACCTTTTCTTTCTTCTTTCATGTTAAGCGAACAACTAAATCTGGAATTATTAGCTTGAAAATCCCTGGCGTACATTTCACCCATCACCGATGTCCTATTCTATAAGCAACCCAATATTATATATGGATTCGTAGATTTCTTTTTTAAGACGAAATTCCGGTGACGATCCTTTTCTGTCTGTTAGTAATGTATCAAAGGGGATCACGGAAAATTCGCTTCCATCAGATTCTGTCCGACAAGAATCGAGATTCTTGCTGTACTCTTCCGTCAATGTCGGACAATCAGTTCTCGGTTGCGTGGAGAAAGGAAGTGTCGCTGAGCTAGGAGTAATTGAAGATGTCCATTCGAAGAGGAAGAAAAGCTTTCAGAGAATATTCATTTCAGATTTCATGCATATAGACGACGAATTTGATAATCATTGCTGTTTTAAATGCAGGTAAAATTTTATTTTTCGTACTTTTTAGCTCACAGGGTATCAAAGCCTGAGAGCTTATATGTGCCCGCCAGTTATGTATGTATGTATGTATGTACGTACGTATGTACGTAACGCGATAACTCTTGATAGAAACATCCGATTTGCTTCAAATTTTTTTTCTTGGTTCATTCTGATAAGGCGCTTCCCTGATTAGATTTGGGGGTCCATTGGTTAAGAATAAAGGGAGAGGGGGGGTTAGTCCACCCCCCTTTAATTCAGATAAATGGGCTTTTCATGCAGAATTATTCAATTTGCTCCGAATTTGGTATACCGGTTTATTATGTTAAGGAGCTTCACTGATTAATTTTAGGGGTTCATTTGTTAAGGATAAAGGGGGAAAAGGGGAATTAGTCTACCACCCCTTAATTCAGAAAAATGGGTTTTTCATGCAGAATTATTCGATTTGCTCCGAATTTAGTATACCAGTTTATTATGCTAAGGAACTTCCCTGATTAGTTTTGGGGGCTCATTGGTTAAAGATAAAGGAGGAAAAGGGGGGGTTAGCCCACCTCTCTTAATTCAGATATATGGGTTTTTCATACAGAATTATTCGATTTGCTCCGAATTTGGTATACCGGTTTATTATGTTAAGGAGCTTCCCTGATTAATTTTGGGGTTTCATTGGTTAAGGATAAAGGGGGAAAAGGGGGGCTAGTCCACCCCCCTTAATTTAGATAAATAACTTTTTCGCTGGATTACTCGATTTGCTCCAAATTTGGTATCGGCTTATTATGTTAAGGAGCTTCCCTGATTCGTTTTGGGGATTCATTGGTTAAGGATAAAGGGGGAAACGGGGGCTAATTCCCCTTCACTTATTTTTTTGAGGGGCATTATTCTTTAAAATAAGAGTATAATATACAATTAGTGTGGATAGCCTGTGAGCTCAATGCCATCAGTTTAGCTGGGCACTTTTCTTTTATTTAAATTGTTTTCTGTGAACTGTAATGGTGGAACAATCTCTGAACGAACTAGAATGTATTACCAGCATTTCATTTTGTGTCATTATAGTTCAAACAGAACAAAGTTAGTTTGTTAAAATTTTCTTTAAAAAATCCTCAGTTTTGTTAAAGTTTGAAACAGAAAACTGGATTCGGTTTGAAGTGAGGTATCCTGAATTTTTTGCACTGAATAAATAAATGTAGCCACCTTTTAACACTTTTCTAAGCTTTCTTTAAATACTCTTAGATAAGTTTGTATAGTAAAGCATTTTTTGTGTCAAAATACTCATAATGCCAGTAAGAACATTTTAATTTGAATAAGCAATTTTGGATTATAATTCATCAATTATACATTTTTTGAATTATACTACGCTATAATTTGTTGCTGTTGCTATTGAATTAATTTAATTTCTAAATGCTGAAAATGACATTTTCCATGCTATATATATATATAAACTCTATTTGTGGCGTCAAATGCCGCCATCCGAAGAATCTACAACTGTTCTTTTCCATTTTTTTCGGTCAAGGGTCCATTCCTCCTCCAGACCTCTATCCCTCATTTCCTTTGCAATATCATCCACCCAGTTCTTCCGTGGTCAATGAAAGCAGTCACCTTTAAACGCTTGGCTAAGCTTTCTTTAAATACTCTTAGATAAGTCTGTATAGTAAAGTATTTTTTGTGTCAAAAGACTCATAATTCCTGTAAGAACATTTTAATTTGGATAAGCAATTTTGGATTATAATTATACATCATTATGCAGCAATTATACATGTTTTGAATTATGAATCACTATAATTTATTGCTGTTTTTGTTGTTATTTAATTAATTTAATTTTTAAATGCTGAAAATGACACTTTTCATGTTTAAATGAACTATTTATCAACTTAGAGTGGTTGCGATATTTTTATTTATTTATGTTACGTTCTTTACCCTTCCCTACAAGAACAGTAAACAACTAAATCTGTAGATGTTAGTATCCTTGACGTATATTTCACCCATCGCAAATATTCTATTGTGTAAGCGATTCGGAATTATGGATAGATTCATAGGTTTCTTTTTCTTAAGATAAAATTCCGGAGACGATCCTTTTCTATCTGTTGGCGATCTGTCAAAGATGATCACGAAATTTTCGCTTCCATCAGATCCTGTCCGACAAAAGTCGGGATTCTTACTGTACTCTTCCGTCAATGTCGGACAATCAGTGCTCAGTTGCGTGGAGAAAGGAAGTGTTACTGAGTTCGAAGTAATTGAAGATGTCCATTCGAGGAGGAAGAAAAGCTTTCAGAGAATATTCATTTCAGATTTGACGCATATAGCAGGATAACCAATTTAACATTCCTCTAACTGTATCAACGGTTTTTAGTATGCAATCTTTATTAATATGGGCAAACCTGCGGTGCCATGTTTCCAAGCTGTTTTCCGTATTAACCTGGTTAACCTCTGGACTACGAAAATTTTTGTCATTCGTTTAATATACTGAGGAAAAACATGGTAAAGGCCATTTTTTCGAATAGCTGAAAATAATTTACCACCATTTAAAAATACATCTATTCGCCCATTTTTACCAACAAACGTGGCTCCTTTCTCTTCAAAGAGAAGGCCCGCCATCAAATTATGTCTTAATTTAGGTGAATAAAAGACATTGTTTAATACAACAACCTGATTTCTGCTCTTAATTTTACAATTAAATTTTATAGTTCCTCTGCCTAGAACTTCACAAGCTACCCCATTAATAGCTGCTTTCATTTCCATCCCAGAGATTGGCTCAAAATCCCAAAATAAATCTTTACGCGAGCAAAAATGGGAACTAGCGGCCGTATCAAACAGCCTGGCAATATTATCAGTATTTGAATTATAATATGCTTCAGCTATAAAACTAACTTCACCATGTTTTTCATTAGCCCTATGTTTAAACCTTCTGCAATTTTTAGCAAGGTGGCCAATTAAACCACACTTAAAACACTTTCTAGATTCATTACGTTTAAAATTAACACTGGGATCTGCTGCACTTACCTGCATATTAGAAGATCTAGACTTCTGCTTTGTAGGTTTCCTCAACTTCACATCATTATATTTATTTTCACTATTATGTAAAGCAACTTCATTAAAAAGACTTAAATTAGAATTTTTGTTAAATGAACAATTGAACAACTTTAATCTAGCTTCCTCAGATAACAGTTCGTTCAGAATATTTTCAAAGGTATAGTCCTTATCCGAAAAACGGTAACTAAGCTGGACAATACTTCTGTATTCATCAGGCAAATGTCTAATCAGCTGAAACGGCTTTAACCACTCTGAAATTGGACGACCGGCATCCTTTAGTTGCATGATGATATCCCTCAATCTAGCACCATAGATATTCATTTCCTCACCAGGCTGCAGTTTGCATTCGAAGAAAGAATCCGTCAATTCCACAATACGTGCACGGCTACTGGGACGAAAATATTTCTCTAATGCTTGCCAAGCTACATACGGATCCTCGATACCAGTTAATAAAGGCCTCAACTCTTTACATACATTCAAATAGAGAATGGAATAGGCGCGTACTCTTTTTGCCAACTCAGCTGCGGTAGGAGCCTTCGCTGGATCTACGGTTTCCGGTAATTTTGTAGACACGCATTCCCACAGAGATTTCTCCATCAGAAGAACACGAACATCCTCTCTCCACGTACTGTAATTATACGACGTTAAATTATCGATGGGAAGAAACTCAGCGTCCGATGAAGACGACATCATAGCTTTGAACTATTCAACTGAGGAACACAAGCACAAATTTAAAATACCTAACCCCTCTGCATATCGTGGGCTTCAATCAAGGCTGGGCCCATAACCCATAACGGGCTGCTAGGGCAAATTAGGCCTAGAAGCCACAACAACTTAAAGCAGAGTTTAAGAATAAGTGTCCACTGACATGCAGAAATAAGTCAGGATATGATTCAAACATAACTTTATTAAAACCAATTAAAAACACGATTAAAGATATTAAATATAACAATATATGGCCATAACTTCGGCCAAGAACTTAAACAGCTCATTTATCGAACTTTTACTTATAACAGTTACATTACTGAAAAACATAACATACAAAACGAGCAATCTGAACATGAAGTCGCTCCAATATATACCATACAAACAGAAATCAACTTCGTAACTAACAGTGAAACATGCAGTTATAGAAATCATCCAATTAGAAACCAGTGTACGTCATCGGCACGATGACGCAATACCTAAGTTGGAATTCAGTCATTCATCTCCAGATGCGTGGAATTCGTAAATGTATGACGTCATATCGTCAGAAAAACGAAACGCTCGTAAGTTAAAAGTTGAAAAGATTTCGTAGCTAAACTAGAAAACAAACATCGATACCGAGCAGTCTCAGAATTGGGCCGCAAAGCAAAACGACTTTAAACGTTGATATCTATGCCGTATTTCGATATCGGCAAGAAATGTCGCGATACGACATCAGTCTATGCTTTCTTTAAATCCTGTGGATAAGTCTGTATAGTAAAATATTTTTTGTGTCAAAAGACTCATAATACCAGTAAGAACATTTTAATTTGGATAAGAAATTTTGGATTATAATTATACATCATTATACATCAATTATACATGTTTTGAATTGTAACTCGCTATAATTTATTGTTGTTGTTATTTAATTAATTTAATTTTTAAATGCTGAAAATGACGTTTTTCATGTTTAAATGAATTATTTATCAACTTAGAGTTGTTGCGATACTTTTATTTATTTATGTTACTTACGTTCTTTACTCTTTCATACAAGCACAGTAAACAACTAAATCTGTAGGTGTTAGTATCCTTGACGTATATTTCACCCATCACAAATATTCTGCTCTGTAAGCGATTCGGAATTTTGGATAGATTGATAGGTTTATTTTTTTAAGACGAAATTCCAGTGGCGATCCCTTTCTATTTGTTAGTAATGTATCAAAGATGATCACGAAATTTTCGCTTCCATCAGATCCTGTCCGACAAAAGTCGGGATTCTTGCTGTACTCTTCCGTCAATGTCGGACAATCAGTTCTCGGTTGCGTGGAGAAAGGAAGTGCAGTTGAGCTAGAAGTAATTGAAAATGTCCATTCGAGGAAGAAGAAAAGCTTTCAGAAAATATTCATTTCAAATTTCATGCATATAGATGACGAATTTGATAAGTATTGCTGTTTTAAATGCAATTAAAATTTTATTTTGTGTACTTTTTTAAAACTTAAAAACGATTGTTTTCTGTGAAATGGAATGGCAGAAAAATCTCTGAGCGAACTAGAATGTATTATCAACATTTCATTTTATGTCATCACAGTTCACACAAAACAAAGTTAGTTTTTAAAATTTACTTTAACCTCTTCGGTCCCTGGGTCCCCAAACGGGGACCTATGTTCATTTCCTTATAAAAACTAAAATGTTCAATTTTTTTTTACATTTTCCCTTCACTTCTTAATAGCTGAATGTTTTTTTTATACATTTTCACATCACTTCTTAATAGCTGAATGTTATTTGTGTTCAAAGCAAACGAATAAATGGCAGCATCTAAGCTGATTCCCGCATAAAATAAATGTTATTTTCATTTCAGTTCGCAAAATGCCTAAAAATGCCCAAAAGACACTATGACCAAGAAAGTGAGAAATTTTTATAAGTATTTAACTAAAATCTTTTTCAATAAAAAATTTTGAAGATTTATAGATTATTTATTTGTGTAAAGCTCTTAAATTTGGGATGCGTTAATTTAGGTTAAGGGTTATTAAATTGATGTTTTAACGCGGGGTTGCAGTTTTAGATCCATATTTTTGTACCTAAAGTACTAAGCGCCAAAGGGATCAATTTCAGAAAAGATATTTTTTCTGTCGTTTACGATGTCATTTTGTTTGGAAATAACCAATGAATAAGCATTTGTATTATTATTTTAGCTTCGGAACTGAAGAAATTAAAAAATCTCCAGTATTGTTAAAGTTAGACACAGAAAACTGGATTCGGTTTGAAGTGAGGTATCCTGAATTTTTGCACTGAATAAATGAATAGGCACCTTTTAATACTTGTCTAACCTTTCTTTAAATACTCTATATAAGTCTGTATTGTAAAATATTTTTTGTGTCAAAAGACTCATGATGCCAGTAACAATATTTTAGTTTGGATAAGCAATTTTGGATTAAAATTATGCATCATTATACATCAATTGTACATGTTTTGAATTATAACTCGCTCACTGTAAACAAGTAAGAAAAATCATGTGTTAAGCATAGATTATGAAACACTTTCCAACACTTCCTGAATGCTTTGACAAAACTTCGTTATTTAGGGAAATAAGGTATATAAGAGAACTAAGTAAACATTTTAGAAAACGCATAAAAATTTACAAAACTGATTTCAGCAGTTACTGTCCATAGCAAATATGTATTTCAATTCTTTTGAACAGCCCTCTGTATACTATATAATGTGGAAATTTAGTTTAGCAAGAAAACACATAACAGGTTGAAATTTCTCATTCAGCAATTTATACTAATAGATGGAAACATACTTGTATACTTTTGTACAACCCTGTAGTTAACCTAGTACCTTTAGTACACGCCATTATTTAGCTAAAGTTAAATTTTAAGTAAAACACTCTTAAAACTACTGGAATCACATTTTCAGAAATTATTATATATATACGGCCATGTATCCATTTCTTTCCCTGTGTATCTTTTTATCTATGTCATTATCTACAAACATTTCTTAGTAAACTAAATGCAGTTCAGCGTAAGAATGCATAACTCATTTAAAAATCACCTTTAGGCAAATTGCAATCATGTCCAGTGACCATTACGAATTCTTTTGTGTAGCCCTGTATACGAATTACATCATTTATACACACTACATACAATGCATAAATATATAGTGAAACATAAAAGCACATAACATAATTAAAAATGCATTTCCATCAATCATCGCTACCGTACAGTACTTTGGATACAATATAGTATCTGAAATCGTTTGTGTGTCCCTGTAAATGCTATGTACTTCGTATTATACATGAAATAACTTATAATAAACCTCAGCGACGTATATCAATTTCATTATACATTAAATAATTTAACATAATTAAAATACGTATGAAAAAATTCTCTCCAACCCTATATCATTATGTAACGGAATTCTTTTGTGTGGCCCTGTAAGTGAATAATAATTATTTTTTGCACCGCATATTCTACAGAATGCATATTTTAGTGCACTTGATAAATGCATAGCAATTTTATCATGTTTGAAAGCATGTAACATCATTAAAAATCATTTTAAACGATTTTTTCCCATAGACCGTAATGTAACGGAAAACTTTTGACTGTCCCTGTAAATGAACTAAACATGCTACAAACTTCATTTGCAATAGGGTTCGTGCTATGGTAGAGGTCACTGACATATAAAAATTTCAGAACGATCCGAGTATATTTACGGGAGATAGAGCGCGGACAGACGGATAGACGGCCAGACAAACCGAAGTCATAAACACTTTTCAACTTTGTTAGAAAGTGTTAAAAAAAAAGGCCTAAAAACGGAGATTCTATTGGCAATCGAGACGCCGGTACTATTTCCGTATTTTAACGGAAAACTTTCCCCATAAATTCCAGAAAAACGGAAAATTTTCTGTAATTTATGGGGAAAAATTTCCGTAAAAATACAGATTTCTGGAATTTATGGGGGAAATTTCCGTTAAAATACGGAAATAGTACTGGCGTCTCGATTGTCAGTAGAATGTCCGTTTTTTTGCAATGTATAATTTATTGCTTTTGTTGTTGTTATTCAATTAATTTAATTTTTAAGTGCTGAAAATGACATTTTTCAGGTTTAAATGAATTATTTATCAACTTATAGTTGTTGCGGTACTTTTATTTATTTTGTTCTGTAAGCGATTCGGAATTATGGATAGATTCATAGGTTTCTTTTTCTCAAGATAAAATTCCGGAAACGATCCTTTTATATCTGTTGGCGATCTGTCAAAGATGATCACGAAATTTTCGCTTCCATCAGATCCTGTCCGACAAAAGTCGGGATTCTTGCTGTACTCTTCCGTCAATGTCGGACAATCAGTGATCAGTTGCGTGGAGAAAGGAAGTGTTACTGAGTTCGAAGTAATTTAAATATACTATGTCCATTTGAGGAAAGAGTTAAAAGTTTCGTATTTTCAAAGAATATTCCTTTCATGTAGACGATAAATTTGATAAAGAATGCTGTTTTAACATTTTGTGTTCGTATTAAGTTTACAGATATATGTCATGCTGGTGGGAATTAATTTTCGTTCAACGAACAGTAGTAAATAATATGCAAAATTATGAAGGAAAAAAAAATATTAATTCTGTTTTAAACTTTAGATATAGGTAACACAATAATATGTTTTAATTTTTTTTGTAAAAATTACATTTTATACTTCTCCATCGTGTGATATCTTTCAAAGCAATCACCAACAGGCAGCCCTTAATTTTTCTGTTTGAACATACAGAGCAATCTTTACATTTTACATCTTAAATATTATCTTTTTAGGTGCATTCGTAATTATATAAATACGTAGCGCCTATAGTCTTCGCTCGGTCCATCTGTCTGTCTGTCCGCCCGCATATAAGAGAACACAAATTACCCAAACGAATGGTCTGAAATTTTAAATATATAATTGTTGTAAAATTTTGTCGAGTGATTTCAAATTTTATGAAAATCGGATGTATAGTTTAATGACAAGCACAGTCAAAAGTTTTCCGTTACATTAAGGCCAATGGGGAAAAAATATTTCAATTGCATTTTAATGATGTTGCGGCTTTTCGAACAGAATGAAATCGATATGCACTTATAAAGTGCACTAAAATATACATTCAGTACAATATTCGGTGCAAAAAATATTTATAAAACTAGTTATAGTATGAACGCACCTCATTTTCCATGTTTGACGTGCAATTTCCAGCTTGTTTTAACTACTTTCTATATCATGGTACAATTCTTTCGGCAACTTTTTTTTTTTTTTTTGCCAGTTTAGAGTATTATTTTAAAAATATTTTAAAAAGCGAAAATGCCTAATGACACTTAAATATAATTTGTAAAATATTATTTCGCATTCTACGTACCTCCGAAGATTTTCGACTTGATATAACATAAGATCAGTATGATTCTTTGCTGTGTTGGCTGAGAACAGACATACGACTGGAACGGTGAATAAGCTTTGGTGGCTGAGAGTAGATTTACGACCGCAAAGGGTTAAATTGGCTTAGAATTTATTTTGTTTAATTTTTCAAAACTTAAAAACTGCTGCTTTCAAAATGTGATGCTTCACAAAAAATGCTGGAAATTGTCACAATTCACTTCGAAACAACACTGGACATTCTAAAATTCGGATTGTAACTGGCAATAAGTATGGCTTCCCTTACCAAACTACATTGCACTCCCAGTATTTATTTCGATGGTATCACATTTCGCACAAAACAAAGTTAGTGGGTTAAATTTTGTTATAGTTATTGTTTAGGTTATGACAAAAATTTTGAGTTCGGTTTAGAGTGATACACTCTGTACTTTTGAATGTATAAATAAATTGCAATAACTGCAATAAGGTTAGTTGGGGCAACTGGGCCATGATTTTACAATGTGACTCTGGAGCTTCTGACAATTCAGCTTCAAAAAGCCAATGTTCATTTGAATTAATGTCCGAACTTCTGTAACTGTGTTCAGTTAGGTTCCCTCTATCAGACAGAAATGCTCAAAATTACATTTTAATATTTAAAAATACAAAAATATGCATATTTTATCTTTCTTTCCTCATCGGTCCAGTTGCCCCGTAAAAATGGGGTGAGTGGACCAGGAGGGTCTTTGTTCCACACGCGTTAATTTTTTTTTTCATGTAGGATATCAGGTACTGTTTGAAAAAGTGTAAACAACTTAAAATAATTTAAACCAGGCTGATCATGAAAATTATATGTCAATAGAGAGCGTTGTAAGAGAAACCTTTGCTGTCAATGTTTCTAAAAAAAGCACTAAAGTGAAAATATTAGATTTATTTATATCAAAAACATAAAAATTAAGTAAGTACTTATGTACTTTAGTATAGGTAATAAGTATAAAAGTCACATGGATATTTTAAGGGAAAAAATAGCAAGGTAAATCTATGAACAAACGGCTGCTTAAGTACTTAAGTACTATAGCTGTATCCAAGAGTCACATTATATAGGGGAAATTTTCTTGTTCCTATCAGAACCCTTAATGAGTTACCTTCATGATCATTTTATTTAACATATTCTAAAGAAAGGTGCGATGAAGATATTATTTTCAAAATAGCAGTAGGAACAATAAAAGTTTCCTTATAGAATGCGACCCCTGTATCGTACAATTTCAAGGTTTGGCTATCTAGCTTTCAGAGGCAAGGTATTTGCATTCGTAAAATGTTGAAATAATTTGATGACACCAGTATTTACAGGATAATCTATTTAAAAATAAGTAAAAGTATATTTTCGTGTACTTAATAAAGTGGAATTTTCATTATAAAATTCCAGTGCCAATGTGGCAATTAGGAATTAAAATTGTGATGCCATAACGGCATCACCGCCTCTCAGGGGGTCAAGAAATTTGGTTTGATATCACCCAATATGCTTTTATTTTAATTTTATTACGTAATTTTAATGAGGTATTCTATAATTTTCTTTATTGTGAGCAAAAAACAATGGAGAAATTTACTTCCCGTTGTAAGAGAAACTCAAAAAAAAATATTTATAATTATTGGGGTAACTGGATCCAGCATGGTCTAGTTACCCCGGATACATGTCCCAGTTACCCCATTCTTGAAAAATTTATGGGGTAACTGGAACACCGGGCTTACATTTGAAACATGAAGTAAATATGTATAGATACCTAATAATATTAACGTAGTTATATGCCTAATCTTTAAAAAAAAAGATTTTTTAATAAAAGTGCTTACAATATTTTAATAAAAATCCGAGGGAATTCAATCAAATCGACGACGAAAACCTATCAAAGCAAAGAGAGAGTTATGATTAAGTTGACACATGTTGTTTTAGGAGGTAGAGGTTAAGGGGCATTGTTCACAAAAGCTAAAACTTAAAATACATCAACGTTTTTTTTATAAAATAGCCTATGGCCCAGTTACTTCGTGGTTCCAGTTACCCCAACTAACCGTATTGGTTTCCTAAGCTGTTTGTTTTGGTGTTACTGGTGCTTCTTAAAGTTTGTGCTTTCTTTTTCTCAAACACTTGTTAGATATAAACAAATTCTGTAAATTTTTTTAAGACAACAGACCTATAATATCAGTGAGAATTTTTTTATTTTAATAAAAAATTTTGGTTACATCTGAATTAAAAACTCCTTAATTTTCATTGTTAATTAACTATTTTTTAAACATTAATATTATATTTAGCATATTTAAATGAAATATTAATCAAATAGTTGCGATGCTTTTTATTTTCTATTTTAAATAAACAACAAAACCTGAAAATGTTTGTTTATTTCTCTCATCACCAACGTTCTGCTTTTAAGTGATCCAACATTATGAATGGATTCATAGGTTCATATGGATTCATAAAAGGATATGGATAGATTCATGTGAATTCATAGACAAAATTTTGTAGATTATCCTTTTGTATCATCCATTAGAGACGAACACTGAATTTTTTCTTCCATCAGTTTCTGAACGGCAAAAGTCGGGATTCTGTACTCTTCCGTCAATGACGGAAGAGTACAGAGTACACCAGTGCTACTGTTGTGTGTTGAAGTAATGTGTAGTAGTAATGTGTAGTAGTAATGTGTAGTTGAAGTAATCTGTGTGTGTTGAAGTAATGTAGTGAATACCCGCACACTGCTGCTCAAACGGAATCTCTCATTGAATCTTTTGTGTGGGAGCAATTTGAGCACCCTTCATACAGTCCAAACGTTGCGCCGAACGACTATTAGTCTTGGGGAAATGTACCAAAGAAAGGGGGGTTACCTTTCAAAAGGTCGGGTAGAAGATTTTATTAACCATTTGGAAAAATGGTTATTGTTCTCTGTCAGGGTAGGAATTCAAAAGCATATCTGAAGGTTTTTATTGGTTTAATCCGCATTTTATTCGTTTTCTGATTGGTCTATACAGTAATCTGTATTTCCCTTTACTTTCAACAACGATGGATACCTTCTGTTGCCACTATAACAAAAAAGTAATAAAAACTACAAAAAAAATTAATAACTCAGAAATAAATTGAGATACAGCTTTCAAACAAATTGCATTTAAAAGTACATTTTTTTCTCTATCCGACGGTGTAAAAAGTAATATTGTCGGATGTTTAGAAGTTTAAGAATGAAATTTCATTTAAAATGTGTCATCAGATTTCTTGGAAATCTGACGATGGAAAAGCCTTTTCCCGAACAGCCAATGAAATGCTTGGATAATACGTACAATTCGCAGGCGATTTTTGCGCTTGCAATTTTTACGTGTCATAACACTATTAATGTTTAATTCATGGCGTACGTATTGTATGATCAACTCCGTACGATTTTTTATGTCTTAAATTTTAGTCTTCGAAAAAAGCATTTTCCAAATGGTCGTTGTAATTTGTTAAATTGCTTTTTTTTTCTTTTTTTAATTTGTTTATACTGAAGCAAGCATGGAAAAACCAAGTTTTCTAACAAAATTTCTGAAGGCTAAATTTTCTGTGGCCAAAAACAACAAAATTTTGGGCCTTTTATTTATTTATTTATTTATTTTTTTGAAATATCTCGTGACTTGTTGCCGTAGCATATTATTTGTCAGTTACAATATTAAAGAAGATAAAATTATCTACAACTTTTATATTTACAACTTTTTATGCACTCAGTAGCAAGCGCAGTACGCCATTTCAAAAATAGAATATTTTTTCAATTTTCTTAAAAACTGTGAAAAACGTAGTTCTGCCCCGATTATTCTCAATGTTTCCCACGGATTTAATCGATTATGTCAACTTCTATGTATTGGTAGCAGTAAATTATGCGTTTCAGGTCCAAAACTAGACTGTTTTGAACCCGTGGTAAACATGGATTTTGGCTCCCCCTCCCCCCCCACCCCCACACACACATTTAAATAAAAAATTTACCACGAGAATTTTAATAAATATCCAATTGCCGGATTTTGAAAATTTTAAGTGTGTAATCATTAAATACGCAATCAGCTTTCTCAAATATGGATCCATTAAAACGTTGAAAACCGAACCGAAATATATTCCGCTTTAAATAGGTTTCCACCTTAGCGGGTATAATTGTTTATATTCTTTCTCTTGAAAATATATAATTTTTTTCTTTAAAGCCCGGATTCCGTGTATACAGATTTCATTTTCAAAGATTTTATGGTAGTTGTAGTATTGAGGCTTTTAATGTCACAGCTATATG
This sequence comes from Maratus speciosus, assembly GCA_963932465.1. NCBI lineage: Eukaryota > Metazoa > Arthropoda > Arachnida > Araneae > Salticidae > Maratus > Maratus speciosus. The sequence goes on from OZ010786.1 coordinate 394,816,297, forward strand.
AATTATGGGGACTAAATTAGTCAAACGAAAACATTCGCAAGGTAATATTAAACCTATGGGAGCGTTCTTGAAAAATATCTCGCTTGCATTTTATTACTTTTAAATAGTTCTTTTCATGGGATATCTAAAATCAATATCTAATGTTGTACTTTTGTACTTGTTCGGCTTTATAGCTCTAGGTCCACGGTCGGCAACTGCCGGACCATGGTCTACATCCGAAACCGCGGAAGGTCAAAGCCTGGACCGCCTAAAAAGATATTGCAAACGAAGAATTTATTAATTTTCCAACAATACTTGAATATAAAAAGAAGAATTCCGAAATACACATTACACTGTTCCTAAGTTTTACATCAGATCTTGTGAAGGAATTTAAAGCAAGATTCCAAGACTTTACAGAGATAGGTAAGTTATCTCAGTTCTTTAAATCGCCTTATGAAATTGCTCCATCTGCAGAATGGACTGATGTGAGTGCTAAGTTGTTCAGTCTTGAAAAACCTTTACTTCAAATGGAGATAATTGACTTGCAAGAAGATATTTCCTTGCAAATGTATAAAACTGCATCGCCTGAAAAAATTTGAGGTAAACATGTCTCAGAAAAATATGGAAATTGCAAAAAACTAGCTACTAACCTGGATACTATGTTTAGCTCCACATACGTATGTGAAAGAACTTTCTGCAAAATGAATTTTTTGAGAACAAATATCATTCCAGATTAACGGACGCAGCCCTTGAAGACAGTCTTCGCATTACCTGTTTACCACGTGAAACAAATTATAAAAAAATTGGCTCAAGACCGCAAGTGCAATTTTTTGCATTAATGTTCAACGAATATCTGCCTTTTCTATTTTATTATGTGTATGTAAAGCATTTCAGAACGTATACCTATGTATGTAATAATTTTTCAGAGCGAATACCCAACTTTCTATTTTATGTTATATGTATGTGCATGTAAAAATAACAATTTAAAAGTAATAAGTACTTGAATTACTTATGTTTTTTTACTGGACCTCGATAAATTTTTCAAAAGTTTTCGGACCCCACTTAAAATTACTTGTCGATCCTTGCTCTAGGTGAACGTAATCCAGATATCTCTTTTATTCAGGATAAGAATATTCCTTTGAAACGGGATGCTAATAATTCTACAACAGTGCCATCAAAGAGAAAAAAGTATTGCTAAATAGCCCTGAAGAATTTATTATTATGAAAATACATTTTTAAATTTAGCTTCTGCAGTCATATTGCGAATCTTTTTTTATTGTGTAGGAAAAGTGGAGTTGAATGAGACAGGGAATCAATGCGAAAACAAAAATGTTTATATGGTCGACAATCATAAATAAATTGGTGTTTCATTTGATAAATGGTGTTACTGAGATCATTAAACAGATATAGTTTAAAAACAGTACATATTACAGAAGATTAGAATATTCCACAAAGTATAGTTTTCAACAACCAAAGTAAGTTTTTCTTTTTGAGCTTTTAAGCAATTAATAGATAATCCTAAAGTTTTACATATTTTTGCATGCTAAAATGATATAACCTCTTATTATATTTATTGATATAAGTGGAATTTTTTTGACAATATTTATTAAAACTATATTTTTATGAAACTAGTGATTTCAAATATTTTATTGACAGAAATTTTTTAATTTTACAAGAGATAAATACATAACATTAGTTAGTGAAATAATCTGTTGTCATTTTTATTGTAGCTATTTTATAAGGTAAAAGTATTTCTTACATAAAAAATATTTATTTTTTCAGGCCCCCCCTCCCCTTTTATATGGAACTACAATCCAATGTGTGCTATCTTTAAAACACTAAAACATTAAAACATATGTTATCAATAATTGGTAATAAAATAAAGCATTGTAGTGTGGAATAAAGTGTGTTTTTCGCAAATTTTCATACCTATCCCATTAATCCCTGGAAAAATATGTATGCATTATGAAAATTATAAAAATTATTAAATTATTAAAATTAAACAAGAATACTTTCTTAATTGAAACTATTGTGCCAATAAGTTACTAAATATTGAAGTATTCTTTTAAACAATGGTTTGAAATTAACATTGTGTACAGTTACTGACTAAATATGAAAATTGCCTTATTCATCTACATCCTGCCCTACTTTTAAAATTATACAAATTTATTGAATATAAAATATCTGTTGAGAGGAAAATAAAGACGTGGGTGTGCAAATAGATAGTTTACTGCTACCAATTTTTAGAAGTCGACATACACGATTAAATCCGAGGGAAACATTTGAATAATCGGGGCAGAAGTAAGTTTTTCACGGTTTGTAAGAAAATTGAAAAAATTATCTCATTTTTAAAATGGCGTACTTCGCTGCTATTGAGTGCATAAAAAAGTTGTAAATATGAAAGTTGTAGAGAATTTTATCTTCTTTAATATTGTAATTACAAATAATATGCTACGGCAATGGGTCTCGAGATATTTAAAAGAAATAAAAAAAGGCCCAAAATTTTGTTGTTTTTTGGCCACAGAAAATTTAGCCTTAAGAAATTTTGTTAGAAAACTTGGTCTTTCCATTCTTGCCTCAGTATAAACAAATTAAAAAAATAAAATCTTCTACCCGACCTTTTGCAAGGTAAAATGTACATTTTCCCTGGACTATATCACCTCTTCCGATACCTGTAAATTTTCTCGGAGACCAGAGATTCAACACTGACGAAGACGTGGAAACGGCAGTTAAGGCTGTTCTTAACTGCTCTGCTCAACAAGCGCAAAACGTTTTGACACATTTACAAATTCGTTTTTTAACGGAAAGATATAAAATTGGAAGGCCTGACAATGGAAGCGGTTTGTAATCGAACTGTGTTTTCCATAGTTAATGAATAAATTACCTATTGAGTTATTAGCGATTTTAATCACGTGACGAAGACGTTTTTCTCCCTTCGCTGAGAGGTTTTTCTGCTTTTTTTCGGGAACTTCGGTTCAAAACGTCAACTTTGACAATATTTTATGAAAAATCTATTGTGTTTGCAAAAAAATTGAAAAAACAGCTCGATTATATAGTTTCTGAACAACAACAACTGCTAATTTCAGTCATTTCCGGCCAAAAATAAATTTAAACTTATGTCATAAAGTTGCCCTTTTGAATTTGAGAACAGCCTTAAGGTGTAGATTTCCTCACAGGCTGGCGGCATTCTACGAGGAAGTTTTACCAAAACTCGTCGTGCGTTATGACAAATGTTTCAACAGCCATGGAAAATTTGTAGAAAAAATAGAAAAAGGTATGAATGATCTTGTCAAAAATAAATTTTCCAAATATAACTTAGTATTTGTTTTTTTATTTCAAAACGGACCTCACTTTAAAAATAACCCTCGTATATTTGTACCATATTTGAACTAATACGCTGTTTCGAGAAAGAAATGCATCATTTTACTTTAATAAACATCACATTTTGCTTTGAGCAAAATATAAACCTCAAGCGCCAGACCTCATTTCAATGAAAGAAGATAGTAAATTATGATATCTGGGGAATATTTGGAAAGTTACAATTATATGAAATTTAGAACTTATAAAGCTGAATAAGGAGTTGACATTTTTGTTATTCACTAGATGGCTTGATCGAATAATAGAAATCTCTAAAATGAAGCAGTAAAATGAATTAGGTACTAGAAAACCTGCTTACCGAGTTATAATAGTTACTGTGAAACATTCATACATGCAAACACCAGGCACATACTGAGCGACACAAAATACTTTTCGTCTATACAGTAAACCTTCACTTAACGTTTCGGCAACGATTAGCGAAAATATATCTCGAGAATGAAATCAAACTTTTGCAACTTTTATTCGATGGACTTATTTCATTGGAAGAAGCTAGTAAAGTGTGGGAGATAAAATTAAAAACTGAATAAATAGAGTACACTGTAAAAGAAAAAACAAATGTTCTTTAATTTAGAGAAAATGCAATATAACCACGAACGAAAAAATACAATAACCTCTTTCGAGTTACCCTTGATTACCTAAAGCATTCGTTATCTTTAGGAACCTCAGAAATCGATGTATTTCCGAGATTAAAAAAATCATGTATGGAAACAAAGTATCTTTTGCTGCCAATGATTTTTGCAAACATTTCCGACTAGTTTTAGTCAGTTTTCTAAACTCGGAATGTAGGTTTTTCGGATGCTATCCATTCTGAGTAAACATTTTCATGTTCAATAAACATGTTTTACAATCAAACATGATAAATTAGCAGCATTAACATTAACGTTAATGTTATTTTGTTATTCTTGCATGCATAAATGCAGTTATTCAGCTGAAAATGTTTGAATGCGAATTGATAGCATCCTAATAACCGATATTCTAGTTTGAGAAAATTGATGCATACAGTATTAAAAACTACTCGTAAAGGTTTCTGAAAATTAGAGGCAGTAAAACGAATTGTTTTTATCAATTCTTCTTAAAATCTCGAAAATGTATTGGTTCCTTGGTTCCTGGAGTTTTCTAAAGGTAAAGAATCTTTTCCAAATCATTGATAACTCGGAAGAAGTTATTACGTGTTTTGGTATGTAGCTATATTAGACACTACTCAAAACAATTAAAGGATATTGAAAGTCTTATATAAAATAACGGTATAAGCGAATTTTTTTTCTTTTTTTTTTTTTCTTTTTTTTTTTTTTTTTTTCCAAGTCACAAATGCAAATTACAAACTTCGGAGTATGCAAATTTTGAGTTAGACGTCAAAAACGACGCTTTAGCGGCAGCGAGTGAAATTTGGTTTTCAATTTACTGAGAGAGAAAGCGGAAAACAATAATCAACATTCAGTAAGTGCTTTGTTTCGATGAGCACGATGTCTCAACGAAGTCATTTATCTTAACCAGAAGCTTAGAGAGTTGTTGGTCGGTTAGAGGGGGTTGGGGCAAACACAAGCCGAAGCAGCAGAAGCCACTGGAGATTCACAAAGTGTGATTTACAGGATCTGGAATCATTTCTGGAGGCTAGAAATGCAAGCCTAAGACCAGGGCAAGGTCGTAGGCATGCAACAACACCCAATGAAGATCGATATTTAACGCTAACTGCTCGGAGACACCGAAATATGAATGCCAGTCTTCTTCAACAGTACATTTGCTCGGCTACTGGCACCACAGTTTCGACTCAAACTGTCCAAAACCAGCTCCACGCTGTAGGTCTGTATGCTCGCAGACCAATAGTATGTGTTACGTTAACAGCAAGACAACATGGCACCCGCAGAGAGTAAGCAACAGAGCATGTGAACTGGAGGAAAAATGAACGGCCCAATATTCTATTCTCTGACGAGTCCCGCTTTTTTGTTCATCCTGACAACAGGTGTATTTTCATCTAGAGGCAACGTGGCACTAGAAACAATCCTGCTTTCATGCATGGAAATGTCAGATTTGGCGGTGGGAAAGTGATGGTCTATGCTGGCCTGGCATCTCCATTGAAGGTCGTACCGACCCCCACATTATTCGAAATGGAGCTCGGGCCGGTCAGTGATATAGTGATAAGATCTTTAGACCTATTGTAGTCCCTCATGCTGCAGCAATAGGAGATGACTTCATGTTAATAGACGACAACTGCAGGCCACATCGTGTTTATTTAGTGGATGGTTTTATTTTTGAGGTAGGAATCATATGAATGGAATGACCAGCTTGTTCTCCGGTCATGAACAGAATAGCGCATGTTTGGGACATTCTATGCAGATGAGTTGCTCCCACCTACCGCCGCCACAAACTCTCCAAGAACTGCAAAGACCTCTTCTGGGAGAGCAGGACAGAATATCCCCTCATTAATAGCCTCATTTACTTCATGCCTAAAAAGGGTTCAATGTTGCTGGCCGTCCGGCGGAAAAATACCCCGTACTAAAAACGATTTTTTTAAGGAAACACATTTTTTTATTTGTTGTTTTTCATATGCACAAATTGTAATTTTTTCCCCTTTTATATCCAAATGATCAATACTATGCATTTTACTCTGCCAAACATGTGCAATGTTTTTCTCATATAGCATATCACGTCTGTCGATCATGCATTAATCATCTAAACAATTCCCCAGCCGCACGATCCATCCACAACCTGAACATCCTTTAATTGTTTTGAACAGTGTATTTGGTACTTGCATATTACCCTGGCCATATCAGGTACAACTGCGCCAAGCATGACTCTAGCAATTACAGTAACCCTTACTTTTTCCCAAACGTATAGTTTATTTATTACAGTTTATTTACTTATTATAGTTTATTTTTTATTCTCTTTTATAGCTTATAGTTTTTTATTATTTACTTATTAGGGTGTATTTATTGTTGTTTATTTGCCTTATTTTATATTAATTTTATATTATTTATATTTTTAACAATGTTATGCATTTAATAATGTTAAATTGCTCTACTTTAAACGTGATTAGTATCAACAAGTGAGAAATTGCACGTCAAACGCGGCAAATGAGATGCGTTCGTACCATAACTAGTTTTAGAAATATGTTTTGCACCCCATATTGTACTGAATGTATATTTTAGTTCACTTCCTAAGTGCATATCAATTTTCTTCTGTTCGAAAGGCTGTAACATCATTAAAATGCACTTGAAATATTTTTTTCCCATTGGCCGTAATGTAACGGAAAAATTTTGAATATCCCTGTAATTAAACTATCCATTCGATTTTCATACAATTTGAAATGACTCGACAAAATTCTGCAACAATTATCTATTTAAAATTTCAGACCATTCGGTTGGGTAGTTTTTGCTCTGTTATATGCGGACGGACGGACAGACGGGCAGACGGACCGAACGACGACTATAGGCGCTACGTATTTATATAATTACGAACGCACCTAATAAAAAAGATTGTCAATTGTCAACCATTTTTGGCAGTCTACCTCCTGTCCCGGATAATACGTAAGTACCTTATATTTTCATAGATGAAGAAACATATATCTTTTTTTACAATGCAAGAAGTTAAAAAGCTTTAATTACACGATAAATTAACTGCATAATAAAAAAAAAATCTAAAATTAAGTATTCAAACTGTTATTCGATTAATGAAATGAAATTCATCCAGGCGGACATAGTAAATAAGAACATTTGTGAAAAACTTAAAAAGTATAATGATATAAAATTGAAAAATTACAAAGCTGAATAGAGAATCGAAATTTTTGTTATTCGCTAAATTCAATTCTCAGTAAAAGAAGCATCTACAGGGATGCTAATTATGTATAATCGATTAAAGGAAATAAATTCATCTAGAAGAAAACAGTAAATTGTGAGATCTGGAAAATAATTACAAAGTACAACGTCATAAAAGTCAAAACTTACAAGGCTAAATAGAGTTGAAGCCTTTGTTATCCTCTCCATTCAATTCATAAATAAAAGAAGCATCTAAAATGAAGTAGTCAGACTAATTATATGTAATCGATTAATGAAAAAAGATTCACCCAGAACTGAATATCATTGTAATAATAGGAAAGAGAAAACGGGTACGAGATGTTCACATTCATTCCAAGAATATTGATAAGATATCTCTTTTTTTTTTCTCTTTCAATTTATTACTCGTTAGAAAACTCGTGTCATTGTGACATCAAAAACGAATAAGGGCCAATGTAAAAAAATAAGGATCTCCTTACAAGTAATTTGTTCCCATCCTTTGTGCCCATGTCATAATTACCTGATCACTTCTCAGATCCGTAACCAAGTCTCTGAATTGTTGTATGCAAAATTTATGTGTATTTAGAATGATAATTAAAGGTAAAAGTTGAGAGATGTAAGGCTAACGAACTTTATAAAAATTATGCTTCAAAGTCTTTCAGGGCTATACAAATTATCTCTTACAGAATCTTTGTAAGACATCAAATACAACAAGTAGTACAAGTTTATAAATTATTTACGTATGGCTGCATGTTTAAAATAAAAACAAAGTATGAAACAACAAATAAGAAACATGCTTTTATGAATTGTTTTTAAAAGTTGTTCTAAATGTACTTTCTGACACATTTTTTAAATTTATATTTGTTCACACGTGTATCAAATTGGCAGGTGTTCTTTTTGAGAAAACGTGTAATTTAAGTACTTTTCTGTTTGCAATAACGGCAGAAGATTTTTTAGAAAATGCTGTCGAAGTTAGCATTTTGAACCGCATTTCTGGACACGATAGTGCGGGAAAAGGAAAAACTGGCATTCTGACAGAGCAATCACTTGTAACTCAATATGTACTTCCTTTTTGGAAAATGGAAAGCACTGTTCGATTACAAATCATTTCAATAATCATGCCAGCAAGTATAATGCTTTTATTCTCAAATATGAGTCAGAATCTCGTTATTGAGCGGGGATTTTTTTTTTTTTTTTTTTTTTTTTTTTTTTTTTTTTTGTGCGTGCGTGCGTGTGTGTGAACTCTTCTAATTTCTTGAGGGACGATTTTTTTATGGTGAGAAAAAAATGACCTTTTTTTATGATTTATTCATTTTATTTTAATAGGCATTCAAAAAGAAAGAAAAGGAGTGGAAGGAAAACAATAAAAATTCACAAAAAAAAAAAATAACATTTGTGGCTACATTTGTGGGCGCTGAGCGTTAATGGCAATTTATGAGTGAAATGATTTCTTATAAAATCAAAAACTAACAGTAAATTTCTTTCTTACATTTCTACATATTTTAACACTTAATATATTTAGTATAAATGATATTATTTTTATAAAATATTAACGGTTTATTCAAATAATCCAACAACACTGACTGCTGAAAAGTTACTTCAAGCTTTTTTTACATCTATAACAGTACATCTAACTGCACCAAACCTTAATTTTTTTTTACATCCCTTGTTGAGGGATTCTGTACTGAAAAAGTTATTATCAAAGTTTTGTTCTTTTTATTACTGACAGTAATTATAATTATAAAAAACTAAACATACATATGTGGTCAAAGGCGTGATGAGGTTAACTGATGTATTGTTATTATGATGCGTAAATCACGATTTAAATTAAACATTTGAATATTAAAATATTAAAATATAAAACTAATAAAAAAATATTCATATAAGAGCAATAATTCTTACACCATTTCTTCTTTGCATAAAATTTCGGAATATTAAAATATATAAAAATAGAGGAATATAATATAAAAATGAATAATAAAAAAGTTGAAGTAATAGCAATGGACCTCATAATAAATGCTTTTTAATACTGGTTTATAGAAGAGCAAATCTTCAAAATAATATATATATATATATATATATTATACTATATAATTGTGTGTGTATGTATGCGTGTGTGTATATGTAAATTTTATCTTAAAAACGGCTCTAACGATTTTGACGAAATTTTGTATTTTAATATTTTCGGGCATGATAAGACCATTGGGCTAGGTCACGTGTTCGAGAAAATTCGATTAGTGGGTCATTTTGGGTCGTAATGGGTCAAGATCAAGCTAATTATATCTAAAAAAACGGCTCAATAGACATTGACCAAATTTCACATCCAACCATTTTTCGACACGAAGAAACTTTTGGGCTAGGTCACATGTCCGAGAAACTTCGATTAGTGGGTCATTTTGGGTCACTATGGGTCAAGCCAATTTTATCTAAAAAACGGCTCTAACGATTTTCACTAAACTCTATATTCTACAGTTTTGGATTGCGAGAAAACTATTGGGCTAAGTCACATGTTCGAGAAAATTCGATTAGTGGGTCATTTTTGGGTCACCGTGGGTCAAGCTAAGTTTATCTATATAACTTCTTTAACGATTTTGACGAAATTTTGCACCCTACTGTTTTCGGGCACGAAAAGACCATTGGGATGGGTCTCGTGTTCGAGAAAATTCTATTAGTGGGTAATTTTGGGTCATAATGGGTCAGGGTCAAGTTAATTATATCTAGAGAACAGCTCTATCGATTTTGACTAAATTTTGTATCTAGCCATTTTCGGGCACGAAAAGATCATTGAGATGGGTCTCGTGTTCGAGAAAATTCGATTAGTGGGTCATTTTGGGTCATAATGGGTCAGGGTCAAACTAATATCTAGAGAACGGCTCAATCGATTTTGACGACATTTTGTATTTTACCATTTTCGGGCATAAGACCATTGGGCTAGGTCACGTGTTCGAGAAAATTCGATTAGTGGGTAATTTTGGGTCGTAATGGGTCAAGGTCAAGCTAATTATATCTAAAAAACAGCTCAATCGATTTTGACCAAATTTCACATCCAACCGTTTTTCGACACGAAGAAACTATTGGGCTAGGTCACATGTTCGAGAAACTTCGATTGGTGGGTCATTTTCGAGTCACTATGGTGCGAGAAAATTCGATTATTGGGTCATTTTTGGGTCACCGTGGGTCAAGCTAAGTTTATCTAGATGGATCGTTAAAGAAGTTTCTTTAACGATTTTGACGAAATTTTGCATCCTACTGTTTTCGGGCACGAAAACACCAATGGGTTGGGTCTCGTGTTCGAGAAAATTCTATTAGTGGATCATTTTGGGTCATAATGGGTCAGGGTCAAGCTAATTATATCTAAAGAACGGCTCAATCGATTTTACCTAAATTTTGTACCTAACCATTTTCGGGCACGAAAAGACCATTGGGATGGGTCAAGTGTTCGAGAAAATTCGATTAGTGGGTCATTTTTGGGTCACTGTGGGTCAAGCTATTTTTATCTAAAAAACGGCTCTAACGATTTTCACTAAACTCTATATTCTACAGTTTTGGATTACGAGAAGACCATTGAGCTAAGTCCCATGTTCGAGAAAATTCGATCAGTGGGTCATTTTTGGGTCACAGTGGGTCGAGCTAAGTTTATCTAGATAACGGCTCTAACGATTTTGACGAAATTTTGCACCCTACTGTTTTCGGGCACGAAAAGACAATTTGGATTCGTCTCGCCTTCCAGAAAATTTGATTAGTGGGTCATTTTGGGTCTTAATGGGTTAGGGTCAAGCTAATTATATCCAGAGAACGGCTCAATCGATTTTGACTAAATTTTGTATCTAACCATTTTCGGGCAACAAAAAAAAAAACCCATTGGGATGGGTAACGTGTTCAAGAAAATTCGATTAGTGGGTCATTTTTGGGTCACCGTGGGTCCAGCTAAGTTTATCTAGATAACGGCATTACGATTTGACGAAATTCTGTAATCTATCGTTTTCGGGCACGAAAAGACCATTGGGATGGGTCACGTGTTCGAGAAAATTAAATTAGTGGGTCATTATGGGTCAGGGTCAAGCTAATTATATCTAAAAAACAGCTCAAGACATTTTGACAAAATTTTTTAAGTCACATGTTCGAGAAAATTCAATTAGTGTGTCATTTTGGGTCACAATGGGCCAGGGTCAAGCTAATTGAATCTAAAAACATGTTCAAAACATTTTTACCAAATTTTATATTACGTATACCGTTTCTGGGCATGAGAAGAGAATTTGGCTAAGTCACATGTTCGATAAAATTCGATTAGTGGGTCATTTTGGGTCACAATGGGTCAGGGTCCAGCTAATTGTATCTAAAAAACAGCTTAAATGATTTAGACTAAATTTTGTATTCTATCATTTTCGGGCCCGAGAAGACCATTGGGCTAGGTCGCATGTTCAAGAAAATTCGATTAGGGGGTCATTTTGGATCACAATGGATCAGGGTCAAGCTAATTGTATTTAAAAAGCGCTTCAAAACATTTTGACATAATTTTGTATAATACCGTTTCCGGGCATGATAAGAGCATTGGGCAGGGTCGCACGTTCAAGAAAATTCAATCAATGGGTCATTTTGGGTCCTAATGGATCCGGATTAAGCTAACTGAATCTAAAAAACCGCTCAAAAGATTTTGACAAAACTTTGTACTACACCGTTTCTGGAAGAGATAAAACCATTGGGCTGGGTTGCATGCTCAAGAAAATTCTATTAGTGGGTCATTTTGGTGATAATGGGTCGGGGTCAAGCTAACGGCATCTCAAAAAGGTTCAAACAATTTTGGCAATTTTTTTTGTTATACCGTTTCACAGTACAAAAAGACCATTGAAATAGCTCACATCTGTCGATGAATTTCGGTTAGTGGTTTTTTGAATCAACGTGGATCAAGCTTATTTTACCTAGAAAACGACTAACGATTTTCACTAAATTTTGTATTCCATCGTTTTCAGGCTCGAGAAGAGCATTGTGATAGGTCGCATGTTCGAAAAAATTCGATTAGTGGGTCATTTTGGGTCACTATGTTTCACGGTCTAGCTAATTGCATCTAAAACAGCAAGAATGATTCAGTGGGAAAATATATCGAGATAAACAGAAAGCTAATTTTGACCGAGCTTAGCTCGGACATTCCTGCTAGTATATATATATATATATATATATTAATGTGAATTTTATGAGTTGTTTTCAGTGACGTCTTAATATTATGAATGTGCATATATTTATATTTTAAGTGAAACACATATTAAAATATAAAATTAATAAAAAACATTCAAGGAATAACAACGTTCCTTATAAGGTATTTATTAAGTTTCACTATCGGTTTATAACAGAACAGCTATCGAAACAGCAAACGAAAAAGAATTTCAATTTTTTTATAAATTGTCTTCATTGTCTTGGTATTATGAAAATTGTGTAAAACTATGTCTTAAAATAATTAATGCTTGAATATTTGAACAGTAAAGTGATAAAAAAAATTCAAGCAATAACAATGTATTTTTTTAAGTATTTAAAAAACTTTTAAAATGGTTTATAACAGAGCAAATACCCGAAATAACACAAAAGAAAAAGACAGATTTTTATGTATCGTTTTTAATGATCTCTGGATCTTACGAAGATGCACAAAAAATGTACTATGAATTAAATATTTGATTATTAAAACGTAAAAGAATTATAAACATGTTCAATTTATAACAATTTATAGTACGATATATTTACAAAATACCTTTTAAAATTGTTATATTTATAACGAACGAAAAACAGATACTTTATTAATACTGTATCAGTAATATCTGGATATTATAAAAATACGTAAAAATGTATTTTCCTTTAAATATCCAAATAGTGAATTACAAAAGTAATCTGTAATAATTTTTCTGTAATACAATATTTTCCGGTTCGCATCCAAAAATTTAACACTTTTAAAAAGTAGCAAGAACAAAAATATGAACCACTTTCCAACACGCCCAGAAAACTTTAACAAAATTTCACCGTTTAATAAAGTGGAAAGATTATGTTTAAGTAAAAAATTTGAAGAACTCATAACATATTTCAAAATCCAATTTCAGGAATTACCAATCAATAGTCAAAAAAATATCCGAATTTTTTTCTGCACCCTTGATGATTTGTATATATACTACATAGCATGCTCAAATTTAGTTCAGTTACGAAACTATATATTATATGGTAATAGGGAGTGCCCGTCAAACCTTGACGGTAAACAACTTAAAAATAAAAGGAAAATATTGCACTTGACTTTTGAAAATAATTATTTTTCATAAATAAAAAGAAAAGTGCCCGGTTAAACTGATGGCATTGAGTTCACAGGCTATTCACACTATTGTATATTATACTCTTATATCAAAGAATAATGCCTCTCGAAAAATAAATTAAGGGAGATTAGCCCCCGTTTTCACCCTTTATACTTAACCAATGAACTTCCAAATCTAATCAGGGACGCGCCTTATCAGAATGAACCTATATACCAAATTTGAAGCAAATCAGATAATTCTGCATGAAAAAAGCATTTCGCTAAATTAAGGGGGGGGGGTATAAGCTCCCTCATTCCCCCCTTTATACTTAACTAATGAACGTCCAAATCTAATCAAGAAAAGCTCCTTATCATAATTTGAAAAAAAAATAATTTGAAGAAAATTGGATAATTCTGCATGAAAACCCATTTATCTAAATTAAGGGGGGAGGGGATTGCCTCCTTTTTCTCTTTTATACTTGACTAATGAACCTCCAACTATAATCAAGGAAGAGCCATATCGGAATAAACCGGTATATATCAAAATTGAAGCAAATTGATTAATTTTGAGTGAAAGACCCATTAATCTAAATTAAGGGGGGGAGGGGACTACCTCCCTTTTTCCCCTTTATACTTAACCAACAAACCTCCAAATATGATCAGGGAAGCTCCTTATCAGAATAAACCAATATATAAAATTTGAAGCAAATCGAATATTTCTGCATGAAAAAACCATTTATCTAAATGAAAGGGGGGATTAGCCCCCCGTTACCCCCTCTTTATACTTAGCCAATGAACCCCCAAACTAATCAGGGAAGTGCCTTAACCTAGAATGAACCTAGAAAAAGAAACTGAAGCAAATCGGATATGTCTATCAAGAGTTATCGCGTTACGTACATACTTACGTACATGCAGAACCGGCGGGCACATTAGCTCTCAGGCTTTGATAGCCTGTGAGCTAATTAAAGAGGAAAAAGTTTCATAGCATCATTAAAATTCTATAAAATTGAACCAGAATTTTTTTGTCAATAATTAAAAGAAATAAAAATCTTTTCTTTTATAACCATCCTGGGGACCGGTTGCATATTAATTGTCTTTACACGGATACAGAAAACAGAACATTTGGTGGAGAATTCAGTTTTCAGGTACAAAAAAGAGCAAATCCAAGTTTATTTTCTTTAAAGTTTTACAGATAAAGAAATTTTTAAGTTAAAATATTATTAGTTTCCTCAAATATAAACATTTAACAGCATTACAATACCAATAGATGGCGCCACAGTTTTTATATAAATACTCTTGTCTCTTTCTGTTTTTTCTTTATATAAAATAACCGTTTGCTTTTCTTAGTATTCGTTTTTGCTTATCAATCAATTATAATAAAAATATAACAGAAATTGTAGATAATTTCAGTTTATTTAATCGATAATTACATGACGAAGCCTTTAATTAAAAATTAATACAAAATCATAAATTAAAAATAAATTGGGGATGTAAATATTCCTTAAAAATATTCAGGAAAATAAATTCTATAAATTCTGAAAATTCTAATTTTCTCCTGAAACAAATTATAATTTACATTCTTGAACTGAGTAATCAGAATTTTAACAATATGAGAGGCACATATTATGCCAGGAGCTTTTTTCAAACTCATACCCCCTTTAGAGAGCCAGAATTCCTCTTTCTGGCATGTTAGACCACTCGGCCACATCGGCTCCGCTCAAAGGAAATGAAATTAATTCAAAAATGATTTCCCATTTAGCGGCAGAAAAGTAGCCTAAAATGCTCATTGCGCATGTTCAAATCAGCAAAAATCGATCTTAAACCTTAGGCTTGCGTTTTAAATATACCGCTTGCGTCTTGCTTGCTTTGAAAACTCTTCCGTGCTGCAAGTATGGTTATTTTCAAGACTGAATGGAATCTGCAAATCTAAGCAACCCGCGTAACATTGGTCGAGCAATCGCTGCTAATTATTTAAACAAGTGGGTAAGTGTGATCGCAGATCGCACAGAGGGTTCCGTTTAATATGTCTTTTAAAAGATTTTATCCTTACATTAACAAATCAATATTGTTAATTTAAAATTAATAAATCCTTACATAAATTTATGCACCATTACATTTAGGAATGCGGCCCCTGGCGGTAGAAAGTGGACCAAAATAATTAAGATGTACATAATATGAAAGAGTGGTCAAAGGGCTTTGCAAGGATATATCACATGAGGAGTGTCAGAAAAGTTATAAAACTGTCACCCAGCAGGGAGCAATGTGGAGGGCGGGGAACGGAAGGTGCTTAATATGAAATAGCGGTCACAGGGCTTTCAAATGATATATCTCATGAGGGGATTGGAAAAACTTAGCAAATTGCCCCTGGGGGTTCCACTCTTGTGCCCCTGGAATACACCCGGAATTCATCCACCCCCGTCTTTGAAATTTTTATACAGTAGAGCGCCGATTATCGGAACTCCAATTAACCGAACATCCAATTATCCGAACAGCCTATTTCTCTCATTTTTTTTTAAACCGAACTTCTATTTATCCGAACAGACTATTTCTCTCAAACATTTTTTTTAATGATGATGAGATTGTGGATGGGATTTAAGATGAAAAAGAAATTGAAGAGGTGAAAACGAATGCTGTGAAAATCACCCAGGTCCATCACATATGGCTTGAATGTTTGGAAACAGTTATGAAATGGCTCGAACGGCAGAAGAATTCCTAATCAATTAATGTATTTAAGAAGAGTTCGAGATATGGCAGCATTGGAAAGAACGTCTTCTTTGAAGCAAGCGACAATCGAAAACTTTTTTGTTTAAACTTTAATCTCTGGAGTTCAGGAAATGATACAAAGAGAACAAAAAATTTAAATGATAAAAAAGTAAATAAATAAAAAAAAAGTAGAAAAAAAATAAATAAAATAAATAAAACCCAGTTTTTAAACACGTTAGAACTGGTGCTGCCAGTCCTAAGCCTGGACAAAGTGTGAAGGTTTTAGTGTAGTCAGAAGCATCCCTTAAATTATCTGTTTATTTATCCGAACTTTTGCTTATCCGAATTAGGGTCGTTCCCTACTTGTTCGGATAATCGGCGCTCTACTGTATTTAGTAAATAATATTTATCAGAGGGCCACCTCCAAAAACCACATCTAAAATTATATTTATCGCTACGATTTTAAAAATTTGTTGGCGCCCCCCCCCCCCCACTTAAATTCAACTCCCTCCCCTTCTTTAAAATTTTTAAGTGTTATCGAATATCTGAAATTTTAAAATAGATCAATATAATCGGACGTAAAATAATGATAATTAGAAGCGATTAGATTTAAATAAAGTGCGATTACAAATTATTTCTTTATCGTTAATTCATAAAAATGCCTATAAATGGTAGCATTAAACAGAAACCTTGATCAGTTTTTAAAAGTTTAATTCTTTTTTAGGGTTTTTCCTTCTCTTTTTTTTCGGTTGGGGGGGGGGGGCGACACAAAATACTTCGCAATTTTCGTTAAAAAAAGAAATTCCACAAAATAATTACAAATTTAAAATTCAACGCAAATCCATTTTTTAAATGTTTATTCTTTTTTTTTTTGAGAGAGAGTATTTGGGGGGGGGGGGGAGGGGTATAGGAACACATAATACTTCGCAAATTTACTTTTAAAAAGAAATTTCGCAAAAAAATTTCAAATTTATGTTTTGAAAATTTTTAACTTAAATTGGCGGGATTTGAACTCACAACCTTCTACATACTAACCAATGACTTTACCAACTGAGCTATATCTCCTGCAAATGAAAAGATGAAGTACGGGCATGTGATGGACAGACAGAGAAGCGAGACTATAAGGATGTCGTGAGATGAACGAAACCCTAAAAATTAATATAAAATCTAAGTACTGAGAAGAACCATATTTAGTGATCTGTGATTGGTGCAATTATAGGTATGAAAACATGGAGAACTGGGAGCAGGAAAACACAATGGTAAACGTACGAGTCAACCTCTAAAATTGGGTTTTCAGGTGTTTTCCACCAAGATATTACTTGACAGACCGATTGTGCTTTAATATGCGAATCAAGATTTGATTAATCCTAGAATTTTATCCTTGAACTCGATGAGGGGACTGTCTGGGCTCTATTCACAATACCTACTCGGTTCGGATTGGACACAGGTATTTTTCAGTATATTTTTCTAGTGTTAGATATTGAATATTCAGAAATAATTATGAAGGCGATCGCTATATAATATAATAATGAAATTGTTATTTAACCATCCAGTACGGGGAATGCTCATATCGCATTTCACATATTCTATACAGTTCCGCAGGAAACGCTATTTTTGCGTTCCAGTGGGCTACTTTTTTAAAATTCAAATTGCTTGATTCCCACCCCTTTTTTAAAAGCGTATACTTCACCTTATTCTCGCATTATTTAATCTGTAATTAAATAAAGTGACTATTTCTACTTTAAAAAAGTGGTGGGAATCAAGCAATCTGAATTTTAAAACTTAAAAATATGCCGCAGTTTATCCAAGAAAATTAAAAAGTAGCCCATAGCTGGAGGCTTAACTTTTTCGGGGTCTATCGTCCTATAAAGAAAACATGTGTTTTCATTGAATATTATTTTGTCTTATTAGTTTTGTTATTATCTACATCTAGTAATGACAGTATTTTAATCTTAATTATAAATGTGAAAGTGTGAAAATGTTTGGCTGAAGTCAGCATTAAATCAGATGATTAAATGCCTTTGAATCCATTATCCATCATATTCATTTTTTTTCCAATATGCAACATTTTCACCCAAGTTAATAAAACTTACTATTTTATTTGTTTCTAATACATAAAATAAAAATTATAAACATAAAACATGCTTTCAGTCAAATTTTGCATTTTACGCATATTTGCGCAATATTTTCAAAAAATATTTTGAAATTTCACTATTAATATTTCCAACATAAATATTTTTGCAATATCGACATTTTCTTGAAGATATTTCTCAATGTATAGCAATATTTCTGCAGTATTGACATTTCACTACAAATATTTCCAATATATTTTATCAATATTTGTATTTTAGTTCAACTGTTAGCAATCAGTATTGAAAATTAAGCGCACATTTGTATTCAAAATATATACATGAATTTTTTAAGAATAATTTTCTCTTCGTTGAATGGCAGACTTTCATCAATTAAATATAATGAAAATTGCTATTTCAAAAATCTGGTATATATTTTGAAATCAGAATTCCGCTAAATTTGCAATACTGTTAGCTATGACTACAAATGTTGGCACAATATAACCAACATAGCTGATACTGTTTTCTCGAGTAGTTACGTTTCTGTATTTTTATAATCTTTATTTCCAAATAGAAATCATTGCCATATTTATTCTGAGAATTTATATTTAAAATATTACTATTAGGATGAAATAGTAGTTAAAAAAAAATCCAAACACACAATCACTCCTTAAAATATGTAAAATTTATTAAGTAAAAATTTTTCACATTCGAAAAAAAAAAATAGAATGGATATGACAAAGTTATTTAATCACCGGTTTTGCTGCTGGCTGACTTCGGTCAAACATTTTCACACTTTTACATTTATAATATTAATAGGGTTAGGATTTTATCGTTATAACATGGAGATAATAACAAAACTATTTGTTAAAGACAAAATAATACTCAATGAAAAGACATATTCACTTTATAGACGCTAGACCCCGAACGAGTTTAATAAAAATTCCATGCTTAGTGAGACAGCGATCGGCTTCACGTTTCAGGGTAGTCAGAATTTCATACCAGAAAAACATACAGAGAAATACCCATGTCGAATCCGAACCGAGTAGGTATGAATATGCCTCCCGGTCTAATAGTGTCCGTAAAAAAATAATGAAAATTTTGACAGTTGGTGATTTATCACTCGTTGGCGATGGAATAAAATTTGAAATTTTTTTTTTATGTCATATACTCTTTAAGGCAGTAGTTTCCAACCTTTGAATGCCACGCCCCATCAAAGCATCTACAAAGTCACGATGTCCCCCCCCCCCCCCCCCAACTTTGTGTGTTTCTTTAACACTAGAACCGCCAGAAAATTTACTCAAGTGTTATAAAAATATTTCACACCAGAATTTTTTTTTAAAATTATCTAACTTATTTATTTAACTTATTTCTCCATGGTACACATTTAACTTATTTTAGAAAGAAATTTCTGGTTCGAATCAAAGTATTTTTATTTGATAGCGGTCAAAATGACCGCTATGGCGGTTCTAGTGTTAAAGGTGAACTTTATTCACACGGGGAAAACGTAATATAGCTTTTACAATAACTATTTATTTTATATTTTCTAACTTATCAACGAGGTGAAACTTCTGTCACAAAAATGTTTTTGATATAGTTCTATAAATGCAATGAGGCTACACATCTTCACCTTCGTACCAAAAAGAGTTTTGCATTCTTGTTCCAACTTACCTCAATGTTAAAGAAAATTTTTATCGTCACAAAATATCTTGAAGAGAGACTTACATTTAGCATTAAAATTGGTAACATTCACACATTTTATAATTCATTATCTGTAACTTATTAAGAATTGGTAGAAAAACTTTGAGCGCTAAATTTTCTTTCGATAGATAACACAAGACAGAAAAAGCATTTCAAGATATTCACCTTTATTAATTTTAAATAGCCATTATTCCCCAAAACAACACATTTTCTCTGTTTTTCTTTTCCCAATATTATTGTCTTCCATGAAATTATCTGATTTTGAAATTTAAAATGTATATGTCATAATGAAATTTATTTATTGTGTAGGATGCCTGCACTAGAAGCCATAGATATTTACTATCTACCCATTTTTTTCCTAATGCTATTTAAGATTGATAAATTTTGTAAAGTTGATAGTACGACGTTCAGATGTTTCATATATTTTTTAGGCTATGTTTGTTCAAGAAAGCCAGATTTATATATATATTTTTAAATAGTTCCACGTGTAAAAGATTCTTCGTCTGGCGTATAGCAGAGTGAATTCAATATAAAGGAGGTATTGAAAGGCTATTCAATAAAAAATAGGAAGGGTTACGAAAAATTGTAAAATACAATAATAACCAGAGACATTATAGAGATTTTTAATACTATAAAAACATATCAAATAATCTAAAGGAATTTCGTACAATTATTCTGGTGTTTGCTATAGTTAAAGTTTTTGTCTGGAAATATTTTTAAATTCAATTTAAAAAAATGATTTTTTAAATTTTGCTTGTATTCCATTTATTGTTAGTCTACAACATTACTTTTCAAAAAAAAAA
Source organism: Maratus speciosus (assembly GCA_963932465.1). NCBI lineage: Eukaryota > Metazoa > Arthropoda > Arachnida > Araneae > Salticidae > Maratus > Maratus speciosus. The sequence goes on from OZ010786.1 coordinate 394,836,965, forward strand.
AAAAAAAAAAAAAAGAAAAGAAACTGATAGCGAAAGTGTAAGTAGCAAATTTGGAATGGCTCCCCCTAAAAAGTCAAATTGCCCCCCGGTAGGCCCACGTTGGGAACCACTGCTTTAAGGTAAAAAATGCTTCGTGTTGAACTTGTTTAAATAAATTTAATTTAAATAACTTTAGTTTTAAATTAATTTTCATACATTAGACAGACTTGACTACACTTAAATTAAAAAATATATAAAAACATTTAATTTAAAACTAAAATACAAAAAATACAAAAGACGTTTCACTGTGCAAACGCACAGCCTCATCAGTACACAATTAGCTACGGCAGAATATCGAAACATATCCTGGACACAGTCAAAATTTTTAATTTAAGTGTATTCAAGTCTGTTTAATGTATGAAAATTAATTTAAAGATTTTAATTCAGACGTGAAAATGTATGTGTAACTTAAGAGCTTTAGTTTTGTCAGTTTTATTTTGATTTAACTCTAACTTATCGTATATATATTTATAATAAAAGTTCACTATGAAATTATATAAATTAAAACAAAATTTAAATAAATTAAAATTGTTTCAATCTCAAAACTAAGTCCATTTAAGCACTGTCGATTCAATTTTGTTGCTATGGAAATAATAACTTCTCCGATATTGAAATGGAAAACTGCAGCATTCTTCATCTGGCCTTTATTTTGGAATACGCCTAAATATATGAAAATATATTTTTCGATATGAAATTATTTTTTTTTATATATGAAATTATTTTTACAGTGATAAACTTAAATAACTGCAGCAACAAGCAACATAAATATGCAATACAGAAAAATATATGTATTAAACTCTCTCATCCTTTAAGTTTAAATTCATTAAATATTATTTAGACCCATTCTCAAAATCAATTAACAATTAACATTGCATTAAAATCGTTTGCTTTTGGCGAGGAAAAGTGCTGCTCGCTAAATCACGATACACTTTCGTCTTTTCGTGCCAAATACTCGAAAGTATTTTATTTTTTTACAGTCTTTCTACTGTAATTCCGCCGCTAAATTTGACTGATCCTTTATTACATATATAGGTAGTTTAATTGGTATTTTTTTCAAAATATTCTGAGTACGCCGAGTAAGGAGACCTTCCTTTTAGGAAAGCCTCGACGTCCCAAAGAAAAATTTCGTTTTAAACAGGCTTTCGTTTCAAAATGTATGGCATTCCTATCGTAGAAACAATGGAACTTTTAAGTTCAAGAGTTCACGACAGGTTTGCGGCATAGACAGGTTTCGTTTTAATAGTGTTTATTTATTTATAGTATTTTATTTTTATGTCGCGATTTATAAGCCTTATAGGTTTTGCTTCTCTGTTCCTCTTATTGCTACACTGGACCTAACAATACTATTTCAAGCGAGGCCGGTACCAAGTTTTAATTGATGTTACACAATCAAAATATTTGTCTCGCACAAATAATGTATGGTTAGTTGGGGTAACTGGACCCACGAGGTAACTGGGCCATAGGCTATTTTATAAAAAACTGTTGGTGTTTTTTAAGTTTTAGCTTTTGTGAACAATGCACCTTAATCTCTACTTCCTAAAACAACGTGTGTCAACTCAATCATAACTCTCACTTTGCTGTGATAGGTTGTCAAAAATTTACGTTTCTTTTTTTAAAAACAACGTCAATATGGTTGAACTTCCTCGGCATTTTATTAAAATACTGTAAGTACTTTTATTAAACAATCTTTTTTTAAAGATTAGGCATATAACTACATTAATATTATTAGGTATCTATACATATTTACTTCATGTTTTAAATGTACGCCCGGCGTCCCACTTACCCCATAATTTTTTCAAAAATGGGGTAACTGGGACATGTATCCGGGGTAACTGGACCATGCTGGATCCAGTTACCCCAATAGTTATAAATAATTTTTTGAGTTTTTCTTATTACGGGAAGTAAATTTCTCCATTGTTTTTTGCTCACAATAAAGAAAATTACAGAATACCTTATTAAAATTACGTAATAAAATTAAAAAAAGCGTATTGGGTGGTATCAAACCAAATTTCTTGACTCCTTGAGAGGCGGTGATTCCGTTATGGCATCACTAAATTTTAATTCCTAATTGACACATTGGCACCGGAATTTTATAATGAAAATTTCACTTTTATTAAGTACGCGAAAATATAATTTTACTTGTTTTCAAATAGATTCTCTTGTAAATATTGGTATCATTAAATTATTTCGACATTTTACGAATGCAAGTACCTTGCCCCTGAAAGCGAGATAGTCAAACCTTGAAATTGTACGGTACTGTATCGCCCAATACCACTATTTTGAAAATAATACCTTCATTGCACCTTTCTTTAGAATATGTTAAATAAAATGATCATGAAGTTAACTCATTAAGAGTTCTGGTAGGAACAATAAAATTTTCCCTACAAAATGCAAACCCTGGATACAGATAAAGTACTTAAGTACTTACGTAGCCGTTTGTTCATAGATTTACCTTGCTTTTTTTTTCCTTAAAATACCCATGCTACTTTTATACTTAATACCTATACTAAAGTACCTAAGTACTTACTTAAGTTTTATGTTTTTGGTATAAATAAATCTACTATTTTCACAATTAGTGCGTTTTTATTTTACACATTGACAGCAAAGGTTTCCCTTACAACGCTCTTTATTGACATATAATTTACATGATCTGCCTGGTTTAAATTTTTTTAAGTTGTTTATACTTTTTCAAACTGGACCTGATATTCAATATGAAAAAAAAAAATAAACGCGTGTGGAACATAGACCCCCCTGGTCCACTTACCCTATTTTTATGGGACAACTGGACCTGTGAGGAAAGAAAGATGTAATATGCATATTTTTATATTTTTAAATATTAAAATGTAACTTTGAGCATTTCTGTCTGATAGAGGGAACCTAACTGAACACATTTACAGAAGTTCAGACTTTAATTCAAATGAACATTAGCTTTTTGAAGCTGAATTGTCAGGAACTCCAAAGTCACATTGTAAAATCATGGCCCAGTTGCGCCAACTAACCTTAGTTGAAACCGGAATTCAAATTTCCACTGCTTTTTCAGCCAGTAATAAATAATCATATTTTAGGGATACCCAAAAATTAAAAATTGCTTGTTTTGAAGATAAATAGCAAATATCTATTAACATAATTATCAATGCTTGCTATAATTTAAATTTTTTAAACTGAACATCTAAATTTTCATAAATATAAGAATTTTTAGAATATTATGATTTATTATTCCTCGTTCTGTCATTTTTAGAGTACAATTATTAGTAAAACACACTAAAAAATTCAAATGTCCAGATTTTTCTGCGGACCACTTAAATTTTCTCGGACCACCGGTTGATGACCTCTGGCCTCTAATATGATAGGATCACTGAGGAAGAACTTTATTAATCCATGGATAAGCGTGTAATCGCAGCTTTACAAACTTTTATTTTATGCACTATTTTTAAACAGTATGTTCTTATTTTATTTCATAAAATTTCCTTATAACGGATGTTAGTAAAAATTGAAAATACAAAAATAAGAACTAAAATTAAATAAAGTAAAAAAATATAAAAAATAAAACAGAGGCCAAAAAGACATGATAAATTTCATTTTGCGTCATATAAATGAGAAAAAATGATCTGAAAAAAGTGTTATATCATTTCTCATACGACATTTTGTTGAAACCTGAAGAAATCGGCGTATAATCGATAGTATATAAATGAAATGCTCACAAATAAGTGATATATGAAAGAAAAAACGTGTATCGTTTACATTCTGTTAAAAATTCAATCCTTCTCTTTAAATGATTTTGATTATTAGTTGCTTTACAAGATTACAAATTTATATTTTTCCATGCTTTCATAAACATATTTTCGAAATTAAAATTTGAAACTTAATCATCTTTAATGCAAACTGTTCTATTTGCATATCAATAATTGTTCTTAACAAAGAAGTAACTGTGAACAATATTCAAATTAAAGTACAATAAAACAAACAAAAGTATTAATAAAATTACAAACATAAGACTCATTCAACTAATTATTGGAAGAGGTTTCTTTCCAAGCTGTTAAAATTGAAAGTTTAGTAGAAAATTTATGAAATTGCAAATATGTTATTAGATGTAGTTATTGGTATTTTTTTTTTAATGCAAGCTGTAAGCATAATGTTTTCGTATTTAATAGCTAATGAAGAGTAACGCAAGCAACAATTATCTGTTTATGAAATTTCAGTGATTTTATTTATATATTTTTTACATTCTTAATTATATTGTAATTTGAACCTAATATTTATCCTAAGAAAATTTACCGTTCCCGCAATTTATGATTAATAATAACAAAGCACTCCTTTTACTTACCTTGTACGACCAAAAATTCTCTTAGTACTTTTAACAAACTTCAACAATTAAAATAAACTATTAAAAGTTCGTTGCAAAAATATTACTTAATAATAATTTTAAGATAATTCAGCAGCACATAAAAATTAAAACACATCAAAATCAAAATTAATAAACCATACAAATCACTATTTGAAGTTTAAGAATTCCAGTCATGCAAAGTTCCTTGAATTTTTCCGAAGTACACCGAGTTTTAAGAAAATTTTAATAAAATTTCTTAGTGTAATAATATCCGCTAAGCAAGAATGAAAGTTGACGCCCTCTCCGGTAACCATTTTTATCTCCAACTTCTTGAATACCCTGCAAAATTGTTGCACTAACTTTGGTAATTAGTGATTTTTGGATTTTTACTGACTGGAAGTTCTTAGTAGAATTACGGTCTACCTTTCAAATTTATTATCTCCCTCCCAACAAAATGAGTTTTATGAAAACTAAAGCTTCCTAAATTTTCTTTATCCAATTCGCCTCACGTAAATATACCCTGCCGGTGCAGAGCAGGCTGGATCATTTAATGGCAATTAAAAGTTTTGTATCGGGAGCTTAAAACACTGAGTTGCAGACCTTTTAAAGAGGCCTCCGTAGCTAATAATGATATGCTATTTTCCCAACCCCTAAAATGAATGTTTTATTTTTTTTATCATGGCCGGATCCAAAAATCTATTTGGTAAATCTCTTGTTTAAACAACCGCGTTCGTTAAAGTTTGCAAGTACGCGAATATTTTTAGAGAAGCTTGTGTAAGTTTTGTCCGGGGTTTATCATATGTGCTCCTCGGCGAGTAATTATAGAAGTGATTGAAGATATCTGTGAACGAAGTTTTCATAAACAGATAAAAGTTTTAGAGATATTATTAAAACTGATTGATTGTAAAGAAGTTAAACAGGTATTGCTTTTAAATGATTGGGAAAAATTGCTGCAAAATAATGTTTATAATATTTTCAGAGTAAAATATGTTAACAATACGTATGTGTGTATGTGTATTAATAGGCATTTTTTAGGTAAATGATATTAATCAATTGTAAGCAATTAACACCAATTATATAATTATGCTCCAATATTTTTCGATATTTCTGTAGTCTCTATGTTTCATTATTCAGATGCTGAAAGTTTCATGAGGCTCGTATACTCAAAACTTTTCTAAATTTTCATTATTTCAAAGTGCTTTCAATTGGTTTGCTACATGCACAGTTAATTCTAATTATTCTTAAAATGTAAAAAAAGAATTTTGTTAACATAGAGTACGTAATAAATTTGTTGAAAATATTTTTTTTTCTTTTAACAGATCTAGTTGCACATATATTATTATTTGTCCATTTTTTTTCTTTTCCTTTTCTTATTTTTTCTTCTTGTTGTCCTTCTTTCTCTTTAAATATATTTTTAAATTCTTTAAGATTTTCATTCTTTGATGAAACTTTCCAAAAGTTAAAAACAATTTAGCTATACTGTCATGGAATTTATCAATTTATTCTGATAATATAAAAATGTAGCTTGTTGCAAGTACAGCAAGTTCTAATTTTCATTAATTTTTCATCTTTCTGAAATATTTTAAGTAGAAATGAAATACTTATATTTTTGTAATTATTTCCTTATTTGTAATCATTTTCTGAAGAATAAGTGAAAAGAAAAATATATATACAGGATGTCCACTAAAATCCTGTCCACCTCCATTAAATTCAGATCGGAGACAGTTATAGTCTTGAACGTGGTGTGTCAGCATAGTAAAGTGACTATGCGCTACGTAATGAGAACACATACAGCACCACCTAGTGAGAAATTGAGGAGTGAGAGTTTCTATCTCGAAAAGGGTACAAGGTACAAAAAAAAAAGTCAACTACAAGGCTGTAGAGCATCCTCTATTTAGTATAAATAGATGGCTTACATGTAAAAACAACTTTGTTATAAGTCCCGAAATATAATTTTTTCCCAATCATTTCTAATTTTTTTCCAGTCATCAATTACATTAGATGAATTTTTAGTTCATCACTAATTGCATACAGAAGTGTGCACTCTAAAATTGAGAGGAGTGAAAAGTTCACTCTTTGAATGAGTGACAGTAATTTTATTCTTTTGGAAGTGAATTTTATAAAAATACATTTCTTAAAGAGTGGAATTTTCCGCTCCCTAGAAAGGAGTGAGATATTTCACTCCATTGTCGAGAGTGAAATATGTCACTCCGTTGTCGAGAGTGAAATATCTCACTCCGCTAACGAGAGTGAAAGCCTGGCATTATACACTTTAAAAAAAATTTCCGTTCAACTTTTAACCAATATATGGAGTAAAATAATGAAAAGCACCAAAATATGTCACTTCTTAAATTTCAGAAGCTCCATTTCATAATATAACCTTGGAAATTACGTACTAAAACTTGCACTTTTTCAGGAGTGAATAGTCACTCCTCTGAAATAATGACTATTCACTCTAAGCAGGAGTGAGTATTGTATGGGTATTAATAATCAGCCAATCAGAACAGTCTTGTCTACGACGCTTTTTTAAGATAATTAAAGACGTCCTCCATTTTAGAAATAAAACATACGTATATAATTAAAGTGAATATTTATGGAACTTTTCATCGCCATATAAAATAAAATGTAATTAGAACATTCTCAAAGAGCATTCGAAACAATTTTGCGATTTCAAACTTCTATTACTGTTATCTGCAGTTTTTCCCGAGCGCGCGAAATTTATGTTCAGTGTTGAGTCATATATGCTTTGCTGGCAGTATTATTTTCACAACTGTCTCGAGTCTATCACGACTGATAATTATACGCAATGAAGCTCATAGCAATAAATAAAGAGTGTCTCATTTGAGCGGATACAGCTCGAATCAACGGGTAATGTTGAAAATTCCCAAAGGAAGAAATGAGATTTCTAGAATATAGATAGTTTCGGTCGAGTTTTGACCCGGCTGAATTTTTGGCAGCATTTTCGCCGAAAACGAATTTTCGGCGCAACTCATATTTTGGGACGAAAAGGAAACCGAATTTTCTGTCTATCTCTAACTGTATGTATTCGTATTACTCATCAGCTAATCTGAACTGAACAGCAAGTCTGCGATGCTTTTTTAAGATAAGCGTCCGATTAAGATGGCGTCCGTCATTTTAGGATTAAAACATATGGGTATTATTAAAGTGATTATTTATGGAACGAAAGGTAGGTCTTATTTAATTTTAAGCTTTTATTCCTGGTAGAATTTGTATTTTAGGATTATGATGAAATAGCTATGATACACGTAATTATTGGTACTAAAAAACAAAACATGATATTTAAGCACTGAAATAAAGTGTTTTTTTATGCCTAATATGAAGTTTATAGATAAAACTGCTTTAGTAAGGGAGACTATGGAGGGTTGACCATACAGGAGGCTTAACCCACCCATCAGTTTTCCTATTTAAAAGAATTTCAGAGTTTTATCAATAGGTGTCAACCAAAGCTACTGGAATGTTGAAACAACAGTCTTTTTTTCATATGCATAATCGAAATAGGTGTGGAATAAATCAATTGTGAGGCGTTTTCAACCTAAAAGTTGTTTTTAGAAATATTTTGTAAGCTTTTTCCAAATAAAATATATCACAGAAATTTAAGTAAGTAGGTTTTAAGTAATGTAGAAATATCGAGTTTTCATTCCAGGCATAAAGATTATACAGTAAGTTAGTCTTAACATAACAGTGTGCTTTCCTTAGAAAAAGGCTATGTAGGGAGACTTCACCCAGTCAATGTGAGGGAGGCTTGACCAGATTTTCAAGACTCCCTTAACTCATTCACGACAGGAAACGAGAAATTCATTCAAAAAATATCATTGACAAAGAACGTGGCTTCTACCTTACAGAAAATGCAGTTATGTCCTGTTGTCCATATTGTTTTAGATTGTAAGAAATTTTATATTAAATTCGTTCATTGAAAGATATTTACCGATGCATGAACATGGGAAACCTATCTAGAACACCAATTTACAAAAGACTTTCAGAACGAGGAGGAGCTTCTACTGTTTTAAAATTCATATTTCATAAAAATGTCCCGTCGATAATGGGTTAATTAAGGGGTTTTGGAAATATTTTTATTATACACTGTGCATAATGAAAGATTAATGGTTATATATAAAAATGAATGAAAATTTATTTTGCAAAGGTACAGTAAAATGAGGTGATGGAAAAAGAAGTTTAAAACTGGTTAAAGAAATGTATAAAAAATTGCCTTTTACAGGACACGATAAAAATTAATGAAATATAAATGGGAAAATTGATAGAAACTTTTTTTTTCATTTAAATATTACTTACAATAGGTAAATAAAGACAGTGTAAAAGACTAGAAAGTTCGAAAGCAGCAGTCTTAACCGTTTCAAGGGCAGTGGTATGTTTATGAAACCACTTTATTTTAATTCCCAAACTCCACAATGACACCAAAATTTTGATAAAATCTTTTTTTTTCAACTTAATCTTATTGCGATGCTAGTACGGTTTCAGGCACTAAAATATTGAGAAAAATATAAAGAGAGGAAAGATGGGTAAATGGAAAATAAGTAGGACACAGGTGTGAGTAAAGGAATTTAAGGTAGTGGTTAAATAATAAAAGAAAGTCAGTATGAAACGAATAATAATGTTCAAAAGAAAAAAGGATAGTAAAAGCTTAGTACGAGACATTTTAGTGAAAAGATAAAATGTTAGAAGAGAGTGTCATAGAAAAGAAATAGTAGGTAAAAGGAGTGTGAATTTCATACAGGTGCGAGATAGGAATTTAGGGTACGTTTTGAAGAATAAAAGTCAGTCATGCCGTTTTAAAACATATAACGTGAAAATCGTAAGAGAGTCATAAACGAGATGCGGGAGGTCTTTTCGCATTAAATTACTAGGACAGCAGTTGAAATACTGTGGCTTTCACCTGGTTAAAAAGGGAATAAGAAATCTTTCATTACAAAGCAATAGTGATGAGGATAGTAAAAGGTGTGAAAGAAGGGGCGAGATGGCATTTTGGGCTTGGTTAGAGGGGCGATTGCTAAGCATCCAGGTGTACAATTATACCACATGATAACAGAATAGTCACGTATCAAGTGATTTAACAATAAAAATTTAAATATTAAAACAGGGGTTCTAGAGAGGTGCTAATACCAATGGAACGTTTCCGTATTGTAAGAGTAAAAACCAATGAGATACTGGGAAGAGCAAGATAGGAGGATTTGAAGTAAAGGGGATGAAAGAGGGAAAGAGAGGCAGAGTAAAAAGGTTAGACGAGAGATAATTCGGAGATTCAGATAGACTTTTTTGGAGGGTGCTTGGAGAAGAGAGGAGTTAGTGACCTAGAGATATGTTTAAGTCTGTCAACCGCCTGTAAAGGATAATGTTAAAATTACTCGTCGAACCTTATCTGTGGTACTAAGCAAATGCTAAAAGCTCTTGCGTCAGTATTTGAATACTGAACCCCTTTGGCCTGCGGCCTGAGACTTTATTCACTAGCGAAAGAAAACATTCTGGAGGATGTTCATTAAAGACTGTGGCATGCCTGGGGCATTATACTTGTTCATCGCCTGTATATTGGGTAAGCTAAATTTTATCTATTATTTCCCACTTCAGAATTCACAGTAAATGTGAATTAGTTTAATGCGGACTACTTTAGGCAAGGCGAGGCTACTATGTTTGTTCTTAACTTATTTATTACTGTGAGTGTGATGTGGATTGCCAGGGTACAAAAGACTTTTGTAAATTCAGAAACTGTTCCCAAGAAAGTCTTTGTTATTGCTCCCTCACTCACCAAAAACCACAACTGTTAGCAGTTACGGAAACTCAAACGTTTTACGATCCCGACATAATAACGTGGGATGTCTGCTTATTCGACAGTGAATCAACTTTTGAAGAACATTCGCATTCTCGTAAGCTATTAGAAAAGGAAAACTCAGAATTTAGTAACAATAATATTACGGTTAAGTTCGATGACCCTATTCTCACTTTGCCAGACAAGGGAAGAGTAATTCTCCGAAATTCTGAGTTCGAATATGTTCTAGCTGTACCAAATGACTTAATGATAAAAATTCCTTTCGAACTTTTGGCCTATAAAACAGTTTTAACGATAATATATCTATACACAAGTGGAAAAACTGTCTCAGGCCAAATACATGTTTCTGGAAATACTGTCTGCAGTTAAGACAATGTTTTCTTTGTCGGGAAGTTCTAACGCATTTTAAGTGTTTGCCAAAACCTATGCAGTATTCAGCATACTGTATATTGATAATTTTTACATTACTGCTAGCATCATTTATTAAAACTATCTTGAAGAGTTTTTATTATATTGTGCAAATTTTAGGTATGATACTTTACATGCTATATAAAATAACAAAAATGATTGCAAGATGCTCTTTATTAATTGGGGCATTTTTTGGAAGCATCATTCGACAAATATTACTCAGGTGTTATGGACACTTAGAATTACATAACACACAGCACACAAAATTAACTTCGCTTCCAGTGGTTTTGGTAGCCTGCGCTTTAGTAGTAACTGTGTCAAACGCTGATTGCAACACACATGCAATCATAAATTCTGATCTCAAAACATGTGAAACATTACAAGATGGTACAAAATCCTGTAAATTACATTCAACTTCAGAAATCACTCTACAGACACTTAAGTCCGAATCTTGTTTGTGGTTTACGGATAAAATGAACAACCAACTCTTTTCAATGACTTTGAAATTAGATGCAGTTACTTGTGATTTTAATACTGAGAGACAATATTTCACTTTTCCCGTAAAAAATAATCATATTTCACAAGTATCCTGTACGTTCAACGAATATTGTGGACGCGGAGTTCACTGCATTAAAAGACATGTCGGACGAGGTGGCATAAACTTTGAAGCAGAAACACCTCAAAGTAGAGATTTTCCTGGACTGTCAGCGCGCATTCAATCTGGGGCGGGAACAGGTTGTAATTTATTCAGATCTTCTTGTGCCTTCTATAGGACTTGGTATGAACCGGATTTATTACATAGTTATGAGGTATCCAAAATTAGAGGTCATACTTGTAAATATCATATTTCATTAAAACATGAGGAAAATAATACAATCTCTAGTGTAACACTAACAGATTCGACTTTCAAGAAGTCAGGCATAAAGTTGACTATTCTAGGAGCCTATGATCAGGCACATTTTCATATGGATGATTTTTTGATTCAGAGGGTAGGAAAGCCATCTGAATCATACTTAGCAAAAGCAAGTTATAAAAACGTCCCTAAAGCTGGCGAAATTGGGGCAATTCAAGCGAATTCCTCTTTTACGAAAGACTTCATATTTGATCCTGAAATTACGAGTTGTGATTTTTTTGAAGACACATTACGATGTCTTAATGCGCCAGATGCAATCGCACAAATTGCATCTTCTCAAGAAAATGCATTACCCTTACAAAGAGATGTGCATTTGTTTAAAATTGTAGATGAGAAATTACAATCGACATTATTATTATCCTCAGCTGTTCGAGTGAAACTTTACTTCGCTGATTACAAACTCTCTGTAAAATCACAGACAGTATTCCCGAAATTTATAGAGGAGGACATCTCGGTTAAGGGATGTTATAAATGCGCCATCCTTGCCAGGTTAACTTTTGTAGCTCTCAGCACTTGTGACTCAGGTGTGGTTAGCATTCACTTTCAAGAAATAAATGTACACACAAAAGCGATCAGATTGACAACAGAATCTCAAAAATTTGATATTCAATTTTTCGCGATGGCAAGATGCTATTCTGAAAAACTCTGCTTAAAATCTACGACACTAGTAGAGTGTCAAACTTTAAAATTTTGCTTGGATGAACCTACGGTAGAACTTATGCAACTGAACATGAATTATACTAAGACTATTAACAGTGCATCTAACTCTAACTGGTTGGACTTTTTCCCCTTGCCAAATTTTTCAATTTCGTTTTTTATTTTGAAATTTATAGGTTCTACATTGTTTATTGTATGCATTCTCATAACGATATTTTCAACAATTTTAACATGCTGCTGTCGTTCAAAATGAATGTTATAATATCATATACTAAACAGGAAATATACTAGAAATTTGGTCGTACTTATAAAATCATTATTTTGATTTATTCTTTCATAATCATTTATTATATTTTCTTTTTTTTCTATGCATGTTCTATATTTCCTGGTTAGTTATTACTATGTATTGATATATCAATTTTATATTATTCCTTTCAGTATTTCAATTGTGTAGTATTATATGTTATATTACGATTGTTCATAATAAGTATACGTAAAATTTTCAATTCAGTATTACAGTGAATTTTATATAGAATTTGTGTTATTGCCAAAACTTGCCTATGGTAGACCGGAACTCAGTGCATTTTTCTTTTTTTTTTCTCTTTTTTTTTTTTCTTTTTTGAAGCAATTGATATATTATTGCGATGCTAGTACGGTTTCAGGCACTAAAATATTGAGAAAAATATAAAGAGAGGAAAGATGGGTAAATGGAAAATAAGTAGGACACAGGTGTGAGTAAAGGAATTTAAGGTAGTGGTTAAATAATAAAAGAAAGTCAGTATGAAATGAATAATAATGTTCAAAAGAAAAAAGGATAGTAAAAGCTTAGTACAAGACATTTTAGTGAAAAGATAAAATGTTAGAAGAGAGTGTCATAGAAAAGAAATAGTAGGTAAAAGGAGTATGAATTTCATACAGGTGCGAGATAGGAATTTAGGGTACGTTTTGAAGAATAAAAGTCAGTCATGCCGTTTTAAAACATATAACGTGAAAATCGTAAGAGAGTCATAAACGAGATGCGGGAGGTCTTTTCGCATTAAATTACTAGGACAGCAGTTGAAATACTGTGGCTTTCACCTGGTTAAAAAGGGAATAAGAAATCTTTCATTACAAAGCAATAGTGATGAGGATAGTAAAAGGTGTGAAAGAAGGGGCGAGATGGCATTTTGGGCTTGGTTAGAGGGGCGATTGCTAAGCATCCAGGTGTACAATTATACCACATGATAACAGAATAGTCACGTATCAAGTGATTTAACAATAAAAATTTAAATATTAAAACAGGGGTTCTAGAGAGGTGCTAGTACCAATGGAACGTTTCCGTATTGTAAGAGTAAAAACCAATGAGATACTGGGAAGAGCAAGATAGGAGGATTTGAAGTAAAAGGGATGAAAGGGGGAAAGAGAGGCAGAGTAAAAATGTTAGACGAGAGATAATTCGGAGATTCAGATAGACTTTTTTGGAGGGTGCTTGGAGAAGAGAGGAGTTAGTGACCTAGAGATATGTTTAAGTCTGTCAACCGCCTGTAAAGGATAATGTTAAAATTACTCGTCGAACCTTATCTGTGGTACTAAGCAAATGCTAAAAGCTCTTGCATCAGTATTTGAATACTGAACCCCTTTGGCCTACGGCCTGAGACTTTATTCACTAGCGAAAGAAAACATTCTGGAGGATGTTCATTAAAGACTGTGGCATGCCTGGGGCATTATACTTGTTCATCGCCTGTATATTGGGTAAGCTAAATTTTATCTATTATTTCCCACTTCAGCACTGTGATTTTTAGATATTTAATGTTAGCGAGCGTTGGTAATGATTCACAGTAAATGTGAATTAGTTTAATGCGGACTACTTTAGGCAAGGCGAGGCTACTATGTTTGTTCTTAACTTATTTATTATTTTCTGGACTTTGTGTATAAGTCCTAATTTCTATACCAATTGTCCAATTGTAAACTTTAACATACAAAATTAAAATATTTAATCTTCAATCTGTCTATTTTATTGCTGCCCACACTTATCTCATGCTAAACTCGGGATAGGAAGGGGTGTGTATCACGGCCTGTTAGACGCCCAATTTCTGATGACTCCACTCACATACATGACTTTAACTATTGTTTATTTATTAATGATTAAGTAATATTGTATAAGGGCGGTTAGCAACATTTATATTACCTGATGACTAAACGTCAAAACATTATCAACAATAAGAAGCTTTAAGCATCAAAACAATGCTGCCAAACATAGTGGGGCCCAAACGTCAAAACAATCTGTATGTGAAATATAGCCTTTTTCATATTTCTAAATAAATTTGTTCTTATATTCCGGTGCCAGTCATTTATTTCAACATTTTAGTACTGAAAGTACTTTGCCTCTGAAAGGGTTAAAAGATGTTAATGATAAGTTAAGATACTCATGTAGCAGCAAAAGTCTCCCCCCGGGATTGCACTTATACTCTAAAGCGAAAGCTGGGTTCCCGGGGCGGTCATCCCTGTAGCTGCAAAAGAACATAGCATGTATCGAAAAACTTTAAGGAAGGTATGCAGACAAATTTCAACATAATGAATAGAGTGAGATGAAGCCAAACTATGTGACAACTAGATTTGTCAGGTCGAATGTTACAAAAAGTAGGACAAGGAGACAAAAAAAAGCGGGACAGTGGCTACTAAATACGGACATTACAATGCATGAAACCCTATGGAAACCGAACCTGTCTCTAGCGGAATGCTGTCTTAAATGTTAAAATTTCATTTTCCCTGTTGTACAATTATACCTGCTCAGGAAAAATCATGTTTAAAACAAATTTTTTCTCCTCTTACATGCGATTGCGCTTAAACAGGTTTGTTGGAGCATCCTATTTTCAAAAATATTTTTTTTGTAATAATTAAAGTATGTAGCATAAAGTTATTTTGCTTTATTTTAACTGATTTTATTTCTCTTCACAAATATTTCAATATAAAACAACGTGGGTCAAGCCTTCCATATAGTGGGTCAACCCTCCCATATGTGGGGAGCCTTCACCCATTATTTTCTCATCATTAAAATCAATCATTTTTCAAATTTCTTATATATGACACTGATATAGAAATTTTATTTTGATATCTGATTGTATAACGGGTAAAATGATATATAAACCTTTATTCTACATTAACGATTTAAAAAATAAAAAATCATTTTGTAAAAAGTGGGTCAACCCTCCCTAGTTTCGCCTATATATTTTTTAATGTTCATAGTATCACTTATATAATATAAGATCGAATATATTTTAAAGAGATAAATAACTACTTTTTGCATTAAAAATATTTTTCAAACAATAAGAACAGCACACATCCAGTCATTTCTTTTCTTTTTATATTTCCTTCTTTTTTCTATTTCCTAGATTATTTTTTCCCTATGAAACATACGAAACCTATTTAGCTCTATTCCCAAAATACAATATATACAGGAATAAAAAAAATTAATTGAATATGGCTTATCATATGTCGTTATATAAATAAGTGGTGTATTAATATTCATTTTTCAGCAATAGCAGAAGGAAATTCGAAATCATGATTAAGTTAAAGAATATGTTTAAAAGATAAATATAAACATATTCCACAGAACATAAAAATCTAGACTCCATGTTCATATTTAATAAAACAATGACCGATCACAACACATAAAAAAGCATCTTACGCATTCTTAATGTTTAGATCAAGCTTACAACTTATTACAAAAAGATGCGAGTTGATAAGCATTGTGTTTTTATGGGGGAAAATTAAAAATATTTTAGAACAACGGGGTTGTTCAAAATAGCGCTAAAAAGATAAGATTTTAAATTTAAAACAAAAATTAAAGTGAAATCACACGTTGTTAATCATATAACATCCACGTATTATACAGTTATTAACTCTATTTCTACCAAGAGGTGTCAAAAGACACCTTTCGGATTTTAACTTAAAATTATTCTCTCAGTTGAATCATTTCTCCACAACTATATTTTTGACTTTTCATACAATAGTTGTTAAATTAATTCAGCTATATCATTTTTCTCCATCTTGGATCTAAAAATACGCATACGGTATACCTATTTCTGCCATGAGGTGTCTTTTGACACCTTAATTATTTCATAATTTCTAAGGATTTGATCATTTCTAATTTGAAACAATTTTACATACAAATATCAACACCATTTTACAACATCGTATCAATTATAATCAAATTAGATAATCCCGATTTCAGTTATAACGGAAAATAAAGGGTTTGTTGCATAACTTTGATATTCGCTTGTTTTTCGTCTGTTGCATTTTAGTATAGAACATTGCAGTGACAATTTCTAAAAAATGGAACAACGCGTTTTGTTCTCCAATTCTGGTAGTGAGTTTAATACATATAAATTTTGTTTTCATTCGTGTAAAAACTGTGGTATTGAATAAGGAAAGAATTTTGTTACACTGCTGGTTTTTATTATGACTGTTGTCGTTGTTGTTGTTTTCACAAAGATTGAATTTTTAAAAATGAGACTGAAAGTTTGTTGAGTTAATAATATTAAAATGTTTGATTTTCTAATAAAAATTACAAAAATGAAGAAGATAATATTTTTTAATTGTTGTTCCTGTTGACGTAAAACATGTTTGATTACATTTATGTATATTTATATTTTGTAGATTGTTAAGCTAGAAATTATAACCTGATTCATAATAAATACATAATAATATATATAAAAATACATAATGATATAATAAATACGCAATGTATTAATATATATATTGCTCAAATTATATATATTTGACTGATAATTTGAAATCCTAATAGTTTTGGTAATTATTTGCATATTCAAACGCAAAGGTGTCAAAAGACACCTTTCGGTGGAAATAGGTATACACAAATTCGTGGTAGAAATAGTGTTAATAAAACTTTAAAAGTAACTAAAATACAGTAAACAACAACGTTTGATTAGATTTAAATTCATTAGCTATGAACTCTGAGATCTAAATATTTCACATTTGAATTACACATGAAAAAAAAAAAGAACATAATTAACGTACATCACGGGAATTATTAAAATACTAAATGGGTATCTGAAAAGAAAAAATAACATTAACTGATTAAGATTTCGCCTAATCACTTGCCCTTATGTGCATTATATAATTATCATATATTTATAGGGCATGCAATGAAAGCAAACACAAGGGATAAGATTATAATAAAAAAAAAAATTCTGTCCGTAATCTATTTTAATTCATATGTAACTTTAACTGAATTTTTCCTTAAAAGTTCAATTAGTGTTACAAGCTATGAATTAAATAAATATTGCAAATAAAGTATTTTATTCCAGTCTTTCCCACGCTTGTATCTATTTTCATTGCATGCTGTAAAAGATGTGATTCTTTTAAAACGCCCATAAAAGCAAAATAAGAAAAGAATTGACTCCATAAAAATGAGCATTCACTCCTATGAAAGAGTGATTATTTACTCCTACCAGGGGTGAAAAAACGCACTCCTATAGCAAGAGTGAATAGTCACCCCCCCGAAAGAGTGATTAACCACCCCTGTTTAGAGTGAATATTCACTTCCCAGGAGTGACTATTCACTCTGTCAGAGAGTCAAAAATTTCACTTTTGCTCAGAGTGAATAGTCACTCTAACGAGGTTGGACATATTTTGACTCTGAGATAGAGGAACTATTCACTCCTTCGTAGTGAAAGTCACTCCTTTTTATTTAGAGTGTGTGTTTCAATGATGGACACACTGAGCATACTTAACTTGATTTTTTTATGAAAATAAACTGTACTTTGTTTATATGTTTTAGTTTTATTAGTAACTGTCTGCCTTATATAATGCATAACTTTTACATGCAACTGCAATCGTATTTAAGCTTGTGAAAGGATATCAATAATGTATTGCAGTTCTTCTAAAAAAAATTATTTTTACATGTAAGAAATAACTTTATAATAAACGGAAGCCGCTTTACAACTTTGTAATTATTTTTTTCTTGTATCTCGTACTGTTTTCGAGATAAAAAGGCTAGCTTTAAAGTTTGCCACTAGGTAAATGGTCCCAACACGTTGCACATAGCCACTTTCTCATACCTAGACACCATGTTCATGCTTATAGCTTTTGCCTTTCTGAATGAGGGTGGACAGGATATCAGTAGTGTATGTTGTAGAGAACTGGCTACCCTCTCATAAAAGGAGTCTAGTTTCTTGAGTGAGAATGTTCTGTCATTATTAACCTGTGTGCGTGAAAGCAACTTCTATCCTTCGTTTTAGTTTAATTTTCTGCAGTCTGTTTGTGCGTAATCTGAGGTTAGTGGTTTTCGCTGTAGTTTTATGCTAATTAGGTATGCTGCTTAATCAGCAGAGTATACAAGTGGGACTGAGAATTGGTATCGGCGAATCTTAGGCCAAGTCCTGCCTCCGAGAGCATAGTGAGATTAATTCATCTGATTTTTGAGACTGAAGTGTGGTACATTCTCTACGGGATCGGAAGTGTAGAAATTAGCTAAGTAGAAGCTGTTATTTGGGGTAAAAGTAAATTTTAGTCATCATTCAATAAAGTTTTCCGGCAGCCACGGGTTGCTAGTTTTAGTGATATTTATCTACTTTATTGAATTTGTGAGCTAATTGACTACTCGCAGCAATATTTGAGTTCGACCTCGAAACCATTTGTGAATATCGTTTGAGTGGCCAGTCTTCAATACGTGAATTAGTTTTAAACTTAGTAACTTCGCCTTTTTTAGCTCGGCTATCTAAACCTGAGAGCTAATGTGCCCGAAGGTTCTGTATGTACGTATGTATGTATGTACGTATGTGTGTACTTACACTCTAAATAAAAAGTGACTATTCACTCTTCGGGAGTGAATAGTCACTCTATCGCAGACTCAAAATATGCCCAACCTCTTTAGAGTGACTATGCACTCTGAGCAAAAGTGAAATATTTGACTCTCTGAAAGAGTGAATAGTCACTCCTGGAAAGTGACTATTCACTCTAAACAGGGGTGGATAATAACTCTTTCGGAGGAGTGACCATTCACTCTTGCAAAAGGAGTACGGTTTTTCACCCTTGGTAGGAGTGAATACTCACTCTTTCATGGAAGTGAATGTTCATTATTTTTGTAGTCGGTTCTTTTTTCTTTTGCTTTTATGGTCATTTTAAAAGAATCACCTTCTTTTACGGCATGCAATGAAAATAGATACAAGCGTGGTAAAGATTGGAATAAAATACTTTATTAGCAATATTTATTTAATTCATAGTTTGTAACACTAATTGAACTTTTAAGGAAAAATTCAGTTAAAGTTACATACGAATTTAAATTAGATTACTAACAGAAATAAACTAAAATATTTTATTCCAATCTTATCCTTTGTGTTTGCTTTTACTGCATGTCCTATAAAGATATTACTTTTAAAGTTTTACACTGTAAAAAAAAATCTGCAAAGTTACTAAAGTTTTTCTAGGAAACTGGGATTCCAAGAACTTTTTATGTAACGGCAACAGCAAAAAGTCCTGTAACAGACGCTGTTACAGGAATTTTTTCTGTTGCCGTTACATAAAAAGTTCTTGGAATCCCAGTTTCCGAGAAAAACTTTAGTAACTTTGCAGATTTTTTTTTACAGTGTATTAATAACTTTTTAATAGGTGGATGTTATAAGTTTAACAATGTTTTATTTGATTTTAATTTTTGTTTTAAATATAAAACCGTAACTTTTTTCTTAAATTATTGCTATTTCTGAAAAGTCCTATTGTTGTAAAATATTTTTAATTTTTCCATTTAAAAGCAATGCTTATAAACTCATTTCTTTTTAAAATAAGTTCTAAGCATGATTTAAACTTTAAGAATGTGTAATTTATTTTATCCGCTGTGATTTGCTTTTGTTTTGTTTAATATGAACATGGAGTCTAAATTATGAGTTCTCTGGAATATGTATATATTTTTCTTTTAAACATATTCCTTAACTTAATCATGATTTCTAATTTTCGTCCGTTATTGCTGAAAAATGGAATTAATACGATAAGCCATATTTAATTTAAATTTTTTATTCGCGTAGATATTGTATTTTGTGACTATGAGCAAAATAGATTTTATATGTTTTATAGGAAAAGATTGACCTCGGAAATAGAAAAAAAAAAAAAAAAAAAACTTAAAAATAAAGTAAATGACTGCATTAGAAATATTCTTATTGTTTGAAAAACATTTGAATGTAAAAAAGTAGTTATTAGTAATCTCTTAAAAAATATATATTCAGTCCTGTATTATGTAAGTAAATATGATCATTTTTTAAAAATATAGTAAAGCAGTCTTATCCATAAACTTCAAAACAAGCATAAAAATCATTTTATTACAATGCTTAAATATCATGTTTTATTGTTTAGCACCAAAAATTACTTGTATCAAAAACGTAGAAAATTTTTTTATAATAGAAGGAAATTTAATAACTGATGCAGAATATCTATAATTAAATTTTTTTATATTACTCAGTCTCGAAATTTTAAAATCATAACTCGCAGAAAAATGTTTAGATACAATTTTAAAAAATTAATATACAGTAAAACCTCCCTAAAGCGACCACGTACTGTTCCAATAAAAATTGGTTGCTCCGAGAGGTGGTCTCTTAATGGAGGTCACGTTTATCTAGATTTTAATTGTTGAAAAATGGTAACAGTGTTACTAAAATTTATTTTTCACATTAGGAAAAAATATAAAAATTTAAGTATCAAAATAAAAATTACATAAGTTAATTACTGCAGAGTTTAAAAAATGAACACATTGAGCTTTGCTTTAATTTTACAGTTTTATATTTTATAATTTTTATTTCCAAGTCCTTTTGAAGTTCAGTAAATAAATGCATTTTTTTGTGGACGGGAACAAATAATGGCGATTTCATTACTTTATCTATTTCTTTGGGAGTTTTCCGACAGAACAGGGCAGAGGAGTTTATTGACCGTCAGTCTTAATTTGTAATCAGAGTTAAATTCATTGCCTAAAAAGGCACAAAGGGGTTTAAACACTTAAAAGTTACCGGGATAAAAAAAAAAATAAATAAAAAATAAATAAATAAAAAAAAAATAAATAAATAAATCTAAACTTAGTTTAGAAGTTTGCTGAATAATGCCCTCTGCTGAATTATTTTTTTAATAAAACCTTCTTCAAGCGACCAGGAAAAAACGGAATTTATTTCATTTTCTTCAAAGAAATCGGTCTCTCATGGAGGGAGTTCAACTGGGATGGTCTCTGAATAGAGGTCAAATTAGTATTGAGCCAATGGGAATAAATTTCGTTCCATGGAAAAATGGTCGTTGAGGGAGGTGGTCGCCTAATAGAATTGGTCGCACAGGGAGGTTTCACATGTTTTCGAGGATGTGTCTCCTACGATTGAGAAAATCCAGATCTTCTCTGTTATGAGTCAGTCACCCTTTCAAACGAAAGAGATAAAACTTTTTTGTTTTGGTCGTGGCAAAAGTTTTATTATTTGCAAATACAGCATTGAAAGGAAAGAATAAAATATGCTCAGTCATTTTTTTTTTTATTCACATTTCCTGAACTAATGAAGTTTTGATTTTGCATTGTGCACTTAGAGGTCTGCACGGGCTGAAATTTCCAAGGACCCGGCCCGACTCATAGAAAAAAAAATCGGCCCGGCCCGTAGAAAAAAAATTGGTCCGGCCCGGTAAAAAACTTAAAAGTTCGGCCCGAGCCCGACCCGGAAAAAAAGTTAAAATCTCGGCCCGATCCCGGCCCGGCCCGAGTGAATTTCAACAAAACATTGATTTTTTATTTTTTTGAAGTGTTAAAAATCTGGAAAATGCTATACACACTGTGAAAAAAATTCTGTAGCTCTACAGATGTAAAGTTACATGCTTACTAAACTGTCATCTGTAACTGTACAAAAAAAGCTGCAAATCTACAAAACTAGTTTTTGTAAAGCTACAGAAATCTGTAACTTTACAAATGAATCTATTAAAATTGCAGTAATCTTACTAAAATTTTATCTGTAAACCTGGCTGTAGTTACATGAAAAGTTCTAGGCATCCCAGTTTCCTAAAAAATTCTTAGTAACCCTACAGATTTTTTGATTTTTGGCGCAAAAGCGTGTCTGTTACATGAATATTTGTTGTTGCCGTTACATAAAAAGTTCTAGGAATCCCAGTTTCCTAGAAAAACTTTAATAACATTACAGATTTTTTTTTTACAGTGCAGTAAAATGGAATTGTATAGAAAAAAAAATGCGTTATAGACAAGTTCCCTTCTTAGCGAGTATAAATGTATTATATATTCTTTTCTTATGTATTAGTATATTAATTATGCATGGATCAATACGTTAGTGAGTTTAAAACTGGGTTCCGTCATACGCAGGTTCTTTTTTACACGTTTTACTATGTTTTAATTTAGCTATATTTTAATAAGCGCAGAAATCTAGTGTTCTTAAAAAATAATAAATTTTAATGTTTAAGTGTAGAATAATGGCGATTTAAAAATGTATGCATTTTTTGCAAAAATGTTTGGGCCAGACCTAATTTTACTGACCTTTAAATAGACCAGGCCACGCTGAGACAATGATTTTCATATACGGGCTGGGTCAAAATTAGGACTGAAAATTTTGGACCGTGAAGACTCGGAATGAACCAGTCCCGGCTTTGTACAGAAAAAATAAGCTAGGCCCGGCCCGAGCCTTCAGATAAAAGTGTGGCCCGGGTCCGGCCCGAGTTCCGTGAGTGAAAATCGGCCCGAGAACGAGCCGGCCCGTGCAGATCTCTAGTGCGTATTCAATTGTTAAAAGAATGATTTCAAACCGCTACATGAAGAAATATAACAGACAATCACTTTTGAACACTCTAACGATCAATCTTTTACTATACAACATACAACTATTAGGTAATAATCTTAACATTCCCCATATCTGCACGGATAAATGCTTAAAATTAAATAAGACTTAACTTTATTTTATGTATTCCAATAAGAATAATTTTAATGATATCCTAATCTGTTAATCGTAAGATGGCGGACAAAAAAGTGATCATTTTTCTTATCTTTTAAGGGTGTCGTCGCCTTGCTGCTCTGATTGGTTAAAAGCAATGCACACGTAAGTCACTCAGCTTTCAGGAGTGAGACATCTCGCTCCTTTCTAGAGAGTGGAAAATTCCACTCTTTAAGGAGTGTATTTTTATAAAATTCACTCCAAAAAGAGTAAAAATGCCTGTCACTCTTTCAAAAAGTGAACTTTTCACTCCTCCCAATTTTAGAGTGTACGTAACGCGATAACTCTTGACAGAAATATCCGATTTGCTTCAATTTTTTTTTCTAGGTTCCTTCTGATAAGGCGCTTCCCTGATTAGTTTTGGGGGTTCAGTGGTTAGGTATAAAGGAGAGAACGGGGGGCTAATACCCCTTAATTTAGATAAATGGGTTTTTCATGCAGAATTATCTGATTTACTTTAATTTGATATACCGGTTTATTCCGATGAGGCGCTTTCTTGATTAAATTTGAAATTCCATTGGTTATGTATAAAAGGGGAAAGGGGGCAAGCCACCCCCCTTAATTTAGATAAATCTGTTTTTATGCGGAATTATCCAATTTGTTTAAAAAAAAAAAAAAATCTAGTTTCATTCTGATAAGGAGCTTCCCTGATTAGATTTGGAGGTTTATTGGTTAAGTATAAAGGGGGGAAATGGGACTAATCCACCTTAATTTATTTTTCGAAGAGCCTTATTCTTTGAAATAAGAGTATAATAAACAATTATTGTGAATAGCCTGTGAATTCAATGTCATCAGTTTAACTGGGCATTTTTCTTTTTCTTATATTTTTGTATTATAGAATGCTGATTTAAGGGCTAGATTACTTTTAAGCGCAGAGTAGTGTCGACCAAATTGAAAAGCTCCATCGTAGCCTTTCCCGATTTTTATTTAAATAAAAAGTCTTTTAATACTAAAATATAAGTATCTCTCAATTTCAATGTGAGTACCTTGATGGTCTTATCACAACCTTTCATACTGAAATTGTACCAAACTGTAAATTTTTAAGATGAAAACCTTATTTTGACATCATATTTGGTCTTTGTAGGTAACTTGTACAGTCGTGGAAAAAAAAAAAAGTAAACACCCCCTACTAACTCCTCAACAAATTATCGTAGACAAAATTACTGGTACCGAATGATTGGAAATAAAACCTACTTTTAAATGACGTGCATAAAATTTGCTTAGGGAGCCATCTACATATTAAAACGAATCCAAACTTCATTTTTTTCAATGGCAATACGCAATTTTAACGAGATATTTCAAATGTTTGGTTCAAACTATCCCGAGACACCAAATTTCAAGTCATTTGAATGATAAGTTTTTGAATTATAAACACTCAAAATTTAGTGCTTCTAATGTTAAATTACATTTTCATATTTTTATTTATAACTTCTGAAATTATGATCCTAATGTTCTAATTTTTTTGTGTAGCAATAATGCTAATATACCCAAACGTAAATAAGTTGAATTTGCAATTTTTATAATTTTCTGATAGGAATTATGAATTATGAAATTAATATTTAAAAAATTATGAATTGCAACCTACAATTTTTTTGATGGATTCAGTTTTATCAAGTCCTGCTTTATGGAAATCCAAAATTTCACATTTTTCTTCCAAGTAGTTTTTAAATTATGCTTAAAAAACGGCAAAATGATGGTTTAAGAGGCCGTCTATGATAGGTGACTAAATATTTTGAAATTTCTTATGCTATCCTGTAATCTAACAAGCTTAATTCACTGCTTAAGAGGCCACACTAGTCACGGCTTGAAGTTCGAACGCTAATGATAAGTCTATGGGAACAATATTTTCAAATATCTTGCTTGATTTTTAATATTTTTAAATGATTTTTTTTGCACAGGATAGCTGAGGACTATCTGTTTACGGGCTATTTTTTACTTTTCCGATTTTCGTTGTAGTTTAATTCTCAGGATCCTGTCAATTTAGGATCCAGTGAAATTCGAGGTGTTGTGTCCTTTTTAGTCTTATAACATTCATATCAGCAAAATTCAGGAAAATTTTAAAAATAACAACGAAAATATAGAGTTTAAGCTTTCCAATAACATGCTTTCAATAGTTCTACTACAATTAGGCTGAGCAAAATATGCAAAGATTTTGATGAAAAATGTGTCAAAAATGGCCTCGTAATGTTATGCTCTCCGCCTCTACCAAGACGATGAAAACCACGCCTATTAAAAATATGATTGGCTAGTATCCAAACACTTTAGCAAATGGAAACGATTTAATTGTGATTGGATTATTGTATCGTGTTAAAATAGATCACTCCTATTTCAAACCTTGGATTTATTTTTTTCTAAAATTATTGTTTAATTTCAACAAAAGACTCTTGAAAGAATGAAATATTTTAAATTCTATATTTCTATGAATAACGAAGGAAATTATACATTTCGTTTATATAAACAATTTCAGAACCGCACAGAGGGAGTTACAACATATAGAAGTTATTAAGGAATCAAATTTCAGTCCTAGTTTATTAAGTAAAATGGTAAAAAAATAGACGAGTATTTTTTAAATTATTTTTTAAGTTAAAATAGTTAACAAATAATTACGAAGTCATAATTTGTTAGAACATATTTGTGGCCTGGCCAGGAGACTGGTTTTCAAGCCTCCTATTCTTGTATATGTATAAAATATTCGACAATTTAACATTTTACGTTCGAAAAACAGTTTTTTTAATTAAAAATCAGCAGAATTTAAAGTTAATAAGCTTTAAAGATTGTTAACTTTAAAATTGTAAATCAACTTGTTCAAAATTTTAAAGAAATATTTTTATAGTTCATTACTTTAATATTTATTATTTTTAAGGGGACAGTACACCTTTAACAGTCGGAGAACGAAATTTGTCCTGTGTAACAGATATATTTTTTAAAGAGCCCACTTCAGACACGGAGAGAAAGTAAAACGAAGTCTATGGAGGCGTTAATTTAAAATTTCTCGCTTTGTTTTAATATTATTGAATGATGTTTTTTACATAGGATAGTTGAGCACGATCTTCAACCAGGCTAGATTTTACTTTTTAGATTTTTATTATATATATATATATATATATATATATATATATATATATATATATAAAGCCCAGTGGTGTAGTGGTCAGGGCATCTGACTGCAGCACCGCAGGTCGAGAGTTCGGCTCCCGACTGGGCAAGGTTCACTCAGCCTTTCATCCCTTTGGGGTCGATAAAATGAGTACCAAGCTTGCTTGGGAACTAAACACCGAGGGTCTCGCGTTAGGCTGACCACCTGGCCGGGACGCATGCTGTATAGCACCTCGGGCCTAGGGTCAAGAAAACAGAGATGGGCACTGTCGGCCCTGATCCTCATGGATTGTATAGCCGCAGAGTTTAGTTTAGTATATATATATATATTAGGAAAGTTTCAATTTCAGAAACGATTCACCCCTGTTCCGAAATTAAAAGTAATTTTTTTTAAATATCTGAAACCAAAATCGAAAGAGTAAAAACTAGCCCGGTTGTAGATCGTCTTCAGCTATCCTATACAAAAAAAAAATCATTTTAAAATGTTAAAAAGGAAGTGAGATAAAAAGGAAGTGAGATTTGAAAATAACGCTCCCATATACTTAACGTTAGCGTTTACATTTTTTTCCCGTAACCTGCGTGGGTTCTCAAATGTTACGCAAAGATATTTTTTTTTGCAACGGTTAGGAAACGCGAAAATTTATCATTAACTTTAATAATGTAAAACTAAAAGTTATGAAACTGTAAGATAAAATATAGCATTTTATAAAAATATACTAGCTAGCAATTTTTTTTTCTAATACGTATTACCTTTTAATATTTTATACTTCACTTACATGGACATTCAAAAGTATTTTATATTATGGTCTATGTGGGAAAATACATTTGCGTGTATTTTAATGACATAAAACAATTTTAAACATACAATTTATTCGCATTATTGAAGAGCATAGGTACTTGTACAGGGGAATTAAAAAGTATATTTCGTTACATTATGGACTACGAAGAAAAAACGTTTGCGGGGTATTTTAATAACGTTTTCTGTTACAACATAATGAAATTGATATGAATTTATGAGGCGCAGTAAAACATGCTTTCTGAAGGGATAGCAAAGCATTTATCATTCATTTACAGGGTCACAGAAAAGGGTTCAGTTTTATTACAGAAAAAACTGCTTGCAAAGTGTGTTTTAGTTATGTTTCACGATTTCAAACAAGATGGAATTCATATACGTTACTGAGGTTTACAATATGATGCTTACATTATAATATGATGTGCATCACATTTTATTTAATTTAC
The DNA here is from genome assembly GCA_963932465.1 of Maratus speciosus. Classification (NCBI taxonomy): domain Eukaryota; kingdom Metazoa; phylum Arthropoda; class Arachnida; order Araneae; family Salticidae; genus Maratus; species Maratus speciosus. The sequence continues at coordinate 394,864,390 of OZ010786.1, forward strand.
AGGGGCACATAAAAGATATTGGATACAATATTGCATATGAAGTATTGTCTATTAGGGATGATTGCTGAAAGTGAGATTTCAGCTATGATATACGTTTTTAACTAAATTTCTGCATACTAGATTATATATATAAATTCGATAGACTACGTATAGGGCTACGCAAAAGAACTAGTAAGAATTGTTGAGAAATTGATTAATTTTATTTTCAAATTCAACTACATTTAGAAAGATATGTTTGGAAAATAAAAATATAATAATATACAAGCCTATTCAAAGAATTGGATGCATGCACGCCTATTTCAGACACGGGAAGGAATGAAAACGCTAATTTTAAGCCTATGGGGGGGGGGGGGTCATTTTCATATTTCTCGCTTTGATTTTAATATTTTTGAATGATTTTTTCTTTTTCTTTTTTTTTCTTTTTTTTTTGCATAGGATATCTGGTGACTATCGACAGTGAGGCTAGCTTTTACTTTTCGATTTTGGCTATAGTTTTTTTTTATATATATAATAGGATAGTTTAAATTTTAGAGCGGATTCCAACCGGTTATGAAAGTAAAAGTAATTTTAAAGAAAAATATCTGAAACAAAAATCGAAAAAGTAATAACTAGCCCGGTTATAGAGCGTCCTCAGCTATCCTATGCAAAAAAATTCATTTTAAAATGTTTAAAAGGAAGCGAGATAATTGAAAATATAATGCTCCCATAGACTTAACATTAGCGCTTTCATTTTTTTTTCCCGATACTAGTGTGGGTTCTCAAATGAAACATAAATATATTATTTGTAACGGTTAGGAAACGCGAAAATTTATCTTTAAATATCTACCCTATATATATAAAATCCTAATGAAACGAATTTATGAAACGATTCTTTGAAACGACTGATTAAACGACTGATTCAGTTTCACGGCTATTTTTCCTAAAATATGGAATACATTGCGATGAAATTAACACCAAAAATCCGTATTGATCTGCGGTTCTCAAAGCTGGTATTAGAACTTTTAAATTCGAATTAGTTTTCGAAATATTAATTTTTTTCTAATTAGGGTTTCGTTCATCTGACGAAACCCTATTCGTCTCGCTCCTCTGTCTGTCTGTCTGTCCGTCTGTCCGTCACAGAGCCCGTTCTCAGAAACTATACATGTTAGAGACTTGAAATTTTGGGTACTTATAGCTGAACACCTCACATCAAACAACAAATCATAAAATTTTGAAAAAGTTGGTAATTAACCTAATTACGGGCTAATTAAATTCTAAAATTAACCAATCAACCTTTTGAATGCAGGTGAAAATGCACGTTATCGAAATCCTCCCCAGTTTCTCCTAATGGTTGCCAGTAAACTCGGCGGATGCTCCGTCAAATCAGTCGGTGCAGGGTTACCACGGAGTACTTTAAGCAATAAATGAAGTGGACCTTCAAAAAGCAAAATTGGATCTGCCGAAATATCGGTCGTACAAATTCGTAACAGGTGTAGAAATACGCGGAAAAAATTCTACTTTATTTTGGTATAAATTTCAAATTTCTGCATAGGATAGAACGCAAAAAATCCACTAAAAATCGATCGATAAAAATTTAATTTCTGTGTTTTTAAAAACAATGAAAACAGATTTCCATTCACCGGAAGGCAACTGTCATCATTTCTCGACATATCGGCGTGGGAGAAATTTAAGGGGAGGAAAGTCTAATACGAAATTTAAACTTTTTAAATATTAAATTTTTCGATTAAATTTTTTGACATCCGGGCTGGAAATTTCTCGCAGATTCCATACATACCCGGTTTAAAGAGATTGCTTCATTACGAGCTGAGATATTAATTATTATTTTATTCCTTTTATTTCCATCAAATGCCAGATTAAGATGGAGGCACGTGCTTTTTTAACGGAGATTTCATTTAAATTGGGAAATTAACAATTTGCGTGGTGTGTTTCGACGGCGCGCTATGAGATAAGTATTAATTATTCAATATGAAAAAGTTTATAGGTTTATAAGTGTTCATCCCACTATTTCCTAATAGCAATTTCAGGAAATATCTTAAATTATTGTTTAAGACCGCCACTCGATGTCTTCGAAACTTTAAGATACTTTATAACACATAAGAAAAAGTGTAAAAAAGAATGGAGTGTGATATTTCGAGGAGTGGAGGGGGGGGGGGGGGCTAGATTTATTTATTAAATCTTAGCGTTTGTTATCGCAGAAAATGTTTTAAATTGTTGGTTAAGACTGCACCGCCACCCTCCCGACCATGTATCTACGGAGAGATTGCGCAAAGGAGTTTCGTTCAGATATGCTTTTGTTAAGAATAGAGTGCGCTCCCTGGTGGTGGAATGCGGAACTAACGTAACGCAATTTTGTTAAAATTAGGAAATATAACAAGGCGATCCGTTTGCAACTTTAAGATACTTCATGACACATAATAAAAAGCTTATAAAATAATGGTGCATGCAATTTCCTGTGAAGGGAGGGCGGGGGAGGGGCGCTGGATTTCTTTTTTAAAAAATAGCGTTTACGACCTTTTTAGGTGTCGTTTTTTGAGCACTATGATATACTCAGAACCGTGCTGCTTATGAAATATAAAAATGTCAAAATTTTAGTTACCACTATTTCCGAATAGTACTTTCAGCAAATTTCTTAATTTCTCGCTTAAGACCGCCACCACCTCGAGTAACATATCTACTTATAGGTTGTTTAACGGAGTTTCCTTCCGATACACTTTTGTTATGAATAGTGTGCGCTCCCTGGTGGTGGAATTTGCAACTAACATAACGCAATTTTGTTAAAATTATGAAATCTAACAAGTCGATCTGCTGGAAACTTTGATATAGTTCATAACACATAATAAAAAGCTTATAAAAGAATGTTCCGTGCAATTTCCTGGGGCGCCTACCTATCTCGGGTGCTATAGACCCGATCCCCTCGACTAATATACCTACGCATAGGTTGTAAAACGGAGTTTCCTTTGGATAGAGGTTTGTGTAGAATAGAGTGCGCCCCTGGTTGCGAAATGTGGAACTAACAGATTTCACAAAAGGATAAAGTGTTTTAAAGGAATATTAAACGAAACCCTCTGTGAGATCTGTGATCACACTTACCCACTTGTTTTAAGTACATTTTTCTAATGATGGCAACTGAAATTTTAATCAGAACAGATATTTTTTTCCTTATTTCAGAAAAGGTTATTTTAAATTAATTTGGCGACCAGTTTGGCCTCCCTTAAATATATGCCAAAAAATGTATCGTGCTACTTTTATTTATAATTCAATTTACTTGAACAATCTTTCGCCAAATCGAAAGATTCTGATTGGCGCCAAAATGGCATTATTTTGATTGACATGGTAACTCGGCTATTGTTGTTTATTTAATAATAAATGTTTATTTACTTTTATTTCTTTTTTAAAATTATATAAATTATTTTGTTCTATAGTTATTAATTATTTTTTTTTTTGTTATTTCCTTTTGAAAATAATAGAAAATAATTTAAAAATACGGTACTACTTACGTAAATAAGTGCGAGTAGTAAATCAAAATTACGTCCATTACGAATCATATCATAATATTAAAATATTTATTTGCTTAAAATACGTTATAAAAACACATTAAAATTAAATTAAAAATCTATATTTTGTAAATATAGATAAAATATATTTATAATATGGATTTTTAATTTACTTTTAATGTGTTTTTATAACGTCTTTTAAGCAAATAAATATTTTAATATTATGATACGGTACTACTTAGTTATTCCGTCGACCAAATTCGCCAAATTATGTAAATCGCCAAATTATACAAATAGACATAATTTTTATTTTAAATAACGAAAGAACAAATAAATTAGTATAACATTAATAAATATACAAATAAAACGTCGAAATAAAAATCACTTGATGACGTAAACATGTGTAACTTACATAAAGTCAAGTGAATGTGACATTTACGATCAACCATTATTGACATTTAATATTATAGTTTGGCGATAGATTTTTGGTCGACGGGATAACTAAGTAATACACAAAATGCATATGTAACTGCTATTCGAAAACAAGGTTTTCGCCAAATTTTTGTAAAAAAGAAAAAAAAAACACGCCAAATCTGCGGTGCGTATGTGACATCTGGCCAAATGTTAAATAATGCGGGAAGAGTTCCATATTGTGTGCTGGTTTTTTTGGCGAGATTTTTTTTGGCGTTAAATGAATCGATGTCGTTGCGATCTTCAGCCTTTGAGGTTGTTTTTTTTCTGGAATGAACTTCATTCATATGTTTTTTGCGTATTTTTTTTTTTTTTTTTTTTTTTTTTCATTTAGCCTATATTTTTCGGAAAAATATATAACTTTGTTTTAATTTGACATGTATAATAAATATAATAAATACATAAAATATAAGTACATAATATTTTATTTATAGGTGTATATATACTATATTTGTATAAGGTATATCTCTATACGTGATATATATAAAACTATCTGTGTAAACATCGTACTTTTTTTAACATGTGACATACATAAGATTTATTAAATATATATATATTTACAAATATTTAAAGACCATGTTTTTCCGACATCCTGAAAAAATTTATAAGACGCTAAAAATGGCTTTTTGACGCCATTTTGGATTCATTCGCCAATCGCGCCAACCAGCACACAATATGGAACTCTTCCCAATAATGCAACAAACCATGACATTTAATTTCAACTTGAAATCAATGTTTTAATTTACCGCTCGAAAAAAAAATGCTATCTGGCAATTTGAAAAAAAGCTATTGGCGAGATTTGCACCCGGCTAGCGTAACAGTACCAAGAATTCTTTGTGACCATGACAACTTTTACATAGTTTTATTTGAAAAAAAAAATTGATTTTTTAACCAAAATGGAAATCTTTTGTACAGATGTTATATACGGACCCATATTGGCGCGATTTTTTTTTCTGACGCCAATGGCATATACGCAACGGGTACTGGCGCCAAAGTATTGTTATTTTGCTTGATATGGCAAGCCGGATGTTGTTGTTTATGCTGTTGATGCGTTTCCCAAATTGGCGTCGGAAAAAAATCGCGCCAATATCCTATATGACATCTGTGCCAAAGTTTCATATGAAAGGCGAAGGGATCAGACCGTATTTGTTTATGACAGTTGTTGACTTGAACTATTATAATATAGATGAAACGATGGCGATAAAATAATATTTGGCGACTTATCACCTGTGCATGGCTAACATTAAAGTACCAAAATGGCACCTAGAGTATAAAAAGCGAAATGGCCCGCCCGAAACTGTTGATGATAGTCACATGACTTAGGCTATTGTTATAGAGATTGTTTTAAAATACCGGGAGACAAAGACTCTGTATACTTAATTCATTTTATTTCAGCTATTTTTCAAATGTTTAACTGATCCTCTTTAATCAAAAACGAAAATAACCATTGGATGTCTTAACAGCAACTGATTCGGCCTTACATTTTTGCAATCAAATGGAATTGAATGGAAACCCATTTACAGTGAGATCTGCACAGTTTTTTTCAGTATAATTCAATCTTCTCTTATATTTTTTAAACCCATCAGATTAGCGTGTTTTTAGATTCTGCGGTGTCTGAACGGGGGTTGGCGAGCGTAACTTGCAGGGGGCATGGCCCCCTAGTAATAATGTAAAACTAAAAATAATGAGACTGTAAGGTAAAATATAGCATTTTATAAAAGTCTGTCAGCTGACAAATTTATTTTGCAATACGTAACTGTAACGCAACCCTGGTTTATATTGAATATTTTCATGGTTCCCCTAAAAATATTTTACAATTGTATCTGCTAAGACGGATACAACCCACCTAAAACGGTATTTCGCACTCATTGTTTTTTTTCCGTCCTACCAGGTTTTATAGCGTCACGTTTTTAGCATGAGGGGTCGAATTTTAATTACTATCAGATCGCGCGTATTCTTTTATATTATGGCCTATATGGGAAAAATCATTTGCGGTGTACTTTAATGATGTAAAACAATTTTAACATAAAAATTATGCACCTTATTTAAGTGCACAGCTCCTATGCGGAAAGGTTGGCTGTCCACGAGTGGGTGATTTCGGTACGTGTACAGGGGAATTAAAAGTATATTTCTTTATATTATGGCCTATTAAGAAAAAACGTTTGCGGCGTATTTTAATAACGTTTCTCTGTTACAACATAATAAAATTGATATGAATTTATGATGCGCAGTAAAACATGCTTTCTGAAGGGGTTGAAAAGCATTTATCATTCATTCACAGGGTCACAGAAATGAGTTCAGTTTTATTACAGAAAATACTGCTTGCAAAGTGTGTTTTAGTTATGTTTCACGATTTCAAACAAGATGGAATTCATATACATTACTGAGGTTTACTACAAGATGCTTACATTAGAATATGATGTGATTCACATTTTATTTCATTTACAGGGGCATATAAAAGTTGCTGGACACAATACTGTATACGAAGTATTCTCTATTAGAGTTGATTGCTAAAAATGAGTTTTCACCTATGATATCCGTTTTAATACTTGATTATATATATGATTTCTATAGACCGTGTATAGGGCTACGCAAAAGAACTAGGAAGAATTGCTGAGAATGAGAGTGAATTGCTAATTTTTTTAAATTAAATTCTACATTTTCAAGTTCAACTATAATTAGAAACTGTTTGTAAAATATAAATATAATAATATACAAGGCTATTCAAAGAATTGGATGCATGCGCGCGCCTATGAATGATATTTTCTGGAAGTACGATTTCAGTTGTTTTAAGCATGTTTATACTGCAATAATTTTGATCTTCACATGTTGCGTGTATATAAACTTGTTCGAATGCAAGGGCTGTACAAAATAATGCAAATATACTGCCGGTTATTGGTAGAAATTGCTGAAAGTTTACTTTCATCTGCATTAATCGTTTTCTTATTATATTAAATTTTATCATTTTTTTCATGCCGTTAAAACAAGCCCAAGAATATCCATTGATGACTTTATCATTTTAATTTTTCAATAATTTGAACAATTTAAATTTACTAAGATTTAACAAAAACTTAAAGCTAATAAGTATTAAAGAATGTTTACTTTGAAAGTTTTGATCAACTTTAAAGGAATATTGTTAATATTTATTACTTTTAATATTTGTTATTTTCAACGAAAAAGTACAACTTTAACAGCCGCAGAAAATGCGAAATTTGTCCTGTATTACATATCTTTCTTTAAGGGCCCACTTCAGACACGGGAAGAAATAAAAAAGCTAATTTTAAGTCTATGGGGGCGTTAATTTCAAATTTCTCGCTTTATTTTAATAGATTTTTGCATTGGATAGCTGAGGACGATCGACAACCAGGCTAGTTTTTACTTTTTAGATTTTAGTTTTAGTTTTTTTTAATATTAGGATAGTTTCGACTTCAGAATGGATTCCAACCGGTTCCGAAAGAAAAAACTAAATATAATAATATACAAGGCTATCCAGAGAATTGTATGCATGCACGCCTATGGATCATAATTTCTGGAAGTGCGATTTAAGTAGTTTAAGCATGTTTATACTGGAATAAATTTTATCTTAACATGTGACGTGTATAAAATCTTGTTGCTAATGTAAGGGCTGTACAAAAGAATGCAAATACACTTCCGTTAATTGGCAGAAATTCCTGAAAGTTGATTTTTACCTGTATTATTCATTTTCTTATTATATTAATTTTTAGCATATTTTTCATGCCTTTAAAACATGCCTAAGAACATTATTGATGACTTTATTATTTTAATTTTTCCTAATTTTGAACAATTTAAATTTACTAAGATTTAACAAGAACTTAAAATTTGTAAGTTTTAAAGATTGTTAACTTTAAAAGAGTTGATCAATTTGTTCGAAACTTTAAAAAAATATATTAATATTTATTATTTTTAATATTTGTCATTTTTATGGGTACAGTATACCTTTAAAAGTCTAAGAAAATGCGAAATTTGTCCTGCGTAACATATTTTTTCCAAGAGCCCACTTCAGACACGGGAAGAAATGAAAATGCTAATTTTAAGTCTATGGGGGCGTTATTTTCAATTTTCTGGCTTTGATTTTAATATTTTTAAATGATTTTTTTTTTTTTTTTTTTTTTTTTTTTTTGCATAGTATAGCTGGGGGCGATCAACAACCAGGTTAGGTTTTACTTTTTCGATTTTAGTTTCAGTTTTCTTTTATTATGATAGTTTCAATTTCAGAACCGATTCCACCAGTTCCGAAAGTATAAGTAATTTTTTTTTTTTAATATCTCTAACCAAAACCGAAAAAGTAAAAATCAGCCCGGTTGTAGATCGTTCTCTGCTATCCTATGCAAAAAAATTCATTTTAAAATATTAAAAAGGACGCGAGATATTTGAAAATAACGCTCCCATAGACTTAACATTAGCGCTTACATTTTTTTTCCCGTCACTACACTGTAAAAAAAGGATTAAATTACGGAAATACTACTGGCAATCTAGACGATAGTACTATTTCCGTATTTTAACGAACTTTTTCCCTTTAAATTACAGAAAAAATCCGTTAAATTCCGGTCTAAGTGCTGGCGTCTAGATTGCCAGTAGTATTTCCGTATTTTGGTCCTTTTTTTTCTACAGTGTTGTATGTGTTCTCAAAGGTAACCTAAAGATATTTTTTGTAACGCAAAGGGAACGCGAAAATTTATCATTAACTATAATAATGTTAAACTGAAAATAAGGAGACTGTATGGTAAAATATTACATTTTATAAATGTCTGATAGCTAACAAATTTATTTTCTGATACCTAGCTGTAACGAAACCCTGGTTTAAACGGAATTCTCATTATTCCCCTAAAAATACCCTGCAATTGTATCTGCAAAGACGCAAAACCCATCTAAAAAGGTATTTAGCACCTATTGTTTATGTTTCCGTCTTACCAAGTTTTATAGTGTCATGTTCTCAGCATGAGGGGGTCGAATTTTAATTACAACTAGGACTCGCATTTTTCTTGAACTCCGCCTTTTTTTTTTTTTTTTTTTTTTTTTTTGGAGGGAAAATAAAATTTGATATCGATACGAGTGTGTTTCGAAAGGTTATTAGCCCGACAAAGAAAATGAAAAAAATTTGACGATATTTAATTTTTTTAACGTAGTTCCTTACAACTTAAAAAAATTAAACCAACGAGTTTCCGACTTTTTATTATCTTTAGCATAATATGCCTTATCTAACTTTGGAAATGAAGTGGTGGTCTCTGCTTTAACCCCATATTTTGAAGCGAATTTCCGACTACCGAGCCATTTCTTCAGGCTTGGGAAAAGGAAATAATCGCTGGGAGCAAAATCCGGTGTATGTGGAAGCACTACAGAGCGTAGGTCATTGACTTTCGTAGCGAAAACTACAAGCATGTGTGCAAGAGCACTGCTGTGGTGAAAGAATACGTATTTGTTGCTCAGGTATAGACGTTTTGTCGGAATAAGCACTCTGTAATTGGTCCCGTAGAAATGCATAACACTGTCCGGTGACGATTCTACTTTTTTGCCGGTGCTCTATGATCACCGCACTTTGTGAATTCCCGAAAACCGTATCCATGGCTTTTCCAGCAGATGGAACCGTTTTCACTTTCTTTGGCGCAATTTCAGCTGCTCTTTCACATTGTTTAGATTGCTGTTTCATCTCTGGTGAATAATGGCGAATTCATGTTTAATCCACCGTTATAAGACGTTGATGAAAATCAGAAGATTGGTTAAGTTTTCTAACTTAACTTGAAATCACCATAGTCCACATTACTAAAGGCAGTGGGCCATCCGCACTACCTTCTTTTGAAAAAAAAATCGAACAGTGAAGATGGAGAACTCATAAAATGATAAAGAAAGGAGGGGGGGGGGGGCGTGAAGAAGGAGACCAATTTCACGAGGTTTAATTTGATTATGTTAATAAATGAAGTGTTTTCATGAAGGAATTTTCAGCAGAAAGTCCACCCAAATTAGCATTTCATTGCAAAGTATATATATGTGATAAAATCATAATAAAATCTCCACTTTTGAATTTGCCAAATTGGATCTATAAGCGATGTTCTAATGGAGGCAAATCAGACAAATTTCTACCACTTATTTTAAAATGTTATTATTGTCTTAATTAACTGAAGTTATTAAATAGGATTAAAAAAAATTAAAAAATTTGTAATAGAAGTATGCCTACTTCATCCTCGTGAAATCGGAAGCTACGGTTCGATCCAGCACATTTCGGCCTGAAACTTTTTCTATAAGCAAGCCTCTATGATTGAATACGAGTCATAATTGATTGTATCAGTTTATAAGTATTTGTTGGCTAAATATTTGAAAGTAGAGGTCTCCTCGGAGGGAAATTTCTTGTTCCTGGAACTTGACAGTACAATTAGCAGTAAAAAAAAAAAAAAAAAATTACGTTTTATGAAGCTAAAACTTTAGCCTGACTCAGTTTCTACAAAACATGTCGATATTTTTAAAACAACGTTATTCTACATTATTCAAAAACCAGATTTACGCATAGTTTTTATTTTCAGATTATTTTCGAAATTCATGGAATATAAGGAATAGTAGCAATGTTAATAATTATTTAGACTACATTGATGACTACATCGAAGAGGCCTTTTAATCAAAGCAAAAGTCAGTTCCTACCTACAGAAGATTTTTCTTCGCATTCAGTGAGACAAGAAAATTGTTTATTAATAGATGTTACGTAGAAAATACAGCATTAATTTGCAGAAATACTGTTTATAATTGAATTAAATCAAGCAATCCGCTAGAAGCAGCTTCAAACATTCAACAATTAGGCATTGTTTTCCAACAAGACTGCTAGACCACATGTATCTAGCCCACTTCAGACACAAACTGTTATAATTGAGATGAAATGTTTCAATACAAGAACCATTCTCCAAAACTTGCATCGTCGTATGACCGTTTATTTAGATCACTTCAAAACATTTTGAGGATAAGATATTTTATTTTTTGGAAGATTTGAGAAAATACATAGATTCTTTAGCCAGATGAGCGCTACTTATGTAACTGCTAGGAATTGAAATTTACACGAAATACATTTTCTTTAATTTCCATCAACAATATGCGACAAACTTTTGCATCCGTCCCAAAAATTGGAATTTGGTAATAGATTCTTCTCTGGTCTTTTACTATGAATTTTAATAACACTCGATCTTTACTTTCAATTTACATTGATATCCTGTTAAAGATTGCGTTAGTTAACATTTTTATTTCATGTTGTATTGTAATGGCACATTCTTTCGTTTACTACAATTCATTATTCAATCACACAATTTTATAAAATGATTAGAGAGGAAATTAAGGCTCACAAAGCAACAGTTAGTAAATTTGTTATTAGCTTTTCAAGAATTATAGGAGAAGGATAATACCGTCATCAACAAGTCTATCACTGTGAAAGTCTGCGTTATATACGTAGAAAATGTCAGTAGGACATTTTTAACAAACTGATAAAAACATTTTCTGGGCACCAATGAATGGCAGCTTACCATTGTCTTGATCGGCAAGTTCAAGTAGAGGCTGCAAAGTAAAACCAGTGATAATTTACCAAGCTAATTTATAAACTAGTAAAAACAGTTTCTTAGCAACAACGAATGATAGCTTAACACTGTCATGATCGGTAAGGTCAAGTAAAGACTATAAACTAAAAGCACTGCTAATTTACCAAATTCCGATATAGGACACAGATTGGTAAAGGATATTACGGCAACTCCTCCTGATTATTAACTGGGAAGTAGAGGAAGAAGATGGAGAATCTCTGGAGATATTTGACTGTGAGCTTTCAACTGACAAGATAAAAAAAAATCTCTATCAGCAATGCGGGGAAAATAAAATTGTAACTTAGTCTAAAGATAAAGATGCAGAAAAATAAATTTATTTTCACTGATTTCTGATAAAGAAAAAGAATGCTTTGGTAAAATTGGAAGAAATTCGAAATATTGCTTTGAAATGGAATTCTATGAAATTCATTATCAGAATTGCATATCAATGTAATGAAAAATCCAAGCAGTTTTCAGAGAAAATAAAAACAAAGTCTTTCTCAAACAATTGTAAAAAAAATACAGCTGTATTTGTTACAAAAATCTCCAAATTCAGAGTAATGAATTAAAAAAGGTTTTTATACACAATCTAGGTATAAAAACACAGATAGGATGTTTTTGTGCCTGTCCACAGATTCCTAAAGAGTGATACAAGATTTCACAGGAAGGGATTTGTTCGACGGGTGGCAATTGCACAGACCATCAGCTCATCAAGTTGAAGGCTGAAATTTTAGGATTAGATAGAACTCAATTAGCATATTAAAATGCAAATGGTCTGCTAAGTCATATCTTGATAGAAAACACCTGCACACCGGAGTTTAGTTTTTGATCGATTGGTTTATCATTGTATTTTGCAGCACCCAAATGTATGAAAATATTGAAGTTTGGGTGAATGAAAACACAATGGTAAACCTGCGGATCAACCACTAAATTGATGTTCTGCAGATGGTTTCCACCAAGATACGACTTGGCAGACCAATGCATATAGCTTGTATATAAAATAAACGGTCAAGTACGAGTATTACTCGCGCTCAGAGAGTTCCGTACAATAAATATATGAATTATTAACTGTATTATTTAAAAGAATAATGAAACTTTGTAAAAACCTATACAACGTAGAGTTGGGTATAGCTGTATATATTAGAAAAGTATGATTGAGTATACCACAAAGGTTCAAAGAGATATGAAGCCGAAATAAAATTAAATATTGCTATTTTGTATAATTCTTTTTTTAAACGTATCTTAATCTGCATATGGTGAACTTAATTTGGTACTAACAATGAAAGTACTGCATATTTAAATTTCATTTGGCATTTCATAAAACTAAATTCAACATAGAAATATTTTTCTTTTTACAGTGTAGATGAAATAAAATCCTTGTTCAAAGTTTAAACTTGGCGTTGTACTACGCGCGCTTCGAAAGGAGGTCGCAAAGATGCAACTCGACTTTGTCCGTGCCGCGTTTTTCAAATAGGTCTTTAATTATCATTTAAAGACACGGGAGGCGTATTGAGAGATCCACTCAACGCAAACTAGTCGCGAATCCCATAGTATTTATGCGATTAATTATAATTAAATTGGTCTGTTTTTAACAATTTGACGTTTACTGCTTTTATGCTGCTACTGGGTATTGCATTACACATATATATCATTAAAAGTTGTTATCTAGTATTTAAAAACCGATGGTATATAGAGTACGCCGCCTCTGCCATTATGTATGTCCAAACCAACCGTGTCTTTAAGGGTTAAGGCTCCTGCCCCTGCCAGCGAAGACAATCACGAGCTAATGCTAATCCTATAGAGAAGGATTTTTCTAATATCTATTTTGTATTTCGATATTTTAAATTTTTTTTTGGCATTATATAGCCGAGATCCGTCTCTACATCGCACCTTTCTTTACTTTTTCCTCCCCATCGGATTAGCATTAGCTCGTTAGTGTCTTCGCCGGCAGGGACAGGAGTCTTAATATCTCGGCGAATTACCGACGATTTTTTTTTCGAAAATCATTATAAACAATGCTTTTATACTTTTGATACGATAGGTACCTCTAGCGCTCTTCGATACCTTTGCTGAATGCCCGCAAATAGAAATCTGTATGTAACAGAAAAATGCGATTTTATGAAAAACTATGCCACCTAGGGCAATCGCTATAATTTTCCTGCGAGTATTAAATTAACCTCTACTACCTCTAATTTTTTTCATAATTTTAGTTTCAGTAGATTTGAAAATAGATGGGGGGGGGGGCCACATTTTTGCACTACCTTTTCGACGATATCTCTGAAAATATAATATCTAAAATTAAAAGAAATGTATTTTTGAGTTATGCGTTACGGAATCTTTTAACCGATACCCCAAACGATACACGAAGAAAATATATTTCTTCTTTAAATAACCTAATTATCCCCTCTACGTTTTTCCCACATATATTTGTGAATGTTTAATAATCTGTAAATATGTGGGTCAATAGTCTTTATTACATCTCCCAATTTGAACTTCCCACGTTCCGTAGTTTACGAGTAAAATGGCTGTGACAGACAGACACAGGAGTGATCTTATAATGATTCCGTTTTTACTTTTTAAGTACGGAACCCTATAAATCATGGTTATTGCAACTGAGAAATACAAAAATATAAGAAGATGAATTATTGAAAATAAATAAAACAAGAAAGGAAAACCATGTGTCAAGTATGGATTATGAACCCTTTCCTACATTTTTAGTTCAGTTAGAAAAACACATAACACATTTGAATATACACATTTATTAATTCCTAACAATAGACGGAAACGTACTTCAATTGTTTTGTGAAGCTCTGTATGTTCCTTATAAATTTTTATACACGCCACATACTGAGCTGAAATTTAATTCAGAAATAAATACGCTGAAAATTACTGATATCACACTTCTAAGGCTAACATTAGCTTAAGAATTGCTATCCATGGACGGCCATGTATCCAGTTTTTTGTCATATCCCTATTTATTTATATGCTACAATGTCACTTAGCTGACGGGACATTTAGCAGACAGCAATTAGACGACAGGATGTTTAGCCGACAGCGACTATTAGCCGACAAGACAGTTAGCCAACAGAGGACAATTATTCGACATGGACATTCATCCGACAGGATATTCATCCGACTTAACTGTAACGTAACTGTAACCTGATCTTAACCTAATTATAACCTAAGCATAAACTAACTGTAGCGTAACTCTAACCTAACCAATACCAAACTGTAACGTAACTATAATCTATCTGTAACCTAAACGTAACCTAAGTGTAAGATAACCGTAACCTAACTGAAACCTAACAGTAACCTAATTGTAGCCTAAATGTAACCTAACTGAAACCTAACAGTAACCTAATTGTAGCCTAAATGTAACCTAACTGGGACGTAACCGTAATCTAACTGTAACTAACGTTTACCTAGTTATAACCTAATCGTATGCTAACTGTAATGTAACTGTAACATAACTTAACCATGACCAAGCTCTAACCTAAGCGTATTCTAACTATCACCTAAACGTAACCTAACAGTTATTTAACCGTAATCTAAACGTAACCTAACGGTAACCTAATTATAAAGTAACCGTAACCTAACTGAAACCTAACAGTAACCTAATTGTAGCCTAAATATAATCTAACTGGGACGTAACCGTAATCTAACTGTAACTAACGTTTATCTAATTATAACCTAATCATATGCTAGCAGTAATGTAACTGTAACACAACTTTACCATGACCAAGCTGTAACCTAAGCGTAATCTAATTATCACCTAAACGTAACCTAATTATAACCGAACAGTTACCTAACCATAATCTAAACGTAACCTAAGTGTAACCTAATTATGAAGTAACCGTAACCAAACTAAAACCTAACAGTAACCTAATTGTAGCCTAAATGTAACCTAACTGGGACTTAACCATAATCTAACTGTAAATAACGTTTACCTAGTTATAACCTAATCATATGCTAAATGTTATGTAACTGTAACATAACTTTACCATGACCAAGCTGTAACTTAAGTGTAATCTAATTATCACCTAAACGTAACTTAATTATAACCTAACCGTAATCTAAGAGTAACTAATCGCAATTGTAACCAAACTGCAAATTAACTGTAACCTAGCAGGAGGTGCATAATATGAAAGAGTGATCAAAGGGCTGCCCAGTCCAATGATATATCACTTGAGGGATGTCGGAAAAGTTAGAAAAATGCTCCCGGTGATACAAATTGGGGGAGGGGGAACGGGAGGTACATAATATGAAAGAGTGATCAAAGGGCTCCAATGCGATGTATCTCATGAGGGGTGTCGAAAAATGTTAGAAAAGTACCGGCTAATTATACTATCAGCTAAATGTCCTGTCGGTTAATCGCCTTTTCGGCTAAATGTCCTCCCGGCTAATTGCCACGTTCGGCCAGTTGCCTGTCGGTCAATTGTCTGTATTGCTAAAATTATTACTATATGTCCGTTTCGATCAATTGTCCTGTATGCTGTATGTAAATTTCAGCTAATTGTGTTGTCGGCTATATGTACGTATCGGCTAAATGCACGTCTCAGCTAACTGCAATCTGCTAAATGTCTTGAAGGCTATTTGGTTGTCGGCTAAATGTCTGCGACCGGCTACGGGTCAAACATCTATACTAAAAGTAGTTGAGCTTGAAAATGCATAAATCAAATTAAAAAACATCTTTAAGCAATTCATAGTCATTCTCGGTACTACTGATGAAATCTTTTGTGTAGTGTCTATGCAACGGAATAGCAATAATTTCAGCAATACAGACAATTGGCCGACAGACAACTGGCCGAACGTGGCAATTAGCCGGGAGGACATTTAGCCGAAAAGACGATTAGCCGACAGGACATTTAGCTGATAGTATAATATGCCGGTACTTTTCTAACATTTTTCGACAACCCTCATGAGATACATCACATTGGAGCCCATTGATCACTCTTTATATTCTATGCAATTCATATACACCACCTATGTGCCTGTGCAAAAATATTAGTTTAACTTAACTTACAACCATAACTTATCATAAATCAAACATATCATAATTTAAAACTCACTATCAGCAATCATCCCTAATGTTTCCCTGTAAATGAACAATAAATTCGATGCACACCATATTCTTATCCAAACACCTTGCACTCTTTGTCTCCCCTTCTTCCGAAATTTCGTTTCCCGTTTTGCTCCCCTTACAGTATCAAGGTTTAAAATCTTTAAAATTCCTTAATATTTTCTTTAATTTTCTGTTTTATTTGTTACTTTAAACTAACAATAAATAGTCAGTCATAAATTTCGTTATCAATTTATTTCACCATATTCATTTCATTAAAAGTTCTTGTAAATTGCCTCCATCGAAAATGTCATTTCTCCCTTTTGCTCCCTCATCCACGGTACCCATATTTTAAAATAAAAACCCTTTAAAACTCTTTAATTTTTTTTAATCTTGCTCAATTTGCCACTTTATTTTAACAATAAACAAACGATCATAAAAATTCCCCCCCCCCCAACCCCAACTGAAATTGGTATTTCCTCCTCGCCTCTCCCTCTTACCAAGCATCTGAAATTTAAAGTCCTTAATTTTTTTTCGTTTATTATTTTTTTTAACTTATTTGTAAATATTTTCTAAGGTAAGTAAATAATAAGTTGCCGATAAACTTCCGCCCCCCCCCCCGCAAAAAAAGAACTAATTCTGCTTATTCCTCTTTTTTTTCCCTCAGATCACAAAATTTTAACCTTAAAAGTCATTGCTTTTTTTAAAACATTTTGTACTCTATCTGTTAATTTATTGTAATCATAAATAATCATATAACTATACTCCTCCCCCACCAAAATTGACGCTTGCTCTGACTCTACCCTTACCAAGAACACAAAATTTAGTCTTTTTTTGTCCTATTTCTTATTCTTTAGTAAGGTAAATAAATAAGTCATCAAATAAAATCCCCCCCTTTGTTTTCGTTCCCTTATTTAAGTTTAAAATCTTTGAAAGTCTTTTTTTAATACATTTTCAGCTTTATCTGTTTCATATTGAACAATAAATAATCGATTATATAATTTCTTCCACCCCCATATAAAATTGACGTTTTCTTTTCTCCCCCCATTATTTCCATGCTCATAAAATTTAAAGTCTCTAAAACTCCTAATTTCAATGTTTTTGCCCTATTTGTAAATCTTTAATAAGTTACATAATCGGTCATCTATTAACCCCCCCCCCCCCCAAAAAAAAAAAAAAAAAAAAATCTGTTTCTTGATTTGTCTTACCCTCAACTCATGAAGCTAAAAAATCTAATTTACAGTCTTTAAAACTTTTTAATTTTTACTTTTTTTTCGTCCTAATTATAAATCTTTATTATCTACAATACATCATCTACTAAATCATTTCAACTATGTACGAAAGTGTTAACAATAAAGCGATAGGTGTACATTTAATTGGGCATAAAAAACTTTTTAACTGTATTTTTCAAAGGAAAATGTCTTTAGAGAGATATTTGTAAGGAAAATATTGTGGTTTCTCGTCAACGTGCAAGTAAATTCTCAAAACCTTTCGAAATCATTTTATTCCGACTAGCTCAGAAAGAACCATCAAACGTAGATATACCAAAGGTGCCTGAGTAATCGACTGAACCGAGTATGTCCATAAAGAAAAAAGAAAAATCATGCGTCTACGTCGATACATTCCAACACTTACAGAACACTGTAACAAAACTTCGCCGTTTAATAAAGTAAAGAAGATATCTAACTAAACATTTGTAATACCTATGACACGTTTGAAAAGCAGATTTCAACAATTGCACCCATAACCTGGATGGTACTCCAATTCTTTTGTGCAGCTCATATGATATATGCAGCTCATATGAGGCAGTGTATATGATATATTTGTACTGCATATATTTGTACAGATTCTACATACTATGTTAAAATTTAGTTTTGTAAGAAAATACATAAAACAGTTGAAAATTCACCCTCGGCAATTTCTACTAATAGACGGAAACATACTTGAATTCTTTTGTGCATTTCTGTATATAGAATACAGATTTTTATACACGTCAAACAGTATTAAACTGAAATCTAATTCAGGCAAAATCATGCTCAAAATTACTGAAATCACACTTGCAGGAATTATTTTCTATCGGCGGCCCATGTATCCAGTTTTTGGAATATCCCTGTATAGGATTTTATTTGTATGATACAAACATCTCTAAGCATATTAAATGTAGTTGAGCTTGACCATTTATAACTAAAAAAAACCTAACATCTTTAAGAAATTCATACTCATTCTCAGCAATGGTTACGAATTCTTTTGTGTGGTCCTGTATAGGGTTTGTA
This sequence comes from Maratus speciosus, assembly GCA_963932465.1. Taxonomy (NCBI): domain Eukaryota; kingdom Metazoa; phylum Arthropoda; class Arachnida; order Araneae; family Salticidae; genus Maratus; species Maratus speciosus. The sequence goes on from OZ010786.1 coordinate 394,883,255, forward strand.
AAATATGTGCACACCACGTAGTGCGCAAAAATTTAGTTAGACTTAAAAACGCATTCTGTAATTGAAAATGTACTTTCAGCATTAATTTTTAATAGCTATATCGGATACAGTATTGTATCAAAATATTTTATGTTTCCCTGTAAATGAACGCTAAATGAAATGCAGACCATATTCGAATGTAAGCATCTTGTAGTAAATCAAAGTAATGTGTATCTATTTCGTCATGTTTGAAATAGTGTAACGTGATCAAAATACGCTACAAACAGTTTTTCTCGTAGACCATATTGAACCAAGTTCTTTTGTCTGACCCCTAAATAATTGTTAAATGCTCATGTTGTACAGAAAGTAGGCTAAGGACACCTCAGAAATTCATATCAATTTCATTATCTTTGTGACAGAGTAATATCAATCAAATACGCCGCAAACGATATTTCTTCACATAACGGAATACTTTTGAGTCCCCTATACTCGTACTTTAAGCATTACACATAACATAGTCTATAGTAACAATTTTAAAGTGTGTCTCAATGTACATAAATTTAACTGTGTTTAACATTGTGTAACACTATTAAAATACATCCTAAATAATCCCCCCCCCCCACATAGACCATAATGTAGCGAATACTTTTGAGTGCATCTGTAAATGAACCATGAATGGTGCACCGAACATACCATGATGATTTTCAATATCGTATATCAATTACATGGCAATCCGACTATATTTACGCTAGTTAGAGCACGGATAGACAGACAGACGGACGGACAAACCCAATTCATAAACACTTTTCAACTTTCTTGGAAAGTGTTTAAAATGAAAAAATGTAAATGAAAATAAAAGTATTTTATTGTTATTTAGATTACGAACCGCTACAAAAAACATTCTTAACTGTCTGCATCATTTAAAAAATATTTAGTGTACAGAAATCTCTCCACCCCCCCCCCCACACACACACACACACACACACACACCTGAATTTACTCCTATGCACTTAAAATTTCAAATTGTGAAAACTCCTTTATGTTTTATAACTTACTTGTAAAAATAAAATATAATCTAAATTTTCTTCCGCCTGAAACCTTTCTGCTAACATCACACAAAGTTTTGAATATTTGGAAAACTTTATTTTTTCTGTCATATATTTTAGTGCTAACAACAATAAATTATGTACTATACCTATAAATGACTACGCTGGGATTTAGATGTATAGCCCCCCCCCCCCCTTCTCCTCAAAATTAATATTTCCCGTTCTCCCCTCCACCCCTCTACAGTACAAAATATACAGTTTATTTGGTTAACCTTTTCTCTCCTACTTTTATGAACATCTTATTTTTAACCTTCAATGTTGTTTAGCTTTTATATATCTCTTGATAAATTTCATGTTCTAAAAATAATCCCCACAAAAGATAGTTATTTTAGAAAATTTGTATCTGGTATTTCCCCCCTCATTCAATATCTCCCCCCTTGATTTTAAATGTAATTTCGTTATGTGAAATAAAATAGTTTTTATACTGCGCTAATTTCAATTTTATGTTTGTAAAAGCTGTAAAATGAACTTGATGATTAAAAAAAAGAAATATATCTGAATAAAATAATCATTTATTTTCTGAAAGTCAAATCGCTTTAATTTTTGCACCCTTATTATAAACAGATTAAAATTCTTTTTACGGCTTTCAGCGTTATCCAGATTCTCCACAAAACATACGGCTTTGATCTACGCTGGACAGTTGAAAAAAGAAATCTCTTAGACCACCTGAAACCTATTGGAAATGATCCAAGAATATTCTATTTGCTGATTGGAAGAGCTCGCTTGTCAATCATTTAAATTTAGACCATCCTTTCAATTCAGCTAAAATGCCAGCGGCCATCTTGATTTCTTTTTGTCCGTGACTGCAGTGGGGTCTTAAGGTGCCTTGATCAAAAAGTGAGCTCTCTCCGTTAACAATCGAGTATCAAACTTCAATTTGGATACAGCCCTTAAAATACGCTCGTTTTAATATAATTAATTTCTCAGAAACTTATGGTACAAATTGCATAAAAATTTGTTTTTAGACTAATTGAAGGGTGTAGAGTACATTTATGCTGTCAGAATGGTCTACTGCTATTGAAAAAAACAAAGTTATGGTTCGTTTTAATATGTAGATGCCCCCTCAGCAAATTTTATATACATCATTTAAAAGTAAACTTTATTTCCAATCGTTTGGTACCAGTAACTTTCGTCTACGATAATTTGTTGAGGAGTTAGTAGGGGGTGTTTACTTCTTTTTTTCCACGACTGTACCTTAGGATACCAGACGGAGCAGCCATTCGGTCAAGTAGTTAAGAAATTATGAAGATTTAAATTTGAAACTCCTAATGTTAAATTCCTTTGTAATCGTTACAAAACAGAATACAATGGGGCAGTTTTATAAGAATGACTCGAGAACAACTTTAATTATCTATAATTTTGGATTCGCATATATGAAACTTCTGGAAGTCGATTTCTGTTTTTAAAAAAATATAGTGTGATGTCTGGAGGCGTCTAGATAACTTTTCTTTCGATTTCTTTTGGCGCGTACGTCATGTGATGCGTGAGCGCGCGCAGAGGAAGGGGGGACACTGTTTTTGAGAGTGTGGAAGGGAAAAGTGTTGTGTAAGCCGGCATGTGAGCGTGGGTGGCTATTTTTTATGAGAAACCAAAAGATTGTAATAAAAACGGAGGTATATTAATTGGAGTTTTTTTTGTGAAATAATTTAGCTATATAGTGAAGTATTGTTTTGGAGTGAAATGTGAAGTGGTTGTGCATCTTTTAAAACCTATTATTTCATTGCACATAGTTTCATCATTATTTGTGTCGTCATATAATGTCATTTTGTGTTTTGTGAATAAACTAAATATTCTGTGTTTAAAAAAAGGAGTGCTACATTTAAGGAGGAATGCACACCCGGGATGGTTGGCGAATTTCGAGGGTATATGATACTCTCTATTTACGAGAACGACAGCTCTTATAAGAAGTAAGATGCATGTTTATGTATTTTTTAATTGAAGATAATGTTTGAAGATATTTTAAGTAGATAAAGAAATAAAATGTAATTTATTGTTATGAGTTTGTATAGTTATATAAACGATTTAAATCGACTAAAGGAAAGTATATTATTTATTATGATTGATTTAAGCATGTCAGAGGAAAGATGCTATTTATAGTATGACATTTATTGCTTGATTTATTTATTTAAGATGATAGCATCTGGTATATGTAGAATTTATTATAAAAGTGTTTGAAATTGAAAAAGAAAAATGATTAGCATTAAAGGGCTGAGGAAAGAAGATTTAGTTGTGGTCGCAACTGAATTAGGCTTAAAGGTAGCATCGGAGCACAGAATTATAGATTTGAAAACACTCATTGAGGGAAGCGACCAATATGCTAAAGATACCGAATTTATAAAAGAATTTTTAATTACTACGGTATCAGATAGAATAGAAAAAGGAAAACGTGAAGCCGAGTTACTCAAAATTGAAAAAGAAAATGTGAAATCAGAACAGAACACTGCTCTAGAATTAGAGAGAACAAAATTAGAAGTCATAAAAGCCCAATTAGAAATGGTGAAGATCCAAACTGAGGATAAGAATTCGGATTCGGGGGGGGGGGGGGTGGACAAAAATCCCATACTAATTCTTTAGAATCTTTAATTACAATTGTTAGAACTCTGAGTATGCCAGTTCCTTCTAAACCGGAAGCGTGGAATTTATTTTTTAGTTCGCTCGAAAAAGCATTCGAAATGAAAAATGTTGCGATGGAGTTAAAAGTTGAAATTTTACTAAATTTAGTAGGTGAACGCGCGGCACATTTATTAGTTTATGTAAATACAAATTAAATGAAGAGTTATCCGAAAGTTAAGGCTTTAATTTTAAAAGAATTTCAACTTACTCCGGAAGCTTGTCTAGAAAATTTCCTTACGGCAAAAAGAATGAAAAAGGAAAACCATTTACATTTTGCAAGCAGAATCCGAGCTAATTGGGATTTTTATTGTGAGCTTAGAAAAGTAAATGATTTCGATACCCTTAATGAATTAATTGTTACCGATAGATTATTGAGTTCATTAGATTCAGAAACGCGGAGTTACGTTAAATTAAAGCAAATGGATGACTGGCTAAGACCACGCGAAATCGCGGAATTATGCGATAATTGTTTTACTTCAAAGGGTAGAACTTTTTCGGAATTACATGATAGACCGATAAAATCCTTTCGCAACTATGATGAAACCGGAAGTGTGAATCATGGGAAATATATCCCACCTCATATCAGGAATAATGTTCTTTCTCGCGATAGGAAAACTAATGACATTTGTAGGCTGTGTAAACAAACAATTCATTTGCGTTTCTGTCCGAATAATAAAAAGAAAAATAAAATGGGAAATTTCCGCTATCAAACGAAAAAGGAATCGGGTATTGAGGAAAATAAACATGATGAAAAGTTAGTTGCTAAAGTGACAGCTTTATGTTCTGAGAAGGAGGCAATAAATACGCAAGCGTTGCAATACCAGGATGTGTGGTTAGGGGGGCGAAAAATGAATACATTAATCGATAATGCGGCCGAAATTCCAGTAGTTAATTCAAATCAAATACCGAATTCATTTAGAAATAATGAAAATTCAAAAATTCAGTTGATATCTGCTTTTAGAGAAAAAATAACCGCTGACGTTATAACTTTCCCCATAGCTTTAGATTCCGGAGAGTCGAATAGTGTAGTTAATAGCGTAGATGTTTTGTTCGCAGCAACAGATAAATTATATGGGTCATGTATTATCACGCCAATGATTTATGAGTTATTACGATCAGCTCAGAGTGGACGGAAAGAAAATAGATTAGGTGATGTGTCTACGGAGGAGATGCAGTCAGAAAGGGGGGAAGAAATTAAATATCAAAAGGCAGGGGTAGTGAAATGGAACAACAAAGTATGGGTGATGAGAATTTATGTTTATTAAGTCAAATGAAACTGCAGAAAGAGAATTAATGATTAGCTGTATTGAAAAGAAAAATAATAGCGAAGATTTAAATGTGGGTCATCAATCAGATGCGAGTATTTACAGGGCGCAACAGAAAAGTTGCGAATCGTTACAGGGAGCTTTCAAGGATGCAGAAAAAGAGAAAAATGGGTTTGTTATGGTAGACAATTTGCTTTATCATAGGGAAAGAGTTTCGGGAAAATAAAGTTATGCAATTAGTGGTACCAAAGTTGAGGAGGGGGGAAATTTTAAAAATTGCGCACGAATCGATTTTCGCTAATCATCTCGGCATGAAAAAAACAAAAGAGAGAATTCGTTATTCATTTTTTTGGCCAGGTATGTCGCGGGATGTGGAAGAATATTGTGCGTCGTGTAAGGATTGCCAACTACGGAGCAGGGAGAGGACCAGCGATCAGATACCCATTGTCCCAATTGAGAGACCGAAACTTCCGTTCGACGTTGTAAATATTGACATAATTGAAAATATTGAACCTCCTTCAACGCGTAGGCATCAATACGTACTTACTTTGGTAGACCAACATTCAAGATGGCCAGAGGCAGTTCCGTTACGGACAATTACGGCTAAAGCTACGTATGATGCATTGTTAGAGATATTTATGCGAACAGGAATACCCCGCGTAATAGCGAGTGATCAGGGCAGAAATTTTGTATCAGGGTTAATACAAGAGTTTCATGCTAGGCCGGGGCACCCACAGAGCTCGGGACTTGTTGAACGATATAATCAGGTATTGAAACATATGTTGCACCATATAATTCGTAGCGACCCTAAAAATTGGGATAAACACATCCCCTATCTATTATTTGCGTACAGAGAAATTCCGAATAGCACTGCGGGCGTACCGCCATTCAAATTAATGTACGAAAGGGAGGCCAGAGGGCCGCTGACGGTGTTAAAATCTACATGGGCAGGCAAAATCCCACTACCTATAAATCTACGAAAGAGCGCGACCGAATACCTCCAAGAGTTAAAAATTTATTTAGAAAAGGCGGCGGAACAAGCGGCAATAGTGTCGGAGGTTAAGCAAAGCTCGTATGCGAAGTACGCTAATCGAAGAGCTATTTACAAGGACCCGAGCAATTTAGACCGGGGGACCAGGTATATTTATTAATTCCGGTCTCCACGAACAAACATTACGCGAGGTGGGCAGGGCCAGCCGAAATAGTGGCGCGCTGTAACCCTGATTCTTACAAAGTGAAATTAATAAACGGGAATGTTAGAAATGTCCACGTAAATAAGATCAGAAAATTTACTCCTAGGGTACAGGCGGTGTGGGTGATCTTCGAAAATGAGGAAGAATTAGGGGAGGTCCATCCCACCCCCAGTACGAAAGATAACTCCAACTTGTTCAATATTGAGGAAGATGATCTAAGTCGTTTAGGAAAGGTGGAGAAAGCAAAAATGTTAGATTTATTGCATAAATATAAAGAATTATTTTCTAGAAAAGTGTAAATAGCCAAGGTAGGCGAGCATAAAATAAGTGACGCAGAAAAGAAAAAGCCCTATATTTACCGAATCCCAGAGGCCTTGAAGCCACAAGTAGATAAACAAATTGAGGAGCTATTGGAACGAGGTCTGATTGAAGAAAGTGAGGCAGAGGCGCCACACCCTGTAGTGTGCGTAATGAAGAAGGATGGGGTCTTGCGCCTATGCGTAGATTTTCGAGCGCTAAATGCGATTACAAAAACTGATGATTTCTCGATGGAAAATGCCACCGATCTATTGTTCAGTATTGGCAGGGCCAGTGTGATAACCACGATAGACTTACTCAAAGGGTATTGGGCCATACCACTAGAAGAAGAGAGTCAAAATTTAGCATGTTTCAAAACTCACAGGGCTCAGTATCGCTTTAAAGTAGTGGCCTTCGGGCTCAAGAACGCAGCCGCGACTTTTCAAAGAGAAATTAATAGAGCGCTGTCCGATTACAAGGAGTTCGTCAGAGCATATATAGATGACATAGCCGTCTTTTTTGAAACATTTTCTGAACACCTGATGCATCTAGAAAAGATATTTTCTAAATTGTCAGACTTAAGATTTTCAGTCAACTTGAAAAAATGGGAATTTACAAAACCGCAGATTAAATACTTAGGACATATCATCGGGTCCGGTAGCCATCGGACCGACCCCGGAAAAGTGGAGGCTATTCGAAGGCTAGCTGTGCCTCAAACGAAGAAACAGTTGAAAAGTGTTCTTGGTTTCTGTAATTATTATAGAGATTACATTCCCAAATATGCTGAAGTAGCATATCCTCTAACAGAACTGACGAGAAAGAACAATCCAGAGCAGTTGTGTTGGTCAGAAGACCATGACCGGGCATTCAATCAGTTGAAAAGAGGTCTTATCGAAGCACCTAGTCTACATACTCCCGTTATAGGAGTGTCATTTGTCATCGAGTGCGACGCATCTGCAGTCGGCATCGGCGCGTGTTTATCGCAGCGAAAAGACGGAGTACTGTACCTAGTGAGATATGCCAATCAAAAGCTCACCAAAACTCAACAGACTTGACCGACGGTCGAAAGGGATGCGTATGCGGTCATCTGGAGTCTAAAGAAGTTCGAAACGTGGATTTTTGGTTCACCTGTGGAACTTATCACCGATCACAACCCACTAACTTTCATCACCAAAAATGCCCTCCAATCTTCCAAACTGCAGCGATGGGCACTAGCACTGCAAAAGTATGACATTATGATTTCGCACCAACGTGGTGCCAAGTTGATAAATGCAGACGCACTGTCTAGACTTGAGACTATTGGATAAGAAAACAAACTGTGAAAAACTTTCCAAACTGTATAGACTTAAAAAAAATAATAATAATAACGCGTTTATTCAACAGTAATTTAATTTGTTCCTGCAGCTATAACTTTTATATGTTCTTTTTTTGGTTTATTGCATTTATTATTATTATTATTAAGTATTAATTCTGTTTTATATTAGTAGATAAGAAGAGTATAGGCAACGTGTCCAGGCTATTTCAAGATGTAGTTTGTATTTATTTATATATATATTTGTTAATTTGTATTTTCGTTTGAGTAATTTGTTTAAAAAACTGGAGTATGAGGACGTTTCCAGACTAAATTTCAGATAGAAAATAAGGGGCCCCCTCCCTCTCAAGATTCCTCTTTTCAATCTTGGGTGGGGGGTGTGATGTCTGAAGGCGTCTAGATAACTTTTCTTTCGATTTCTTTTGGCGCGTACGTCACGTGATGCGTGAGCGCCCGCAGAGGAAGGGGGGACACTGTTTTTGAGAGTGTGGAAGGGAAAAGTGTTGTGTAAGCCAGCATGTGAGCGTGCGTGGCTATTTTTTATGAGAAACCAAAAGTTTGTAATAAAAACGGAAGTATATTAATTGGAGTTTTTTGTGAAATAATTTAGCTATATAGTGAAGTATTGTTTTGGAGTGAAATGTGAAGTGGTTGTGCATCTTTTAAAACCTATTATTTCACTGCACATAGTTTCATCATTATTTGTGTCGTCATATAATGTCATTTTGTGTTTTGTGAATAAACTAAATATTCTATGTTTAAAAAAGGACGATGATTTAACGAGGAATACACACCCGGGATGGTTGGCAAATTTCGAGCGTATGTGACATATAGATTACAATTCATATTTTTTTTTTCGAAAAATGTACTTAAAAAATACGTATTTTTTCAATTAGTTTTCGAAAAAACTACAATCAATAACCCATCAATTTTTTAATGGAAATTGATGTGTAGAAACTTCAAATATGCGAATCCAAAATTACAGCCCATTCCGCTGAGTATTTTTTGAGTTATGTTTAAATAACTACCCGCAATTCAATCTGCTAATGAAACAATTACAAATGACTTTAACATTAGAAATTCCTTTAAGCCTTTATAATTCTTAAACTACTTGACTGAATGGCTCCCTGCTTCGTATTCTAAGAGAGCTAAATACGATACCAAATTTGATGTTTGTGTTGAAAAATTCAGAATTTGGTGCAATTTCGACCCCCTCCCCCTCTCCGAAGCTTATTTTTTGACACTTTTTAACATAGTTGAAAAGTGTTTTGAATTCGGTTTGTCTGGCCGTCTGTCCTCGCTTTAACTAGCGTAAATATGCTCGGATTTGCATGCAGTTGATGTATATTAATTATGTTTACCATGGCATGTTTGGGTATTGAATATAACGTATATGTAGCATTAGTAGTTCATTTACAGGGGCACTCAACAGAATACTTTAAAATATGGTCAATGGGGGAAACTCGTTTGCAGTGCATCATAATAACATAACGCTATTTCAAATGTATTTAAATTGATATAAATCACTGAATTTTGTTAGAAGATTATTAATATAGAATAGGGCGTTCATAGCATTTATCGTTCATTTACAGGGACACACAAAAGAAATCGGTTAGAGCCTTTGAGCAATAATTGCTGGAAGTGTGTTTTCCATTTCTGTATACGCTTTTAAATTTAACCCCTTTTTTGCATGTTACTTGTCCTGTATAGATTTTGTATGCCGTATACATGGCCGCACAAAAGAAATCTCCTACCACTCTCCTTATTAGCGGAAATTGCTGAAGGGGAATTTTCAACTGTGATAATTACTTATGTACTTACTAAATGAACTACATATTTGCATGCATGTATGTTTATAGATACAGATCTTTAGATCATATACACGGCTGCTCAAAGAATTGGGATAAGTTAACGACTGTAGATGGGGAATTGCTGAAATTGGGTTTCAAATGTGTTATGCATTTCCAAATGGTTCAATTAGACGTTATATTTCAACCTATCAAGCGGTGAAAGTTTGTTACATTTTTCTGAATGTGTTGGAAAGTTTTTCATAATCGATGCTTGACGCATGATTTTTTTTTCTTTCTTGTTTAATATAAAATGAAAGAATGCATAATTTCGAATCGAATGGCTGTTTCCGTTTTTCCTGTGACAGTTTAGGGATAAAAATGCACTATGGGGTGTTCTTTTTATTCTTTTCTTTGCCGATTGTACTCCATATTCTATTTCATTAACATTAATTTAATTTAATTAGCATACTTCAAAGGTTATTTAAAGTTCAAAATTATATCTAATTTAAAAGTCATATTTGATTTACTTGAAATAAAAATGAAATGTTTTAATAGAAGAAAATTTTTTCAATTACAGAATGAAGGAAAGTTCACGACGTAAACTAAACTCTTACGCCAGCGTATTAAATGGTTTTAGTAAAGTCGAATCCGGTTAAGGCGCTCACGGTTAATACGCGATCCCGCTCAATACGGGGATTTTATCCGGTACCTTGAACATCGCACATAAAGTTAGTGCAAGAATATCACGTTCAATACGCGAAAGGCTGTTAACGACATGATATCTCGCTTAATACGCGATAGTTTCGGACTTTTGAGGCAAAAAATCACGCTTAACACTCGAACTCATAGATCAAGATGAAAATTCCTTCTCTCTACTCCAGTATTGCCAATGTAGTGGATTTTTTTATTCAGATAAAAACCATTGTTTCCGAATAGTAATATTTTCCTTATTTACTCGTAATAACAAATTAATTATGGCAAAAATTACCAATCGGAAATACTGGTAGATATCTGAATTTAAAAAAACCCGCTAAATTAGCAACACTACAACTCTTCTTTGATCTCGCGTCCTAACTAAGAATCGGCCGAAACAGGCCGAAACCGAAAACGAATTTCGGTAATATTCGTATTTTCGGCCGAAACGTAAACGAAAATGTCCAAAAAAAATTTAAGTAATTAATACATACATAAATATGCATAATTATTAATTAATTATACGTGTAGCCCGAGTTGGTTTATTTCCATATGAAATAAAATGTAATTAATTCATCAGCGGCATAAAATGATTTTCTTATACGAAATTCATCTAATTAAAAATGTTTTAGGCATACATATCTCGATTTATCTTCTGTAATGATTTTTGTAAATGATCATCTGTTATACTAGAATTTTTTCAAGAGTATTTGAAACATTTCCAAGATTTCAAACTAAAATTTTTCTACTACTGTCAAGTTTGCAGCTTTTAGTGAGCACGTGAAAAACGCCTTTAACACTAAAACGTCCAGATCATGTCAATTCGACTCTGGCCAAGTGATTAAATGTCTACTCGAATAAGAAATTTCCTCATAAATTAAGTTAAATACTAACGACAGACAAGCAAGCTAAATATATAAGCTAAATAGTTCAAAATAAAAATTCTGGTGTAAAATATTTTTATTAATGTTGAGTAAAATTTCCGGACGTTCTAGTGTTAAAGTTTAGTGATATATACATTTTTTTTTTTGCTTTATAATTTGCACTCACGTCTTGAGTCAGTCATGTCTCATAATTATAAACCGTGGAGCTCATAGCAATAAATAGCGAGTGTCTCATTTGACCCGATACAGCTCAAATCAATGAGTAATGTTGAGAATTTCAGAAAGGAAGAAAAGAGATTTTTGGAATACAGATAGTTTTGGTCGAGTTTCGGTCCGGCCGTAGTTTAGGCATTTTCGCTTAAAACGAACTCTAATTTCGGGCCGAAAACGAAAACAAAACCGAATTTTCGATAGATCTCTAGTCCTAACGTTTTTTGTCTCTGTGTACGTTTTTACTTTCTTCTATCTTTACAAGAAGAAAGTATTGGTTTCATGAAAATTTTCGAATTCCAGTTTTCGACGGATTTACACGTTTTATGAGTCAGAGATTCCAAAAAACATGTTTTTACAAAATGTCTGTCTGTGAGTCTGTCTGTCTGCCTGTCTGTCTGTCTGTCCGTCTGTCTGTCTGTATGTGACACAAATTTTGTGGGCACTCTATCTCAAGAACTAATGCACGAAATTTCACAAAACTTCATATTTAGTTAGACCTTGATATAAACTGGAACTGATTAGTTTTTGGTGAAAATCGCCCAACAGGTGGCGCTGCTATGCGGCATTTTTAACGATTTCTGCAATAGCTGTATCTCAAGAACTACTGCACGGATTTTCATAAAACTTCAGATTCAGTTAGTCCAGGATATAGTTTGGTGCTGATTACTTTTTTGTGAAAATCGCCCAACAGGTGGCGCTGGTATACTGCATTGTGCATGATTATCGCAATAGCTCTAACTCAAGAAAAAATGCACGAATTTTCATCAAACTTCAGATTCAGTTAATCCCTGATATAAATTAGTGCTGCTTAATTTTTGGTGCAAATCGCCCAACGGGTGGCGCTACTGTGCTGCATTTTTCACGATTTCCACAAGAGGTGTATCTCAAGAACGGATTTTCATCAAACTTCAGATTTAGTTAGTCCTTGACATGAATTGATGTATAAATTAGTGCTGTTTAATTTTTGGTGTAAATCGCTCAACAGGTGGCGCTGCTATGCTGTATTTTTGCGATTTCCGCAATAGCTTTATCTCAAGAACTAATGCTTGGATTTTCAACAAACTTCAGATTCAGGTATACCTTGATATCGTTTAGTGCTGTTTACTTTTGGTGTAAATCGCTCAACAGGTGGCGCTGCTATGCTAAATTTTTTTCAGAATTTCCGCTATAGCTCTATCTCAAGAACTAATGCACGAATTTTCATCCAACTTCAAATTCAGATACACTTTGATATGAATTGGTGCTAAATCTTTGTCATTTCTTGTACTATTTAAATGATTTAATTGACGTGATTTATATAGAAGAAAGTTTTGTGATGGCCACAACATACTAGTTTACTGTTGTAGAGAGAGAGAGAGAGAAATTCAGGATGCTCAGATACGTCATAAAAATTATTATTATTAGAGGTGATTATACCTGTAGTGTTAGTGAGGTTTTAAATGAACGTTATATTGCCACTATGTTTTATAACGCATGTTATTGGCAATAAATGTAACTCGTGAAGGTTAAACAAATACGGCTGCGGCTGAATAATTCTTTTTATGCATTCTATATTTTGTTTACTTTTTTCTGTGCTAACAATATTTTATAAGGATAGTTTTTTTCTTATTATAATGTGGACACACTGTAAATTGAAATGTCTGAAATTCAGGCACTAAAGCGTCTGAAACGGAGTGTTCAATTTTCAGACATTTTAAAATGTCTTTATTTTTTTCAGACACTTCTTGCATGTGAATTTCAGACACTTCAAACGTCTGAATCGCAGCCGTTTCTTTTTGTAAGCATGATTCGCAGCCATGTTTGACCACAATGAATCCTGGGGAAATATTTGGCCATGGTCCTGCCCCTCCACCCCCATACAGCCTCATTTTAGGGGCTCTCAAATTTGGTATGCAATTTTCGTAAAGCTGATAATTTAAATCTTTTTCGACATTGTACTGATTATAATCAATATTTTCAACTTCTGTAGTAGAATAAGATTAAAAACAAAAAAATGTTTATCTAAATACAATAAAACCTCTCAATACTACGGAATTTGTCTGCCATTCGTTGCCGAGGTGCCCGAGATCGAGAGGTTTTACTGAATTTAGATTTTTTTTTTATTTATTTAGTTTTTAATCTTACTCTACTTTAAAAGTTCAAAATATTGATTATAATCAATACAATATCTAAACAAATTTAAAATAGAAGCTTTACAAAAATTGCATATTTAATTTGGGCCCCTAAAAGCGTAGGAGAAGGTGAGGGGATACTGCCCAGTTTTCCCATGATTTAATCAAGTGCTCCTACAAAAAGTCCAACCCTGCATTATAGTTCGCTAAATAGGGGTGTCCGGTATTCGTGAGTGTCCGTTATGAAGGTTAATGGACATTCCCTAATACCGGACACCTTTATTGAGCGACAACCTTTTTTAATCCACAACCCAGACATATTTGTTTATTTTTACCTCACAAAACCGCTGTTGAGAACTTTTACTGTATTTCGATAAATATATATATATATATATTTCTAATCATGTCCTAGTCTAAAAGTTCAAAATATTCATTATAATCAGTGCAATGTCGAAAGATTTAAAAAAAAAAAAAGTGCATACAATTGCGAAAAATTTGCTTTACGAAAAAAGCCTGACAAATCCTCCCCACCCTCCCCCTCCAACACACTCAAAAAATTTTAAAAAATAAAAATTCATGTTATAGGATGCACGACCTTTGAATATCTCAAACCGATCAAAAACAAAGCCTTTTTCAAAGTACCAAAACGCAAATAATATGCAATTAAGATCTTTTTTTCTTACCTTTCTGCCTAAAATATATATTCTTAACTATAATATTATCCAGAAAAATAAATGTTGTATATACAAAATTAATATCTAAATTTTAAATGTAAACTTTCATATCACTAATGCGTGAATTAACATCTAAGTGCTGCGCGCATGATAAAATTCTAAATTATGCATATAGAAAACAATTTTTGAACAAAATAGAATCGTAAGTAACACACCTACTTCTAAATTAAATCCAAAATACACACAAAAAGTTTTGTTTAAAATGCAATTTTAGCACAAAATAAAAAAAAGTAAGAAATTTCAAGTTTTTCACGTTCAAACAAATAAATAAACAAAATATGCTTTTTTTTTTTTTTTTTTTTTTAGCATGTAGACTATAAAGAAACGCATATTTGATTATTTTTTAAAAGCTGCACTTACATAGTTTGTAAGTAACAACAAAAGCACAAACTTCAAATTTACTAATCTGAGAAAACGCTTTTTAAAGTTCCGATATCTACGGATCTTCAACTCACAGTCTATAAATGATTATAAACTCAAGAAATAATGCAGATTTTTGAATGGGGTTGCATAATGTGGGTTTTTGCATATTGTTGAGAAATTTTAAAACATTCAGAATAAAACAATAACCGAAAACTGATTTTTTGAAAGTTTAAATGTCCTGTGCCCTCTTAAAAATTAAGTTTTCTTTAAAATTTATATCTGTGCAAGGCCAATTTTTAAAAAATATAGATCAGATGATAATCAAAAGAGCTATTTAACTATGAATAAATAAATATTATATTTTAAGGAGATAAAGAAAAAAATATTTCCAGTTTCAAAACTTTGTTTGCCTTAAATCAACACATAATCAGTAAAGCCTAATAAAATAGCTAAAGAGATCAAGTGTAATCATTCTCTAAATCATTAGAATTTTATTGACATTATATACATTTTTTCTCCTTCCAGTGTAGTGACGTCAGATGATTCATCGACAGTTTTGCTTACGATAGGGAAAATCGAATGATATGGTAGAATAACGTCGTTGAATGGATGTTCAAACTATATTCTTTTAAATACTTATAATTAAGCATACACAATATAATAATTAAAAACAGTTATTAAATGGGGATGGTTGCTAGAAAGACATGGGTATTCCAGTACATATAATATAATAAACGTTTGAAAAATATAGAAACCGAATTAAACCGAAGTAAACATTAACAAATGCCGTCAGAGAAGAAGGCTTAGTATTGTGTAAGTCGATAAATTCAATAACCGCAAAAACATCCTTTAGACTCATTAAAACTGATTTTAAGGATAACATTGGTTAGAAAATAACATAGAAACAGGATTGCAGATGTTTTTAAGAACAGAAACTTAATTATTAGCAAGATAAAATTTTAACATGGAAATCCAACAGACAAAATGCTTTAAACAATTTTTGGCGTAACTCAGAAACTAATAAAGCGAGAGACTTATGTGAGGGCTCCATTTAAAGAGAAAACATTTATGGAGAGTTTGCGACACATGGTCTAGGTTCCACTTACCTAGGTGTAAGGTATCCAAAATTATACCCGCACAGGGGACGTCAATTTCAATTGGTGGCTAGGGTAATGGTCCGTGAGGGAGAAATACTTGCATCTTTTAAAACGAAAATTCCTTTATATATCTGGCTAACTATATTAAAAGGGTGAAATTTTTTTCACTCTCAAAACATAATCCGCCAGACAAAAGTTTCTGTTTACCAGATTTGACGAAACGAAGACTAATAACACTGTATTATTGATAAAATTAATATGAATTAACACTAAGTCGATACGAATAAACTCACAGAACTTCACAATTCACAAAATATGAATCAAGTAAAAATAAATTGTTAATTAAAAACTACGCGAACATAACAGACAATGCTCAGTTTGGATCACAAACACAAACGAATATAAAATTGGAATAAATAAATCTAAAATGCATGCGCAACTGAGAGTGCCCCCTGGTGGCTAATGCGGAAAGGAAATGTCAATGTGTCTTAAAAATAAGATGTTAAGAGATTTTTCAAACGTTTTCTCAGTTTTTTTATACCATAATCATAGTAAGACACTTATGTACCTTAAATTAAGACATCTATTATGTCTGAATTTTCAGATTAAGGCACTTATGTGCCTGAAATTCTTTTTCAGTCACATATGTGTCTAAATTTCAGACGACTCTATTTGCAGTGCAGATTATAATGATAATTATTCTAAAAAATACTAAACACGATTTTAATAACTGGAATGGGCTTCTAAGATTTAATATGTGTTAAAAAAAATTAGGCTAGAAGAAAAATTATTTTTGTTGCTTTATTTTTGGTTGTAACGTATTAATCAATAATAAAGCCGTTTCTAAATCTATATTTCTTTTCAGTTTTTATCCAGTCGGTCCTATAAAAAGAAACAATGTGTTAAAGTTGAATACATTTAAATTTTAATGTAAGTATACGTAAAAGACACCCATTTTCAACGGTAAACATATAAATGAAAGCTATAAAGTTTAATTAGACGATTAGATGTATAAATAAGGGCAGTTCCTGTTCGCAAAAAAGCCACCTCTGTTTTGCGCAGTACGACATGCGCGCTAATATTTAGATATCAGGTCTTTTTTAATAAAACAAAGAAATAGAATAATATAGGTAAATTTCTTACCTTTATGTTTCTGGCACAGCAATCCCTCGTTTCACAGTATGGCCGAGTAATCCGTTGGGTGTCCTTTGATGAAATGCTCACTTTGGCTTTACACTAAAGTGTAATAATAAGAAGAAATGTGGTGTTTATTATATTTTCTGCACACATGAAGTAAATCCATTGATGGGCCTATTTTTCCTTGTTTATATTAATATTATATTTAAGCTTAGGTTTACAGTATTAAATTAACTATTTTAACATATAGATTACGCTGCGTTGTACAGCAGCAATTTTATACTTTTACATTTTTCTAGGATGAAATCTAACAGCATAATAATATAACAATAAAAATGCTTTAGAATCATTTTCAGTTATTTTCGGTAGTGACGTCAAACTCTTGCATCATGCGTGGGATGGAATAAACAGGTTTTATTTATGGTTATTACTGTTCGTTTTTGATAAACATAATTTAGGTAATTTCAGCAGTTTGGTGATTGCATAATGATGAATTGCAATCTAATTTATTTTGATAAATATTAAAAAGTTATTGTTTTTGAAAATTATGTTTTCAATTTCCTGTATTCGTTGTTTATTGCTTTATCTGAGTATGGTTATATTTCCATCAGTTCCTGCAACTTCATCCAAATTACGTTTAATACGCGACCCGGCTTATTACTCGACTTTTGTCCACTCTCTGGAAATGCGTCTTAACCGGGTTCAAATGTAATATTCTATATTATGGAGATAAGAATAAAAAGAATGCGCTTGTAGCATTTTCATTGTATCTACGGATCGACCGAAACAGGTTTTTAAGACCGAAAACGAAATCGAAACCGAATTTCGGTAATCATCCAATTTTTGGCCGAAAAAGAAAATGTCCAAAAAATTTTTTAATATATGCATAAATATACATAATTATTAATTAATTATACGTTATACGTGTGGCCCAAATTGGCACTCTGTGCCTCTGACCAGTTTTTTTTATAAAATAAAATGTAATTAATTCATAATCAACACAGAATGATTTTTTAAATTTACGAATTTCATCTAATTAAAAAATGTTTTAGGTATGCATACCTCGATTTATCTTTTATAATGATTTTTGTAAATGATCATCTGTCATAATAGAACTTTCGCAAAGAGTATTCCAAACATTTCCGCACTTTCAAACTAAAAATTTTCTATTACTGTTAAATCTGCAGCTTTTAATGAGTCCGTGAAAAGCATCTTCAAAGTTCATTTATATATACATTTCTTGCTTTATAATTTGCATTTACGCCTTGAGTCAGTCATGACGGATAATTATAAACAGTGAAGTTCATAGCAATCAATAAAGAGTGTCTCATTTGAGCCGATACAGCTCAAATCAATGGATAATGTTGAAAATTTGCGAAGGATGAAGGGAAATTTTTGGAATACAGATAATTTTGGTCCGACCGATTTTTCGGCTGGATTTTCACCGAAAGCAATTTTCGGATTTTGAAACTTAGATTTCGGGCCGAAAACGAATTTTCGGTCGATCTCCAATTGCATTGTTTAAATTCTGTTGTCTTTTTATTTTATGATATATGCCTCTGATGTGTGTCTGTGCCTGTGAAGTTTTTTCTTTTTTTCCTTATTTCCTTCTATAATTTTGCTACTTTTGGGCTGATTTTTCCTTTAAACTTTCCCACGACACAAATTAAAAGATGATATCATAGCTGGAAGGGGAAGAAACAACCGTTATACCGGAAATCCACGTTTCGAAAGTTTTATATTTGTCAAAAGACGTAGTAGTTTCTATTTTTTACTCTTTACATGTTTTTTTTTTTTTTTTTTTTTTTTTTTTTTTTTTTTTTTGTTCTTGTTTAGATATTTTCAAACTGTTTTAAAATTTTTGTTAATTTTTAAAGCTATTTATTAAAACGTTTCTCACAGATTTGTAAATTACT
Source organism: Maratus speciosus (assembly GCA_963932465.1). Taxonomy (NCBI): domain Eukaryota; kingdom Metazoa; phylum Arthropoda; class Arachnida; order Araneae; family Salticidae; genus Maratus; species Maratus speciosus. The sequence continues at coordinate 394,901,958 of OZ010786.1, forward strand.
TAAAGAAGAAAAATAAATTTTTATATCAAGAAAAAATCATGCTTCAAGTATAGATAATGAAACACTTTCCAACACATTCAGGATATTGTAACATAACTGCACCGTTTAATATGTTAAAGTATGTCTAATTCAAACATATGGAAATGCGTAACATACTTGAAAACTCAATTTCAGCTGTTCCCATCTACAATCGGAAAATTATCCCAATTCTTTGAGCAGCCCTGTATATAGATTTGCGTGTATTAACTATATGCATGCCAAAATTTAGTTCAGTTAAGAAATACATATATACAATATTTGAAATTTCCCCTTCAGCAATTTCCGCTAAAAAGGAGAATGGCACGTGAATTCTTTTGTGCAGCCCTGTATATATGGTATAGGATTTATATACAACTAGTATAATATAAAAAAAAAGTTAAATTGAAAACGCACTTCCAGCCATTATTCCTTAAAAACAGTACTGTAATCGATTTCTTTTGTGTGTCCCTGTAAATTAGGGGTGCACAACCTTTTTAAGAGAAGGGCCACTTACAAACATGTTTGGGTTGTCGAGGGCCACATCAGTAACACAGAGAAAATTCTATATCGGGAGGTAGGGGGGGGGGAGGGCAATAAGTCTTTATTCTTAATGAATAATTATTTTTTATCTATAATAAAAATTAACAAACGAAAATAAGTAATTGTATAAAGGAATGCAGGGCTTCTTCGCATCTGTATGAATAACCATTCAACACTTTATGAAGTAATTATATTATAAATTTCTAAATAATTGAACGTTATTGAAAATTATAATTAAAAAAATTATTGAAGAATAACTTCATTTAAAATAAAAGCAAACTTATTTTTGAAATAACAAAGCATGGTGGACTAATTATGCTATTTTTTCTGCGGACTATTAACAAAACTCGTTTTTTTTCTTTTGTCGATCAAGTGCGACCGATTGACGAAATTCGCGATTTTTTATCAACGTCCGATTGACAGATTTCGCCGTAACTTTCCATTGCCGATTGGCAAAATTTGCAATCTTTTCAAACAACCAATTTACGATACCTGCGATAAATTGTCGCAATTTGCGATTATTTTGCAAAAAATTTTCAAATTTTGCGATTTTTTTCCACAACGGATCGACAAAAATTGCTATTTTTTCCGCCCCCGATCGAATTATTTCGCGGCTTTTTTGTCCTGCGACCGATCTTCGAAATTTGTAAGTTTTTTCCATGAACGATTGGCAAAATTCGCGAATTTTTTTTTATGAACGATTGGCGAATTTTGCGATATTTTACGTGACAGATTGACAATATTTGTATTTTTTTTCCAATGACCAATCGACGGAACGTGATTTTTTCCTGATATACATTGATGTAACTTGCGATTTTTTTCGCGCAATAAATTAGCGAAAATCGCGATTTCTTTTACGCGCACAAACGATGAAATTTGCGATTTTTTCTTGCGACCAATGGATTTCTATTTCATATTTTTTGGGACCGACACACAAATTTTGTAATATTTTCCATGAGCTATTCACGAAATTCGCGAATTTTTGGGAAAATTCACGATTTTTTTTCACGAGCGATTGACAAATTTCGCAATATTTTTGCGATCAATTGACAAAATTTGTAATTTTTTCTATCAATTGTCAAAATTTGTGATTTTTTTCCACGATGGATTAAGAAAAAACGCGAATTTTCCCCAGTCGATCAACGAAATATGCAATTTTTCTACCTCATCGACAAAATTCGCGATTTTACTGTGCCCTGTTATCAAAATTCGTGATTGTCAACTGTCTTTCATGAAATTTGTAATTTTTCCCGCGGCGAATTGACGAAATTTGCGATTTTTTCCCGCAATAAGCTGGCGAAACTCGCGATTTTTCCGAAGCCGATCAAGAAAGATTACAATTTTTCTGCTGCTCCTCGAGCAAATTCACGATTTTTCCACGTCCGATAAACGACATTCGCGATTTTCAACTGACTCTGAAGAAATTTGTAATTTTTACTCGACAATTTGATGAAATTCGACATTTTTGCTCGCGATAAATTGACGAAACTCACGATTTTTCCGCAGCCGGTCAACAAAATTTATAGTTTTGCCGTATCTCATCGACAAAATTCGCCATTTTTCTGTGCCCGACTAAAGAAATTTGAGACTTTTCTGCGCCGAGTCGACAAAATTCACGATTTTTCCTCTCGCGATCAACAAAATTCGAAAATTGTCCGCGCCCGATAAACAAAAGTTGCGATTCTTAACTGACTCTGACGAAATTGTAATTTTTCCCGCGGTAAATTAACAAAATTACGATTTTTTCTCACGATCAACTAACAAAACTCGCGATTTTTCAGCAACCGATCAAGGATTATATAATTAACAAAATTCGTGATTTTTTACGCGTCCGATCAACGAAATTCACGATTTTTAACTGACCCTGACGAAATTTGCAATTTTTTCAGCGGCAAATTGTCAAAATTCGCGATTTTTTCTCGCGATAAACTGACAAAACTCGAGATTTTTCTCCAGTTGATCAACGAAATTTGAGATTTTTCTGCGACTCATCGATAAATTTCGCGATTTTTCCGAACTCGATGAACGAAATTTGGTATTCTTAATTGGCTCTGATGAAATTTGCAATTTCTTCTCCAGGCAAATTGACGAAATTCGCGATTTTTTCCTGGAACATATGGACAAAAAATTGCAATTTTTCCAGTTATAAATTGACGAAATTTTGTTTAAAAAAAAAAAAAAAAAAAAAAAAAAAAATTATATAAATTGTAATCGCGGGCCACAAGTTAACCCACGGCGGGCCACTTTTGGCCCGCGGGCCACAGGTTGTGCATCCCTACTGTAAATGAGCAACAAATGCTATGAATGCCCTATTCTATCGTAATCGTCTTGTAGTGAAATATTCAGTGATTTATATCAGTTTCAATACATTTGAAATAGCCTAATGTTATTAAAATACTCTGCAAACGATTTTTCCCCTATATACCATAATGTAATGGAATTCTTTTGGGTGCCCCTGTAAATGAACTATTAATCCCACATACTTCATACACAATACCAAATATGCTTAGGTGACTCTAAATAACTTTTATCAATTGTATGAAAATCCGATCATATTTATGGTAGTTAGAGCGAGGACAGACGACCAGACGGACAAACGGACTGACGGACAGACGGACAGACAAACCGAATACATAAACACTTTTCAACTTTGTTGGAAAGTGTTAATAAAAATCACGCATCAAGGCGTAGATGGTTAAGAAATTTCATTTTTGTTCATGCATTGAAATAAAATATTTAAACAAGAAAGAAAATGTTGACAGCTCTAAGGGGTACATAAACACTAGAGAACCCAATAGGGTTTGTAAGTTAAAAAAGGCCCTATATGGACTAAAACAAGCTGCAAGAGCATGGTATTCAAACATTAGCAAAACACTAAAAGAATTAAATTTTTAACAGAGCAATGCTGATAATTGCTTATTTATAAGAAAAGAAGGGGAAAACACGGTTTATATAGCAGTATATGTGGACGATATACTTATCGCAGGAAAAGATGAAAATATAAATGACATAATAGATAAACTAAAATCTAAGTACGCACTTGAAGATTTAGGTCAAATTTCCAATTACCTTGGGATAAAAATACAAAAGACTCACAACGGCTTTAAACTAAATCAAACAGCAAAAATAATAGTAATTGCAAAAAAAAATTCATTTAGAAGATTCTAAGCCATATGGCACTCCAATGGAAACAGGCTTTCAACGATTATACAATGAGGAAACACAAATGCCAAACAACACTAAGTACCGACAAGCAATAGGTGCGCTGTTATACGTTGCTACAATAAGTAGGCCCGATATTTTAGTAGGGGTAAACATTTTGAGAAGAAAAAACGAAACGCCGTCTGAAAGAGATTGGAAAGATGTTAAAAGATTAATAAGATATCGCTATTCAACAAAAGACTTAAATTTAGTAATCAGCACGGAAGAACCACCCATTCTGGAAGTATATACTGATGCAGATTGGGGTGGAGATCTAAAAACAAGAAGATCGACAACAGGCAATTTATTCCTTTTAGGAAAGAATCCAATACAGTGGATAACGAAACGACAAACTTGTGTTACACAATCATTTGCAGAGGCAGAGTTCGTAGCAGTGGTGAGCGCTACACAAGAATTAATATGGCTGCTAAAACTATTAGAAGATCTTGATATACCGCAAAAATTGCCTATAGTAATTTATGAAGATAATAAATCTTGCATAAAAATGATAGAATCCGAAAAGTTTTCTAATAAATCGAAGCACATAGATATAAAATATAATGTGATTAAACAGCTGAAAGAAGATAAAATTATTGAATTGAGTTATTGCCCAAGCAAGTCAATGACAGCGGACATACTCACGAAACCAGAGCCCAAGCCTGAATTTCTAAATAATAGAAACAAACTGAAATTACAGAACAATCCGCGTTAGGAGATTAAGGGGGGGGGAATTGTTGACAGCTATTGTGAAATATAATCTCCAAACAAGGACATTAAAATAATCAAGCTAAGTAAATTGTTTTTCATGTGTCAAATGTGATTTATAAAAGCAACTATGAAAAGTGATTATGATCTGAAGGAAAAAAGTAAAAAGTGATTGCACAATCGTAAACAAACATTCTATTATAACCATTTCATGATACTCAAGAACTAGAGGCATTAATAAACTCTTTTTTTAAATTACTATAAGTATAAATATTGATACAAATAATTTAATATTTATGTCACTAATTTCCTGTTCTTTATTCCTAATAATATTTTATACATGTTTTTCTACTCTTACTTGTAAACTAGACTCTCCAAAGGAGAGATGTATTTTCTAATGCTGAATTAAATGTTAATTTTCTTTCTATTTAAAAGTTTCCGGACGTATTTAAATTTTACAAGTCACAAAAAAAATGTGTCTTTTAAATAACATGGAACACCACACGGTCATTACATGTGGATAACAAACAGAAATACAAGGAGAAGATGTATATAGATTTACCCTTCCGGATGTTGGATGCCAGATCTTATATGGATATACATAACTACAAGGTAAGCCCAATTTATCTTTCCTATGTTTTGTTTTTATATTGAGAAGAAAAATAAATAGTTTATTTTTGAGGAAAACGAACTCTACGCAGTTAATGTTAGCAAAGTTTAAATACTGCTAACAGAAAAATCATGCATCAAGCACAGATTATGAAACACTTTACAACACATTCAGAATACTGTTTATTGATTATTTGTTTTTGTATATTTTCAATACCGAACATGCATGGTAAACCTCAATAAACTGTCTGAAAATCTCGACTTTATACGCTAAATTATTCCTCATTTTTTTTTAAGGTAATGTCCGTAATCCTAGAAAACAAGTTTGATCCGTGAATTTTTCACGAACGTCTGAAAAGAGGAGCAAATTACGTTCATTCCCAGCACGCGTGCATATTGACTCTACACTGTTAAACATTTTGCAGTATTTTGGCAGGTCATTCGACCGTTTTTTGAAGAAGGGGTTTCATAACCATAATTTAACTATATTCTGACCATAAAATGACCAAGAATATGGTCAGAATAGCGTTAAAATTACGATTGTGTAACCGTTTTCGGAAAAAACGGTCAAATGACCTGCCAGAATGCTGCAAATTTTTAACAGTGTACTTATATTAAAATTCGAATTTATTTTTAAAATGAAAAACTAAAAATTTTATAAATTAAGATTTCTAATTTACTTAAAAAATTTTTTTTTTAAGTTTTCGATTTAAAAAATAAATAACTATTTTCTCATGCATTTAAAAGTATTCAAAATTTACTTATTTTTCGAAGTTGTAAAAAAATAACTGGTTCGACTCCAAGGTCAGCGACTTATGTTATCCAGACTTTCATCAATTGACGTATATTTTACCTCCTGTAACGGAGATGCTTCAAATAACAGGAATTTGCCGGCAGCGCTGCTGCTAGTACATTTTCCGTAATTTTAAGAAAGTATTTATAAGAGTGTAGCATATATAACAACTGTATGGCGATCCGAGTATATGTATCCAAAGTAGAACACAGAAGAACGAACAAATAGACAGCTGGACAGACAAATCCAAGTTCATAACCACATTCAACTATGTTGGAAAACATTAAAATGATAAATTAATTAAAAGGATAGCTTCTTTATATAAAATGCGATTTTACTTTATTTTGGCAGTGCTTCAGCAAAAACCAAAATTGCAGAATGAATGTAAATGAATGAAACACAGAAGTAGTGTGGGTAGACTTGAAAATTGCCCTCTCAGCCAACAAAATAGTTTTTAGGAATCCCACTTAAAACGTATGCAAAAATTTTGAACATACAAAAAAAGACCAAATGTATTTATGAAGGGAAAAAAAATTAGAATAAATAAAAAATTAAAGAAATTTTGCAAAACGGTGGTCACATTCATTTTTATTAAAATCCCTGTATTCACAGCAAATATTTTATATCTGACTGAAAATGCTCAAAGTTAAATTATTAGGCAATTGTTGCTCAAAATGCTCTTTAGTGATATTATATGATGTTTTTTGTTGTTGTTGTTTTTTTAGGTAGCTTTTATCACAAAATGTAAAAAGCTACCTTTTGCAGCCGTTCGGTCAAAAGCACTTCCGGAAAATTTTGGTATGTTTTCATCGATCATGACACCCAAACCCCAAAACCACCCTCCGTTCAAATGAGACTTATATATATATATATATATATATCCATATATATATATGTGGGACGAGACTCCTATTTATAGATCATAACTCAGTTCTAAGATGAATACTGACATTTATTAAGACGAAGACAAAACAGAAATACAGATAGTAGCTCTTTTCACAATCAATATTTATCTTAAAAGCAGCAATCTTTGGCTTTATTTGCATAACGTCGTTGAATATTTCCTAAGAATTTTATACTTCATTAAACGTTTTATTTAATATCGTTAAAAAGGTTCTACTGTTCTTTTTCACAATAGCCGTCGTCGATTTTTTTCTGCGTTCTATTTATTTTTCCTGCATTTCCACTTCACGCAGCTTCGTTGCCTTTTTAATCTCGAAGCGCAGGACAGCGTCGGGAACATTCAGTCTAAATGCAAGTGTTACTTGCGAAATTTCCCACACACACACACACATATATATATCGGATTTTTGCCATGCGATAACTCTTGTATTTATAAACCAATTTGGATGAAATTAATTGCATGCATAGTACATACCAATGTCTCGACCGAGCTCGTTGGCCAGCTTCATACGCAATCTCAAAAGTTTTAAAATTTTAAAAAGTGGTGCAAATAATTTAAAAACTGAAAAATATTATTTTCTTAAGAATTTGACCTTAATACAAAGGATTCCGGAGCATATTTTGTTTTGTTTTTATCTTTAAAAATGGATGAGATATAGTAGTTTGAATTTCTAGGGTGGCTGACAATCTGGCTTCATCCGCCATCTTGTTTGAAAATGGCGGCCATTGGTTATTGAACAGCATTTAATGCATCGCCTTACCTATATAAGAGAGGTTACCATAGAGGGGGGACCGTGTTCTGTCACCAAATGCCGAAAAGTTTGTCGCCAACTTGGTGATATATCGTCGAATTTGGTGACCAAATTGAGTCGCCAAAAGTGACGGCAGCTTGGCGATGTCTCTAATATTTCGCCAAATTCCCATAGACTTCCATTGTAAACCAATAGAGTTTACTTGCTTACAGAAAATCAACAAATTGAGATATTTTAATGCAACAAAAACTAATATTAGCTTAAGGGATTATATTAATTACAGTCCAAGTAAATTAAATTATGAATAAAAGCAACATGATACAATGCTTAGCATGCTTTCGCAAACATAAATTTTAAGGGAGACCAAACTGGTCACCAAGGTATGTATAGTAGCTTACTAATTCGGTGCAATTCTCATTCAACTTCCGTATTGACGATTTTATATCATTCAGTATTGATATTCTCTTATCGAGTTCGTCTCATTTTAGCTTTCCTAAAATTTGAGTAAAATTAGCTTCGAGTAAAAGTTGCAAAAATTTAAAACCAAGAAATATGAAAGCTACCTCTTCCTCCCGGCACTAACCGAAAGGACTTTTTTGAATGAAGTTTCCTTTTTGATAAAAAATGCTATAAATGGTTTTCCCGCACACCAAACTAATGTTGCTGTAAAAGTAGTTTTGAACACATGTGTGAATGATAGTTTAAAGATCTTGATGAAACATTTGGCGATATTTTAGACCAGGGCTTAATTTCTAACAAAAAAAAAAAGAACCGGAGCATATTTATATTTCATACCATGATCATCAGTACCGCATATTTGTATTTCATACATTATTTGCAAAAATTAAAACATCTTTTTTTTTTTTATTAGCCAAAAAAAAAAAAAAAAAAAAAAAAAAAAAAATTAAATATATCTACCTGCATACACTTAACTGTCAACTACTCCGCTTTTTAATGTATTACTCCTTCCGAATAGAAATTATTGCCTAATTTTAATCTTAATTAATCCCAGAATTCTGCAATAATTAAATAAGGCAAGGATTATGATTCGGAAATAACATTAACAAAAAAAAAAGGAATTGTTCGCAGCTATGCATATATATATATATAGGGTTCCATCTGTATTTAGTTTAATGTTACAGTTATAATTTGCTGCTAAATTTATTAAATTAATTATTGTAATAGGATTAGATGATGTTTTGTAATTATATTATTTAATAGAAAAGAATGCAGAAACTTGGAGATGGAAGGGAAAGGAAAGGGTAATTTAAGCTTCGGTTTTTCGGAATCGCTATTGCACTGGGCTTCGGAGCTCTCTATTTATGAGCTCCGGTGAATTCTGACCAATATTGAAATATTTACTAAAAACAGAGAAGTACCGGAGCTGAGCTCCGGTGGGCTCCGGCGCAAATTAAGCCCTGTTTTAGACATTTGATGATTTTGCCGACAAATTTATCGGATCCTTCTTCTACCTCTTTCAAAAACTGTAATTTCACAATTTGCCCTACAGTTGCTGCTAAAGCTATCTTTGTTAGTACAAACAGATTGCACAAGCCTGCGATGGTTTTGTTTTTTAAGTTTTGATAATTGATTTTTATATATTTTTAGTGCTAAATCCGAAAATGACCTTCGTTTTCAACCATCACGTCAGGTTCTTTTACAAATCGTACATTTCAAAAAAAAAAAAAAAAAAAAAAGCAAAAATCTGATACTATAAAATAGATGTGATAGTTGTGTTTTTTAACTTTTTATAATTTTTTATGTATTTTCTAGCGCTGAATCCGAAAATAACCTTCATTTTTAAGCATCTAATCAAGATTTTTCGATAATCGCAAATTTCAAAGTTAATAAGTCAAAAATTACCGAAAATCTGTCAAAGCCTTACCAAAAGAAGGCAAATGTTTTAAATACATCTGCGCCAAATTTCCCGCCTTATCAACCGTCAAAATAAAAGAGGACCTCGATATGAACCCCATAGAGAATGCAAAAGGGAAAAGCGCGAGGCACAGAATGAGCGGTTCAAAGAAACTCCCACGTATGAAATAAATTTGCACGGATTTTAAATACACAATATTTTACATGTTTAGCTGTAAAAATGCATAGTATAAGCTAAAAGATGAATAAATTATTATGAAGAAAAAAGTTTTACGCCTATTTCTACGTTTTCGCAGTATTTCGACTTTTTATACAAATTAAAAAATTTGTAATTTGCGAAAAATCCTGGCATGATGGTAAAAAATTAAGGTTTTTTTTTTTTTATATGTGCGCAATAAAATACATCAGAATAATTACCAAAAGTCCTTTCGGCATGTGCCGGGGGGAAAAGTTAGCTTTCATATTTCTTGGTTTTAAAATTTTACAAATTTTATTCGAAGCTAATTTTACTCAAATTTTATGAAGCTAAAACGCGACATACCCGATAAGAGAATATTCGTCAATACTGAATTTCAATGAGAATTGCGCCAAATTATTAAGCTATAGCCAAGTTGGCATCATTTATGGTTACTTATTTTTGGTCGCCAAATTTGGCTATTTTTCGCCAACTGTCACCAAGTTTGGCGAGAATTTGAATCTAACGGATATTAATAATATTTAAGCATTGCTCGGGAAATAAAATACAAAATTTAAATGGCTGCCATTTTGAAATAAGATGGCGGATGAAGTTGGGCAACGAACTCGGTCGATACATTCATCTGTTCTATGCACATACTTAATCTTATCCAAAATACGAGAGTTACAACATGACAAAAATCAGATTGTTTGAAAATGTCAGCCACCCTAGAAATTCAAACTGCTATATCTCAGCCATTTTTTAAGATAAAACGAAAAAAGATATGCTTCGAAATATTTTGCATTAAGGTCAAACTCTTTAAAAAAAACATTTTTCAGTTTTAAATTTATTTGCACCGCTTTTTAAATTTTTACAACAAGATGGCGAAGGATTTTGAAACAAGATGGCGAATGAAACCGTCTAACGAACTCAGTCGAGACATTGGTATGTACTATGCATACAATTAATTTCATCCAAATCGGTTCATAAGTACGAGAGTTAAAGCATGACAAAAATCAGATATATATGTATAATGTATAAGTCACATTTGTACGGAAGGTGGTTTTGGGGTCTGGGGGTCGTGATCAGTGAAAATAAGTGCTTTCCTCCGGACGGCTGCGGTAGGTAGCTTTTTACTTTTCGTAAATGAAAGCTACCTAAAAGCTGAAAAACACAACCATCACATCTATTTTATAGTATCCGATTTTCGCTATTTTTTGACTTTTTAACTTCAAAATTTACGATTTGCGAAAACATCTCACATGAGGGTTAAAACTGAAGGTCGTTTTCGGATTTAGCGCTGCAAAATATACAAGAATCCATTATAAAAAGCTAAAAAACATGACACAACCAAAATTTGGCAGGCTAATGTTATCGAATACCATGCATTTAACGATCACAATGAGACAAAATTAAGAAAGCAAGATATTTTACCACCTGTGTAAACAGGTGAAATTTCGTTTGTGATCGATAGTGGGTCTTTAGTTAAGAGCTTTATAGTAAATTATGTACTGCAATTGGTTAATATCATTGTTTGTGGTAAATCTGAGTTATAATGATGACTGAGCTTTAACTGTAAACGATTTCCGTTGCCAGATAATTACTTAATATGAGTAAACATGTAATTTCGTGGCAATGAAAAACAATTTACAGTAGCTCCGTTTTTAAAAACTGCTTTCTCATTTTAGCAAAAATTATGTTCTTTAAAGATCGATGATGTTTAGTACATGTTTAACGTTGCGGAAGTTGAGTGCATTATAATTGCTTTGTAACTTAAAATAGCGATCATTTAATTGCTAACAGAATGAATAGTTGAATGTCATTACATCTTAAATTTATTACAGCAATAATGTTGATGCATCTAATCATTATGTGAGTTTCTAAATGATACGCTTAAGATAATGCTTAATAAGTGGTATTATAAATAATAGTATAATTTTCTAAATAAAAATATTCCACAGACTGTACCTGAATTCGGAATGATATTGTGTATTTTCATTGACAATAACACCGAAATCACTGTAAAAACTTTAGAGTGTAATTCATTGTATAATTTTCTTATTCACAAGAGAAGAAAAGCTTGAAAATTTTATGTAATTTATTTCATTATTATTACTATTATTATTATTATTATTAGTAGTAGTAGTAGTAGTAGTATTTAAACAAGCTAATTTTGTATTTTAGTTTAGCCATTTCTAGTTTTTAAGGATATCTTTGATTTGTTAAAGAAAGAAAAGATAACAGTTTCTGTTTAGTATATTTATATATAAATTTATAACTATATACCGTTATATAGTATACAGGTATATACTTTACCGTTTAGTAAAAAAGAAAAAAGAAATAAAGAAAATGTGAGTGAATAAATAAATGAAGGAAAGAGAGAAAGAAATGTTGTTCACGTAGAAAAATTGTTGAAATCAAACGATAATTTTCCTTTCTGTTTTCCTTTTTAAAAACTCTTACAGTTTATTTAAAGTTCTGCAGTTTTATTCCTAGCGGAGATTTCATCGGATACTGTTATTTTATGAAAAGTTTATATTGATAACAGTATATATTTTATAATTAGAATAAAAGTTCTTTAGAAATAAATTCTCACAATTCAATAAGTAAAATTAAGAATTTTTTTAGACATTTTCACTTAATGTGCAATGAGGTGATTAAACGTTACTTCGTAAATGTTTCTCAGGCAATGTATACTAATAAAAATAAAAATGTTTGTCTATGTGTGTGGGGGAGAGGGGTCTCACTCGCGTAAAGGTATGAAAATTTGGATGAAGATAGTCCAAGGCAGGTCCAAATGCACCTGAGGCTCAGATTTTTTATTTTTTTTAATAATTAGTTGATTAAAGTTATTGTATTTTTAATTTTTAAGTAATACAAATAAAACTTATTAAAAATTTATCAAGTAAATAAAAAGCTATAAAGTAATTTTCATGAACTTTAAACATGAAAATTACTGCAACATAAAACAATTCATTGAGATGCGACAAGAGAGAAAAAAAATAGATATAAGGAAACTGCAAGGTCATTATTAGTAGACTGGAAGCGACCAGGACTATCCTGAGAAGCAACACTGGATTTTAAGAAAAAGACTCTTTATCATTCACCTGTAATTAAACGATCGTAAAAGCCAAAAGAGAGAAAAGAAAATTTCTCTTGCTAAGCTTGATTTTTTTCACCCCCCCCCCCCCCCCCTCCTTTCCGTACTGAATAGTCTTTGTTTTGCCAATAAATAGAGGTTTAGGGAATATTTTTGAAGTGACTAACAACAGGGAACCTGTACTCAACTGTTATTAGCTTTGAATTATCAAACCATATATTATCTTTTTTTTAAGGACATGTGTTTCTTGAAAATTATTAAAAATCTTTTTATTTTTTGCAGTAACATATTAAACGTTTTATGTTACTGAACTTATCTTTTCTAAGATGTGTAAGGTAATATACATAAATTTGTTTGCAATCAGGAAAAGCATTAAATGTGCACTGAAAAATTCTAATTCATTTGAAATTATAAACTGGAAAATTTTAGACCTTAAAACATTTATTACAAAAATTCAAATGCATTAAAATATTTTTTTGCTTTTGTTTTTCTGCACTTCATCAACGCGATAATATTCAAATATTTGAAGGCGTTATCCCATTGGTGACATCCGATTTATTATACTTTGTATTTATAGCAATATCAGAAAACACGATACAAAATATCTGAAATCTCAGCATTTATTTCCTCAATTGTTGATATAATCGAATGCGTGATTTCACGCTAAAAATTACAACTCCTGTTTTTGTACTTTAGATGAAGTAAATAATAATTTACTTATCAAACTAGTAATAATTTACTTCTTACAAAGTTTCTCAATTTGACTACAAAATCGTACTATAATAAAAACAAATTTATTTTTTTACACTCTTTCATACCCAAAGTTTAAATTTTTTCATGAAGAAACTTTAGCGAATCAATTTTTATTTTATAAGTTCTCGAAATTCAAAACCCGTTCCAAATAAACGATTTACTGCTTCGTACAGTACAATATTTTAACAGTTTATCGGAATTTATTTCATGTATCAAAAGTTGTAATTTACACGACATATGATTAATTTCGATAGTAAACGCCCAATTTGACCAATTACATCACTTGTTTGGTCATAACAATAGTAGAAGGAGCTGGAGACAGTCAAATGCTACAATGCCTATAGTAAAAGATGCTGGTGATGATATATACCAGTATCTGTATTATTTTTACATAGTACTTTATTACTCACATATTAACAAATGAAAAATTACAATGGTGTTATGAGTGCTTCATATTGAAAAAAAAATAAATTTAACTTAAGGAGAGGTTACCGTTCATATCGAAAAAAAAGAAAAAAAAAACCTTTTAAATTTTTTTGTAATCAAAATAGTGTGTAGAACCAAAAAACGGTTAGGTGAAACTCTAAATATTTAAGAAATTAGTCAATTGAAAGAGCGAACTGAAAAACAGGTATACGGGGCCCGGCGGGACACAGATGCATATATTTTACATATTTTTTTTTATTATTCACATGCACAATATGGCCAAAGGTGACCGTCCACTTGCGATTTTAGACTTTTTGTTAAACATATAAAAAATACACGAGGAATTAACCTGAAACTCCAGGTGTGCAGACAGTATAGCATAGGTCATATATTTCCGCGAAGATTTTTTCCCGAAAACCCATAGGGACCGCCAACAAATTGAAAAAGAACGAATATCTTTTGGGTAACCCTGTAAAAACTAATATAGCAAAAGCGTTCAAATTGTAGATTACGATTAAGTGACTTATTGTAATACACTGTGTTCATTTTTATAAGAATAGCATGTATACTCGTAGAGAAATTAAAGTTTTTGTAAAAAGAGTCCCAAATTTTGCAAAGTTTTTTCTTATACTTTGTGGCGTACTTAATATTAAAAAAAAGCTCATTTCCAAAATATGACAAACAACATTGTACACAATACCCTGCAATCAGATGTAAAAAATAATAAAAATTGTATGAAAAATGAGCAGGTTTACTAAATAATGGTTCACTGCGCATGCCCGAATGTAATCAAAATATAATTTGCATAATGTGTTAGCTAAATGTATAGAGCAACTTTTGTGAAAGTGTCAAAAACATAGTTTGAAAAGTCTGAGAATTATCGTTGATAGAATAAGCTCAAAATCCGTTATTCCCAAAAAGAAGCAAAAAGATGAGGGGCTGTATCCAAATACAGTAGTACGTGCAATACTGTGTATGCTATATTAGCACTAATCAATGGATATATGGATACAGCCCCTCATATTTTGCAAAATCCCCAACAAATTGACTTAAAGAGCAGTTACCGTTCATTAAAAAAACAAAGAGCTTTTACCTTTTTAAAATTCTTATAGCGTGTAGAATAAGTCCCTAGAACGGTTAGGTGAAATTCGAAATATTTAAATATTTACAGTAAATTGGAAAGCGAGTGTAGACCGGCTGAAAAACAGGTATACGGGACCCAGCGAGACATCGTCGCACTCGTGCTGAATTCTTTGTTTCGTAAGGTATAAATCCAGGAATAGCGGACTAAGCGTAAGTTGCAAACTATAACAATTAACTAAAAAAATTTACACTTTCTTTAGTTAAACCTAAAAATCATTATTTTCGAAACGACATTTTTCATCGTCACTTATAGAAAGAAACGCTTAAATGGAATAAATAATCAATTTTATTTATTTTTGGAACGTAAAGATTATTTATTTTGTGTAGCCATGAACCTTTCCAACGTTAAAAATAATAATAATAATAATAATTTTTAAGCCAAGTTGACGTTTGAGAAACTAGAAAACAGGAATTCTGCCTTTTCAGAATTTAGTGTAGCCCCCGATGAAGAAAAATATGTTTATATAAATATATTAGATAGGCCAGTTTTAAGACTTAAAACGCACGCTTTTATTTTATATAAAATGACGTCATACGCATCCTCGGAAAAATTCAACATTAACGATCCAGTCTTAAACAACATCAACAGTAAAACATGCATATAACGTCACTATCGCTGAATAATACACAAATCCAAAAAAAGAGATTTCGTCATTCAAGAAACTTGACAAGAAAAACCGGCTATATCATCATTCATATGCCTTCATTTGTTTCTAATATATCTAATTTGTTTCTATATAGATGCTTAAAATTAAATTTAGTTTATAATAATAGCTCCGTGTTTTATCAGAAATTATTCATTTATATTTTTTCAAAATAGCACTTATTTTAATTACTTTTTTTTTTCGGTAGTTATGGAAAATGGCAACAAAAAGATATAATTACTATTTTCCAGCTATTTCCCCTTTACTTTCTACAGAAATGGAGTACTTGAGTTTCCAAAATTAAACGAATGGCGCTAAAAACTACAATAAAATTAATATCTCAAGAATAAATGGAGATGCTGTTTTCACAAACAAATTGCATTTAGAAGTAGTTTTTTTCCCAATATGACAGTATAAAAAGTGAAACTGTGTGATGCTTAGAAGTTTTAAAAAATGCAGTAGAGATTATTCCGTACAATGATATATCTGCTTTGTTTTACGGCTGGCTTATAGAAAGGAACGTTATTGGTTTTATTTATTTATTTATTTATTTATTTTTTTTGAGACGATATTGTTATTGCTGGGAGAAAGAAATAGCATACCGGGGGCTAATAAAGGCTGGAAAAAAATTACACATTTTGCAAATGTCTAGCATTTTAACAAATTTCGTTCAATTTCACTAAAAATAGGTTCACCCCCCCCCCCCCCAACGAATTCAATATGTTTCTGAAAAGTTTGGGTTTGTTTTTTTCAGATGACTTTGGCAAGCAGTGTACTACACGGCAAAGCATACTCTTATCAAGCTCACACTATCTCCATCAATTTTAATAATTATTGTATTATAAAATTGTTTTTTATGGTAAGAGCTATGAAATATAAGTATATAAATTCGGCTTTTGGGTTACTTTATTATTTTTTTAAAAAATGGAATTTGCCCTACTTTTCGGGTCGATGAACAGTAACATCCCTTTACTTGAAAAACATTAAAAATTACGAAATAAATCTATGTTTCTTATCTTGTATTAAGACATTTAAGCAATCTTCAATAAAAAGTCAATTAGATGATCAGTAAATATTCATCGTAAATTATATTAAAACAAGTAAAAGATTTTAGGAAAAACATTTTTGTCTCTATCGGGAGGAGGGCGAGAAATTATCTACCCAACCTACTTTTTAATTTATGTTGGCGTTTAAAAAAATGTGTTTAATCGCTTTAGATAGACAAACATCTTCTAAAATTTCATTATCCTAAATCAGGTATTTTGGCATGTATGTGAAATGTATGATCATCTAGATCTATAGAAAAAAAATAGCAACAAAATCCTTCATATCTCATAATATAGGAAGCTCTTTCTTGCAAAATGAATAATGGAATGGAACTATTTTTATTCTAGATAAGTATTTAGGATAGCTATATATCCAATAACGCTTGCTAGACAAGTGAATTACCGATGATGCCGACAGGATTGATATACATTTCTTAAGATCTTGGTATCGTGATATACGATGACAGTTACAGCATTATCGATATGCATCTTTGCCTTTTTTGCTGAAAACTAGACTTGTGCCTCAGAAACTAAAGCCAATAAAACGTCATATTTTTTAGAGGATGATAAATGAATTTTATATATATAAATACAAGAATACAATATTCTGAAATATTGATAAATGAACGACAATTTTAGCTATTAAAAGGACTGTGTACCTCAAAAGTTAAAAAAAAAAAAAAAAAAAAAAAAAGTAGCTTTTAAAACTTATTTTTCGTTATTATAAAAAAAATACGAAACATAACTAATTTAACGAAATAAAATTTAATTTTCGAAAAAAAAAAGTAGAGAATTTTTATTATAAATTTTAACCCCTTGAGGGCGGTGAGATGTATTATTTATTTCAATATGCATCTTTGTCTTTTATGCTGAAAACTAGACTTGCATCTCAGAAACTAAAGCCAATAAAACGTCACATTTTTTTTTTTTTTTTTTTTTTTTTTTTTTGAGGATGATAAATTAATTATATATATATTAATACATGAATACAATTTTCTGAAATATTGATAAGTGAGTGACAATTTGAGCTGTTAAAAAGACTGTGTACCTCAAAAGAAAAAAAGAGTAGCTTTTAAAACATATTTTTCGTTACTGTTAAATACTAAAACATAACTAATTAGAAAATAAAATTTTAATTTTCAAAAAAAAGTAGAGCATTTCTTATTATAAATGTTTACCCTTTCAGGAGGTAATAATTGTGTTTCTGTAATGTTAAATTCACACCGGAATTTTCGAAAAAAATATTTCAAAATAAGGAAAAGCAATTTTACAACTCTTTTCCACAAAAGTTATAAAAGTAAAAATTAATTAAAAGTTTCTGGTGCAAATCTTGATTAAAATTACATGGGATATAATACAGGGTGTCCATAATTAAATGACCCTGTGTTAAAGATTTCTACCGACAAAACTATCGTTCAGAAAGTTGTGAAATTTTGTGGAGGATATAACGAAGGAATGGGAGTTTGTTTTAGCGAAAAAAATAGTTCAAAATTTCGCCGTCAGAGGGCGTTTTTAATGAATTATACATGTAGCATACTTTTACGATAATTTACAAATTTTATTGCAAAAAATCACTTTCAACAAAACTTTTCTTACTAAATCAGAAATATCGAATTCAAAGATGTCATCACGTGTCATCAGCGGCTATTTTCGTAATCCGTAGCCTCTCCCCGATCCCCAGAACACAGTACATGTGACTTTTGGCTTTAGGGGCGTTTGAAACATCGAATAAGTCGTAATAATCCCAAAACTTTAGCTAATCTTAAAAACATAATTTCACGACATGTTTTCCGCATTTCCCAGAACACACTGCGATTAACTGTAGAACAAGTTATCTTACGATACCTGATGGTAACTGGAAATTATGGCCGTCAATTGAAACAGGTTTCGTTGTAATAAAATTTATAAACTATACTAAATGTATACTAAAAATGTAATTCATTAAAAACCGCTCTCTGGCAACGAAACTTTGAACCAAGTTTTTTTTTCGCTCAAACAAATTTCCATCCCTTCATTATATCCTCCACAAAATTTCAAGACTTTCTGAAGAATAGTTTCGTCTGTTGACTACTTTAAAATAGGGTCGTTTAATTATGGATACCCTGTATATCCCACCGCCCCTGAAAATGTTAAGGACCAACTCTTTTAGTAGACTATTTAAAGTAAGATTTGGTAAAGAACGATGTGCAATATAGGGGAGAACGGGGCTAGTTGGCTGCAGGGGTAAGTAGGCGCAGCCCCCATAAATCGTCTGTTTGTGGATGGATTGTGCAACCAGTCACAGAGTACATATCTTCTCTCGTTTTACAATCCTCATTGTAGTTTTGCAGCGTTATATACGTGCAGTGGACATTTATTACGATTTTTCTGTTTTTTGCGCTCATAAGTAATTTTTTGTTGCTTCATTCTTTTTCTAATTTCTAATACTTATCTTAATAATTGCGATTTAACTTGTGCAATTTTTCTTAGTGTATGATTAACTGTACCTACCCCATATGTGATTTACTTGGATTATTTATGCTTAGATGGTTACGTGTCCCTTTTATGAAGAAATCTATTGTGGAGCTTGTAGGCGCATTGAACACGGGGCACGTTGGCTCGGTGTATGGTGTGTGCTGGTAGCTTGAAAAACAGCAAACACCGAAAAAAGTGGTTGCAATGCAAGATTTTGGGCACACGGGGCTTGCCTAAACGGAGACACTCGATTTTTCATTTGTGACAACTGTAACTCTGGTGATGTTATCGAGTAGGATAGAAGTTACTCTATGTTAATGTTTTATTCATTATTTTTATGTCTATATAATTTAGAATTTACATTGTACGGCAATAACGCCTTTGATTAAACCTACTGGTAATAAGGAAATTGATTTCTCTTAACTACGTGTCTTACTTAAAATTTTATAAGGCGTGTGCCAACTTACCCCATAGATTTAGGCAACTTGCCCCTTGACGGGGTAAGTTGGCGCACAATTTTCCTTTTACTTTAGGCTCCCGCTAAACATAAACTACAAAAGCTACAAACTCAAAACTCCGGGTATTTATAGCCCAATGCCTGTTCTTTAAAAGTACAGTTAAAGTTTCATAAAAAACTTAAACAAAAAATTAATAAAAATCAATAACTAAAAACTGCGCCTACTAGCCCCGGTCTCCCCTACTAACATTATCTGAGTAACAATACTAGTCTTATCAAAAAACATCCAGCAGAATATTTTAAAAGGACTAATCCGTCATAATCGGATTCACCTGATTATAGAACTTTACCTTATGATTCCACGAGGGCAAGTCAGTAAGTAGGTCACAAAAGCCAATAAAAAAAGGGAAAACCAAGATACATACTTAAAAGACATGTTTATTTCTCTATATAACCGTCATTTACATTGATACATATGTCCCATCTCGTTATAAGTTTTCTAATACTACCTGCTGCATAAAAGTCTTTGGACTGCACTTTCAGCCACCTGTGTACCTCACATTCAACGCCTGCATCAGTGCGGCTGTAGGCTAAACCATATGAATACCCAGTTGCTATGCTGTCTATTGTTGTTCGCCTGTCAGCTCTAACCATTTCTTAACCTTCCGCACTGTGTCCTCTGTCGCAATCTCAACAGGACGACCATTTCGTTCTTCGTCAACAACTTTTGAACGCCCCTGCGTATTTTGTACAACTGTTGTCTCACAAATTCGAAATTGACATCTTACAGTTGGACAGTGCTACCACCTATTGGCATATTTGGAAACAATTTACTACTAATTTCCGCCCTCTCAAATCGGTTTGTGGCCTACTTACTGACTGTCCCTCGTATAACTAAGCAGCGTAGAAGATAGGTTATGTACTAAAACCTTCTCCAAAACATTATGTAACTGCAAGTCCCACCAAAATCCACAGCCAGAATGAAAATCCCATTTGTATTTTATATATATATATAGTAGATATATATAAACACACAAATTGTACATAGTTTACAACAAACGATTCCACAAAAATCCTCTAAAGATGCGAATTAGAGTGTCATATGGAGCAGCTTGACAATGCGATTTTGAGGGTTTTAGGTCCAGACGGTTTGCGATCAGTTTTAGAAATGTTTCTGTAGCATGAAAATTTTACGGCCTTGTTTTCTCACTTTAAAAATGCTAAAATAGTTGAAAACAGACAGAACATTGCGGAGATTGTATGAATAACTTCTGCTAAAAATAATCAATATAAACTTCATTTTAGATTTTGCCTGGATATGTGATTGTATTCAAGAATTAGCAGCACTTAGTATAATTTGTGCATTCGCAATTTCACACTTCTCTCTTCTCACAAAAAAGTAACCAACTTAAATTGTTTCATAAAAGGAAGTAAAATACTGCATCTTATTATCTGAAGAGGTCAGACGATAAAGGTGGTATGTGACAAAAAAACTGAGTTATTCATATGATTGAAGATAATCAATGGTCTTCTACATCTCTTAAATTTCAATTTGAAAAAAAAAAAAAACATAATACTCACTTTATTTGATAAAGGAGGCATTTGTCAATAAACGCAAATAAACATTTGGAGCTCATTTTCTTAAAATGACGATTGTGTCATTTATTACCTTTATCATCCGAGTTTTTCATCTGTAAGTTTAAAAGCGGGAAAAAATGGAAAAGACAAGGAGTTTCTGATAAAAATGGGATGCGGTGTCGATAAAGGAAATCATACCAATCCAGTTAAATTCTATGTTAATCTGAAAATCTGTACAATTAAAATAATTCCATATGTTGACAAGAGACTGCATTGAAAAAATTGTTCAAATATTCTTCTAAAACTATATGAAAATCATTTGAATGCATCAAACTAAATTGATATTTACTTAAAGTGATAAAATACTTTTAACAAGGCAAACATTTACCTTTATTTATTCCTATTAGACATGTGTTTCGTTGCTCTGACGGCAACATTCTCAATAATAAGTATGATACAAATATTTTCGCAAAAATTATTTTAATTTATGTATTGCGCGGCAGCGCAATACTTATTTATTTCCAGTGTCACTTCTCAATGTTAATTTAACATAGAAAAGCCTATGAAGCTCATAACCTTTTCATTTTTTTCTTCCCACCTTTTTGTCCCTGATGCCACTCATTTTTTTATTCTTTGCTAATTCTAATATTATAAGTTTAAAGTATGAAAATGTTTGCCTGACGTAAGGCTCAAAACGGATGATAAAATGCCTTTGCATATGGGTGAATTATAACCCAGAGAATAACATGGGCTATTTACACTATTCAAATATTTTTCTTAATAATTCCAAATTTCGCTTTTTTCATTGAGAATCAACGGACATTTTCCTAATAAATTTTAACATTTTTTTTTTTTCATTGTTGTCAATAATTCAAAAGCCGTAATAATAATTTGTCTATATTTAGTTGAATGACTTTCACGTGAAAAGTTAAACTGAAATAGTTTTTTTTAAGAATTAAAAAGAAGTTGAATATGGCGTCATAGTGAAAATAAAAGTGACATTTTCAAACAGATTTTTTACGTTCAGATTGGAAGTTTTTCCCAAAGTACAGCAACTTGCATTACTGCACTGGTGAAACATTTTGAATTATTACATAAGTAAATTGCATCACAAATTACGATATGATACCGCATGAATCAAAGCCTGATGATGGTGCCCTCCATTAATTTTGAAATGCGTTAGTCTAAATGCAGTAGTTATTAAAAAAACTTGACATATTAAACAAAAACCTAATTTGAAGAACAAATTAAAAAAACAAAATTTATTTCCTACATTGTTTAAGCCCGAGAAGGGACAGATATTAAGATATTTCATTCAATCAGTCCTACATTTAATGTTAAAATTTTGTAACAAATAAGTTAAGCAAATTGAAGATATAAAAATAAAATTCATACAATATGATACTTTAAACAGCCTAAAACTTAGATTCCGTTCAAATGAAATCGAAATAAATCTTAGACTTTTTTAAAGTTTTGTACTTTGCATGTATCTTATCATTTTATGTATACAATCGTCATAAACGTTACAAAATCTGCAATACAAATAATTACAACTTAAAAATAGAAAAAGTCTAAGATTTATTTCTATTTCATTTGAACGGAATCTAAGTTTTTAGGGTGTTTAAAGTACCATGTTGTATGAATTTTATTTTTATTTTTTAATGTTCAATTGGTTTAACTTATTTTTTACAAAAATTTAACATTAAATGTAGAATTAATTGAATGAAATATCTTAATATCTGTCCCTTCTCGGGCTTAAACAATGTAGGAAATAAATTTTGTTTTTTTTAATTTGTTCTTCAAATTAGGTTTTTGTTTAATTAACTTATATTATATAATATATTATAATGTATTATATAATATGTTATTTAAATAACTTCCCAAAATTTGGAAAGAGATTCTCTACAGAAAAATGAGCACTAGTATTAAATAATTCACGTTCACAAATATTCATTTTTTACTTTCTTCTATCTTCAATAGAAGAAAGTATTGTAATCGAAATTTTCTTTGATTTCCGGTTTTCGACGGATTTACACGTTTTAGAGGCCAGAGATCCCTAAAAACATGTTTATAGAAAATGTCTGTCTGTCCGTGTGTCTGTTGGCATTGTACCATCAAAAGTGTATGAAGCTATGCATAGAATTGAACTATTTTTTTTTTTTAAGCTTTTGGCTGAAGCAAGCAGGTCCTCCCTTAATTTGAAAAAAATCGGCAGGAAGGAGGCGCTGTAATAGCAATTTTTCTGCGATTTTGAATATGTACCACCGAAAAGTGTATGACGTTATGCGTAGAATTGAACCATTTTTTTTATTAAGTTCTTGGTTATGGCAAGCAGGTCTTTTCTTCATTTGGAAAAAATACGCCGGAAGAGGGCGCTGTAATAGCGATTTTTGTGCGATTTTGAATATTGTACCATCGAAAAGCGTATGAAGTTATGCATAGAATTGAACCAATTTTTCTTTTAAAGTTTTTAGCTATAGCAAGCAGGTCCTTCCTTAATTTGAAAAAAATCGGCCGGAAGGGGCGCTGTAATAGCGATTTTTGTGCGATTTTGAATATTGTACTACCGAAAAGTGTATGAAGTTATGCGTAGAATTGGACCAAATTTTTTTTAAGTTCTTGTCTATGGCAAGCAAGTCCTTCCTTAATTTGGAAAAAATCTGCCGGTAGGGAGCTCTGTAATAGCGATTTTTGTGCCATTTCGAATATTGTATTATCGAAAAATGTATGAAGTTATGCATAGAATTGAACCAAATTTTTTGTGTATGTTTTTGGTCATAGCAAGAAGGTCCTCCCCTGAATTTGGAAAAATTCTACCAGAAGGGGGCGCTGTAATAGCGATGTCTGTACCATTTTTATTATTATACCATTAATTAGTTCATGAAGTTATGCATAGAAGTGAACCAAATTTTGTGTGTATGTATATGGCTCTGGGCAGCAGTTTCTCCGTGAATTTGAAAATATTTTGCCGGAAGGGGCGCTGTAATAGTGATTTTTGTGCCATTTTCAATATTGTACCTTCGAAAACTGTATGAAGTTATGTATAGAATTGAACCAAATTTTTTGTGTATGTTTTCGGTCATGACAAGAAGGTCCTCCCTGAATATGGAAAAATTTCGCCGGAAGGGGGAGCTGTAATAGCGTTTTTTGTGTAATCTTCATAATTTTTCGTTGTTCTATAGTACACCAGTGGCTCGTGGATCGACGGGAACTTCCCATCCTGATAAGCCGACTATTCGTGGTTTTAACATATATCATGATCGAGATTAACTCGTTTTTACTCCGATTAATTGACTGAAGCAGAAATTTAAGATGAAAGTCAAAGTTGATATAGTATTGCACTGATAAAAATGAAATATTGACATCTGTAACAACATTTTGAAATATTAAAATATATGAGATAGAAGAATGTTTTGGGATTGGCCAATCCAACTAGTTAATATTGCAGTTAATTTCACTATGCTTGAGTTCGCTTGATTTTTATTTACCTGTTTTAAATTAAAATAATTTTTGCGAAAATATTTGTATGATATTATTGAGAATGTTGCCGTCTGAGCAATGAAACATATGTTAATACTAGTAAATCTGCAGATCAAGAGCCTCAACGTCATCTCTGCAACTCATTGTTTTTAGCACAATTTGCGTAATATTAATCTTTCTATAAAAACGCGATTTAAAGTTTTTAAATTACATAAACATTTGTAAAAGTAAAAAACTTTTCGACGGTTTCAGATATTGAAGAGTCGTGTTTTTTCAGTCTCGCTTTCGCTAGAGAGTCTTTCACCCGGGACGTGGCTGGGGACCTTTGAAACTTGCTTCCGCAAAAGAGTCGGAATAAAGAGAAGAATAAAGGGCTGCGGACGAAGAGAGGCCGCTCCCGCGGCGTTAAGCACGTTGTTATTTAATGATATTCTGAAATTCTCACGAGCTACTTATTCTGGTAATTTTTATATAATAAAGCAGATTTCTTCAGACGGCTCTGCTCCCCTGAACCCCCCGTTGTGTAATTTACTTTAAATTGGTCATTTTCTATTGATGTTAATGATTATCGTATATCTTAGATTTCTTTTTACACTGCGATTTATAAGGATAAGCAACAGTTTGGGCAAGCATTTTACGTTATCCTAATATCCATACAGCAGTATTTATTTACCTGCTAACCACAAACACATGTATGTAATGGATAAGGAACTTTTGGAAATGTAAACTGAAACATCTAATTTAGAAATCTGATAACTTTATAATTTTTGTTTCCAAAAAATAGTTTTGATTGCCATTCTGCAATATTTATAGCTAAGATCTAATCTAAATATCTAAAAATGTTACTCGATATCATTAACTTACTAAAATCACCCCAAAGTAGGGGACTTCTAAACCTAACTGTAATATTTCATCATCGTGCCCATTTCCAATTAACTAAATAGATAAACGTGATTTGGCGCTATAAAGTATTTTTTGTGATAGCCTTTTAATAGTATCTACATTTAATTTAAAATCGTGATGTTACAATTTGACGCAAACATATGTTTCAAATCAAATTACGAAAGGTTAACTAACCTTTTATTTCCCTTAGCCGGACTTTCTGTTTTATTTTTCGTAATAGGGATTATTTTAATAATTTATTTTATACTCTACAAGCTGTTACACGGGACGTCGTTCACGTAGCATCAAAGTAGAGATAAATGCATTAAGTAAAACATTTCACTCCCCCACCAGACCTGCCAAGTCTCAGGCTTTTTGCACATCACTATTATCTTAGGGAAAATGTTCTTTTAAATCGCGCAAATGTTCCAATTAAATAAAGTAACATTTTCTGTATTAAAATACTGGTATCCTGAACGCCGGAGACTTGGCAGCTCTGCTACTCTTAATAAAAACATATCTAATTAACCAACACTTTATCACTTTTTATAGGAGACAATACGGAATTTCTTATTTGTATGGCCTTACATATACCTCAGTCATAAAAATGTAAAACTTTGTGCCAATTAATATACACAATTGCGAAAATGAAATCGCAACCAATGAAAAAAGGAAGACCAAGTAAAATCGTCTAAATCGAGAAATCTTTCTTCGTAGTGCTGGTAGAATACAGTCGGCCCCACTCAATCGGGTAACGGATAATTGCATACCCCGCTTATATGCATAGAATGCCGTGGAACAGAAACGTTCCCCATAAGGCTAATGTTAAATATACTCGTTTTATCGCATAGCAATCCCCGGTCAATTGCATAAATATCTCCAATCTACTAGTAGTAATCCGGATTTTATGAATTTTTGTTATAGTGATAAATGGGAAAAAAAGAAGGAACTTTTTTTTTGTGTAACAATAGTTTGTTATATTTACAATCGAAGAGCAAAAATCGTCCTGAAAGATGACTTATCTTAATTCTGGAAACTTATGAGAGCGTTGAATTTGGACAATTGTGTTTTTCTTTTAAAGCTTGCCGTACATACAGTGGACTCAAGATTGCTGGGGGTACTTATTGAAAAATTCTGGAATCGGGGGAAAATAGAATCGAATAAAATACCAATATTTTTAGCGCTGGAAGTAGAGAAATGCAATGTCGAGATATGAAAAAAAAAATCCTACAGGATTTTTTGTGTAGGCGAAAGAAAAAAAGAGAAATAAATTGACAAATAATTGAAAAATAAAAAGAATTTATGGAGATACTTTTATTTTCAAAGGTATGATTTAAAAGCAAAAATTTTCTATTTAACTTTCATTTTAATTTTGACATAAATTATAATGAAAAATTAAGCCACGTACCGTAAATAGTGTTATAATACCTTATACTTTATTACATATATTGTTATGTAGAGAGTAATAATAAATTATTTATTAAAGTTATTAATACAATAGTTTTTAATTTATTAGGTAAATAATTATTGCCCATTAATATTTATCATACCTGTGGTATATAATCAAATGATATCGTATACTGATAACATTAATTGCTGTCCTCGCTTTAATGCATACCCCGCTTAAATGCATACAATTCAGTGGAACCAACTGTATGCAATTAAGCAGGGCCGACTGTACTACTACAAAAACTATTTTAGGTGGTATTTGGTGTGAAATATTTATATGTATCCATTCCTGTCTTATTTATCTTTTTTTAAATTTTTAATTTGCTTTTTTCATTTTTCTTTTGCACGTGAAAATTTTACAAATTAAAATTAACTCTTTGGGAGAAATTATTATTCTTTTTTTTTTGGCAACAATAAAGTTTATAAAATTTAATAGAATAATGTCAGTTTATTCCGTATGAAAATAACGAACTTTTTCATTTATAATCAAAATAGTTGAATAAATAAATAAAAATATTATTCTATATTGTATATAAATAGTATTTTCATTTCTGCGTTTAAATCAATCTATATGCAAATATCTATACAAAGGCATTCATTAATTCATTCCTTTTGACTTTATACATACTTTCACATTTATGATATTTTTAGATGAGATGCAGTTGCTACGCAACGGTTAAAAGAAAAAATGAAATATAAGTAAATTCATAAAATAAAATGTTTTATATTATTCGAACACATGTATAAAATTCCATCATAAGTTATACACATAATTTAAAAACTCTGACAAATGTTTTGACCAAATTACAAACTAATAGGTATAATTTAATACCCTTATTTAAAAATTTCAGCATCCAAAATTTACCATTTAAATCCATTATTCATATGAGCCATTTCTTTCAACAATTGAAAATTTGCAAATTGTCTGACTTGTCATAGAAAAGCATTATGACACAAAATAACATGTTTTGTATATTCCGAACGAATGAACCAAATTTAACCCAAAACTATACAGCTAAATCCGGGGAGCTCACCAATACGTCTCCTTAATTTCAAGCTAATCGGATGCTTTTTATGACAGTTATCGCGGGACAGACAGACTAACTAACTGACAGACAGATGGAAACCAAAAAATTTCGGGTCTCCATAGTAAGCCTTCACTGACGTTTCGGTAATGAATAAACTAGTAAATCTGCAGATCAGGAGCCTCAACGTCATCTTTGTAAGTCATTGTTTTTTAACACTCATTGCATAATATTCAACTTCCTACAAATCGCTTTTTAAAGTTTTCAAATTACATGAATATTTATGAGCATACAAGATACTTCGTAAATTTTCAGAAATTAAAAGTGTTAAACAAGTGGTTGTACATTGATGTTCTGAAATTCTGATGAGCTACTTATTCTGGTAACTTTTTAAATCAAAAATTGCATTTCTTCAGGAAGGCTCTGCCCCCCTGAACCCCCCGTAGTCTATTTAAATTTACATTCGTAATTTTTTATTGATTGTGCGGATGGTTATAGTATATCTTAGATTTTTTTTTACGCTGTGATTTATAAGGATAAGCATAATTTTTTTTTATATAAATTAATAAAATTTAAATTTAAAATAAAATATTCATGTTAACCGTACACAGACAATAAATCTTGAAGTGACGCCAAAAATGTAACCCTAAAATCGCTACATTCGGCACAACACAACGACGTCCTTAAAAAAAAAAAAAAAAAAAAAAAAAAAAAAAAACGGATGAAGTCAAAGAATTTGGTCCCTGTTCCACGTGCTTGTTTTATTTGGGACGAATGAGGGCATTTAAATATGAGCGAACACGCACATCGTATTGCAAGCTGTTTTTACGGCATACTGCATCTCCATCTATCTCTTTCCTCCGTGAATAATAGTTAATTTTATTTTACCCAAGATCTTTTTATTCCAGCATCTTTGTTTTCGATAAATGACGTCTAATTCACATGCTATGCGTACTTACTCAAAACTTTTCATCTTGTTATATTAAGAAATACTCGAGAGTTTTCTTTTTATTTTTAATATGCCGCCATATTAATTTTCCTATTCTTAATTTTATTTTTCATTTTCCTGTTTCACGACAAAACATTTCAATTGAAAATTGTTTAAAAGAAAATATTATTCCGGGTTTTGATTTTCGTGGCAACAATTAAAGAAATATTGGTAAATGTTATGGGAAAATGTTACGTTATTCTCCATGAAAATAATGAACTTTTGTATTTTGAAGCAAAATATTTCAATAAAATAAATGAAATATTGCCTATTTTTATTTCTGGGCTAAAATCCTTCTATATGCAAAGATACAAATGCATTAATTCATCTGTTTTGACGTTGGCTTTACTCAAGCATTATACACGCAATTATACTAATATTATTAGGACCAAATACGTTGCTAGGCAACAGAGAATGAAAAGGAAAAAAATGAAATATGCATTATGTCAAATTGATAAAACAAAATCCTTTATATTACTGCAAAACATGCATAAAATTCCCCCCAATATTATAAACCTAATTAAAAAAATCTCGCAAATATATTGACATAATTTATTGGAATAATTTAATAAGGTTATTTAAAAATTTCAGCATCAAAAATTTACCATTTAAATCCATTTTTCATTTGAGCCATTTCTTTCAACAAATGAAAATCTGAAAATCGTCTGACTTGCCATTGAAAAGCATTATAGAGCAAAATAAAATGTTCCATATTTCCCGAACGAATGAACCAAATTTAACCAAAAACTATACAGCTAAGTCCGGGTACCTCATCAACATGCCCAGTGAATTTCAAGCCGATCGGATGCTTTTTGCGGCAGTTATCGCGGAACAGACAGACAGACTAACAGAAACCAAAACTTTTCGTGTCTCCACAGTAAGCCTTCACTGACGTTTCGGCAATAAAGGTAATTCTTTGCCTTTGTTAAAAGTATTTTATCACTTTAAGTAAATATTAATTTAGTCAGATATTCTTCTTTTAACCTTTAGTAAAGCAAAATAATGAACTTGTATGAATTTTTTTTAATTTTCAATAGTCAAATTTTAACTGATTTTAGGAAATATCTTTCATAAAAGAAGATATAATTATTCTTACACTTCTTTAAATGCAATTTAAACATACCAAAATCAACAAGTGAATGTGAATTTGACCAGCTTCATTGCATAAGGTCTGAGACAAACGTAATATTTGTAAAATAGTCAGGGGCAATCCTTTGCGTTCATTTAAACCTAGATTATAAATAATTTTCATGATTTATGAAAGGCAACTGGCAACTAACAGCAAATGCAAGCAGAAGTACTAAAATATCAATGAGCGCAACTTTATTTCAATCTGAAATTGAAGCTCTTATGAGATGTTTAAAATTAATCTTTTTTTTTTTTTTTCTAATTTGATTTTTAAAAGGGTGGCTTTCGTGAGATAAACTGAGGATATCTTTAATCAATATAATCATATATCTTTAATCATTATAAAATGTTGAAAACATACATATATTACATGTTGTAATGCAGTTGTAATAAATGCATTATATTACTCTTTTTTTTTTTCGTGTTTATTATGACGGGCATACTGTAATTATTTAAGTCAGCGGATGCAGTTACAGATGAAAAATTATGTAATTTCTATGTGAATACGCATTCTTATTTCTATTCAGCGTAATAAATTATCTAAAACTACAAAATGCGATAACATTTTTCGCTTGAGAAAGGACAACAATGCATACAAAATGTTTAAATATTCTTTTAGTTGGTAATATTTACTCAAATTCATGCCTTGAATACAGACATCTATAGTCAGTGTCTTTGAATTCAAATTATCTAATTCTGCTACACAATATATATTTTCTTAATTACTTCATCCAAAACATAAGATTCACCTTTATTAATACTTATATTTTGCGATATGCGCATCTTTCCGGAACAGCGCTGCCAGATGAATCAAACTCAACGTTATTTAAGCGCAATTAATTTAATTAAATTCCACCCATCGGCAAACATTAACGATTTGCAAACTCCGTTTCCATCCAAGAAACAAAACCAAACAAACAGCGGCAACCCTTAGTTAAAAAAAGAAACAGCAAAGAATAATTCTTGGGATCCAGGCTCTTTAATCATGATCATCTGCGATTACGAAGAGGAAAAGAAGAGGCGATACGATTCTTCATCGATTAGGCGCCCGCAATGATGGAACGGAAGCCCGGAACGAATGATTCATGGGGAATATCCGGACGAATCAAATGGACGAAAAGTAATTAAAATTGTAGCGATTTTCACGGATATCTGCGTTCTGAAGCACGCAATGTTCGATTAGGGATGAAACACGACTGAAAGGATAAAATTGAGTAAATATTGTTTGCATTAGGAATCAGTTGAGTGTAAGTTCCATAAAAGTTGTGCTTCGAATGGTTTCATTAGAGTTTTTGCTAAAGATGCTTATTAATTTCGGATGAGTAGTTCTTGTGTGAAAAAGAATGACACCGATAAATTTAATGCTGTAAGAATGCTTTTACAAGAAGATCTTTGTGTATAATGGAAGAAATATTCGATAAATTTTGTCAATAACATTTTATTTATTTGTTTAATCTTCACACAATTTTAGGTGCTAAGATGCGTTGATTAAAATATTTTCCAAAGAAAACTTTAAACAAAATAATTTCAGTAATTCTTCCAAGTGAAAGAAAATACATAAAATCAAAGTTAAAATAAATTTTGAACTGTTCATTTAATCGTGTAATAGAAGAGATAAATGATTATTTACTAAAATTTTGTAAAACTTTTCGCAACAATCTTTCTATGGAACATTTTAAAAGTAAGCAACTAAAACGTAGCATCATAACAATAACGATAAGTGAAAAGATGTCATGAGATCAAATATGTTTTTATATATGAATAACAAAATACTATAATAATTTTATGTTACATTCAATCAATTTGTAACAACAGCGAAATGTATGAAACTAAATCAACGTCATTCTCATTTTATCTATAGGGGGATGGCTTAATCTGTTGTCTTTCATATATGTAATAACTTGACGATAACACTGACATTCGCTGTTAATCATAAAGGGGACACAGTACCTTTTAAACTACTTTTTCAATTTTGAATAATACTGTAATATACTTAAATATAATGTCACTACAGATATTAGGTACTATAAAGCAAATATAATTTCATATAATTAAAAAAAAATCTTGTAGAACAGCCTATTTAACTAAAATTTAAATTTTTAAAAAATTAAAAAAATGTTTTTAAATCCCTACTAGTTTTTTAAATATGAATATTTTTGCTTCAAAATTTTTTTCCATAATCCTAAAAGCATACTACATAAAATTGTGCATGGATTTAACATTCAAGGTTATAGTTATTTTTTTTTAAGAATTTCAATTATTTTTCCTTGATTTTTTACTATACAAAAGAGAAAAAGATTGATATTAAATGTAATATCCCATACATCTAAAAATCCATGCACAGTTTTATGTAGTATAATCTAAGAAATATGGAAAAAAAAATTGAAGCAAAAATATTCATATTTAAAAAAGTAGTAGGGATTTAAAAACATTTTTTAATTTTTTTAAAATTTAAATTTTAGTTAAATAGGCTGTTCTACAAGATTTTTTTTTTAAAATTATATGAAATTATATTTGCTTTATAGTACCTCATATCTGTAGTGACATTATATTTAAGTATATTACAGTATTATTCAAAATCGAAAAAATAGTTTAAAAGGTACCGTGTCCCCTAAACTGTTATTATATAAAAAAAATCAAATATCAAACATATCTATTTTACAGCATGAGTCATTCAAACTAAATTATTAAAATGATAAAACCCTAAAAAGCTGACATCAAATTTTGTTGTTTTGAATGACGAGATTTTCCTATAAAAAAAAATCAATTTTGCGTAGAAAACAAGACATATATTCAACATTTATCATGGAGTAATGATACTGTCTACTCTTTGAAATTCACCACTATAAAATCCATCATTCATTTTGGTATGCAAGTAACGGAGATCAGCTAATATTAAGGATCATAACCATGGTTATTTTATTCATTATAAGATTTTCAAAAAGAAACTATGTTTTAAAAGTTTTGATGCATCTTACATACTTTATTAAAAAATAATAATAATAACTTCATCTAAAAAAAAAATGCAAATATTAAAATAGAAATTACATGACTTAAAAAATTCATGCAGTAATGAAAGATTGGTTGGAAAACTATATCGTAACAATAATTAAATGTCGTTGAACAAATTGTTTATAAGAAAAGTTTTTGCACGCAATATATCAGAAGGTAATTTCATTTACATTTATTAGAATTAGAAATAATGGCTATTCTATCATATACTTTAACACCATATTCGAATTTCATGATCACTGTATTACACTTTAATGGACCTTGAGGCACTAGAGATAAAGAAATCTGCATGAGGCAATCGGGAAAATAACCTCTATAAATATATATATATATATCGAAGTCGATGCGTTATATATATATCGCATTAGGTTAATTGAGAAATTCGCCTCTTTGCAAAGTTGATCTCAAAGAGTCAGGCTAATTCGAAAATGATCTGCCACTCTGTCAATCAGTCGGATAGTTTTCAGGCGTATTAGAATTAAAAAGATTAATCCAATTCCAATTAGAGATTCCAATTAGCTTATTGAAATAACTATAAAAGGCTCTTTACTATAAGCCAGACTTCTAAATTAGCCTAGTTCTAACGTCTTTTCTTATATTAAGTTCATAATAAGGTTTTCCTTTATATATAAATATATATATATATATATATATTTCGCATATTACACTATAGGATAGAAAGAAACTCTAATCGGGGAAAACGGACAAACATTCTAATTATGAAATGTAAAAAAAAAAAGTTAGAAAATGTTTCTAAATTGAAAACATTAAAAGTCTGCCTCATCTGCAGTTTTGTTGATAGATGTGCGTGGTGGTCGTTGCAAATTATATCCTTGGGAATTTTTTTTTATTTATTTGTTATTTTTTATTGTTAATCCATTCTGTAAAAAAAAAAAAAAAAAAAAAAAAAAAAAAAAAAAAAAGAAAAAAAAAAAAAAGGAAAAAAAAATCTAGTAAGGCAGATATTTTACATATATATTTTGTATTTCATTTATCGGCAATATATTATTTGTACTTAATACTGTAAAACAAAATACAATCTGCCACGTCTGATGACCTTTTTCTTTTGTGTGTGTGCATATTTACGGAATGAGACAATTTTTACTTATAAAATAACTAAAATGTGCTTAGTAATTTTAATTATCAGCAATGCGCATAAATGAAGTCTGACAATAAAGCTGTTTTAATAAATAATTTTTTAAAACATTTTCATTTAGCAACCCACCTTCTCTACGTAATGCTGGAGAAAAAAAGTAAAAATCTTGCTCAACTGTAGTTTTTATTGATACATACGCGCGAGGTGTTTGCGAAAAATATACCTATGAAAAGAAAATAAACTAATATGAGATAGTCAGACGCGTAAATCAAATCAGCCAATAAAGAAAATATCTTTAATATTTTTAAAGTTATTTTCATTTAGCAGTCTATCTTCTCTACATAATTCTGGGAAAACATTAAAAATCTGCTTCATCTGCAGATTTCATTGATACATCTTCGCGGGATGTTTGCACAAAATATACCCTTAAAATAAAAAAATAAATATTCACTAACCTGACACCTAAACACCTTAGGCATGTAAATCAAACTTGACAATCGGGTAGTTTTCTTATATACTTTTTAATAAACTTTTAAGTTCCTGCTATTATTTTTTACACTTAAATTTTGGATAATCATTCGCCATTTTGCACCTATTAAAATACGCCTGGATGAAACGAGGCTCTTCGGACAAACAATTGGTCCTTTTTTAGTAATGAGCCTAAAACTTTATAGTCCATTTGTAATCAGCCTAAAAATTAAGACTGATTGAGAAATGGCTGAGGATTCTTCAATTAGCCTAGCTCATTGCAAACAGCCCAGTTTTTTTGCGAAGAGCCAGATTTTTTCAATAGACTACGACTTATACACATATGCTTGCATACAAAATTACGACAAAATTGATTCCTTAAGTCATATCAGTAACAAGAATCTATTAGCAGATATTCTCAGCGTTTGTAAACGTCCAAGAAAGCTTTGAAAACCACCCGTGGTCAAATAATTATAATCTAATTAAATACTCCAGTGTGACAATGTATAAACTCCTCCCACCAAATTTGGTTTCCCCATCTTCTCGTCTCACACTGTGGACTCCTCCCACACACAGGCCGACGTGCGACCGATAATAATTTCTCCCGCTATCATCCATCATATGCAAGACTATTGTTTGAAGATCGGTGGCACATTTGGCTTTCTTTCCTCGTGCCGGGCGATTTTGATAGGAAGTATTAATTCATGCTGTATGTGCAACAGAGGGGAAGGCAGCAGCAGAGGGCCATTTCCCCTACCTGGATTTTGAAATTTAACAAACTAAATTTTCTTTATCGCTGTTGATTTCAGAGAAAAAAAAAATAGTAAAAATTATTCTTTGTTAGTGACATAAAATCACTAAACAGTATGAGAAGTTTTTGTGAGAGAAACTCCGAGTAGTAATAGTTATAAATAGTAATGCAACGGTTTCCCTCACCCTCCCCGGAACTTCTCTGAGTGAAATTAAGGTACATCCTGATTAGAACACGAGTATTTTATTTTCGACTATTCCCTGCTCATATTTTCAGTTCTGAAAAACTCTAATATAAAGTCATTTTTTATTATTATTTCTTAATTATTAAATGTCTGAAGTGCTTTTTATGTGGATATATTATGAAAATAGCGCTTTCACTGTCTAACGAAATACTCTCAGTTTAGTTTATTTCATGGTTATATTATGCAATTTAAATAGCACAATCTAAGGTATGGGCTTTAGGCCCATCTGTCCGAAATGCTTGTCCCTCCCTGGATTTATTTCTGCCGACACTCATGAGTTTGTATATGAGTAAAAGAAATCTAAATGTAAGCCGCACTTAGAAGAATTTGTGTTGAATGAACTTTTAATAAACAGAGGAGGCTGTTGAAGAGTTACAGTTTTGTATTAGAACAATAATATCATTATAAAATTACAAAAATGAACAGTTCGTGTAGAATTTGACCATGTTGTAAAGCATTTGAAATGTCGCTAACTTTTTAACAATAATACAGTGATTTATCAGTTTAGAAGTTTCCTTAAATAATGCCATACTATTATAGAAATACAATGATAATTTTTCCAAGTAGAATCCATTATATGCATGACTATTGTTTGAAGATCGGTGCCACATTTGGCGTCCAACCCTCGTGCCAACGCTTTTGATAGGAAGTATTAATTGATATGATTTTAATCTTTAAAGGAAATCTAAATTTAAACCAGACTTTGCATATTTTTTGTTCAATGCGCTTTTACTGCATCAGGGAGATACGCAATAAGATTGTGTATGTGCTAAAATAATAACGCATAGCCACCAGCAGAAAAAAATCCAGAGAGGCAAAAATTTTCAAAGGAATGTGGCCTGTGATCCGCAATCTTCGACGCATTTTTTTTTTTTTTTTATGGATAATATAAATATGATATAAACTAAACGAAGAATTTTTCAAAAGAAAAATTAAAAAGTTTCTTTTTTCGTAAAGATCGATTCTACTGTCCCGAAGTCTCTTTTTAAAACACATTTTAAACACATAAACATAAAAAGAAAAACATAATACAAATTGACTTCATAAGGAGTTCAAAGTTGTAACTTCTTCTTTGAGAAAATATTCTTAGTCCGTCTCTTAGATCTTAGTATAATTATTTTAAGCCACCTGTAAAAAAAAATATCCCTTTATAATTTTTTTTCCAAAATTTTCAGGGGAAAATAAAATTTAATAATTAAATATCAAATCTAAGGTAGAATAGTGCATCTCTCTTGTTCCCCCAACCATCTTCACCTTACAGATGCCTATGCAATAACGTTATAAATTAGGAAAATGAACGATTTGTGACAACTTTAATTAAGTTTAAAGTCATTTCAAAAATTTCAATTTCTTTAACCCATTTATACCTAGCGTTCCATTTTTGGGACGCTTCGAATTTTAATACATTTTTATAATTTTCTCCTTCTTTATAACATGAAAATTGTTTTAAATAATTATCTATAAATGCCTTTATCTGTTACCGAAAAATGACAGCATAAGATGAATATTTATTTGCTTAAGTGAAAACTTTTTCTGAAGTTTATAGATTTTTAATTTTTTAAGATAGAGAAATGTAAACAGTAAGTTTACTTGTGTTTTTTCTACACTCTAAAAAAAAAAAAAAGTGTAAATTTACACACAAAAACAGGTATATCGATTATACAAAAACGATTTGTCTATATGTGTAAATTGGTGTGTAAATTGCCAAAAATGTGTAAATTTTAAAATACACATTTTAATGTGTAATTTGATGATAAGTCCAAATGTGTAAAAATTAGGTGATAAGTCTTGAAATACACACTGTAATGTGTAAATTGTACAGGAATACACATACTTCTGTGTAATATTCTTACACACACATCTGTGTAACATTCTGTTTTTACACATATTTTTGTGTAATATGCAAAATACTCATATCTTTGTGTAATGTATAAAATACACACATTTTTGTGTAATATACAAAATACACAGATATATGTGTTATATTCTATTCTTTACACATATTTCTGCGTAATATACAAAACACGGATTTTATTTTAATATTCAAAATA
Organism: Maratus speciosus; assembly: GCA_963932465.1. Lineage (NCBI taxonomy): Eukaryota > Metazoa > Arthropoda > Arachnida > Araneae > Salticidae > Maratus > Maratus speciosus. The sequence goes on from OZ010786.1 coordinate 394,939,704, forward strand.
TGGAGATTTTTGTGTACATAGTGTTACAAAAATATTTATAAACTTAATATTCTTTTCGATCTGTGTGCCTTTTTCTCAATTTATATTATCATTCATATATATACAACAGGAATAAGAAAATTATCTTACCTGTTTTCTCGGTAACGCCACTTCCCATCTCCCGTCACCCATAGATACATCTACACCTTTCTTCAGGCAGTTGCATATCATACTCACAATTTACGCTGAAGTGGTTGCGAAGAAAGTAAATATTAAATTATTGTGGATGTTTGATGTTCACTGTAGATTGATGGATAAACTTATTTCTTCAAATCTTGAATGAAAGCATTTAATAAAAACTTGGAGTATTATATGTTTAAGTACCGAGATATTAACTTCTCGCCACATCTTTGAAAAACAACTATATTTAACAGAGGCGAAAATGAGACTGAATATAATATATTAAAAGAGTTAAAAGAAAGGGGGTTCAAAGTTTGTAGTCAGTGACGTCAACATAACTGCTATCCGTGCAAAGTAGATGTAGGGAAAAGAAGGCGAGGCGACCGCAAGAATCCACATCTTGTTGAAGCTGAAAAAGTTTCAATCTTGAATAATAGAAAATGATTTCTGGTTTTTCACTTTCAGGGGTTACATATTCCAACACCCCCCTTCAACCCCTGAAGCATTGTATCAAATGTTCATAATTGTCCTTCTATGGAAACCAAACTTAGGTTTGGGAAGGGGTTTGGTGAGAAGATCAGCAGTCATTAAGTCAGTGTTAATGTAGCGTAGTTTTATTATTCCTTTGTCCACTAAGTGTCTTAAGCGGTGGTACCTCAGATCTATGTGCTTGGTATTGTGATGAAATTTGTCGGATTCCGCAAGTTTTATTGCGGATTGGTTATCATCCATTAAACTTATCGGGCACTGCTGTGGCATGTCCAGTTCTGTAAATTTATTACCCATGAAATTTCTTGCGCAGCACTGGAAGCTGATATAAATTCGTATTCAGCTGAAGACATAGCTAAGCAATTTTGACGACTTGATGTCCATTAGATTGGGTTGGACCCCAAGAGAAATAAATTACCTGACACAGATTTCCGATCTTGTGGATCGTTTGCCCAATCAGAGTTGGCGTATGCCCCCAAGACAGGTTCTTCGAAATTGGTATACGTTAACTTTAAATCGATAGTAGTTTTTAAATATCTAATAGTTCCTTTAACGGCTTTCCAGTCTTTAGTTCTGGGACGTTCATTTCTACGACATAGAATGTTAACGGCTGCACTAATATCTGGTCGGGAAATGGTTGAAATGTATAGTAATGCGCCGACCGCCTGTCAATAGTTTACATTACCCGGTAAAAGATTTTCATCGTCATTTAACTTAACATAACCCGGTTCCATGGGAGTATCGGTTGGTTTTGAATTTTCCAAGCTAAATTTAATTACTAGTTCATGAATTTTGTTCATCTGATCTAGGGTCATTGTATTTTGATTAGGCAGATTAATGTTTATACCTAAATAATAATTAGCATCGCCTAAATCCGTCACAGGGAATTCTTTCTTTTACTGACGTATTAGTTTATCAATGTTATTATCTTCCCCAGCGATGAGGAGATCGTCAACGTAAACAATTATATAAATTGTTTCATTATTTGTGGTTCGTTTGTATAGACACTTGTCAATCGAACTTTGGCTAAACCCTAATTTTGTTAACGAATCATGTATTTTCGTATTCCAAGCTCTCGCTGATGCTTTAACCCGTAAATCACCTTTTTAAGTTTACAAACCTTGTTTTCAGATCCGGGGACTACATATCCTGCAGGTTGACGCATGTAAACTTCCTCCTTTAACTCCCCATGTAGCAAGGCCGTCTTAATGTCAATGTGTCGAAGGCGTAAGTTTTTATACAAAGCCATTGCTAAAAAGCTTCTCACAGTAGTGTGAGACGCAACGGCTGCGAAAGTCTCATAGTAGTCAATCCCGTATTTCTGGGAGAAACCCTTAGCCTCTAGCCTTGCCTTGTATTTTTCGATTCTACCTTGACTGCTGTACTTCAATTTAAATGCCCATTTGCTACCGATTACCTTGTCCCTGGTGGGACCTCAACTAATTCCCAAACACAATTTTCTTTCAGTGAATTTATCTCGTCCAAGGTAGCATCTATCCATTTTTTCCTTTCCAAGGGATTTTCTATTTTCAGTATATCATCCCAGCACTTTGGCTCTTTTAGCCTTACATCATTTGTTAAAAACGCGAATCTGTCAGGGGGAACCCCTCTATTAGGTCTATTAGATCTACGTGGCAAAATCTGTGAGGTGCCTGTTATATTTGTGTTCGCATCCTGATTTTGCATATCATTTTCGGTGCTATTCTCTTCCTCGTCAATTAGTTGTAATTTTCGTTGCGGATTTTTACCACTAAGTATTTCTTTATTTTCATTTGACGCATTATTTTTAACTAAGTCATAATTATCATCCTCTAAAAATTTTACTGTCCTACTTATAAATATTTTCCTTCCGCCCATGCAAATTCTAAAACCCTTACTTCTGTTAATTAAAATAATAAAACTTTGTAAAAAATCACCATAAAATGAAACAATACACAGGACGCGTTTCGAGCTAAAAACATAACAGCTCGTCAGTCGTCATCAGCTACAACAAACACGTGTCCGCAAGCGAACAAGGTCAAAAATGAATCAAGCGAACAAGGTCAAAATGTTCATTTTTGACCTTGTTCGCTTGCGAATACGTGTTTGTTGTAGCTGATGACGAGCTGTTATGTTTTTAGCTCGAAACGCGTCCTGTGTATTGTTTCATTTTATGGTGATTTTTTACAAAGTTTTATTATTTTAATTACTTCAAATCGCCAGTTTTCGGTGCTGTTTCGCCTTACTTCTGTTGTCGTATCCGACAAATATACCTTCTTGCGCGGTGTCGTCCAGCTTTTTCCTATTTGTTTTTTGAATATATGCATATGCGCGACAACCAAAAGTTCTGATGTTAGAAAGGTCTGGTTTACGACCAGTCCATTTTTCATACGGAGTCCGATCGCAGGATGAAGCTGGGAGCCTATTTTGAATGTGCGTTGCTGTACATATTGCTTCCCCCCAGAACGAATTAGGAAGACCGCTTTCCTTAAGAAGACAGCGTCCCATCTCCATTAAGGTGCGATTTTTACGCTCTGCAACCCCATTTTGAGGCGAGGAGTACGGTACGGTGAATTGATGTTCAATTTCCTCACTTTTCAAATAATCTTCGAATTCCTGACTCGAATACTCCCCCGTTATCGGACCGAATTGCCTGCACCTTTCTGCCAAATTTGTTAGCAGTTATTGCTGCATATTCCTTAAATTTTGAAAAAACTTCACATTTGTTTCTTAGCAAATATATAACTGTAAAACGACTAAAATCGTCGGCGAAGGTTAGAAAATATTTCCCCCCAACCGCTGCTGTATGCATAGGGCCACACAGATCACTGTGAACCAGCTCAATTGCTCTCGTAGCTCTAAAACTAGCGTGTTTGGGGTAAGGCTTATCGGTTAGTTTTGACGCGAGGCAAACTTCACATTCATTACTGTGCTTACAGTTATCAATATGAATCCCCAATGCCATGTTTTTATCAACTAATTCCTTTATGTGGTTAATATTTCGATGACCCAACCTTGGGTGCCACTTATGTAAGCAATTTTTCTTTTCACAGTGATTTATTATATTTACATTTTGCATTGAACCGGATTTCAAATTACTTCCATATAAATTATTATTTGTATGGATTATTATTTCATATTCATATAAATTATTATTTATATGACCCTCGAGGTATGTTACGCCTTCATGAGTTATTTTACACATGTTATCTTCGAATATAGCTACGCAACCATTTTCGGTAGCTTGTTTGATGGAAATTAGGTTTGTTTCTATCTCCGGAACATATAAAACATTTTTTAATGTTATGGTTTTACTTGTGTTATCTGACATAACAGTGTTTAATATCACCGATTCGTAACCGCCAGAGTGTAATTCTTGACCGTTTGCTATAGTGACATTCGATGTATCATAATTGAAGTCATGAAATTTATTTTTATCGTTGCAGATGTGGGTTGAAGACCCTGAATCTACGATCCAGAGATCTCTCGAACCATTACCAATGAAAAATATTAAGTTTTTATCCGCGCGTTTTTCCTTATCGAAATTTTTGGTTTTAGAACCGTTCGCGCCTACGTTGTCTTGAAAGCATACTGCCGACCTGTTAGGCATATTGTTAAATTTATTTCCGCAATTTTTTGGTTTGATTTATCATTGTTTTTGTTCTTTAATTTCCAACATTCATCAATATTGTGCAAGGTTTTCTTGCAATATCTACAGAATTTATTGTTTCTATGTGGTGAATATTTCACCTTTAATGCAGAGTTGTTGTGGGAGTTTTCATAGTTGTTTTGTCGTTTGTTGTATTCATCTACCAACTTTCCGCGGATAAAATTTGGTATGAGTTCATCAATATTACGTGTTTCAAGAACACATATTAATGTATCGTAACTTGATGGTAAAGAGCATACTAATAAAGCCGCCAGGTGTTCATTGTTTATATTCTCACCAATAGCGGTTAATTTATCGCGAAGCTGATAAATGTTAGTAAGATGATCAATCATGTTGCCGTTTTCGGCTAACCTGCTAGAATATAACTTTCTTAGCAGATATAATTTGTTACTTAAATTTGTTCTCTCATGCACACTCTTAAGCGCATTCCACACTTCGCGCGCTGTCTGAAGATTTTTAGTGTGGATGATCTGTGTGTCATCTATTAGTAAATTTATTATAGCTTTGGCTTTACGATTTTTGTTAGTACTAGCAGGTTATGCCCGCTGCGCTGGTCAGTATTTCCATATAAGCCTTGAATTAAGCAAAATGGTGAATTCGAACTTGTATATTTTTTAAAATGGACCTTTAGCTTGAATGTCCTTCCGCGTTGCTGAAAAGATGCGAACGCCATTGCGATATTATATTGCCTTATGCGTTGGACAAAATTTAGCTGTTAAGAAGCAGTTCTTTGATTTGATTATTCACTGTGCACTTTTGGTAGGGAAATGAGGCCGTTATGACAATAGGAATTAAAATGTTCTCATATCTGACAATATTAAATTAGAGGTGCATTACAATGATTGTAGAGATTTACCATTGAACTTGAATAATGCTCGGGTGGTTTATTTTCGTTTGTTTGTCCTTAATCTCCTGGCCCTTCAGCTCGCGCAATATGTAGTTCTGGTAGCTTAAATACAATCTCGCTGGATGTTAGTCATATTTCTTAATAAACATCCTCTTCTGCTACTACTGTTTTCTCTCTTTGGATTCTAGCAGAGTAAATACTGTCAAAAAAGTAATAAATTATTTGCAGACAAAGAATATTGTTTAACTTTCATATTTAAAAGAAAAGTGAAACATAAAAATGTGTGTTTTTAAAGATGAATTGCCTGAATAAATCTAAAATGACGTCATTTTCACTGTCTTTTCATTTTGTAGTTCAGCTGAAATCATGTAACCGTTAACACGGAAAAAAACTCGATGACTTAATCTTGTAGAAAAATGAACCTCATGCATCCAATAAAATTTTTATAATCATCCGCAATCGACGTCATCGTGAGGGTTCACGTCGAACATTAAAACTGATGCAACAATATTGTTGCACATGTACCAGGGTTAAGAACTGACAAGGATAAATAAAGTTAGTTACAATAAAATTTTAACAATATACATTTTGGTGAATACATGAACCGAAGATTTATTTTGCATTTTTCTAAAGAGCATAATAACACGGACAAACAAATAGGCCTGCTATTTTCCTTATATTTACGAGTAAATTAATCTTCCGTCTGTTGTGTAAATAACCCAGATTATGAAAATAACTCTTAATTTGTTGCTGTGTTTAGCTGCTAGAGTTAGCGTCAGAACAATTCGCTTTATACTGATCGAAATTTCAGGTAATATAATCCTATCTAGACTGAAATGATAAGTCCACGGGCGTTATTCCATTTGCCACCATTAGAACCATAAAGTTTTTTCCCCTACATTGAAAGTATTGTTTTTTTTATGAGAGTAAAATAATTTGAGGTAATAAATAAATAATAATAAATCTTCTTTTGTTTTAAAATAAATAATCATTGTTTATCGTCCGATATACCATTTAAAAATAAAAATATATTACAATTCATCCGACAGAAAGTAAAAATTACATAAATACATTTAATACAATTAAAAGCAAACGTTTCGAGCTAATTTTTAGCCCCTCATCAGTGCAATAAATAACATTCAAATGACAGAAAACTATATATCACGTTTACAGTCAAAAATTACTAGCAGTTAAAATTAAATAAAGTATAAAATTTCAAAACAATGCTGAGTATTCAGGAGGCAGTGCACATGATTCATTTATCATTAAGATATCAGATCCAGTTGCAATAATATTAAAAGTAGAGTTTTTCTGGAAGGTGTATTCACTCGTAAGCAAACGACGCCGATAAATGAAGCATTCATTATCATTTTTTGTAGTAATCCATTGATTGTTAGATGAACAAATATATATGTTCCGATAAGAAGTACACTAGCAATGACATGAATCCTTTTAAACATACCAAAGCTATTGTGCTTTTCTCAGACACATACTTCGTTAACTGACACGTGGAAGAGTTCCTGCGAAGTTTTTTCGTTAATTTTTTATATCCAGACTGACTATACGTACACAAAACAGCCATTTTCCCCCTTGCAAACTAACTCACTTTGTTGTTCCAAACGTTCCAAGAATAAATGTGCTATGTTGTCTTTTATTCGATTATCGTTTGCTGTTTTCCATTCTGACTTTGAAAGCACTGGAGCAGATGGCTTTTTTTTTCCTCCCTCAACCGTTCTTGTATATTTCTATGATGTAACACGTTTACAAGAGTTCTCTAATTAAAATTTCATACTTCAAGAACTTTTTTATACTTTTTTTCGATTTATTTCAGAATAGTTCAAGTTTTGTAAATCTCCTTTTTTTTTTTGTCAAATGTAACAATAATTATACTGATATAGAGCGTATAACAAATTAAACAATGTTTAAATTATCAGAGTAGTTAAAAAGGATTTTAATAGGCAATAATGCAAAATCTTTTGAAAATAGAAAATTAAAGTTTGTATAATCTATGGTAAATGCAAAATGTGCACCTAAAAATAAACCAAGAGTCATACAGGAGTTAATAGTCGGAGAAAAGGCCAAAGATTTTAATAACCGCAACAGTTTTTTTTAATTCTAATAGTTTAGTCATTTAAGCGCGTAGTTCGATTACATGTCTATTAAACTTGTATTTTATTTTTGTACATGTTTTTGCTGAAGTTTTTAATTTCGTTGTGGAATATTAGCCCGAAACAAACGCTTGATTATTTTTATTGCTTGAAGAGGAAACTTTTTAATCTTTTGTAATTGAAATGCAGACAAAAGATTTCTTTTTTTAAAACTCATGATTGAAAATTATTTTTAAACCCATAGAAATCAGAAAATTGGGGTACAATTTTTAAACAAATTATATTTGAAAAAACATTCGACGGTGTAAAATATAAAATTTCGCAATGTTTAAAAGTTTATAAAATCGCAATAAAAGGTAGATTTATGTGTCTAGTGTTGTCTTGCCACAGCCAATCATGGATATGTTTTCGCTTTATACTATTGATTGCTGTTGTTAGTTTAAGAAAAATATAAATTTTTCATATAATATAAAAAGCAATTAAAAAACTGCCCTAATAAAAAGGTGTTTTGTTTCGTGTATTACATGCAAAATTATGTTTGCATCATGATTCATAATATTGCATATCGATTGAAATTGATCTATTTATTAAGCATTTTCCTTTAAGTCGGTAAATAAATTAACAAATGTAAATTAAATTGCAATGACACACACACACACGCAAAAAAAAAACAACAACAAAAAAAAACATATATATATATCAGTCAGATCCAGTTCCCAGAAGTGCATTCAGACAATCCTAATTAATATATTTCTCCTCTTTTTCAAATATCTTTAAAATTCACATTTTCGTCAAAATATGACTTCACAACATACGGGGTGAGGTCTGTTCATTACACATGTGACGTGGCTTTCAGAGACGTCACAAAAATTTAAAAATTTGTCAGAGATGTATTTTTCACATTGAATAATATATTTTGTAGTGTTCTTGCAATTTTTAAATGTT